>CM038671.1:786352324-786952324 GCA_021605145.1 Aegilops bicornis | reverse complement strand
AAATAGTTTCAGAGGCAATATTTATTAAATGATCGATTTGAAATATTCATGTGATGATCAAAGCCTCATGTAGCACTCAATTATTGATGATGTTATGCCTAGTAAGTTCGATGGATCTACAGTTTATGTGTTTGAGTATCGGTCTTCGATGTCATCGACAAGGAGTCGATGATCGATGGTCGCGCTATATTGAGATCGACTATATTTGGACATCGGAAAGGTTCCATTGATTCGGTATTTTTCGGAGTGCCGAGAGCTACGGGAATTCACGGGAGTATATGGGCCTTTATTGGGCTTTAGGGGAAAGAGAGAGGAGAGGCTGGGCGCCCCCAAGAGTCTGAATTGACTACGGGAGGCTGCGCCTCTTCCTTCTTCTTTCTCTCTCCCTTTCGACTCCTACTCCTACTATTGAAGGGGGGAATTACCCCAGGTGAGTAGGACTTTCCTAGGGCTGCCATAGAGGTTGGTTGCCCTCTTCCTCCACTTTATATAATGGGAGAGGGCACCCCTTGAGATACAACAATTGATCCCTTGGATCTTTTTAGCCAGTTGCCCTCCATCATAATCCACTCGAATTATCAGAAGTAGGACAGAATCATTGCGCCGACGAACCTCCTCAAAGCTGCTGATCGGAGTTCGAGGTACGCCATCGAAGTCGAATGTGTGCTGAACTCGAGGTGTCGCGCTCGCACTGATCGGCCGGATCGTGAGGACGACGACATCAACGGTTCGCTCATCACGATGTTCCTTCTGCTATGCATCACCGCTGATCTTGCGAGGATTTTTTGAATTTACTACGCTCAACAAAGGGCATCCGAGCGAGGTTTTATGCTGATATTTTATGCACGGTAGAACATAAGTGAGTTATGGGCGACATAAGTCATATCGCTTACCAGCATGTCATACTTTAGTTCGTGGTATTGTTGGATGAAGCGCCCGAACCGACATTATCATGGGGAACGAGTATTTCAAAAATTCCTACGCATACGCAAGATCATGGTGATGTATAGCAACGAGGGGAGAGTGTATGTCCACGCACTTCAGAGATCAGAAGCGGAAGCGCTATAACAACGCTGCTGATGTAGTCGTGACGCCTTCACGATCCGGACCGATCCAAGCACCAACGTGACGGCACCTCCGGAAGTTCGCACACGCTCAGCTCCGATGACGATCCCCGACCATCCAGCAAAGTGTCGGGATGAGTTCCACAAGACGACGCTAAGGCAGGACGATGATGATGCTCCACCGACGAGGGCTTCGCCTAAACTCCAAGACGACATGACTTTCTCCCGCAGGGCTTTTACTTAAGCTCCGCTGACGATATGACCAAGTGGAATATGGTGGAAGGGGGCACCGTGACACGCCAAGGAACGATCCAGATCAACTTCAGGTCCATGGGGTGCCCCTGCCCCAGAGCACAAAGGAGTGGAGGAGGGAGGGCCGCCCTCTATGATGCGCGCCTAGGGGAGTCCTACTCCCACCGGAGTAGGATTCCCCTTCCTAGTCCAACTAGGAAACCTTCCATGTAGTAGGAGTAGGAGAGAAGGAAAGGAAGGGAAAAGGAAAGGAAGGAAGGGCGCCTTCCCTAGTCCAATTCGACCAGACTACGGAAGGGGTGCGGCCACCCTGAGGCCCTTTTCCTTCTTTTCCCCGTATGGCCCAATAAGGCCCAATACGTATTCCTCTGTAACTCCTCCCAGATTCAAAAATACCCAATCACTTCGGAACCTTTCCGATGTCCGAATATAGTCGCCCAATATATCGGGGATCTTTACGTCCTCGACCATTTCGAGATTCTCGCCATGTCCCCGATCTCATCTGGGACTCAACTCCTTCGGTACATAAAAACTCATAAACCTCAATATAACCGCCATCGAAACCTTGTTGCAAGTGGATTCTACGGGTTCGAGAACAATGTAGACATGACCGAGACACGCTCCAATCAATAACCAATAGCGACCGGATGCCCATATTGGCTCCTACATATTCTACGTAAGATCTTTATCGGTCAGACCGCATAACAACATACGCTTGTTCCCTTTGTCATCAGATAAAGCTTACTTGCCCGAGATTTGATCGCTTGCGTATCCAATACCTAGTTCAATCTCGCTATCGCAAGTCTTTACTCGTTACGTAATGCATCATTCCGTGAATTCAACTCATTAGCTACATTGTTTGCAAGGCTTATAGTGATGTGCATTACCGAGAGGGCCCAGATACCTCTCCATAATCGAGTGACAAAACCTAATCTCAAATACGCCAACCCAACATGTACCTTTGGAGACACCTGTAGTACTCCTTTATAATCACCCAAGCATGCCAGGACGCTTGGTAGCACCTAAAGTGTTCCTCCGTAAACGGGAGTTGCATAATCTCATAGTTACAGGAACATGTATAAGTCATGAAGAAAGCAATAGCAACATACTAAACGATCAAGTGCTAGGCTAACGGAATGGGTCATGTCAAACAGATCATTCTCCTAATGATGTGATCCAAGAATCAAATGACAACTCATGTCTATGGTTAGAAACATAACCATCTTCGACAATCGAGCTAGTCAAGTAGAGGCATACTAGTGACACTGCTTGTCTATGTATTCACACATGTATTATGTTTCCAAGTTAATACAATTCTAGCATGAATAATAAACATTTATCATGATATAAGGAAATAAATAATAACTTTATTATTGCCTTTAGGCATATTTCCTTCAGTCTCCCACTTGCACTAGAGTCAATAATCTAGTTCACATCGCCATGTGATTTAACATCAATAGTTCACATCTATATGTGGTTAATACCTCATAATTCACATCGACATGTGACCAACACCCAAAGGGTTTACTAGAGTCAGTAATCTAGTTCACATCGCCATGTGATTAACACCCAAAGAGTACTAAAGTGTGATCATGTTTTGCTTGTGAGATAATTTTAGTCAACGGGTCTGTCACATTCAGAGCCGTATGTATTTTGCAAATATTCTATGTCTACAATGCTCTGCACGGGGCTACTCTAGCTAATTGCTCCCACTTTCAATATGTATCTAGATCGAGACTTAGAGTCATCCAGATCAGTGTCAAAACTTGCATCGACGTAACCCTTTACGACGAACCTTTTGTCACTTCCATAATCGAGAAACATATCCTTATTCCACTAAGGATAATTTTGACCGCTGTCCTGATCTACTCCTAGATCACTATTGTACTCCTTGCCAAAATCAGTGTAGGGTATACAATAGATCTGGTACACAGCATGGCATACTTTATAGAACCTATGGCTGAGGCATAGGGAATGACTTTCATTCTCTTTCTATCTTCTGCCGTGGTTGGGCTTTGAGTCTTACTCAATTTCACACCTTGTAACACAGGCAAGAACTCTTTCTTTGACTGTTCCATTTTGAACTACTTCAAAATCTTGTCAAGGTATGTACTCATTGAAAAAAACTTATCAAGCGTTTTGATCTATCTCTATAGATCTTGATGCTCAATATGTAAGCAGCTTCATCGAGGTTTTTCTTTGAAAAATCCTTTCAAACACTCCTTTATGCTTTGCGAATAATTCTACATTATTTCCGATCAACAATATGTCATTCACATATACTTATCGAAATGCTGTAGTGCTCCCACTCACTTTATTGTAAATACAGGACTTTCCATAAGTCTGTATAAAATCATATGCTTTGATCAACACATCAAAGCGTATATTCCAACTCCGAGATGCTTGCACCAGTCCATTGATGGATCGCTGGAGCTTGCACATTTTGTTAGCTCCTTTAGGATTGACAAAACCTTCTGGTTGCATCATATATAATTCTTCTTTAATAAATCCATTAAAGAATGTAGTTTTGACATCCATTTGCCAGATTTCATAAAATGTGGCAATTGCTAACATGATTCGACAGACTTAAGCATCGCTACAATTGAGAAAATCTCATTGTAGTCAACACCTTGAACTTGTCGAAAAACCCTTTTGTGACAAGTCGAGCTTTGTAGATAGTAACACTACTATCAGTGTCCGTCTTCCTCTTGAAGATCCATTTATTTAACATGGCTTGCTGATCATCGAGCAAGTCAATCAAAGTCCATACTTTTGTTCTCATACATGGATCATATCTCAGATTTTATGGCCTCAAGCCATTTCGCGAATCTGGGCTCATCATCGCTTCCTCATAGTTCGTAGGTTCATCATGGTCTAGTAACATGACTTCCGTAATATGATTACCGTACTACTCGGTGCGGATCTTACTCTGGAAGACCTACGAGGTTTGGTAGCAACTTGATCTGAAGTTTCATGATCATCATCATTAACTTCTTCACTAATTGGTGTAGGAATCATCGAACTGATTTCTGTGATGAACTACTTTCCAATAAGGGAGAAGGTATAATTACCTCATCAAGTTCTACTTTCCTCCCACTCACTTCTTTCGAGAGAAACTTCTTCTCTAGAAAGGATCCATCTTAGCAACGAAAAACTTGCCTTCGGATCTGTGATAGAAGGTATACCCAATTGTCTCCTTTGGGTATTCTATGAAGACGCACTTCTCCGATTTGGGTTTGAGCTTATCAGGATGAAACTTTTTCACATAAGCATCACAACTTCCAAACTTTAAGAAACGACAGCTTAGGTTTACTGTTAAACCATAGTTCATACGGTGTCGCCTCAACGGATTTAGACGGTGCCCTATTAAACGTGAATGCAGCTGTCTCTAATGCATAACCCCAAAACGATAGTGGTAAATTGATAAGAGACATCATAGATCGCACCATATCCAATAAAGTGCGGTTACGACTTTCGGACACACCATTATATTGTGGTGTTCCATATGGCGTGAGTTGCGAAACTATTTCACATTGTTTCAAATGAAGACCAAACTCTTAACTCAAATATTTATCTCCACGATCAGATCGCAGAAACTTTATTTTCTTGTTACGATGATTTTCCACTTCACTCTGAAATTCTTTGAACTTTTCAATTATTTCAGACTTATGTTTCATCAAGTAGATATACCCATATCTGCTCAAATCATTTTGTGAAGGTCGAAAATAACGATACTTGCCACGAGCATCAACACTCATTGAATCGCATACATCGGTATGTATTATTTCCAATAAGTCAAGAGCTTGTTCCATTGTTCCGGAGAACGGAGTTTTAGTCATCTTGCCCAAAAGGCACGGTTTGCAAGCATCAAATGATTCATAGTCAAGTGATTCCAAAAGTCCATCGACATGTATTTTTCTTCAAGCGCTTTACACCAATATGACCTAAACGGCAGTGCCACAAATAAGTTGCACTATCATTATTAACTTTGCATCTTTTGGTTTCAATATTATGAATATGTGTATCACTATGATCGAGATCCAATGAACCATTTTCATTGGGTGTGTAACCATATAAGGTTTTATTCATGTAAACAGAACAACAATTTATTCTCTTACTTAAATGAATAACCGTATTGCAATAAACATGATCAAATCATATTTATGCTCAACACCAAATAATACTTATTTAGGTTCCACACTAATCCCGAAAGTATAGGGAGTGTGCGATGATGATCATATCAATCTTGGAACTACTTCCAACACTCATCGTCACTTCCCCTTCAACTAGTTTATGTTCATTCTGTAACTCCCGTTTCAAGTTACTACTCTTAGCAACTATACCAGTATCAAATACCGAGGGGTTGCTATGAACACTAGTAAAATACACATCAATCATCTGTATATCGAATATACCTTTGTTCACTTTGCCATCCTTCTTATCCACCAAATATTCAGGGTAGTTCCGCTTCCAAAGGACCAGTTCCATTGCAGCAAAAGTACTTAGTCTCGTGCTTAGGTCCAGACTTGGGCTTCTTCACTCGAGCAGCAACTTGCTTGCCGTTCCTTTTGAAGTTCCCCTTCTTCCCTTTGCCCATTTCCTTGAGACTAGTGGTCTTGTCAATCATCAACACTTGATGCTCTTTCTTGATTTCTACCTTCGTTGATTTCAACATCACGAAGAGCTAGGGAATCGTTTTCGTCATCCCCTGCATACTATAGTTCATCACGAAGTTCTAGTAACTTAGTGATGGTGACTAGAGAATTTCATCAATCACTATCTTATCTGGAAGATTAACTCCCACTTGATTCAAGCGATTGAAGTATTCGCATAATCTGAGCACATGCTCACTAGTTGAGCGATTCTCCTCCATCTTTTAGCTATAGAACTTGTTGGAGACTTCATATCTCTCAACTCGGTATTTGCTTGAAATATTAACTTCAATTCCTGGAACATCTCATATGGTCCATGACGCTCAAAACGCCTTTGAAGTCCCGATTCTAAGCCGTTAAGTATGGTGCACTAAACTATCAAGTAGTCATCATATTGAGCTAGCCAAACGCTCATAACGCCCCGCATCTGCTCCTGCAATAGGTCTGTCACCTAGCGGTGCATTAAGGACATAATTCTTCCGTGCAGCATTGAGGATAAACCTCGGATCATGGATCCAATCCGCATCATTGCTACTAACATTTTTCAACACAATTTTCTAGGAACATATGAAAATAAACATATGAAAGCAACAACGCGAGCTATTGATCTACAACATAATTTGCAAAATACTACCAGGACTAAGTTCATGATAAATTTAAGTTCAATTAATCATATTACTTAAGAACTCCCACTTAGACAGACATCTCTCTAGTCATCTAAGTGATCACGTGATCCAAATCAACTAAACCATAACCGATCATCACGTGAGATGGAGTAGTTTTCAATGGTGAACATCACTATGTTGATCATATCTACTATATGATTCACGCCGACCTTTCGGTCTCCGTGCTCCGAGGCCATATCTCGCATATGCTAGGCTCGTCAAGTTTAACTCTGAGTATTCCGTGTGCAAAACTGGCTAGCACCCGTTGTAGATGGACGTAGAGCTTATCACACCCGATCATCACGTGGTGTCTGGGCACGATGCACTTTGGCAACGGTGCATACTCAGGGAGAACACTTCTTGATAATTAGTGAGAGATCATCTTAAAATGCTACCGTCAATCAAAGCAAGAATAAGATGTATAATAGATAAACATCACATGCAATCAAAATATGTGACATGATATGGCCATAATCATCTTGCGCCTTTGATCTCCATCTCCAAAGTACTGTCATGATCTCTATCGTCACCGGCACGACACCATGATCTTCATCATCTTGATCTATATCAATGTGTCATCACATGGTTGTCTCGCCAACTATTGCTCTTGCAACTATTGCTATCGCATAGCGATAAAGTAAAGCAATTATTTGGCACTTGCATCTTATGCAACAAAGAGACAACCATAGGGCTTCTGCCAGTTGCCGATAACTTCAACAAAACATGATCATCTTATACAACAACTTATATCTCATCACGCCTTGACCATATCACATCACAACATGCCCTGCAAAAACAAGTTAGACGCCCTCTACTTTGTTGTTGCAAATTTTACGTGGCTGCTACGGGCTTAGCAAGAACCGTTCTCACCTACGCATCAAAACCACAACGATAGTTTGTCAAATAGACTCTGTTTTAACCTTCGCAAGGACCAGGCGTAGTCACACTCGGTTCAACTAAAGTGAGAGAGACAGACACCCGCCAGCCACCTTTAAGCAGGAGTGCTCGTAACGGTGAAACCAGTCTCGCGTAAGCGTACGCGTAATGTCGGTCCGGGCCGCTTCATCTCACAATACCGCTGAACCAAAGTATGACATGCTGGTAGGCAGTATGACTTGTATCGCCCACAACTCACTTGTGTTCTACTCGTGCAAAACATCAAACCATAAAAACCTAGGCTCGGATGCCACCGTTGGGGAACGTAGTAATTTCAAAAATTTCCTACGCACACGCAAGATCATGGTGATGCATAGCAACGAGAGGGAGAGTGTATGTCCACGCACTTCAGAGACCGTAAGCGGAAGCGTTATAACAACGCGGTTGATGTAGTCGCACGCCTTCACGATCCGACCGATCCAAGTACCGAATGTACGGCACCTCCGAGTTCTGCACACGCTCAGCTCGATGACGATCCCGGACTCCGATCCAGCAAAGTGTCGGGATGAGTTCCACAAGACGACGGCGTGGTGACGATGATGATGCTCCACCGACGCAGGGCTTCGCCTAAACTCCGCGACGATATGACTTCTCCGGCGAGGGCTTCGCCTAAGCTCCGCGACGATATGACCAAGTGGAATATGGTGGAAGGGGCACCGCCCACGGCAAAGGCACGATCCGTAGATCAACTTGAGTGTCCATGGGGTGCCCCTGCCCCTCAGATATAAAGGAGTGGAGGAGGGAGGGCCGGCCTCTCTATGGCGCGCCTAGGGAGTCCTACTCCCACCGAGTAGGATTCCCCTTTCCTAGTCCAACTAGGAAACCTTCCATGTAGTAGGAGTAGGAGAGAAGGAAAGGAAGGGAAAAGGAAAAGGAAGGAAGAGGCGCCCTGTCCCTAGTCCACTTCGGACCAGACCAAGGGAAGGGGTGCGGCCACCCTTGAGGCCCTTTTCCTTCTTTCCCGTATGGCCCAATAAGGCCCAATACGTATTCCCGTAACTCTCCGGTACTCCGAAAAATACCCGAATCACTCGGAACCTTTCCGATGTCCGAATATAGTCGTCCAATATATCGATCTTTACGTCTCGACCATTTCGAGACTCCTCGTCATGTCCCCGATCTCATCTGGGACTCCGAACTCCTTCGGTACATCAAAAACTCATAAACTCATAATATAACTGTCATCGAAACCTTAAGCGTGCGGACCCTACGGGTT
Organism: Aegilops bicornis; assembly: GCA_021605145.1. NCBI lineage: Eukaryota > Viridiplantae > Streptophyta > Magnoliopsida > Poales > Poaceae > Aegilops > Aegilops bicornis. Next base: position 786,943,539 of record CM038671.1, on the reverse strand, counting down.
CGAGAACAATGTAGACATGACCGAGACACGTCTCCGGTCAATAACCAATAGCGGGACCTGGATGCCCATATTGGCTCCTACATATTCTACAAAGATCTTTATCGGTCAGACCGCATAACAACATATGTTGTTCCCTTTGTCATCGGTATGTTACTTGCCCGAGATTTGATCGTCGGTATCCAATACCTAGTTCAATCTCGTTACCGGCAAGTCTCTTTACTCGTTACGTAATGCATCATTCCGTAACTAACTCATTAGCTACATTGCTTGCAAGGCTTATAGTGATGTGCATTACCGAGAGGGCCCAGAGATACCTCTCCGACAATCGGAGTGACAAAACCTAATCTCGAAATACGCCAACCCAACATGTACCTTTGGAGACACCTGTAGTACTCCTTTATAATCACCCAGTTACGTTGTGGCGTTTGGTAGCACCCAAAGTGTTCATCCGTAAACGGAGTTGCATAATCTCATAGTTACAGGAACATGTATAAGTCATGAAGAAAGCAATAGCAACATACTAAACGATCAAGTGCTAGGCTAACGGAATGGGTCATGTCAATCAGATCATTCTCCTAATGATGTGATCCCGTTAATCAAATGACAACTCATGTCTATGGTTAGGAAACATAACCATCTTCGATTAACGAGCTAGTCAAGTAGAGGCATACTAGTGACACTCTGTTTGTCTATGTATTCACACATGTATTATGTTTCCGGTTAATACAATTCTAGCATGAATAATAAACATTTATCATGATATAAGGAAATAAATAATAACTTTGTTATTGCCTCTAGGGCATATTTCCTTCAATTACGCGTATGCTTACGCGAGACAGATTCTACCGATGTGCTTTGCACATAGGTGGCTGGCGGGTGTCAGTTTCTCCAACTTTAGTTGAACCGACTGTGGCTACGCCCGGTCCTTGAGAAGGTTAAAACAGCACTAACCTGACGAACTATCGTTGTGGTTTTGATGCGTAGGTAAGGACGGTTCTTGCTCAGCCCGTAGCAGCCACGTAAAACTTGCAACAACAAAGTAGATGACGTCTAACTTGTTTTTGCAGGGCATGTTGTGATGTGATATGGTCAAGACGTGATGAGATATAAGTTATTGTATGAGATGATCATGTTTTGTTGAAGTTATCAGCAACTGGCAAAAGCCTTATAGTTGTCTCTTTATTGCATAAGATGCAAGCGCCAAATAATTGCTTTACTTTATCGCTATGCGATAGCAATAGTTGCAACAGCAATAGTTGGCGAGACGACCATGTGACGACACACTGATATAGATCAAGATGATGGAGATCATGGTGTCATGCCGGTGACGATGGAGATCGTGACGATGCTTTGGAGATGGAGATCAAAGGCACTAGATGATGATGGCCATATCATGTCACATATTATGATTGCATGTGATGTTTATCTTTTATACATCTTATTTTGCTTAGTTTGGTGGTAGCTTTATAAGATGATCTCTCACTAAATTTCAAGGTATAATTGTTCTCCCTGAGTATGCACCGTTGCGAAAGTTCTTCGTGCTGAGACACCACGTGATGATCGGGTGTGATAGGCTCTACGTTCAAATACAACGGGTGCAAAACAGTTGCACACGCGGAATACTCAGGTTAAACTTGACGAGCCTAGCATAACAGATATGGCCTTGGAACACTAAGACTGAAAGGTCGAGCGTGAATCATATAGTAGATATGATCAACATAGTGATGTTCACCATTGAAACTACTCCATCTCACGTGATGATCGGACATGGTTTAGTTGATATGGATCACATGATCACTTAGATGATTAGAGGGATGTCTATCTAAGTGGGAGTTCTTAAGTAATATGATTAATTGAACTTTAATTTATGATGAACTTAGTCCTGGTAGTATTAGCATATCTATGTTGTAGATCAATAGCTCGTGTTGTTGCTTCCCTATGTTTTATATATGTTCCTAGAGAAAACAAAGTTGAAAGAAGATAGTAGCAATGATGCAGACTGGGTCCATGATCTGAGGTTTATCCTCATTGTTGCACAGAACAATTATGTCCTTGATGCACCGCTAGGATACATAACTATTGCAGCAGCAGATGCAGACGTTATGTACGTTTTGACAAAAGCTTGGTATGATGACTACTTGATAGTTTAGTGCACCATGCTTTACGGCTTAGAACCGGGACTTCAAAAATGTTTCGAACTCCACGAAGCATATAAGATGTTCCAAGAGTTGAAATTGGTTTCATACTCATGCCCGTCTCGAGAGGTATGAGACCTCTGACAGTACTTTGCCTACAAGATGGAGGAGAATAGCTCAACCAGTGAGCATGTGCTAAGATTGTCTGAGTACTACAATTGCTTGAATCAAGTGGGAGTTAATCTTCCTGATAAGATAGTAATTGACGAAGTTCTCTAGTCACTATCACCAAGTTACTAGAACTTCGTGATGACCTATAATATGCAAGGGATGACAAAAGTAATTCCCAAGCTCTTCACGATGCTAAAATCGGCGAAGGTAGAAATCAAAGAAAAACATCAAGTGTTGATGGTTGACAAGATCACTAGTTTCAAGAAAAAGGGCAAAGGGAAGAAGGGGAACTTCAAGAGGAACGACAAGCAAGTTGCTGCTCAAGTGAAGAAGCCCAAGTCTGGACCTAAGCCTGAGACTAAGTGCTTCTACTGCAAAGGGATTGGTCACTGGAAGCGGAACTACCCCAAGTATTTGGCGGATAAGAAGGATGGCAAAGTGAACAAAGGTATATTTGATATACATGTTATTGATGTGTACTTTACTATGTTTATAACAACCCCTCGGTATTTGATACTGGTTCAGTTGCTAAGAGTAGTAACTCGAAACGGGAGTTGCAGAATGAACAGAGACTAGTTAAGCGTGAAGTGATGATGTGTATTGAAAGTGGTTCCAAGATTGATATGATCATCATCGCACACTCCCTATACTTTCGGGATTAGTGTTGAACCTAAATAAATGTTATTTGGTGTTTGCGTTGAGCATGAATATTATTTGATCATGTTTATTGCAATACGATTATTCATTTAAAGTCAAAGAATAATTATTGTTCTGTTTACATGAATAAAACCTTCAATGTTCATACACCCAATGAAAATGGTTTGTTGGATCTCGATCGTGTGATACAGATATTCATAATATTGATGCCAAAAGATGCAAAGTTAATAATGATAGTGCAACATATTTGTGGCACTGTCGTTTAGGTCATATTGTTGTAAAGCGCGTGAAGAAACTCCATGCTGATGGATTTTTGGAATCACTTGATTTTGAATCACTTGATGCTTGCGAACCATGCCTCATGGGCAAGATGACTAAAAATGCCATTCTCCGGAACAATGGAGCGAGCAACTGACTTATTGAAAATAATACATAATGATGTATGCGGTCCGATGAGTGTTAAGGCTCGCGGCAAGTATCATTATTTTCTAACCTTCACAGGTGATTTGAGAAGATATGGGTATATCTACTTGATGAAACACAAGTCTGAAACATTTGAAAAGTTCAAAGAATTTCAGAGTGAAGTGGAGAATCATCGTAACAAGAAAATAAAGTTTCTACGATATGATCGCAGAGGTAAAATATTTGAGTTAGGGAGTTTGGCCTTCAGTAAATACAATGTGAAATAGTTTCACTACTCACGCCACCTGGAACACCACAGTGTAATGGTGTGTCCGAACGTCATAACCGTACTTTATTAGATATGGTGCGATCTATGATGTCTCTTACTGATCTACCACTATCATTTTGGGGTTATGCATTAGAGACAGCTACATTCACGTTAAATAGGTCACCATCTAAATCCGTGGAGATGACACCGTATGAACTGTGGTTTGGCGAGAAACCTAAGCTGTCGTTTCTTAAAGTTTAGGACCGCAATGCTTATGTGAAAAAGTTTCAACATGATAAGCTCGAACCCAAATCGGAGAAGTAAAACTTCATAGGATACCCAAAAGAAATTGTTGGGTACACTTTCTATCACAGATCCGAAGGCAAGATATTTGTTGCTGAAAATGGATCCTTTCTAGAGAAGGAATTTCTCTCTAAAGAAGTGAGTGGGAGGAAAGTGAAAACTTGATGAGGTAATTGTACCTTCTCCCAAATTGGAAAGTATGTCATCACAGAAATCTGTTCCAGTGATTCCTACACCAATTAGTGAGGAAGCTAATGATGATGATCATGAACTTTAGATCAAGTTACTACCGAACCTCGTAGGTCAACTAGAGTAAGATCCGCACCAGAGTGGTACGGTAATCCTGTTCTGGAAGTTATGTTACTAGACCATGACGAACCTACGAACTATGAAGAAGCGATGGTGAGCCCAGATTCCGTGAAATGGCTTAAGGCCATGAAATCTGAGATGAGATCCATGTATGAGAACAAAGTATGGATTTTGATTGACTTGCTCAATGATCGGCGAGCCATTGAGATTAAATGGATCTTCAAGAGGAAGACGGACGCTGATAGTAGTGTTACTATCTACAAAGCTAGAATTGTCGCAAAAGGTTTTCGACAAGTTCAAGGTGTTGACTACGATGAGAGTTTCTCACTCAGATCTATGCTTAAGTCTGTCCGAATCATGTTAGCAATTGCTGGATTTTATGAAATCTGGCAAATGGATAAACAAAACTGCATTCCTTAATGGATTTATTAAAGAAGAGTTGTATATGATGCAACTAGAAGGTTTTGTCAATCCTAAAGGTGCTAACGAAATATGCAAGCTCTAGCGATCCTTCTAAGGACTGGTGCAAGCATCTCGGAGTAGGAATATACGCTTTGATAAGTTGATCAAAGCATATAATTTTATACAGACTTACGGTGAAGCCTGTATTTAGAAGAAAGTGAGTGGGAGCACTACAACATTTCTGATAGGTATATGTAAATGACATATTGTTGATCAGAAATAATGTAGAATTATTCTGCAAAGCATAAAGGAGTATCTGAAAGGAGTTTTTCAAAGAAAGACCTCAGTGAAGCTGCTTACATATTGAGCATAAAGATCTATAGAGATAGACCAAGACGCTTGATAAGTTTTTCAATGAGTACATACCTTGACAAGATTTTGAAGTAGTTCAAAATGGAACAGTCAAAGAAAGAGTTCTTGCCTGTGTTACAAGGTGTGAAATTGAGTAAGACTCAAAACCCGACCACGGCAGAAGATAGAAAGAGAATGAAAGTCATTCCCTATGCCTTGGCCATAGGTTCTATAAAGTTTGCCATGCTGTGTACCAGATCTATTGTATACCCTACACTGATTTTGGCAAGGGAGTACAATAGTGATCTAGGAGTAGATCACTGGACAGTGGTCAAAATTATCCTTGGTGGAATAAGGATATGTTTCTTGATTATGGAGGTGACAAAAAGGTTCATTGTAAAGGGTTACGTCGATGCAAGTTTTGACACTGATCCAGATGACTCTAAGTCTCAATCTAGATACATATTGAAAGTGAGAGCAATTAGCTAAAGTAGCTCCGTACAGAGCATTGTAAACATAGAAATTTGCAAAATACATACGGATCTGAATGTGGCAGACCCGTTGACTAAACTTCCCTCATAAGCAAAACATGATCACACCTTAGTACTCTTTGGGTGTTAATCACATAGCGATGTGAAATAGATTATTGACTCTAGTAAACCCTTTCGGTGTCAGTCACATAGCGATGTGAACTGATCACATAAAGATGTGAACTATTGGTGTTAAATCACATGACGATATGAACTAGATTATTGACTCTAGTGCAAGTGGGAGACTGAAGGAAATATGCCCTAGAGGCAATAATAAAGTTATTATTTATTTCCTTATTTCATGATAAATGTTTACTATTCATGCTAGAATTGTATTAACCGGAAACATAACACATGTGTGAATACATAGACAAACATAGTGTCACTAATGTGCCTCTACTTGACTAGCTCGTTAATCAAAGATGGTTAATTTCCTAACCATAGACATGAGTTGTCATTTGATTAACGGGATCACATCATTAGGAGAATGATGTGATTGACTTGACCCATTCCGTTAGCTTAGCACTTGATCGTTTAGTATGTGGTTATTGCTTTCTTCATGACTTATACATGTTCCTATGACTATGAGATTATGCAACTCCCGTTTATCAGAGGAACACTTTGTGTGCTACCAAACGTCACAACGTAACTGGGTGATTATAAAGGTGCTCTACAGGTGTCTTTGAAGGTACTTGTTGGTTTGGCGTATTTTCAGATTAGGATTTGTCACTATGATTGTCGGAGAGGTATCTCTGGGCCCACTCAGTAATGCACATCACTATAAGCCTTGCAAGCATTGTAACTAATGAGTTAGTTGCGGGATGATGTATTACGGAACGAGTAAAGAGACTTGCCGGTAACGAGATTGAACTAGGTATTGAGATACCGACGATCGAATCTCGGGCAAGTAACATACCGATGACAAAGGGAACAACGTATGTTGTTATGCGGTTTGACCGATAAAAATCTTCGTAGAATATGTGGAGCCAATATGAGCATCCAGGTTCCGCTATTGGTTATTGACCGGCGACGTGTCTCGGTCATGTCTACATTGTTCTTGAACCCGTAGGGTCCGCACGCTTAAAGTTCGACGACGGTTATATTATGAGTTTATGTGTTTTGATGTACCGAAGGTAGTTCGGAGTCCCGGATGAGATCGGGGACATGACAAGGAGTCTCGAAATGGTCGAGACATAAAGATCGATATATTGGACGACTATATTTGGACATCGGAAAGGTTCCGAGTGATTCGGGTATTTTTCTGAGTACCGAAGAGTTACGGAATTACCGGGGAGTATATGGGTCTTATTGGGCTTTAGGGGAAAGAGAGAGGAGAGGCTGGGCGCCCCCCCAAGGCCTAGTCCGAATTGGACTAGGGGGAGGGGCGGCGCCCCCTCCTTCCTTCTCTTCTCTCTCCCCTTTCCTTGACTCCTTCTCCTACTACTTGGAAGGGGGGAATCCTACTCCCGGTGGGAGTAGGACTCCTCCTAGCTAGGGCGCGGCATAGAGAGGGCTGGCCCTCCCCCTCCTCCACTCCTTTATATACGGCGAGAGGGGCACCCCTTGGAGATACAACAATTGATCCCTTGGATCTTTTAGCCGTGTGCGGTGCCCCCTCCACCATAATCCACCTCGATAATATCGTAGCGGTGCTTAAGCGAAGCCCTGGGTCGGTAGAGCATCATCACCGTCACCACGCCGTCGTGCTGACGAAACTCTCCCTCAAAGCTTGGCCGGATCGGAGTTTGAGGGACGTCGTCGAGTTGAACGTGTGCTGAACTCGGATGTGCCGTGCGTTCGGTACTTGATCGGTCGGATCGTGAAGACGTACGACTACATCAACCGCGTTATGCTAACGCTTCCGCTTACGGTCTACGAGGGTACGTGGACACACTCTCCCCTTTCGTTGCTATGCATCACCATGATCTTGCGTGTGCGTAGGATTTTTTTTTGAAATTACTACGTTCCCCAACACATGATACACAACCTAACCTGAAGTTGCCACTTTAATACAAAAGTTGCCTCTCCGTGGCACCAAAGTTGCTTGAGAAAAAAAAAATCATCGAAAGCAACTTCATAGTTGACACTAGGAAACTTAGTCAGGAATTTGGTAGTCATTGTAGCCAACTCAAAAGAACATCGAGATGATAGGTGATCATGATACACAACCTAATCGAAAATTTCCTACTATAGTTCAAAAGTTGCCTCTCTGTGGCAGCAAAGTTGCTTGAGAAACGAAGTTCATCAAAAGCAACTTCATGGGTGACGCTAGGCAACTTTACAATCATGTTAGCCAACTTTGTAAGAGCATTGAGTCGATACGTAGTCATGATAGGCAACCTGGCAACAAGTGCTTCATATAGCAGCAAAGTTGATAGATAGTCATGGTAGGCAACTTACATGTGAGGCTAGGCAATTTGGAGTCATCATAGCCAACTCGAAAGAACATCCGGATGACAGGTGACCATGATACACACCCTAACCAAAATTTGCCTGCAGTAGTACAAAAGTTGCCTCTCCGTCAGGCCTATCGATGAGGGGGAGCGAGGTGAGCGATCGCACTGGGCCCCCATCGATAGAAAAAACCCTTTGTACTTTGCCTCCCTTCGGTTGAAAGATCGCTAAAAAACCAGGAAAGGAAACTAAAGTATGTGTGTTCGTGACTACGTGGTGTCTTTGATTAATCTGCTAGGCTTCCAGGACTGCTAGGCGTCCAGGTCTGCTAGTGCTAGATGCCCAAATAAAATATTACAGAAAATAATGTTGGAGGCCCAATAGGTCAACCGGAAAATTGGATACGAATCGCTTGATTCCAGCGATTGCAGACGAACAGACAGCGAACTGCCATCTAGGTCTTGCGGGCGGCGATCGGGCATTGACGAAGGCCCTAGCCCTAGCAGTCGGCCGGCGCCGAGGTAGTTACCTCCGATCTAATCCCATTGTTGGTCGTCTTGTTGTGTGAAGCCGCAACAGGTGTGACCGCGGTTCCGTTTGTTGTTTCAATCAGGATCAAGCCATCGAGGAACACATCCAGGCCATACTACAGACCGTGTTTTAATATCCAAGTGCAAGGTTCTATTTTCAATTCATTTTATTTGTATTTGGATGATCTATTCATCTGACGACCGTTACTATTAGAAACTAAAGATTTTTTTGTTTGATCAATGATAACTTTTATAATTTGTTAGGTTCTGTGTTCCTGAATCTTCATCAGGTCTGCTAGAATTAGGAAGCATGAATCTGGTGCTGCAAAGCGTAAGAAGGAACAAAAACTCGAACTTGAGGCTCAATCTCTAGCGGGTTCCCTTGATATATATTTGGTGAAAGGGCCCCAACATAATTCTGAAAATCAAACTACAGATTTTAATGTTGATGATGGTCTTGATGATAATGCAACAGAGGTTGAGACTCCTGATGCAGAAATTGATGATGGTAATATTGCCAATGAAGGGGGTGATGGTAATATCGCCGATGGAGGTGATGATGTTGATACTGCCAATGAAGGTGATAATGCTAATACTGGCTATGATGATAATATTGCTGATGACATCAAATGTCCTTTTCCGTTTGATATATTTGATCCAAGAAATTGGGATGCACTTGATTCAAAAATGATAGATGTTTTGGTGCAAAAGGGTCCTAAAAGAGACACGTCTATTGAACATGGTGAAAAAGACAAATTGTCTAGAAGGTTTTCTGCATTATCATACACTAGAGTTCTCTCAAATGGAGATAAGTGTGATAGAGAATGGCTTGTATACAGCAAAGATCTTGACAAAGTATTTTGTTTTTGCTGCAAATTATTAAGAAAAGGGTTGGTGAGAGGGCAGTTAGCAAATGATGGTTTCAGTGACTGTGCTCATCTTGGTCATAGACTTAAAGAGCACGAAACTAGCAAAGAACATGTCACAAATATGACTACATGGTATGACATGCGTCTTAGGTTAGAGAAGAATCAAACAATTGACAAAATTGCTCAGCGAGAACTTGAGAAGGAAAACGAACATTGGAGAAAAGTTTTGCTCAGAATCATCTTGATTGTAAAATTTCTTGCAGAGCACAGTATAGCATTTCGTGGTAGTAATAGCAAGTTGTACCAAGACAGCAATGGCAATTTCTTAGGACTCGTTCAAATGTTGGCTGAATTTGACCCAGTTATCAAAGAGCATGTTGATCGCATCACCAATGATAAAATTCGTGACCATTATCTTGGTCCTTCCATACAGAATGAGTTAATCAATTTGCTTGCTGCTGCAATCAAGTCAAAAAATCATTGAGAAGGTGAAAGAAGAAAAATACTTCTCTGTTATACTTGACTGCACTCCTGATGCAAGCCACCAAGAACAAATGTCTTTGATAATTAGGTATGTTGATGCATCTTCAGGTTCTTTTTTCATTGAAGAATCCTTCTTAGGTATTTTGGATGTGAATGATACGACTGGGCAAGGATTGTTTGATGTTCTGCTGAAGGAATTGAAGAGTCTTGGCCTTGATGTGGACAATGTGAGAGGACAGGGATATGATAATGGGTCAAATATGAAAGGAAAAAATAAAGGGGTACAAAACAAAGTACTGGAAGTAAACCGAAGAGCTTTTTATTCGACTTGTGGATGTCATAGTCTAAATTTGGCACTATGTGATATGGCAAAGTGAAAGGATCGATATGGTTGACTAGAGGGGGGGGGGGTGAATAGACAACTAACAATTTTTAGCTTTTCTTTACCAAATTAAACTTTGCATCAAAGTAGGTTGTCTAGATATGCAACTAGGTGGACAACCTATATGATGCAACAATCACAAGAACACAAGCAAGCAATGAATATAACACAAATAAGCTTGCACAAGTAAAGGGATGAGATAACCAATAGTGGAGCCGGTGGAGACGAGGATGTGTTACCGAAGTTCCTTCCTTTTGAGGGGAAGTACGTCTCCGTTAGAGCGGTGTGGAGGCACAATGCTCCCCAAGAAGCCACTAGGTCCACCGTATTCTCCTCACGCCCTCACACAATGCGAGATGCCGTGATTCCACTATTGGTGCCCTTGAAGGCGGCGACCAACCTTTACAAACAAGGTTGGGGCAATCTCCACAACTTAATTGGAGGCTCCCAACGACACCACGAAGCTTCACCACAATGGACTATGGCTCCGCGGTGACCTCAACCTTCTAGGGTGCTCAAACACCCAAGAGTAACAAGATCCGCAAGGGATTAGTGGGGGGGAATCAAATTTCTCTTGGTGGAAGTGTAGATCGGGGCCTTCTTAACCACTCCCGAGCAAATCAACAAGTTTGATTGGCTAGCGAGTGAGATCGGGCAAAAATGGAGCTTAGGAGCAACAATGGAGCTTAGGGTTGGAAGAGGTAGTCAACTAAAGGTAGGAGACAACCCTTTTATAGTGGTGGACGAAATCCAACCGTTATCCACTTAACCAGCCCGCGACACGCGGTACTACCGCTCGAGGGCGCAGTACTATCATAGGCCACACGCGGTACTACCGTGAGCCACCACGGTACTACCGCTGCAAAGCAGCTGGGCTACAGCCGAGCCCGACAGGGGCAGTACTACGCGAAGCGCCTACCGCTCCCTCCTCGCGGTACTACCGCAAGGCAGGAAAGCCCTAGCCTGGGAAGGGCGCGGATGAATAAAAAGACATCCGTGCCTACTTCCGCTGGAAAACAAACGGAGCAAAAACCCGACGCGGTACTACCGTTGGAGAGCAGTACTACCCCGTGGCTGCTGGATCAGATCGCAAGACGGTACTACAGCAAGGCGCTGGTATCATCAGCAGGCGTGGATGTAAAAAATTACATCCGCCCCTACTACCGCAACGCTGCGGTACTTGGCCTGAGGGCCACAGTAGTACGGCTCCAGAGGAGCGGTACTACCGTGGGCTCCCGCAGTACTACCACGCCAAAGCAACGATACTACCGCAGATGCCTGCGGTACTACCGCTCTAGGGAGCAGTACTACCGCGAGCACAGCAACAGCAGCCAAGGCAATCACAACGAGGATAAACGAGGGATGCTCCATAGTGCAAGGGAAAGGTGGAGACAAGGACGTGATGATTCCACGCAAACCTTTCCAATGCGGACCCCCTCTTAATAGTACAGCTTTCCTACGACTCAACTCCACCAAAAAGAAATATAGAGAAACACCGTCTTCAATAGTCTTCGAGGGGCATCAAACCGTCTTGTACCTAGTGAAGAAATGTGTGAGAAGCTCAAAGGCACACGATTAGTCCGCAAAAGCATTGTCATCAATGACCAAAACACCTAAGGGATAAATATGCACTTACAATCTCCCCCTTTTTGGTGGATTGATGACAATACGGGATTTGCGCAGAAGGGAAATAAACTATAGCGAAGGCAAACCCCTCCTCTCTAAAATATAGACGGGCTCCCCCTAGATGTGTGCAAACTAGATGTATGCTTTGGAGTGCATAGCACACTACTAGGATCAACACTCCCCCTATATTTTAGAGACAAGGCATATCTAGCAATGATAAGGCTAAACAACTACTAACGAGCATAAAACAAAAGTAGCACAATATAACATAAGCTAGCTAACATAGGATAAAGTGCATATGTCTTACACCCTATGAAGGAAAGGAGTCAAACCAAACCAAGGCAACGAAACTAGGTTCAAACGAGACAGCAAACACACCAAACACACGAGCAAATCCCTACACTCTCTCCCCCTTTGGCATCGAGACGCCAAAAAGGCAGAGAGGACACCTACACACTCGGGGTGGCTCAAGCGGAGAAATCATCCCAGCGCTCCTCCTCAGACTCGGCAGCAGGGATGTCCTCCCCGAAGTCCTCTTCAGAATCGGTCCACTTCAAGCCCTGCTTCGCCATCCACTCGGCCTCTGGAGTGATAATCCTCTCTAACCCGCTGGAATGAGCCTCACCAAAGACCCTCAGGATGTGCAAGTCACGGCGGCGAGCCTCCTTGGAGGCAACGTGAGTCCTGTACTGCCCCTTAGCTTGCATGCAGAAGAGAGTCTTCATCTTGTCCTTCAGCTTCTTGGCCCACGAGGGCATAGAGGAACTATGGGAAGACCTAGCAGCACGGTCCTCAGCAACATACTGAGCTCCAGTCTCCTCCTCACCAACATGCCTCCTAGCAGCAGACGCCTCAGCACGAGTGGTAGTGTTGGCCCAGTTGGGCTTGACACGGAGACAGATGGGATCATGCCTAATCCAGTCTGGTGCAAGGAACTCATCCCCAGGGTACAACTTCTCCCAAGTCTTGGAGATCAGCAGAAACAGGTATGGCCCGTAGATAGGCACCTTGCGGTTGAACACCGCAAACCGAAGCTCATGCCACATGATGTGTGAGACATCAAGAGGCTGAGTCTGAGACACCCGGGCCTCCTCGCACATGAGCATCATATCCACCATAAATGCATGAACCTTATCCTTGTCGCCAATGCGCGGGAACAGAGAGTTGTGGAAGATGCGATACATGGTATCCAGAAAGGAGTTCAGCACCCAAGCTGACTTGCCATTGGCGAGCACCTTCTCAACAAAGTACTGCTGGAGCTTGTCCTTGTTAGCAGACTGAGAATTGGCATGGGGACGAACACCAACAGGAGTGTTGAGTCCGTCATCTGGAACATGCAACAGATCCATGAACTCCTTCCAGGTAGCGGTCAACTGACGGCCGTTGGTCATCCACGTCATCTGCCGCTCCTCCCCAGGGTGAAAGTACACAGAGGCAAAGAACTGACAAACAAGCTCCGGGTCAAAGTCCAAATGGAAGGAGATCACATGCTCAATGCCAAACTGCTCCACCAAGTCTAGAGCCTCTCCAAAGTACTCACGATACTGTTCCTTCCTCATGTGATGCATGTCAATCCAATTGACCTCCATGTAGGTATTCTGCTTGTTCTTGATGACATCCAGATAGATGAGATTCTGCTGCTTGGTCCAGAACAACTCACAGCCTCTGATGATAGCACGAGGATTCACATACGGGTTCATCTGCCTGAGAGGGACATACTCAGCGGAGGGTATCTCGTCCATGCTCTTAGCGGGTTCCTTGTTCTTGGTAGCGGTGGTCTTGACATGGCGCTTTGGGGGCATTGGGGCCCTCTGCTGCTTCACCTTGATTGCGCAAACGCTTGGATCCAGTGTCGCGACTGGGATTGGAACGGCGAGAGCCACCACCTGAGACACAAAGCGCAAAACACACACAAAAGCCAAGAAGGATCAACGAAAAGACCTCGGCAAAGAAAACGGAACCACTTAGGAAACATACAAGCTAAATGCCATGAGAAAGATTTCATCCATGGAAGTACTGCCAAGTGCTGCGGTACTAAAAATCTAGTACCGCTCTAAGTCGCGGTAGTACCGTGCGAAGTCACGGTAGTACCGGGTCTGGGAGCGGTAGTAGTTTTTTAGTGCCGCAGCTAGCGCGGTAGTACCGCACCTGACGGGCGGTAGTACCGCACGAGCGGTAGTACCGCACATGAGGCGCGGTAGTACCGCACCGCGTCAGATCCGAACCTAGTTCAAATCTGAGAAAAACCGCGAAACCTCGGCGGTACTTCGGTTGAACAAATCTATCACATGACATCATATCAAGTATAAATCCTACACAACCCAACTCTCCTACATCCTACTCTTGCACAGATTTGGCCTAAAATCTCAAGAACAACATGCATCTCCCCAAGATCCAAGAAGCGAGAAAACAACCAAGAGAGAGAGGGATTTGGGGAAAAACCTTGTTCCATGGAAAGAGGAAGTGGTGGGGAACGATCCCAGCGGTCGGAATCCGAGGAGAGTGGCCGGAGACGGAGATCCGGCGAGGACCTCTGGCGCCGTTAGTGAGCGGGAGAGAGAGAGAGAGAGAGACGTGGGGATAGAGATAAGTGAATGGGTATGGGGAGTTGGAACTCCCCTGCCCGAATCATAACCCCCACGCCCACTCGCGGTGCGGTAGTACCGCGATTCATCGCGGTAGTACCGCTCGGTGGAAGTACCGCACACGAGCGGTAGTACTGCTCTTCTGGGCGGCAGTAAAAAATTACTGTCGCGCAGGCGCGATAGTACCGTGCCCTCTCCACGCGGTAGTACCGTGACTAGTCGCGGTAGTACCGTGAACTCAGGAATTGCACGTTCCAAGCACACGAAAACGAGATCTTTGCACGAAACAAGCTACGAGGCAACACGACACTACAAAACACGCGACACAAATAGACAGAAAGGCAAACGACAACACGAAAACAGCTAGGAGACACCACCCCTCCAAAGAGAGGTTGGTGGACGGAGCCACCTATGTTTGAGTCGATTGGTATGGCACCGTGAAGAATTATCCTTGGGCCCATGACCAAAACTCGTCTTTGAAGCACAAGTACCATCGAAAATGGCTAATGTGAAAGAGTTGATCGATTTATGCATAATGGGGGGAGGGAGAGTTCATTGAGAGAACAACACTCCCCCTATGTCCATGCCTACACCTAAACAAGATAACAAGTTGAGTATGGTGGGATGTGCAAGGGTTCAAGCAACATTACTCGAATCAATGATATTCAGCTCGTGCCTTAACTCGTGAAATCTTGCTTCATCCAAAGGCTTCGTGAAGATATCTGCAAGGTTATCATGAGTGTTTACGTAGTTGAGCTCGATCTCCCCTCGCCTAATGTGATCCCGGATGAAGTGATACCGAATCTCAATATGCTTCGTCTTGAAGTGTTGCACCGGGTTGAGAGAAATCTTGATGGCACTTTCATTGTCACACCAAAGAGGCACTTTGTCACAAATGACACTGTAATCCTTTAAAGTTTGCCTCATCCATAAGAGTTGTGCACAACAACTACCGGCCGCTACATACTCCGCTTCGGTGGACGAGAGAGACACACAACTTTGCTTTTTGGAAGACCAACTTACCAAAGAGCAACCAAGGAATTGGCACCCTCCGGAAGTGAACTTCCTATCCACTTTGTCTCCCGCCCAATCGGAATCCGAATATCCTACAAGCTTGAAGTTTGCTCCTTTTGAGTACCATAGGACAAAGTTTGGGGTATGAGCCAAATATCAAAAGATTCGCTTGACCGCCACATAGTAGCTTTCCTTAGGTGCGGCTTGAAACCGCGCACAAATTCCCACACTCAACATGATATCCGGTCTAGATGCACAAAGGTAAAGCAAGGATCCAATCATGGAGCGATATACCTTTTGATCCACCGCTTTACCATTGGGATCGATGTCAAGTTGGCACTTAGTGGGCATTGGAGTGGAAACCGGCTTGACATCGCTTAGCTTGAATCTCTTGAGCATGTCTTGAGTGTATTTGGCTTGGTTGATGAAGGTACCTTCTCTTCTTTGCTTCACTTCGAAACCTAGAAAAAACTTCAACTCTCCCATGGAAGACATCTTGAACTTTGAGGTCATTAGTGCGGCAAATTCATCATTGAAAGCTTTGTTAGGGGAACCAAAGATAATGTCATCAACATATAGTTGGCACACAAACAACTCTCCATTGACCTTCTTAGTAAAAAGAGTGGGATCGATGAGCCCAACTTCAAACCCGCGATCTTGTAGCAACTCGGTAAGGTGGTCATACCACGCACGTGGGGCTTATTTAAGGCCATAGAGTGCCTTATTGAGTTGATACACATGATCGGGAAAGTAGGGATCCTCGAACCCGGGGGGTTGTTTGACGTAAACCAACTCATTAATAGGACCATTAAGAAAAAGCACTCTTCGCATCCATTTGTTGCAACTTAAAGTTGTGATGAGAAGCATAAGCAATAAACAAACGAATGGACTCAAGACGAGCAACGAGAGCAAAGGTTTCACCGTAGTCGATACCCTCGACTTGGGAGTAACCTTGTGCCACCAATATTGCCTTGTTGCGGATGATGGTTCCATGAGCATCTTGTTTGTTCTTGAAAATCCACTTGGTCCCAATGACATTGTGGTTCCCCGTTGGCCTTGGCACCAACCTCCACACCTTGTTGTACTCGAAGTTGTTGAGTTCTTCATGCATGGCATTAAGCCATTCCAGATCTTCGAGTGCTTCATATACCTTTTGGGGTTCAACACACGAAACAAACGCGTGATGTTCACAATAGTTTGCCAATTGTCTACGAGTGCTTACCCCCTTTTAAATGCTTCCAAGTACATTCTTCATGAGATGACCCTTGGTGGTGAGCTTGGAAGCAATCTTGGCGGCACGATGCTCTAATTCCTCCTCGGAGGTGCGTTGAGGAGCGGATACTTGATCATCTTGAGCCCCGTCATGAGCATGTTCTTGATCTTGAACATGCTCGGGGACGAGAACTTGACCTTGGGCATCACTTGGTGTGTCAACATCGTCTTGAGCATGATCTTGCCCTTGGTCTTGTTCATGAGGTTGAGGGCCTTCACTTTGTTCTTCGAAAGTGTGTGGGCCTTGGGTTGGTGATGGCTCCACTTGAGTGGAGCATTGTCCTTCTCCTTCGGCCACAAGGGGTTCCTCAACGGGTAGGATAAAACCAACACCCATTCTTCTTATGGCTTGGGGAGGAATTTCATCACCTACATCACAAGTGCCACTTCGCTCCACTTGGGAGCCGTTATTCTCATCAAACTCCATGTTATACGTCTCCTCAATAAGTCCCGTGGATTTATTGAGGACACGGTAAGCATGAGAGTTTGTAGCATAACCAACAAATATGCCCTCATAAGCTCTAGCTTCAAACTTAGACAACCTAACACCTTTCTTGAGAATGAAACACTTAAACCCGAACACCCGAAAGTACTTGAGGTTGGGCTTGTTACCGGTGAGTATCTCATATGGAGTCTTGTTCAAGCCCTTGCGGAGGTAGAGCCGATTGGATGCATGACACGCGGTGTTGATGGCTTCGGCCCAAAAGTTGTATGGAGACTTGAACTCCGCCATCATGGTCCTTGCCGCATCCATCAACGTCCGGTTCTTCCTCTCCGTGACACCGTTTTGTTGAGGGGTGTAGGGTGCAGAATATTGATGCTTGATCCCCTCATCACTAAGAAACTCATCCAAGGTGTAGTTGTTGAACTCGGTGTTGTTGTCACTTCTTATTGTCAAGATCTTTGCATTGTGTTGACGTTGTGCTTCATTTGCAAAGTCAATGACGGTTTGTTGGGTCTCGCTCTTCCTCTTGAAGCAATACACCCAAGTATATCTTGAGTAGTCATCCACAATCACCAAGCAATACTTCCTACCCACAAGACTATCAAAGGATGGAGGCCAAAAGAGATCCAAGTGAAGGAGCTCCAAGGGCCTTTTCGAGTAAATGATAGTCGTGGGAGGGTGACCCTTTTCATGAAGCTTTCCTTCGATACAAGCACTGCAAGCACGATCTTTGGCAAAACTAACATTCGTTAGTCCACGGACATGGTCCCCTTGAGAAGACTTTGCAAAGATCTCATATTGACATGGGCTAAACGGTGATGCCAAAGCCATCCCACATCAACTTTAGCCATTAGGCATGTCGCGGTCTTAGTGGGTACCTCCGAAAATTTAATCACATAGAGACCGTTCTCGACATGCCCAACAAAGGCTACTTTAAGAGTCTTGCTCCACAAGAGGGCCACGATATCAATATCAAAGAAAGTGGCAAAGCCCATGATTGCAAGTTGACGAACGGAAAGTAAATTGTATGCAAGGGACTCCACAAGCATGACTTTCTCGATCGTGAGATCATGAGAAATGACGACCTTGTCGAGTCCCAATACCTTAGAAGACGAGGCATCACCCCACTCGACATTGGTGGGCATAGAAGGAATCTTGTGCACGTCCAACACCAAGTCCTTGCTTCCGGTCATATGATTTGTAGCTCCACTATCGAGCAACCATGATCCCCCACCGGAAGCAAACACCTAGAAGAGATCAATGCTTGGTTTTAGGTACCCATTTTGTAATGGGTCCTTTGATGTTAGTAACAAGGGTCTTAGGAACCCAAATAGACCATTCAATGTACTCATGAGGAGAACCAACAAATTTGGCATAAACGTGAACATAACTAGCACGGCATAACACATAAGAGGGATTAAAATCGCCGGCTTTTTTGGGAGGGGTGGCATTGCCCTTCTTGACATCGCCAGCCTTTGCGTTGTTCTTCTTCTCCTTGGAAGCACCCTCTCACTCCCTCACAAAAGTTTGCTTGAGAGGAGGAGGTCGTTTGGTCTTGTCATTCTTCTTCTTGTTCTTGGGCTTAAAAGTAACCCAATCCCCTCCTTGGCCACAACTTCCTTTTGATTACTCAAAAGGTCGTTGAGGTTCTTCTCACCTTCTATGCATGTGACAAGGCCTTTCTCAAGTTGCTCCTTCAACTTAGCATTCTTCTCAACAAGATGCACATGCTCACAACAAGGGTTAGTAGCATTTGCATTATCAATCAACACCATATGAGGAAAAGTGGCTTTCTCCTTGGTTAGCTTCACCTGGAGTTGATCATGAGACTCTTTGAGGCTAGCATGAACACCCTTCAAGACTTTGTGAGCCTTGTCGAGAATTTCAAACTCCTCGTTGAGTCTAGCAAGATCAACCCCAAGCTTCGCCTTCTCGGATCTTAGCACACGAGACACAACAAGAGCATGATCAAGATCTTTCTTTAATTTAGCATGATTATCGTTGTATGACTCCTCAAGAGCCAAACAAAGACCACGCTCTTCCTCAAGAGCATTGGAAAGATCCAAAATCTCATCGGCATAGTCACGACTATGCCCCTCCATCTTAGAGATGGTTTCTCCGTGAGCCTCGATCATGTCATTGGCTTCACCAAGTTGTTCCAAGAGAGCAACGAAGTGCTTCTTGGATTTGCCCTTGAGTTTACCCATAAAGGCCTCAAACTCATTCTCCTCCACATTAGTTCCCTCATGTTCATCAATGCAATCCGTTGAAGAAGAATGATTGATGATTGTAGTTTTGATGTTGGGGGTTACCTTGTTGGTGGCTTTAGCCATGAGGCACTTGGCGGTGATGCTCTCATTGGGTGAGTCGAAGAGAGACACCCGGGGAGTCGTCACAATGGCAACTGAGGCCATGGCAATCGACTCACCATCTTCATCATCATCATCATCCTCATTGTACTCTTCTTGTACCACCAAAGCCTTTTGAGGAGTCTTCTTGGTGAAGTTGCTCTTGTTGGGGAAAGACTTGGCCTTGTCCTTACGGATGAGCTTGCCACCATTGTCTTCCCTCTTCTCATACGGGCACTCCGCAACAAAATGACTCACATTGCCACAATTGAAGCAAGTCCTACTCGTTGCTTTCCCTTTGCGCCACTTGAGCTGCTCTTGTTTAAGTTGGGCCTTGAGTTCTTCTTGCTCCAAAATTGCCTTGAAGCAAGGGCCATGTGTTCATGATAGGCATACTTCATACCTTCGAGGTTGCTCTCTTCTTCTTCCTCCTCTTCTTCTTATTCGACACAAACCTTGGCCTTCAATGCAAGGTTGGGCTTCTTTGCTCTTTGGGAGCGAAGCACCGCATTGTCGGCGGTCTTGTCCAATATGCTCATAGCCACAAACTCATCCAACACATCACTTGAGGACAAGGTGTGAAAGTCCGGCCTTTGACGGATGACGGAGGACATGGCTTTGTGGTAGGGCATCATTGCCTTGAGAAATTTGCGCTTGATCCAATTGTCATCCGTGTCCTTACTTCCATGATCCCGGAGAGAGACCGCGAGCTTGGTAAGTCTCCGATAGAGCTCACGAGGTTCTTCATCTTCTTTCATTGCAAACTCATCGGCTTCATCTTGTACCACTTCATAATTGGAACGTTGAATGCTTGCGCTTCCCCGATAGAGGGAAACCACTTTGTGTCGTGCTTCTTTGGCCAATGAGTAGGGCCAAAGATGCGGGAGGTCTTCGGGAAGGATTGCTTCTTGGATGACGAAGAGAGCATTTTCATTGAATTGATCATCCACGGCTTCTCTAGGAGTGAAGTTGCTCTGGTCATGCGGATAAAAACCTTCTTCAATGATTCTCCAAAGGTTAGTGTTCACATGATTTAAATGACGCTTAAACCGATAGACCCAAGAATCAAAATCCTCCTTTTTATCAATCTTGGGGGGAGGACCTGCATGATTCAAATGAGTAGAAGGAATTGGTCCACCATAAACGGGTGGAGGTTGCACATGGGCAAAGATGCCGTGCCATTTTACCACTAGACATAGGAGCTTTCTCACTAGTAGCTTCCCCCTTGTCGGGGTTAGCATTCGTCTCCGTGTTGGCGGGATCACCCACTTTCACGGGCGCGGTGGAAAGTTTAAGCCCTTCTAATAATTCCTTAAACATGTCCTTGACCTCGGTCGTCATGGAGGTTTTCAATGTGTCCAACGCCACATTGAATTCCTCACGTGAGATCGAAGTTACCCCATCTCCCGTAGACGATATCGGATTCGCACCGGAGTGCTCACCCACATCGTCTACGATGTCAACCATACTCTTTGGATGGTGAAGTCCTTAAAAAGAGACGAGGCTCTGATACCAATTGAAATGATCGATATGGTTGACTAGAGGGGGGGTGAATAGGCAACTAACAACTTTTAGCTTTTCTTTACCAAATTAAACTTTGCATCAAAGTAGGTTGTCTAGATATGCAACTAGGTGGACAACCTATAGGATGCAACAATCACAAGCACACAAGCAAGCAATGAATATAACACAAATAAGCTTGCACAAGTAAAGGGATGAGATAACCAAGAGTGGAGCCGGTGGAGACGAGGATGTGTTACCAAAGTTCCTTCCTTTTGAGGGGAAGTACGTCTCCGTTAGAGTGGTGTGGAGGCACAATGCTCCCCAAGAAGCCACTAGGGCCACCGTATTCTCCTCACGCCCTCACACAATGCAAGATGCCGTGATTCCACTATTGGTGCCCTTGAAGGCGGCGATCGAACCTTTACAAACAAGGTTGGGGAAATCTCCACAACTTAATTGGAGGCTCCCAACGACACCACGAAGCTTCACCACAATGGACTATGGCTCCGCGGTGACCTCAACCTTCTAGGGTGCTCAAACACCCAAGAGTAACAAGATCTGCAAGGGATTAGTGGAGGGAATCAAATTTCTCTTGGTGGAAGTGTAGATCGGGGTCTTCTTAACCACTCCCGAGCAAATCAACAAGTTTGATTGGCTAGGGAGTGAGATCGGACGAAAATGGAGCTTAGGAGCAACAATGGAGCTTAGGTTTGGAAGAGGTAGTCAACTAAAGGTAGGAGACAACCCTTTTATAGTGGTGGATGAAATCCAACCGTTATCCACTTAACCAGCCCGCGACACGCGGTACTACCGCTCCAGGGGCGCGGTACTACCGCAAGGCCACGCGGTACTACCGTGGGCCACCACGGTACTACCGCTGCAGCAGCGGGGGCTACAGCGAGCCTGACAGGGGGCAGTACTACCGCGAGCGCGGTACTACCGCTCCCTCCTTGCGGTACTACCGCAAGGCAGGAAAGCCCTAGCCTGGGAAGGGCGCGGATGAATAAAAATACATCCGTCCCTACTTCCGCTAGAAAACAAACGGAGCAAAAACCCGACGCGGTACTACCGCTGGAGAGCAGTACTACCACGTGGTTGCTGGATCGCATCACGCCGCAGTACTATCATACGCAAAGGCGCGGATGTAAAAAGTTACATCCGCCCCTACTACCGCAATGCTGCGGTACTTGGCCTGGGGGCCATAGTAGTACGGCTCCTGAGGAGCGGTACTGCCATGGGCTCCCGCGGTACTACCGCGCCAGAGCAACGGTACTACCGCAGATGCCTACGGTACTACCGCTCCAGGGAGCAGTACTACCGCGAGCACAGCAACAGCAGCCAAGGCAATCACAACGAGGATAAACGGGGGATGCTCCATAGTGCAAGGGAAAGGTGGAGACAAGGAAGGGAACGTGTACGTGATGATTCCACGCAAACCTTTCCGACGCGGACTCCCTCTTAATAGTACGGCTTTCCTACGACTCAACTCCACCAAAAAGAAACGTAGAGAAACACCATCTTCAATAGTCTTCGAGGGGCACCAAACCGTCTTGTACCTAGTGAAGAAATGTCTGAGAAGCTCAAAGGCACACGATTAGTCCGCAAAAGCATTGTCATCAATCAGCAAAACACCTAAGGGATAAATATGCACTTACACAAAGTCTTGTCGTAAAGCAACAATTTTTTTTGGAGTTATTCTGCGTATTTATACAATATTTGCTAATTCTACTAAGAGATAGCAAATTCTGAAAGATAACATACCAGGACTGACACTCAAGGCATTGTCATCTACTCGCGGGGAGAGTCGTGTTGATAGTGTTCAGGCTATAAGGTTTCAGCTACCGGAAATACGGGAGGCCTTACTTCAAGTGGCTGAAAGTGATAAAGATTCATCGACACAAAGTGAAGCTCAATCATTGGCAGAAAATGAACTTGGTGGCTTTGACTTTTTAGTATCAATAATCATCTGGTATGAAATATTACCTGCTGTTAATTTGATTAGCAAAGAGTTACAGTCAAAGGATCTGATTATTAATATTGCAATTGAATCTATAAAAAGCTTGCTTTCCTTTTTCAAGAAGTACAGAGAAACTGGCTTTTCAAAAGCATTGGGAGCTGCAAAAAAAATTGCAGTGGAGATGGACATTCATCCGGAGTTCCGCACCAAGCGTAAAATCAAAAGGAAAAAACAATTTGATGAGGGCGAAGATGATGCATCTATTGATTCACAATCTGCGGAGGAGTCATTCAGGGTCAATTATTTTATACGTGTTGTTGATCAAGCTATAACTTCACTTACCATGAGATTTGAACAATACGAGGGGTATGAAAAGATATTTGGTTTCTTGTTTACTTCAGATAGGCTGCGATCACTAGATGACAAGAGTTTGATGGCTGCTTGTGTTTATCTTGAAGATTCACTTAAGAGTGGAGAACATACAGATATTGATGGTTGAATTGTGTTGCGAGCTAATTTTCATACAGGATTCACTTCAGAAATCTATGGGTCCTCTTGACATTCTGAATTATTTGAAGAAGCGCTCGACAATCTATCCTAATGCTATTATTGCATGCATAATTTTATTGACCATTCCTGTAACTGTTGCATCTGCGGAAAGGAGTTTTTCTAAACTCAAATTGTTGAAGTCCTACTTGTGTTCTACTATGACACAAGAAAGACTGAATGGGTTGGCGACAATAGCACTTGAAAACGATGTCTTGGAGAAGATAAAGTACGAAGATATGATTGAAGATTTTATTTCAAGAAATACTAGACGGATGCTCCTTTTTGGTAGGACATGAGGTCCATTCATTGCTTTGCAATCCTTTTACCTTCTAGCATTAGTGTTGAAATATGCCTAAATAAGGTAGGAATAAAGCAGACTTGAAATTATATAATAAGGTGAGAGTATTCTTTACACATATTAATTATTCCTTTACATGAATTGTCAAAATTTTGGGCCACATTTTGGTTTTCGCCCGGGGCCCCGAATTTCTAGAGACGGCCCTGCTCTCCATGGCACCAAAGTTGCTCGAAGAAAAAAAGTTTGTCGAAATATATCAATATGAGATCTAGTTTTGAAGAGCTTGTCGCCAAGAACCTAATGGTGAAAACGGACCATAATTTTGGTGCTCCATTCTAAAGTTATGACTTCTAAAAAAATTGAACACACAAAATAATTACACATGGGACAAAATCTTTTTTTAATGGATTTTGCATCATAGCATCCGGACAAAATATTTCCTATTTTGGTGCCACGGCTGGCCAGGTCCCTCCCCCTCCCAAGCACGCACGAGACGTACGTACGGTGCAAAGCGTGCGAACCAGCCAAGCCAACCGCTGCACGTCGCGGAAACGGAAAACGACCTGGGAGACGGCGACGCGCTGCGGCCGCTCCACGCGCCAGGTAACACCCGCGCGCCCTTCCTGCGGGTCGCCGACAGTGGGTCGCTCGGAGACGACGGAGAGGGACGTGCGGGCACCGGCCGGGCCGGACCCGGGCGGGAGTTGGCGGCCGTGGCCGCCGCCCGGGTCACCCGAGCCGCGCACGCGCGCGATGCCTCCCTCTCGACCTCGACGCATCATCAGTCATCACCACCGGGCGGTGGGGTATTGTATGTATTCGGTGCCGTTCGTTCTGCTCTCTCCTCGCTCAGCGACACGGCTCGCCAAGACGGAGCGCCCGGTCGTGGCGCCTTGAACCAGGACGGCAGGCAGGCAGGCGAATAGATGGGATGGCAAACAAGCCGATGCACGCGGCTGCCTAGGTTGATCAGGCCGAGGCCGACCTGATTCCACCAGGAGAAAATGGATGCGCGAATCTGTATTGTGCTGGCCACATCATCCTTCAGCTTTCGGCCCCGGCCGCGAGCATCTTCGGACATCTCCATCTCGAGTTCGACACACGTACTCCCTCCGTTCGGAATTACTTGTCATCAAAATAGATGTATCTAGATGTATTTTAGTTCTAGATACATCTATTTCCGAGACAAGTAATTTCGAACGGAAGGAGTACATCAGGAGGAATCAGTCGATCCAGGATTACGCCGACCTTCTGCAGAAGCGGATACGACCTACGATTCCACCGAGTCGGGGTGCCATGTCAAGTGCATGTATATGTAACCAAGCTAGCAACGATCGTACCCACGTCGACGAACATACGCCCCACGTTACCTGCGGATGAACAGGATACCACGACGCGAGTATGTTCTTCCGCCCGGCCCGGCCCCTACCTACCCGGAAAGCGATATTCTATCGAGTAGCTAACGAATCTCACACTGTACCGCATATCCATGGAAATGAAAAGACCCAAACGAGCCGTGCACCAACTGTCTATGCGAACTTTTCAGCGGTCGATGCCATGCCATGGCAAATTGAAGCCCCTTGCCTTGCCGTGCCATGCCAGGTCTGGTCGACTTCTACCCTGCACGCTCACTCGTTTTGCTCTCACAAGCTCAGAGAAGCTATAGAGTGGTGGCAAAGCCCCGTTGGCAACACACATCATCAAACTGTTTTCTGTAAGTTGTATCCCCCAAAAATGTGGTGTGTTTTTTTTTGCGGGAGCAAAAATGTGGTGGTTTGGGCATTCTCAATCTGAACATGTTCCCGGCGGCCCTCAGGATTTGTTGCCTATGGTTGGAACGGAACTGACGCATCCAAGACTTTGATTGGCTTAATTATATGCAGCCAATGAGATAACAGAGACAAACATTTGTTTGCGGCAGCCACCACAGTAACTATTGAAAATGGGATTGGAGAAGACACTTTGGACGCGTCTGGTTGCTTGCATTAGGCCTAGCGAGACCAGCGCGCGGGAAATAAACGGGTTGTTTGGTTGCCTTCGCCATCTTGGCTCAGAAAGAAACTCGCCAAAAAGCTTGGATGGGGAAGAACCAAAGAAGTACTGCGCATATACCCGGTGAGGATGAATACAAAGCTTTAGATAGAAAACGGGAAATCGAGTGACAATCAGTGTTTTGGGTACTGCCCGAGAAAACTGGTTACCGGGCGGATTCCGCATTTCCCAGTACCCCACGAGAAATTAACTTCCCAAGCAAAAAATTCCAAAATTTTGAATTTCAATGAATTTTTAATGAATTATCGATGATTTTTGTTCGGATTCAGAAAAATTCATCTGAAATTTGCTCGGAATTTCACGGTAACCGTGGTCACCGAAAATTGCCCCTGGGTAGCCAAAACCTTGATGACAATTAATTGTTTTCACGCGACTCAGTACAATGGCAGGCGGTACAAGTTTTCTTTTTGGCTCCGCCGGACATGCACGATGCAACAATGTCTATGTATGCAGTTCGTGGGGTATCATCGACAGCCAAAAATATGCATCCATTTTACTACATGGAGTAGCAGATTTTCTCACGTATCTTTAGTTTATTGTGGTGGCGACAGTCGTTGATTGACCAAGGCAAAGGAGCCGGCCGGTCTAGTCGTAGCCTGCATGCATGGCCATGCGTGATTCGCGTGGTTACGTGGGAGGGAAACAGTATTCAACTGTAGTTTAAGTTTCACCAAGGAAAGAAATCCTGAATCTTATCGAGAAGTGAGCTGCGGAGCTTGTGCGCGGCCGCATCGATGCCGACGATGGCCGTCTCCGTCGTCGGCTGGCTCTTGTCATATCGTTCGTTCCCCCGAAGAAAGAAACGAACTCTTCTTCTGCTGGCCGTGAGGTGTTGGAGCAGTGCGAGTGTGCGTGCGCACAGAGTTTTGAGCATGCCACGCGATGCACCACGTACGTGCCGTCAGATACTACAGCTGGCTGGCTAGCGCCTAACCATAAGGGGCCTGCAGAAGCAGGTGATCCGAGTCCGAGGCGCAAGTGAGCTCGAGGGGCTCGGGTCAGGGCAGCCGTCGCCAAGATCGGACCGGATACGTAGACTCTGCGTGCAATACGCTGCCGAGAGCCCGCGAATATCCGCGCGCATCATCGGGAAAAAATTATATCCGTGCGCATCGATCTTAGCCTGCCTTCTTTTTCGAATCGCTTTGATCCGGCCGACCTCTTTCCTTCCACCATGAGGAAATGCCCGAATTTGTTGTGTTGGCCACATCATCCTTCAGCTTTCGGCCCGCGAGCATTTCTCATCTAATCTCATCTGCCTGGTTGCACACGTGCAAAGCACAGCAGAACAGAATGCGATCCCATTCCAACGGATCGACCCATGCATGTCGACTCACCCGGCCGGGGGGACATGCATGCATGTACCCATCCACGAGGATTCCTATCGATGTGCATGGCTCGCATCGGGTCGATAGCACCCCGTCGGCGCGCCACAGTACCTGCGGCCGGATGAACACGCTAGGATGGATGGATAAACGCGAATATGTGCTACTGCTACTGCTACCAGTAACCGCCCCCTACCTAGTACCCCCCAAAGTGATGCTCCCAGCCACTCGACTCAAATCAACAAGCATCCTTTTTAGAGGTAATAGCATCAGGAGTCCTGTAACTTGTCCAAGATGTCACGGTCTAGTCCAAAACTTGCAAAAATAAACTATTGCATCCCACAACTTGCACCCAATATGCAAATTTGGTCCTAGCCAATCAAACGACAACAAGTGGAGCCAAGTCAGCAGAGTCGGTCAGCGCATCACCTTTTGCAATTACCCCCTGGCCTTAGCACTAATCAACCCGCACTACACCACACTTTTCACCTGAATTTATTGGGTCTCCCTACCCTTGCCCAATCATTCGTCGCCCTCTCCCCCCCTGTCCGTGACCGGCCGACAGGCCGTGCTAGCTGCACTCGCGTGAGCCATGGCGTCGTCGCCGGACTTCACCAGCGGTGTGCACCCGCCGCCTACCGCGCACCAAGTTCGGCCATTCGGTGTCAACCCTCCGGATTATGGTTAGTCATCCATCCTCTCTGCTCTGTTCCTCCTCTCTGCTCTGTTCCTCCTCTCTGCTCGATGTCAACCCTCTCGGTCGGTGTTCTCCTCCCTGTTGGATCGCCCAGTTTTGAGCTCGTTTCAGGCCCATTGGTTGGTAGTTCGTGGTTGTAGTGCTTCTCGCGACGTCAAACTGGTTATTGGGTAGTCGATTGTAGTCTAGGGTTTTGGGCGAAGTTGGGGATTTTAGGCAAGAACCTAGGGTTCTTGTTTTGAATGCTTTTCGGCCAGACTTTAGGTTTATGGCTAGTACATACATACTGTTTTGCAAATACATGCCAATTTGGCCTAGGGCTTGTGCGTAGGGGGCAGCATTTGCATTGTAAAAAGTCTAAACTTTGTTTGGCCAATGTAGGACACCGCTTGAGATAAGTAGTGGATTAGTACTTAGTTTGTACATTAGCCATGCATGCTAAATTAGTTTGTTACTGCTTTTGTTGAGTTAATTTGCAAGCTGTAGTTAACTGAATTTACTCTATTAACTGAATTCAGTTGCAAGTTGCAGTTAACTAAATCAGTTTCTGAAAATAGCTAAATTTATTCAGTTTAGTTAAAGATGTTGTTAACTTGAAGATTCATTTAACTTGAAGATGCAGTTAAATGTATTTATTCAGTTATCTTTATTGATGCTTGTGCTTACATTCTGCACTGTGTGGTTGTAGTTTGTGATTCAGCAATGGGACACAGTGTGGACACCACTTTCTTCACATTAGAACTGGAGCATGGTGGACTATTCTGTGGACCAATAAATAACATGGAGTACTATCAGTGGAGGTGCTTGACTATGTTGATGCTGGCACATTCTCATATGCAGTCATTGAAGAGCACCTGCTATGGTTGGGATATCCTGTCAATGAGCACATCATTTATTGGTGCATGCCTGACAAAACAGTTTCAGATGGTATGCTCAGAATTAGAGGTGATAAGGATGTGAAGCAAATGATAACAGCCAGTGCTCAGCACAAAGTTCTTGCAATCATGGTTGATCATTCAGATTTCATCAGTAATTTCAGGCAAAATTTGATATGTACAATGGGAGCAGTAGAGAATTCTGTCAGATTGGTAAACCCAAATGTTGTTGCAGCGAGTGCAGCTAGTTCTCACAGCATCATTTCAGTCAATGCTGAAGATCCAATTTCAGAGTTTGCAGCACATGAGATGTAAGGCATAACTTGTCGCTAATGTTGTAGACGAAGAGCATTTGCTGACTGATGTTGCACAAGGAGAGCACTTGCTAACTGATGTTGCACAAGGAGAGCACTTGTTGTTTGATGTTGAAGTAGAAAAGCATTTGCTGACTGATTTTGCTGAAGAAGATCACTTGCTGACTGATTTTGCTAAAGAAGGTCATTTGCTGACTGATGTTGCAGAAGATGTAGTGTTTTCAGATTCATATTTCAGTGACAGTGATTATGACATAGATGATGGAGATGATGATCTTTATGAAGAGAACATTGACTTTGATGTTGATGAAGAAACTGAGCAAGAGGAGGAAGAGGTGGAACCTGACTATGTACTTGATGATGAAGATTTAAATCTGTCAAGAGAAGAAGGAGAGCAACTGACACTAGTAGAAAAGGGGGCAATGGTCCAGGCCCGGCCAGCCCATTAGTCCCGGTTCAATCCAGAACCGGGACCAATGGGGGCATTGGACCCGGTTCGTGAGCCCCGGGGGCCGGCCGGGCCACGTGGGCCATTGGTCCCGGTTCGTCTGGACCTTTTGGTCCCGGTTGGTGGGACGAACCGGGACCAATGGGCCTCGCCTCGTCTCCACCACCATTGGTCCCGGTTGGTGGACGAACCGACCAAATGCTGCCATTTAATACCGGTTCAAGTCACCAAACGGGACCAATTAGTTTCCTATAAATACCCCTCGCCATGAGCAGAGCACTCCTGCTGTTTCTGTTTTCGGGCGAGGGAGAGCTTTGTGGTGCTCTAGCTCACCTCCTATGCACACGAGGTGTTCGATGGAATGCCCGAGCCACACTACTTAAGCTTTCTCCTCTCCAAGCTCGACCTTCAAGCTCCATTTTCCTTAATAGTATTTGTCTAGGTTTAGCGGTCCGTCACGTCCCGTCCCCGTCTTCACCGCCGTCGATCGCCCGCGCCGATCTCGTTGCCGGCACCACCGTGGTGAGCCTCTTGTTCTTATCTTCTTTCTGAAAGGAAAAACAATTTCTTACTTGTATGTTTATATAGATACTTGTATAATTTTCTTACTTTTATTATTGCATCTTATATAGTGCGATGGTTTTGGTATCCGCCTCACGCCCTCGTCACATCTATGATTCGGATGTGGTATATATTATCTTTTCATAACTATTGGTTCATTTATTGTTTATGACAATTATGCCGACCAACGTGACATAGATTTTATTTATCTAGGAGGTTGTTGAACCGGAAATTCCAACCGACCCTATTGTCGAGAGGTTAAATTTAGTTGAAGAAGAAAACAATTTGTTGAAGGAAAAATTAGAAAACTTGAGGAGGAGAAGATGATATTGGAGTTGCATGTTGCGGGTGTCGTCGATGATCACAAGATCAAGATGGATGCAATGCGCTTGAAGATTAGAAAGATTAGAAAATATGCCATTCATACCGAGGCTTGGTATCATTATGCCGTTGGATCAGTTGTTACATTGGTTGCGGTTATGATCGCATTTGTTTTTGCATTGAAATGTTTTACATAGTTTCAGTGTATGGTTTAATTAATTTAGATGCTCTGCAGAGCTTTATGTTGTTAGATGCGAACTATGTATGTACTTTGGTTTTAATGTGATGATGAACTTCTATTAATTTGGTCACTTAATTATCTACTCATGATGTTATATAATGATTTTTGACACACTTAATTATATATAATGCACGCAGATGAACCGGCAATGGATGTATGGTTCAAGACACACCTCCGAGTACATTAAGGGCGTGCATGATTTTCTCGAAGTGGCTGAGGCAAACAAGCAGAATGGTTTTATGTGTTGTCCATGCCCTATATGTGGGAATACTGAAGTCTTACTCTGACCGGAAAATCCTCCACACCCACCTGCTTTACAAGGGTTTCATGCCACACTATAATGTTTGGACGAGGCATGGAGAAATAGGGGTTATGATGGAAGACGGCGAAGAAGAAGAGTACGATGACAACTATGTGCCCCCTGAATACGGTGATGCTACTGAACATCAAGAGGAACCAGACGATGTGCACAATGATGCTGCAACAGGCGAAGCTGCTGAAGATCAAGAGGAACCAGACGATGTGC
Organism: Aegilops bicornis; assembly: GCA_021605145.1. Classification (NCBI taxonomy): domain Eukaryota; kingdom Viridiplantae; phylum Streptophyta; class Magnoliopsida; order Poales; family Poaceae; genus Aegilops; species Aegilops bicornis. The sequence goes on along the minus strand of CM038671.1, from coordinate 786,912,396 downwards.
CCGATGATGATGATCTCCGCCGGGTCATTGTCGATGCAAGGACGCAATGCGAAAGTCAAAAGGAGAAGCTGAAGTTCGATCGCATGTTAGAGGACCACAAAAAGGTTGTACCCCAATTGCGAAGATGGCAACACAAAGCTCGGTACCCGTACTGGAATTGCTGCAGTGGAAGGCAGAGAATGCTGTGCCTGACAAAGGATTTGAGAAGCTACTGAAAATATTGAAGAAGAAGCTTCCAAAGGATAACGAATTGCCCAACAGTACATACGCAACAAAGAAGGTCGTATGCCCTCTAGGATTGGAGGTGCAGAAGATACATGCATGCCCTAATGACTGCATCCTCTACCGCGGTGCGTACAAGAATCTGAACGCATGCCCGGTATGCGGTGCATTACGATATAAGATCAGACGAGATCACTAGTAGAAAAAGGGTCAAATGTGAGACACATTAGTCCCGGTTTGTAACAGAACCGGCACTAATGTGTCCATTAGTGCCGGTTCCAATGGCTAGGCGGGAGGAGCTCTTTAGTACCGGTTCAGGACGAACCTTTAGTACCGGTTCATGCCACAAACCGGTACTAAAGAAAGTGGTGGCAGGATGTTGTCGAGTGGGGCCCTTCCAGCACCTTTAGTACCGGTTCGTGGCACGAACCGGTACTAAAGGTCGCCCTATATAAACCCTTCATCCACCCGCACTGTTCTTCCCCTTTCCCTCTCCCTCTCCTCTGTTCTTCCCTTCTTCCTCTCGAGTTCATCACAAAATTTGCCCCAAATTTGTCAAGATTTGCAGGCCCCATCCATTCAAATGATCACCAAGGTTAGCAACTTTGTCCTTTCATCTCTCATTGCTAGATTAGCTCTTGCATTGGTTTATATAGTGATTAATTGTGGGTTTTAGTAATTTGGGAGGAATTATATGTGGTAGTATTTGATTTATATGCAATTTGAGGTCAAAATAACACTTAGTTTGCATATGTAGGTGTGTTTTACTTAGTGCCTTCTAAATCTCCGTCGTAACCACCGTCGATCGCCAGCACCGTCCCGTCGCCGGCACCACCTTGTGGTGAGCCTCTTGTTCATGAAATTTTATATAAAAAATTGATGTTTGTGTGATTTGGATATATAGTTACTCGTATAATTATCTTACCCATACGTTGTTTGTTATACATAGTGCCATGGTTTTGATATCCGTCCCCATCGGCCCTCGTCCTTGTTATGATTCGGATGTGGTATATTCTCTTTTAAAACTATTTGTTGCATTTTCGTGTTTATGACAAATTATGCCCATCAAGTTGACATAGATATTTTTATCTAGGAGGTATGTGAACCGGAAATTCCAACCGACCCTATTGTCGAGAGGTTAAATTTAGTTGAAAGAGAAAATGAGTACTTGAAAGAAAAATTGAAAAGAATTGAGGGGGAGAAGATGGAATTGGAGTTGCATGTTGCCGATGTCGTCGATGATCACAAGATCAAGCTGGAGAAAATGCGCTTGAAGATTAGAAAGATTAGAAAATATGCCATCGATAGTGAGGCTTGGTCTCATTATGCTGTTGGATCAATTGTTACCTTAGTTGCGATCTTGATCGCATTTGTTGTTGCATTTAAATGCTTTAGCTAGAGAGTTATTTGTTTGTTGCATTTAAGTGTTGTATGAACTTTATGTATGAACTTGTATTAATTTGGTCTATTCGGTGTTGTGTAATGAAGATGAGCCGCAATGGATGTACGATGACCGATGCTCTCCCAGTTCGTTGAGGGCGTGCATACTTTTCTCGCTTATGGCTGAGGCAAACAAGCGGGCGGATGGTTTTATGCCTTGTCCATGTGCTGGCTGTAAGAATGGTCGCAATTACTCTATGTCAAGAACCATTCACGCCCACCTGTTTGAGTCGGTTTCATGCCCCACTATAATGTTTGGACAAAGCACGGAGAAAGAGGGGTTATGATGGAAGACAATGAAGAAGAAGAGGACGACGACAGCTATCCCGCCATGGGTTCCCTGAATACGATGATACAACAATGGGGGAAGAAGCTGAGCCGTGTAATGCGGAAGAAGCTGAGCCGGCAATGCGGGAAGAAGCTGAAGAAGAGGCATCGATGAGCCCGTTGATGATCTAGGGTCGGGCCATTGCTGATGCAAAGAGAAACTAGCAAGTGATTTGGAGAAGAAGAAGTTGAAGCGCATGTTAGAGGATCACAAAAATTGTTGTACCCGAATTGCGTGGGTGACAAGAAAAAGCTGGGCACCACACTGGAATTGCTGCAATGGAAGGCGAGAGAATGGTGTATCCGACAAGGGATTTGAAAAGTTGCCGGTAATGATAAAGGATATGCTTCCAAAGGACAACGAATTGCCCGAGAGTACGTCTGAAGAAAAGAAGGTTGTCCGCCCTCTAGGGTTAGAGGTGCGTAAGATACATGCATGCCCTAATGATTGCATCCTCTACCGCAGTGAGTATGAGGATTTGAACGCTTGCCGGTATGTGGTGCATTGCGCTATAAGATCAGCCGATGACCCTGGTGATGTCGAGGGTAGCGCCCAGAAGAAGATTCCTGCCAAGGTGATGTGGTATTCTCCTATAATACCACGGTTGAAACATTTGTTCCAAAACAAAGAGCATGCTAAGGCGATGCGATGGCACGAAGAAGACCGTAAGAAAGACGGAAAGTTGAGAGTACCACGACGGGTCGCAGTGGAGAAAAATCGAAAGAAAGTACGGGAAGGAGTTTGCAGATGACGCAAGGAGCGTATGGTTTGGTCTAAGCGCAGATGGCATTAATCCTTTTGGGGAGCAGAGCAGCAACCATAGCACCTGGCCTGTGAATCTATGTTTGTATAACCTTCCTCCTTGGTTGTGCATGAAGCGGAAGTTCATTATGATGCCAGTGCTCATCCACGGCCCTAAGCAACCCGACAACGACATTGATGTGTACCTAAGGCCATTAGTTGAAGAACTCTTACAACCGTGGAATGGAACAGTGTAATGCGTCGTGGGATGAGCACATGGGGAAGAATTTGACCTAAAGGCGTTCTTGTTTGTGACCATCAATGATTGGCCTGCTCTCGGTAACCTTTCGTGACAGACAAACAAAGGGATACCGCGGATGCACGCACTGTTTGCATGATACCGACAGTATATATTTGAATAGTTGTAAGAAGAATGTGTACCGACATCGCCGATTTCTTCCGAGCAGGCATCCCGTAAGAAAGAAAGGCAAGCATTTCAAAGGTGAGGCGGATCACCGGACGAAGCCTCGCCACCGCATCGGTGCTGATGTACATGATATGGTCAAGGATTTGAAGGTGATATTTGGAAAGGGTCTGGCGGACAACCTGTTCCGAAGGACGCCGACGGACGCGCACTCCATGTGGAAGAAGAAATCTATATTTTGGGACCTGCCATATTGGAAAGACCTATAGGTCCGCTCCGCAATCGACGTGATGCACGTGACGAAGAATCTTTGCGTGACCCTGCTTGGCTTCTTGGGCGTGTGTGGGAAGACAAAAGATACACCTGAGGCACGGGAGGACCAGCAACGTATGCACGGAGAAGACGGCATACATCGTGGTCATGCAAGCTACGCTCTTACCAAAGAAGAGAAGGAAATCTTCTTTGAATGCCTGCTCGATATTAAGGTACCTTGTCGCTTCGTCGAATATAAAGGGAATAATAAACATGGCAGAGAAAAAGTTCCAGAACCTAAAGTCTCATGACTGCCACGTGATTATGACGCAACTGCTTCCGATTGCATTGAGGGGGCTTCTACCGGAAAACGCTCGATTAGCCATTGTGAAGCTATGTGCATTTCTCAATGCAATCTCAGAAGGTAATTGATCCAGAAATCATACCAAGGTTACAAAATGATTTGGTGCAATGTATTGTCAGTTTCGAGTTGGTGTTCCCACCATCCTTCTTCAACATCATGACGCACGTCCTAGTTCACCTATGCAAAGAGATTAACGTTTTGGGTCCTGTATTTCTACACAATATGTTCCCCTTTGAGAGGTTCATGGGAGTCTTAAAGAAATATGTTCATAACCGTGCTAGGCCAAGGAAGCATCTCCAAGGGCCATCAAAATGAGGAGGTCATTGAGTTTTGTATTGACTTTATTCCTGACCTTAAGCCGATTGGTGTTCTGAATCGGCATAAGGGCAGACTAGATGGAAAAGGCACGCTAGGAGGAACAAATAATATGTATGGACGGACATTCTCTCACCAAGCACACTACAGCTTCTACAGAATTCCGCCTTGGTGGCTCCGTATATGGATGAACACAAGAATTTGCTACGCTCCAAACACCGGAGCGGTCTGATGACCGGATTACACGTGAACAAACCAGGAGTTTCGCCAGCTGGTTGCGGACATCGCACCATGCATGACACCTCTATTGAAGATGACATGTACTTGCTGTCCCAGTTACCATCTTGAATATAATGACTTTCAAAAGTACGAGATAAATGGTAATACATTTTACACGATCGCCCAAGATAAGAAGAGCACCAACCAAAACAGTGGTGTCCGCTTTGATGCGTAAACCAAGACGGGAAGGAAACATATTATGGTTATATACAGGACATATGGGAACTTGACTATCGACGTGGTTTAAAGGTCCCTTTGTTTCGGTGCAAATGGGTCAATATGACACAAGGCGGGGTAACGGAAGACCCGCAGTACAGAATGACAACAAGGATCTCAACAATCTTGCGTATGCAGACGAACCATTTGTCCTAGCCAATCATGTGGCACAGGTTTTCTATGTGAAGGACATGTCTACCAAGCCAAGAAAAAGAAAAGATAAGGTGAGCCAAAGCGGCACATAGTTCTTTCTGGGAAGAGAAACATCGTGGGAGTGGATGACAAGACAGACAAGTCAGAAGATTATGAAAAGTTTGATGAAATTGCTCCATTCACAATGAATATTGACCCGAGCATCCCATTAAATGATGAAGATTTTCCATGGTTACGGCGCAAAGGGACACACATGAAGAAAAAGTTTCACACCCAAAGATCTGGGATGTGATCGGCTTCACTATCATCACTTTCTTCTGTGTTTCACACCCAGAGGGGAATCTCTGTAATAGTTAGGGTAGTTATGTGTTTTGGCATTTGAAACGCGAAGAAATTTTATGTGCAAACAAATTCTTTCATGCCTGTACTGATTTTTAAATTTAAATTATTCACAAACTAGTGATTCACACTAATTTCAAATAATTCAAAATTTAAACTATTCAAATTTGAAAACTACGGGCACTAACAGAAAGTTTGTAATTTTTTGTACCTAAAGCAAAAATATTCTCAAAGGAACTCTAAATACACAAAAAAACACAAAAAAATAAAGCAAATAAATAAATAAATAAAAGTCCGCCTACTAGGCCAGAGCGGCCTGCATACGACTAGAAACCCAACCTGTTGTTGGGCCAGGATGCAGGCCCGCAAAGGCCAAGTGGGCCCACAGGGCAGCAAAGAACACGTAGGCCTGCTTTGGAGAGGAGCTCGAGAGAGCGACCGCACGGGGGTTTATAAACCAGTGCGGTCGCCCCTCGGCTAGCGAGGTGGGACTAAACTTGCCGCACCGCACCTGCGCCAGCGCACCCCCTTTAGAACCGGGTCGTGGCACAAACCGGTACAAAAGGGGTGGGGCCTTTAGAACCGGTTTGTGCCACCACCCGGTACTAAAGGGGGTCGCTTCCCGCCGCTTGGGCTGGCCAAAACAGGCCATTAGTACCGGTTGGTGGCACAAACCGGTACTAAAGGTCCCTCCTATATAAACAACACTTACGAAAATTTCAGTTTCTCATCCGCTTCTTCACCTCTGCACTGCCGCCCGCCGCCCAGACGTTTCCATCCCTCGCCGCCGCTTCTGCCCCGCTGCCGCCACCCTGCCGTCCCCTGCCCCGTCGTCCCCGCTGCCACCGCCCCATCCTGCCCGTCCCCGTCGTCCCGTCCCGTCTGCCGCGCCCGCTAGACGTCCCCTCGTGCTGCCGCCGCCTGACCTGTCCGTCCCTCGTCCCCGCTGCCGCCGCTTCCGTCCCTGTCCCCTGCTCGTCATCCCGTCGTTGCCGCGCCTGCCGCCCCTCGCCGCCAAGGCCGCCCGCCGCCGCCGTCCCTCGCCTACCGGTGAGCGCGCACACACACACGCACACATACATTTTTTGTTTTTTAGTTATACAAATAGTTAGAAATTTTTCTGTTTTTTAGAAATTGTTAGAAATTTTTCTGTTTTTCAGAAATAGTTAGAAATGTTAGAATTGTTAGAATTGTTAGAAATGTTAGAATAGTTAGAAATGTTAGAATTGTTATACAAATGTTAGTTATATATATAGAAATGTTATAATTTTTTTTCTGTTTTTTAGTTATAAAAATATTATAGAAATGTTAGTTATATATAGCATTGTTAGAAATGTTATAGAAATGTTAGTTATATAGAAATGTAAGAAAATTTAGTTATCAAAATCCAATCATTAAAAAAATGTTACTTTTTGCAGGCATATAGCTAGTATTTGTTCTCGACGATGCCCGACCCGCATCCTCGCCGTCGACACGTCCGCGACGACGTCCTGCTGACCCATGTCCGGGACTGGGCTCCGCCGGGCTGGCACTGGGAGGTGCTGCCTGGAGGGGCGCGCTGCTTGATGAGGAACCCGGCCCCGGGTTCCGTCGTCGACCCTGATCTCGTTTTGTGGCGTTCATGGGCCAGTTTCGGTCTTGGAAGGAGCTGGCCCGCCGGAGGTGGTACGTCATTGTCGTGGAGGAGGACGAGCACGCCCATCGCTACATGGTTGCGTTAGAGGGCGGCAGGTTCTCCAATACCGCGCTTTCTTGAGGATCTCACTTCAGCTATGATCCTGTGAGGGTTCCTTCTCTTTGGGTGTCCACAGCCTGCGCCGCAGGAATCGCGAGTGTCCTAGATTCTTCTGTAGTATTCAATCTTTATTAGCTAGCTAGCCAGTGATGTATTCGAGATTATATCTATTATTCGAGACGATGTATTCGAGATTATATCTATTATTCGAGACGATGTTTTCGAGATTATATCTATTATTCGAGACGATGTATTCGAGATTATATCTATTATTCGAGATGATGTAATTTGAATACTAAATTGTTTTATATTTATTTTGGATTAGTTAAATAAAAGCAATGGCGGACAATACCGGCAGAGAGGGAGAACAGGCCATGTTCGATATGATACGCCATCCTCGGGGCGGATGATGATCGTAATGAAGAAGATTATGACGGCTCCGAATTTCTAAACAACACCGGAGAGGGTGATATGATATTCGATCGCGACGACCGTATTGATGAAGTCATGAACTATGGTTATGATGATGACGAAGAAAATGTTGATCTTGAAACAACAAAGACCGGCGAGGTATATATATTTATATAAGCAGGCATCTGGTGATCATCACATGTTTTAAATGACTTGAAGATATATTAACAAATATATCTTTGTTCTTTCAGCCATCCGGATCGAGCAAATCTTCAGGCAAAAGGACGAAACGAGGCCCGAACAAAAAGTTGAAAGAGGGCGTAAAGTACAATATCGAGGCAATCAGACCTAATGGCGAACCATTAGCGCCTAAGAAGATTGCGGACAAGTTCGTTCGTCAGTGCAGAGTTGTTGTGAAGGACCAACTCCCGATCTCCCTTCAAGAATGGAGAGAGCCAGCAAAAGACAAAAGACAAAAAGACAAAAAGGACGCTGCTCCACGTCCAGATGTTACTTTTGTCGACAAAAGACAAAAAAACGGCTTTGGGATACTCTCATGGAACATTTCACCCTACCAGATCATTTCACGTAAGCGGATGTGCAGAAAGTCAAGGACGCTGCTCTTAGGAAGATGGCGGTTGCATTCAAGAACCACAAGAATCGTGAATGGGACAAGTACGTCAAGGGAGGAAGGAAGACTCCAGATTCGAGGGAACACTAGAGAACCAACGTGCTCATTGGGACGATTTCATGAAATTCAAGGATTCGAATTAGCTAAGGAACGGTCGAGAATAAACAAGGAGAATGCCGAAAAAAGGATAAGTTCCATAAGCTGGGGCTGTGTGGCTGCGCGGTGGCAATGCCTAAGTGGGATAAGTCTGAGAAAGAGATGGAGGATGCAGTGTCACTCTGGTTACTAAGAGCTGGCCCCTGTGTGCAGAACTTGGTTCTATGCGCATGGGGGAGTTGGACCCAAGATGTGCAATGTTTCGACAAGGGCAAGTCTGAAGGGAGCCGACGATGCGATACTTGTTGCAATAGAAGAGGCACGATCGGGGGTGTTCCAGCCCAACAGAGAGAACGACGAGCTTACGCGTGCCCTGGGAAATCCTGAACACCCGGGAAGAACACGAGGCAACGGCGCTATTCCATGGTATGAGGGGTTTTCAGACTGGAACAACGACTACAGAACCCGTGCGAGAAAGAAGATTCCGGAGGAGAAGAAGAGGAAGATGGAGGAGGAGCAGAGGAAGCGGGACTATGAACGCCTTCAAGGACTAGAAGCAAGTCAAGCGGAATTGGCAGTCAAATTCCAGCGGCAAGAGGAGCAAATCGACTCACTTAGCCAACAAAGGGGTCTCAAAGAGCTGCAGCAGCTAGCGGATGATCCAAAGCATTGGATAGCACCGCCCCATCCATGCCGAGAAGCAGCGTGGGTTCCGCCTCGACGACGCAATGCTGGATAGATACCCCGTGGATGACATCACGGATAACACTAATCATGAGCTACACGTCAAAATGAAGAACATATCCATGAAGGTGGCGGACGCCGTTGCTTTTACAAATCCCCCCAAGGCAACCTTCCATTGCAACCCGATTCCAGCGGGCTATGCTCGTGTCTTGGTTGATGAGGTGGTGGACCCATATTCCGAGCTACAGCTTGACATTCCTGGAGGTGACGACGAGCACTTTCTCGGAGAGGCCAAACAACGTATCATCCTATGGAAAAAGGATTGCATCATCTTTCAAGGCCACCGACACGCGTCGGCCACCGACTCCTCGTCGAAGTCCGCCACCGAGTCAGCAGACTCCCGCCTCCCCGCAAGTCCACCAAGTCCCAAGCAAAGTGTCGTGCCACCTCCTCCAAGTCCGCAAAGTGTCAGCCACTCCTCCTCCTCCAAGTCTGCCACAGCCGACGTCCACCTCCTCCAAGTCCGCACAACCTCAGGCCACTCCTCCTCCAAGTCCGCAAAGTGTCAGGCCACCTCCTCCTCCAAGTCCGCCACAGCGTCAGACGTCCACCTCCTCCAAGTCCGGCACAACCTCAGGCCACTCCTCCTCCAAGTCCGGCACAGCTTCAGGCCACTCCTCCTCGTCCAACTCAGCCCCGTCAGCCGTCTCCGCCGCCTCAGCAATCGCAGAAGAGACACCCCGCAGCTATGGTGCGTAGCGGTATGAGTCGAGGTAGTACAGGAAGTACATGCGGAGGGAAGCAATATAAATATGGTCCAAGCCTCACGCCTCTTCCGCAGAGGCCTTATGACAGGTCCGAGGAGGAAAACACAGCCATATTGAAGGCCCAGGTGGAAGCCCATTTTGCACCGAAACCGCCACCGCCGCCAAGGGAGAAAGTGCCTGAGGAAACGATTGACCACTTCATTCGTATGGCTCAACCACCAGCTCCCAAGCCTGTTGACACAGACTATGAGCGCCACATCGAAGTTAAATCGAGCACGCCCACGTAAGGAGGCGAGCTCGGGATCGAGCAAACAACAAGCAGCTGTCCAAAAATGCGGAAAACCATTCCCAAATTGGGAGAACAGGCGGCGCAATCGATCCCCTCGCTTGTTGTGCCAACAACACGTGACAGTACGCGCGCCCAATATTATTGTGGGCAAACAATTTACGTTCCCGAGGTGGGCAATGTGGTAATAACCAAGGACCATATAATGCAGGCTGAAGTTCTCAACATCACAGTTGGACAACTCCTCGAGATCGAGCCCATGCCTGTGCTTACAGAGGATGAAATAAAACGGAAATATGTCCGGGGCCAACATTTGGTCAAGCCAGACAAGGTCAAGAACCTCCCAACGAGAATGTATGAATTGCATCAATGGTACATGAACATTACCAAGATTTCCAATCGAGTGTCCCTCATGGTGAATGTCAAGGAGGAGCATTACTTCAATGAGAAAGCTCTGTCTGTTGAGTATTCTCGAACTGTTTCAGTTATACAATCAAGACGTACTCGACAAATCTATCGTCAGTTGCTATTGTCTCGTAAGTGATTTCTTTCTGTAATTTAAGTCTCAAGCTAGCTGTAGTGATCCTTTTGATCAATCATTACCTGTAATTATCCTCACTATATTCTTTTCTGTGGTATTATGCAGGATGAAGATGTATGAAATGAGAAAAGGTGGACGCTTTGGCATTGGGTTCATTGAACCAAACACCATTAATGAATACACATGGCTAATAAATCCACATCATCAAAAGGCCGTAGAGGACAACATGCTAGAGTTCTTGAAGCGCCTCAAATACAATGAAGATATACTACTTCCTTACAACTTCCAGTGAGTCACACCGCCTTGTACTACAAATTCTCTGTTTTTGCCTACTAGCTAGCTACATGTTTTTGCTTACATATGCCCGCTTAATTAAGACATGCAAACGTGTGCATGCAGATTTCACTGGATCTTGTGTATCATTAAAGTTGACGCCGGAACAGTTGAAATCTCGGACTCACTACTCAAATCAAATACTGACTATAACATCTTGTTTGGGATAGTCAACAGGTAATTTCAATCATTATTAACTATATATCTCTGCCTATTTAGTTCGTCATTTCATGATATGAACTATTTAATAACCCCTTTATTCATTTTCTTTGTTGGCGGGCAGGGCTTGGGCAAGGTTCATCAGCGTCACGGAAGGCGAATGGAAAAAAAAGCTTAAATGGTTTCGACCCAAGGTAAGTAATTAAGTAGTACTAGCTAGCTAGCTAGCTGCCATCTCTTTAATTATCATGCTTGATTAATTATTATCTGATCAAATTCCATTCTCGTAAAGGCCACTCAAGCAACAAGTAGGGACTGATCTGTGTGCATTCTCTGCGTTTGCGAGAACATTCGCATGATGGCGTCCAAAGGAGCAGATCTCAAAGACAGGAATGGGTACGCTTGTCGTAACACTATTCACAATTTTTACACCATTATCGATATCTAGTCACACAACTAATACACATGCATATTGATCTCCTTCTTAACAGTTCACAGAGGTGCGGACAAGCTCCTAGAAACGAAGCGCCAGAGAAGCACTTCAAGAGGAAATAGCGGGATTTTTGCTCGACCAGGTCATAAATCCGAATGGAGAATACTATTACCCGCTACCGCCCATGAAAACCACTTCCAATTGTCATCGTGTTCAAGGCACCAATTAGGCTAATGCCACTGCTCAAGGCAACATGCATATGTAGGAGAAATTTTATATAGCTATACATGTGTGTATGTGTGAATTAATTAATATGGTGGTTTGTGAGACATTGATGATATATATATATGCATGATTGGTTCTACTAGAAATTCTATTTATATATATATATATATATATATATATATATATATATATATATATATATATATATATATATGCATAACGTGTACAATGTGTAGTATCGTAAAATACCAGCAAACGAAAAAGAATTAAAATGGAAACACAAAATTAAATGAAAAAGAAATCATAAAACTAAAAACCCCCCAAACCTTATAGTACCGGTTGGTCTTACCAACCGCTACTAAAGGGCTCGAGGCCCCCGGAGCTTGCTCGTGCCACGTGGTTGCCCTTTAGCACCGGTTCGTGCTGAACCGGTACTAAAGGGGGGCCTTTAGTGCCCACACTTTAGTGCCGGTTATGGAACCGGCACTAAAGGGCCTTACGAACCGGTGCTATTGCCCGGTTCTGCACTACTGGATGACCCTGGTGATGTTGACGGCGAGCCCCCCAGGAAGAGGGTTCCTGCGAAGGTGATGTGGTATGCTCCTATAATACCATGGTTGAAACGTCTGTTCAGAAAAGGAGAGCATGCCAAGTTGATGCGATGGCACAGTGAGGACCGTAAGAAAGACGGGAAGTTGAGAGCACTCGCTGACGGGTCGCAGTGGAGAAAAATCGAGAGAAAGTACTGAGATGAGTTTGCAAGTGAGCCAAGGAACGTATGGTTTGCTTTAAGCGCGGATGGCATTAATCCTTTCGGGGAGCAGAGCAGCAATCACAGCACCTGGCCCGTGACTCTATGTATGTATTACCTTCCTCATTGGATGTGCATGAAGAGAAAGTTCATTATGATGCCAGTTCTCATCCAAGGCCCTAAGCAACCCGGCAACGACATTGATGTGTACCTAAGGCCATTAGTTGAAGAACTTTTACAGCTGTGAAATGGAAACGGTGTACGTACGTGGGATGAGCACAAACAGGAGGAATTTAACCTAAAGGCGTTGCTGTTCGTGACCATCAACGATTGGCCCACTCTCAATAACCTTTCAGGACAGACAAACAAGGGATACCACGCATGCACGCACCGCTTACTTGACACCGATAGTATATACCGCAAGCTGCGGGAAGAATGTGTACAGGCCATCGCCGATTTCTTCCGACCAACCATCACTGCCGAAAGAAAGGCAAGCATTTCAAAGGCGAGGCAGATCACCGGAAGAAGCCCGCCATGCATCGGTGATCACGTACTTGCTATGGTCAATGATTTACACGTAATCTTTGGAAAGGGTCCCGGTGAACTAGCTGTTCCGAATGACGCTGAGAATCACGCACCCACGTGGAAGAAGAAATCTATATTTTGGGACCTACCCTACTGGAAAGACCTAGAGGTCCGCTCTTCGATCACGTGATGCACGTGACGAAGAACCTTTGTGTGAACCTGCTAGGCTTCTTGGGCGTGTATGGGAAGACAAAAGATACACCTGAGGCACGGAGGACCTGCAACGCTTGCACGAAAAAAGAGGGCATGCCTCCGGCAAAGCGATGAAGGTCCCGCCAGCTACGCTTCCACGAAAGAAGAGAAAGAAATCTTCTTTGAATGCCTGTTCAAGATGAAGGTCCCGACCGCTTCTCGTCGAATATAAAGGGAATAATAAATATGCCGTAGAAAAAGTTCCGAACCTAAAGTCTCATGACTGCCACGTGATTATGATGCAACTGCCTGTTGCATTGAGGGGCTTCTACCGAAAACGTCCGATTAGCCATTGTGAAGCTATGTGCATTCCTCAATGCAATCTCTCGTAAGGTGATCGATCCAGAAATCATACCAAGGCTAAGGAGTGATGTGGTGCAATGTCTTGTCGGGCTTTCGAGCTGGTGTTCCCACCATCCTTCTTCAATATCATGACGCACGTCCTAGTTCATCTAGTTGATGAGATTGTCATTCTGGGCCCCGTATTTCTACACAATATGTACCCCTTTGAGAGGTTCATGGGACTCCTAAAGAAATATGTCCAGAATCGCTTAGGCCGTATGAAACATCTCCATGGGCCATCAAACAGAGGATGTCATCGGGTTTTGTGTTGACTTCATTCAGCCTTAAGAAGATAGGGTCTCCCTAAATCGCGGTATGAGGGGAGACTGACTGAAAAGGAACGCTTGCAAGGGACTCAATAATATGCAGGACGGATATTCTTGGTCTCAAGCACACTAAACAGTTCTACGTAACTCTACCTTGGTGACCCGTATGTCGATGAACACAAGAACGGTCTGCGCTCCAAACACCCGGAGCAAAGGTCTGACGACTCGGATTACATGTGAACACATCAGGACTTTCAGCAGCTTGGTTGGAAGCACGTGACGAGGTGACAACACTGTTTGTGATGAGCTGTACTTGTCGTGGGACCATCTTTGACTGTATTGATTTGGAAAGGATACGAAATAAATGGGAATACATTTTACACGATTGACCAAGATCAAAAGAGCACCAACCAAAACAGCGGTGTCCGCTTTGATGCAACAACCGAGAGGGAAAGGACACATATTATGGTTACATAGTGGACATATGGGAACTTGACTACGGACATGATTTTAAGGTCCCTTTGTTTAAGTGCAAATGGGTCAATCTGTCAGGAGGCGGGGTACAGGTAGACTCACAGTACGGAATGACAACAGTGTATCTAAAAAATCTTGGGTACACTGACGAACCGTTCGTCCTAGCCAATGATGTGGCACAGGTTATCTATGTGAAGGACATGTCTACCAAGCCGACAAAGAGAAAAGATAAGGAAGCGAATACATCATACGATGAGCCAAAGCGCCACATAGTTCTTTCAGGAAAAAGGGACATCGTGGGAGTGGAGGACAAGACAGACATGTCTGAAGATTATGAAAAGTTTCATGAAATTCCTCCTTTCAAAGTCAAGGCTGACCCCAGCATCCTGATAAACGATGAAGATTATCCATGGTTACGGCGCAATAAGGCAATGACACAAGCGAAGAAAAAGTGAAGACTTTCTCCCGCAACTATTATGATGATACCATGCCAACTTTGTAACTAACGAGTATGATACCATGCCAACTTTCAACTTTTTCAGAGTTCATTTAAAATGCTTTAATGTCTTATGGTTCGGCCCTCGTAATAATTTAAAATAGCAACAATAAGTTTTTTGTTGTAAGTAGAAACAAAATAAAATAAGTAAAGCAAGAAAGAAAACAAAAAAACAAAAAAAGTGTTTTCAAATTTGAAAACTAATGGCACTAACAGAAAGTTTATAATTTTCCTAAAACTAAAAGCAAAAAGAATTGAAAAATAAAGCAAAAAACAATAGAAAATAAATAATGCAGAAATCAAAACAAAAAAACAACGATAAGTATTTTGTTGTAAGTAGAAACAAAATAAAATAAATAAAGCAAGAAAGAAAACAAAAAAACAAAAAAAGTGTTTTCAAATTTGAAAAGTAATGGCACTAACAGAAAGTTTATAATTTTCCTAAAACTAAAAGCAAAAAAGAATTAAAAATAAAGCAAAAAACAAAAGAAAATAAATAATGCAGAAAACAAAACAAAAAAACTGGAAAAAAAATTAAAAATAGCAACAGTAAGTAAAGTAAAAAAAATGCCTCCTACTGGGCCCCCACGGCCTGAATACGACATGAAACCCTACTATGGGCCAGGATTCAGGCCCGTAGTAGGCCCAGAAGGCCCATCAGGCACAGCAATAGCAAGTAGGCCCGAAAGCCTGCGGTCGAGAGGAGCTCGAGAGGGTGCGCAAGTGGGCTTATAAACCACTACGCGCCTCTCAACTAGCGAGGTGGGACTAAACTTTGGCCCAGGCGGGCAGCACAGAGGCCTTTGGTCCCGTTGGTGGCTCCAACCGGGACTAAAGGGAGATTGGTACCGTTCGTGGCACCAACCGTACCAAAGGTCGCCGCTTCCCGCCTCTTTGGGCTGCCGAAAAGAGGCCTTTGGTCCCGGTTGGTGGCACCAACCGGGACTAGCAGGTATTAGTCCCGTTGGTTTCACGAACCGGACCAATGGCTTTGCTATATAAGCAAACACTTTGCAAAATTCAGAATCTCATCGCCAGCTTGCCCCGAGGACGCCGACCCTCCTCGACGCTGCCAGGCTGCTCCACCTCGCTGCCGCCGCCAAGGCTGCCGCCTCCCAACCAGCGTCGTCCTCGTCGCCCGGCCTCCCGAGCCAGCCCGTCCGCCCAGCGCCGCCTCGAGCCCCTGCCCGTCGTCCCGCCTGCAGGCGCCTCGCCACCCCCACCGTCGCCATCGTCATCTAGCCGCCCCCGCTGTGAGCGACCGCGCCGCACCAGCTCTGTTTTTTTCATTTTTATTAGTTTAATGTATATGTGTATGTATGTGGCTATGTGTATGTAGATGTTCAAAATGTATAAAAAAATTGTTCAGAGCATGTTTTTCTTCATATATGTATTTTTTGTTCATATGTGTATTAATGTTTTCATATATGCAAAAGATAGATTTTTAGAAAAGTTAGGTTTTATTCTGTTCATAGATTCTTTTGGTGATATTAATTATTGTAGAATATGCAAATGTTTGTATATTCATATGAACAATGCATTAGGCAAAACCTTTGTTTTTTTTTGAAATTTTCTATTTGAACATTTTTTTTAAAAACAAGCAATGCTAAAAGAATGAGAGGAAAAAGGAAAATAAGAAGAGGAAGAAAGGAGAAGAAGAGGAGAGGAAGAAGAGGAGAAATAAATAAGAAGAGGAAATAAGAAGAAAAATAAGAGGAGAAGAAGAAAGGAATAGAGGAGAAGAAGAAAAATAGAAATTTTCTATTTTTCTTCTTATCCTCTATTCCTTTCTTCTTCTCCTCTTTTTTTTTTCTTCTTCCTTCTTCCTCTTTTCTTCCTTTTCCTTATTTTCCTTTCTCGAGGGAGAAGAAGAAAAAGAAGAGTAGAAGAAGAAAAAGAAGAGTAGAAGAAGAAAGGAATAGAGGAGAAAGAAGAAACTTCAACACGAGGGGGGGGGGTACCGATACCCCCTCCCCGATAACATTATTTTCCCATGTATATGTATGTCACGTCGTTGTCGATATAACCCCCTCGAGATAACTTCGACATGAGGGGCGGTCGATATATATACCCCCTCTCGACCGTGATAACTTATACAATGGCAGCACCCCCCTCGACCCTCTTGCTCGACCAAAACTCTCGAGGACACCCAAACCCTAGAGAGAAAACGATGTTGGTCGCCTACCCCCTCCCGCCGCGCCCCTACCCGACAAATTAACTCTCTCGAGGCCACCCAAATTAACCCTTGAAGCGTTGTGTCGAGGCAACCCCAAACCCTAGAGAAGCAGCGTCGAGGCCAATAACATGATTCCTTATTGTGATTAGCTAGCTAGTTCTACGTTTGCCACTAATATATATATATATATATATATATATATATATATATATATATATATATATATATATCCATCTGTACCATGTTTGAATAATAATTGACATGTTGTAAATATTTGCAGAAACTATGGAGCACTCCCGAGACGAAGAAACAGAAGCGATGTTGGGGCACATATTCGCACAAGGAAGTTATGAAGTTGCGTCATTTCTCAACGACACCGATGGTCCCGAAGGACAGCTGGGTGAAGAAGAGGGCTATGTTCATGACGGCTTCGACCCATTAATGCCGGTACAAGAAGAGGACTATGTTCATGATGGCTCCGGTGACACAATGGAGGTACAAGCGAAGGAGACCGTCTTGATCGCTCCGTGACCGAACCGAGTCCGCCAGTATATATATATTAGTTAAGCCCGTGCTGACTAGTTAATTGATGCATCCATTGTTTTGGTATATGTACACATATTAATTACTCTCGACTTTCTTCCTTATAATTTCTAGCCCTCCGGATCGAAAGCACAACTTCGTAAGGAGACGAGGCACGAAGAAAAAGTTGAGCTCGGATGAAAAGTTTGAGATCATAGAAATCGCGCCCGACGGTGAACCGATTGAACCCATGCGGCCCAGGAAGGCATGTTCTTCTCAGTCTTGGGGTTCTTGTTAGGGACAAGATCCCGATCAGCATACATCAATGGTATAAGCCTAAGGAGGAAGACCCTGAGGTGTCTTATGTCAATGATATGCAGAAAGAAGATCTTTGGACTCAGCTGAAGGCAAATTTCACCCTACCGCCAGAGGAGGATCCGGAGAAGCTAGTTAAAGAGCAATTAATCAAGTCTTGTGCTCTTAAGAAGATGGCAACCCTAATGAGGAGGTGGAGGAAAGAGCTGAACCAGTTTGTCGAGAAAGAAAAGACACCAGAATTCATCGGCAAATATGAGAAGATCAAAGATCATCGCCCGCATTTGTGGTCCACAAGACATCGGAAAAGATTAAGAAGATGTCGGCGACAAACAAGCAAAATGCTGCGAAGAAGAAGCTTCACCATCGCACGGGGTCAGGTGGCTACATCAAAGCCCGGCCTAAGTGGTCCAAGGCTGAGCATGATCTGCTTGAAAAAGGGATCGAACCAGAGACAATGTATCGCCAAACCGTTGCGGACTTGGTTCTTCGGGCTGGCGGAACCTTGGACCTCAGAATGAGGAAGTGCCGTGGACGGAGGAGCAACTGCAAATACCAGTCGAGAAGCTTCGACACTATATCGATGCAAGCGCAGCGAGGGACGTTCCTTCCAAACAGGAGAAGGACGAGCTCACAATGGCCCTTGGGAATCCCGAGCACCTGGACGGACACGAGGCACGCCAGCTGCCTTTCGTGGAAGGTTGGTTTTTCGGACGCAGGGGTTACAAAACCCACGAGAGGAGGAAGAAACCGGAGCAGGACCAACTGCAGCGCTGCACGAAAGGTTAATGGGGCTAGAGGAACGAGAAGCAGCAGATCGCAGCAAGCGACCGCCAAGCTTCCCCGGCTACCCCGCCATCTCAGCGGAGAAGCAGCGTGGCTTCCACCGAGCTGCTTCAGCCGAAGCATGTCTTGACGGCTCGTGCCAGCGATCCCGTGGATGGTATCACAGAGTCTCAAAATTGCCACATTATGGCGCGATGGATGACTTTGAAGGTCAAGGCGGCTGTTGGCCAAGTTTATCCTAGTGGACCCGGCACAACTTATCACTGCCACCGATTCCGTAAGATATGCTAAGGTGATGGTGGATGAAATAACGGAGGGATTTGAGGACCTCCTGCTTGACCACCCTAGCGGTGAAGGGGAGACTAGGTTGGGTTCTGCTCTGAAGACTCCATGCCTATGGCGGAAGGAGCTCATCAACCTTCCGAACTGGACGCCTCCGCCTCCTCCTCCTCCTCCTCTGGTGAGTCAGGGCACTCCGCCTCCTCCACCGCCTCCTCCTCCGGCGAGTGACGATCAGGGCACGCGTGGCGGCACTCCGCCTCCTTCTCCGGTGCGTGGCGGCACTCCGCCTCCTTCTCCGCCTGCGCCGGCGCGCCCGAGCAGCCAGCCTCCTCCTTCTCCGCTTCGTCAGCAAGGGCGGAAGAGACCCGTCGCCGCTTCGGCTGCTCCGGCGCGTCGTAGTCCTTCTCCTCCACCTCGTAAGAAAGCAAAGAAGACATCCGCTCCATCTGCTCTGCCGTCGTCTAGCAGTACAGCCAAAGGCGGGAGGAAATACAGATTCAGTCCTTGTCTGAAGACTCCAGAGAAGTTACCGTACGAGAGGACCGAGGAGGAAAACGCGAAGATCACGCATACCGAAGTGGATGACTGGTTTGCAGGGTTGAAAGAAAAGAGACATCCACCTCCGGAGGAGAAGGTAGATCCGATGAAAGAGAAGCGCACTCTGGCTGCCCTGAGGAAACCGGCAAAGTCTCCGCCGAGAACCAACTATGAGCGCATTACTAAACAGACATATCTCCAAGCGGAGCGGTCGGGAAGTACTGTCAGACATCAAAGAGCAAAAGAACGAGCAGCTGCGAAAAAAATTGACCAGCTCGGCGAACAAGCAAACCAATCGTGCCCCCCCCCCCCCCGCTCAATGTGTGTAGCGGCAACATCGTCGCTAATGTTCCGGATGGTGGCGGTTATGGCAATCTACAAGATTACATGCTCGACGACGCACTTCACGAATACATGAAGGTGGAAGAACACAGACATTCTGAATACGGGAAGCCTCTCACAAAGATGAAAAATCTCTAACAACGATGATGCGAAGATTCCATACTTGGAACATGAAAACCCGCAGAGAGTCTGGGGGGACGAATACTTTGTATCTGCACATTAAAGAGGAGCACAACCTCGTTGGAACTGATCTGTTGAGTGTTCCATTTGAGGAGTTATTCGCGTTCTTCAATCAAAAGGCCCTCGATAAATTAACGGTCTTTTGCTACTGCCTGTAAGTACTATTTCTGTCATTAAGTCTCTATATATAGCTCGGCTCTTTCATTACATGTATTTATAATTAATTATCCTCAATACATTATGCAGATTGAAGATCGTCGAGTGCAAAAAAATGAAATCTATGATATTGGGTTCATTAACACAAATATCATAGATGTATTTCTGGTTGAAAAGCACGTCAAAGAGGCCGAGGACAACTTGCTACAATCGTTGATCAAAAATCAAAACAAAGATACCATACTCTTTCCTTACAACGGCAAGTGAGTGTTACCGATCGTTTGCATATTTGGTTTCCCTTATTACTCGGCGAGGTTATAGTAATGTAATTGATGAGTTATGCATGTGTGCGCAGGTTCCACTATATTCTTCTCGAGATTAAGCTTGAGCGTGGACTAGTAACCGTCTTAGACTCGAGACGGAAAGATCCCAAAGCACCTATGCGGACATGACTGAAATGCTCAGCAAGTAAGTTCAATCGATCATTATCGCACCATAGCGGCAAATTTTTGTTCATTTCCTGATATCTCAAGTAATAATAATTATTTTCTTTGTCTTGCAGGGTTTGGAAACAGTTCACCGCAAAAGCTCCGGGGCTGCCGAAGGAGCTGCGATATACATACCCGAAAGTAAGTACTATTGGCTAGCTAATTGTGCGCATCTCCCGTTGATTCTATAGCTATACTTTCATCAATGCCATTTATAACGCTTCATTATCAGTTTGATTGACCTCTATTTCTCGTAAAGTGCTTGTGGCAGGAATAAGGGAATGATTTCTGTGGATACTACGTGTGCGAGTTCATCTACAACGCGACTTTGAAAAATAAGCGGGGCTACTCTCAAAGACAATATGAAGTGCGTAAACAATTAATAATATTCACAATTTCATTTTATTACACCATCATTTCTGTTGAGTTTCATTCATATATATGTATTAATTAACCCCTTCTTCAAATTAGACGTGGCGGATGCGGAATGAACTCCTAGAACCAGATCGCATTAAAGCAATTCAAGAGGAATTGGCGGGATTCTTTCTTGACCACGCCATCAATAAAGCCGAGAATACCATGTGGAAGTTGATTTCAAATGCTAGGGGACTGTAATTGAGAGATCTTATATATTGTACATGTATGTAGCTAGTAGCGTCGGACGTACATGATACTGAAAACTTGTTGTTCGACCAATCTCTCGGAGAAGGAGAGTTCGATCAATCATTTCTCTCGGTATGCATGACTTAACTTCAGTACTCAATGGTTCCCTTCATTTTCTTACTAGCTAAGCGTGTCGAGGGCTATATGTATATAGTACGAAGGCGTCGACCAAGCACGGACATAAGAGAGGACACTTCTCTCTATTAATTAGCTAGCTAACACAATATATGAAACACCTAAATTAACCCCCAAAACCCCAACCCCACCCTCCCTCAAAAAACAAAAACCAAACCCACTTTGGAATGTCGACGCGTGGATGCCTTTTGGTCCCGGTTGGTGCCACCAACCGGGACCAAAGCCCCCTCGCTCTGGGCTCGGCGCACCGGCCACGTGGAGGACCATCTGTCCTGGTTCGTGTTAGAACCGAGACTAAAGGGGGGAGGTATTAGTAACGACCCATTAGTCCCGGTTCATGAACCGGGACTAAAGGCCCTTACGAACCGGGACTAATAGGTGTTTTTCTACTAGTGTGATGTACAAGTTCAAAGCTTTCAATTCCAAGGTGGACATGAAAAAGCCTGTATTTAAAGTAGGGATGGTCTTTGCTGATGTGGTTGAGCTGAGGAAAGCTATTACTGCATATTCAATAAGGAACAGAGTGCAGATCAAAAAGTTGAAAAATAACAAGATCAGATTTCATGCAGTTTGTTAGAGTGATTGCCCATGGTTGCTTAAGGCTGGTAATGACAACAGGGCAGGAGGATTTGTCATCAATGCTTACTATGGAGATCGTATGTATGAGAAGAAGAGGAGGTTGAAGGACATGACAGCTAAATTCCTTTGCAACTATTTCATAGATGAGTTCAGAGATGACCAAAAGATGTCACTTGGAACATTTTTAAGGAAAATAACAAAGGATTTTAATTGCACCCCTAATAGGTGGAAGCTAGCTAGGGCTAGGACAGCAGCACTTAAGGAGATCCATGGTGATGAAGAAGAGCAATTCAGTAGACTATGGGATTATGGACATGAAATAAGAGAGAAGAACCCTGGCTCAACTTTTTTGCTGACAACTGGACTAGTCAAATCTACAAAATTTTCATTGGGCAGAAAATGTTTGAAAACACTGTGTTGGTCACATGATGCATGTAGGAGAGAGTGGCTTAAGGGTTGCATGCCTATTATCTTCATAGATGGTTGTCATATGAAAAATAGGTTCAAAGGTGTGCTGCTTAGTGCAGTTGGCATTGATCCTAATGACTGCATTTTCCCCATTGCTATGGGCTGGGTGGAAGTAGAATGCACAAGTTCTTGGGAGTGCTCTCTCACAACTTTGAAAGATGATCTGAACATCACCAACAATGCTCCTTTCACACTTCTGAGTGACAAGCAGAAAGGTCTGATAAATGTTCTCCACAAAGTTTGGCTAGATGCAGAGCACATGTTTTGTGTGAGGCATATTTACCAAAATTTTAATGAGAAGCACAAAGGAGAGGTACTGAAGCAAGACCTGTGGGCCATTGCCAGATCACCAAACAAGTTGAAGTGGAGAGAGCACTGTGAAAAAATGGATAGTCACAGCTCAGCTGCTTTCCACTGGACTGAAAGACTAGATTGGAAAACTTGGTGCAAAGCATTCTTCAGTGAATTTGCAAAATGTGACATCCCGCTGAACAATAACTCTGAAGTTAACAGTTATATCCTTGAGGGTAGAGAAATGACAGTGCTAAGCATGCTTGAGTATATTTTTTACAAGATAATGCACATGATGGCGAGTAAGCAAAGAGAAGCTATAGAAAATCAAGGCGGCAGAATATGCCCAAAGATCAGGAAGAAATTGGACAAGAACACTGAATTTGCTGCTAATTGCCATGTAACAGAAGCTGGCCAACAGATGTTCAGAGTTCAATCAGGTAACAATAGCTACACAGTTGATCTTGGTTTGCACAAATGTGATTGCAGGAGATGGCAGTTGTCTGGAGTACCATGTGGGCATTCTATAGCTTGTTGCAGGGAGGAGAGGATTGACCCAGAGACAATGGTACATGAGTGCTACATTGTTAGGACATATCTAAAAGCATATGGATACACTCTTGTCCCTCTAGGAGACCCAAATGTGTGGGAGGTACAGAATGCTTATAAGGTGCATCCACCTGTGTTTACAAAATAGTTGGGAAGGCCCAAGAAAAACAGAAAGAAGACTCCTGAGGAGAAAATGAAGAATGGTTTTAGGGTTTGGAACAAGAAAGGTGTTGCAATGCACTGCTCAATTTGTGGTAGAGCTGATCACAACAGGAAGGGGCATTACAGATGGCAGGAAGCTCTCATTGAAGGAGTAGAGCTAGTTGATGAAAACTATGATGACCCCACATTTATTCAGGTTACTAAATTTACTGCATTTTACTTTACTGAATTTACTGTAGATGTCTGAATTTACTGTAGTTCTCTGAATTTTGCTGTACATGACTGAATTGCTCAATGTTTTTGTGCAGAACATATTCCCTAGTCAGGCTAATCCTATACTGGATCCAATGCAGTCACCAACCAGTATGGTCTATAGCATGGCTCAAAGAGAAATTTCAAGAAGAGCTCCACAAAGAGTTCATGGCCCAGTACCAGAGCAGTCTTCATTTGTTGTTGCTACTGGTGCTGCAATACCTCAGCCAAGAGTCACTATAGAAATGAATGCAGGTAGGCAAACAAGGGCAAGCACAGTACTTGAGAGAGGACAAGGCTCTCAAGCTTTTGGTAGGGGAAGGGGGAGGAAAAGACAAAGGAATCCAGATCTAGGCACAGGAAGAGGGGCAACTGCAGCTTCAAGCAGAGGAAGTGGTGCAACTGCAGCTTCAGGCAGAGGAAGTGGTGCAACTGCAGCTTCAGGCAGATGAACAGGGGCAAATGCAGCTGTAGGTGGAGGAAGAGGGGCAAATGCACCTGCAAGTGGAGGAAGAGGGTCAAATGTAGCTGCAAGTGGAGGGAGAGGAGCAACTCAAAATGCAGGCAGAGGAAGAGGGACAGGAAATGTACATGCTTGGAGAGGAAGAGGAGGAAGAACTGGAGAGAGAGGAGGTATACCAGGTGATAGGGCATACTGGCTACTTTTTGGAGAGGAAAGGAGAGTGGAAATTCCTGACCTGAATGCTCCTCCGGAATAATTTGTGGCTCCTGATCCCTGACTTGGTGGGAGATTATAGTACCATCTTTTTGCAAAGGCCTAAAGTGATGTAAGAAAATGACTGGCCTAACAGTGGCTTAAATTGCCAATTTTTTGATGGCAAAACATTTGCTTAATTTGCCACATTTTTATGGCCAATATTGGCATTAATTGCCTTTTTTGTAACTAAATATTATGATGCAAAACTAGGGGATAACCAAATGTTGGATGGCAAATGAATGTTGGTTGTCGAAGGAGCAAGTTTGTAGTCTAATGCATTTCTGAAAATGTGCTAGTTTGAGGTCCACTGAACTTCTAAAAGTGATCTAGTTCCTTGTGTACTGCATTTCTCAAAAAATTAGGTAATTTGTACTTCAGTGCATTCATGCAGCATTTCTGAAAATAGGTACTAATTTATGAAAGTGATCTAGTTTCTAGTTTGTACTGTACTGCATTTCTGTAAATGATGTGGTTTATATTTGTTTTAGTTAACTAAGTTTGTGCAGATGACAAAATTTCTGCGAATGAAAAAGATCAGATCAAAAAACGTAAAAAAATGTGAAGGCCTGGACTTGAACCCAGGACCTGTCGGTAGGAAACGTAACTGCATTGCCAGTGTGATAGTAATAGTGCTCTGGTTAGCTACTAGCACGCACTATACTTAAGCACACCCACAGTTCCACTAGCTCGGCCAGTCCGCCGATTCGGTTTCCTAGCCTTTAAAGCGAAGCACCGTTTTACTCCTCCACTAAACTCCACCTCGCCCCCCCCCCCCCCAGTCCACCCACGTCGCCACGCCTCGGTCTCCCCGCTAACCCGCTCCACCGTCCACCAAGAAAATCCTCGCTTCCGAGCTCCACGCAGCCGCCGACGACATGGACAACACCCCCGCATGGTAGAGGGCAATCGAGGATCTGGCCGGCAACGACGAGGCGCTCCGCGTGGACCTGAAGGAGATAGCGCGGTGGTTCCCGTCCGGCGCCATGCTCGTCCACCACGCGCGTGGCCTCGTCAAGGTCATGACTGACGACGAGAAGCGCAACGCCATGCCCGCCCCCGACAGAGCTCCGACCCTTGTCTTGCACTTTGCAATGGCCGAGACACGGTCAGACGATCCGAGGCAGTGCGCGCGGTAGTGGATGTACCGCTCCGCCACCACGCCGTCGCCGCACCCGGATCCTTTCGCGTTGCCTCCAGGTTGCTGCGCGACAATGAATCAAATTCAGTTAAACTTAGTTAACTGAATACAAATTCGGCAAATCAAGGCCACATTGGGACTAATGACGGGCTGGATTTACTGTACATTACTAATATTAGCCTATAATAATGGGCTGGTTTTTTACTTTTCTGCCTAATATTAGCCTATAATAATGGGCTGGTTTTTAATTTTCTGCCTAATATTAGCCTATAATAATGGGCTACCATCCACCCACCACCCAGATTAACTTCTGCCTACCTACCACCCACCATTACTTCTATATAAAGCACACCCCATTGGCACAAACAACAGTTAAACCCAAATCCCTCCCTTCTCCTCCCC
Organism: Aegilops bicornis; assembly: GCA_021605145.1. Taxonomy (NCBI): domain Eukaryota; kingdom Viridiplantae; phylum Streptophyta; class Magnoliopsida; order Poales; family Poaceae; genus Aegilops; species Aegilops bicornis. The sequence continues at coordinate 786,886,775 of CM038671.1, read as the reverse complement.
CAGCCGCCAGAGAAAACCCTAGGAGACATGGATCCTGGAGCGGTCGTAGATGATGAAGATGTACCCAGGGGAGCCAGGCGCAGAGAGGCAAGAAGGAGGGAGAGAAGGCAACTGGCAGAGAGGGTCCTTGCAACACACAACCGCAAGGATATAGAGCAGTTCCTGGAGGCATTCCCCCTTGGCTCAAACCCTAAGCACTGAAACTTAACAGCTCATTCATCTGGGTAGAGAATCCTACTCCACCTCATCCTAGTGACCTGAAAAGGATGGAAATTTGCCCTCCTCCTTGCCCAGTAGATGATATCATCATCACTAGGGTTTGAGCCAAGGGGGAATGCCACCAGGAACTGCTCTATATCCTTGCGGTTGCATGTTGCAAGGACCCTCTCTGCCAGTTGCCTTCTCTCCATCCTTCTTGCCTCTCTGCGCCTGGCTCCCCTCGGCACCTCTTCTTCTTCATCTACGACCTCTCCAGGATCCATATCTCCTAGGATTTTGTCTGGCGACTGGGGGGAGGAGAAGGGACGGATTTGGGTTTGACTATTGTTTGTGCCAATGGGGTGTGCTTTATATAGAAGTAATGGTGGGTGGTAGGTAGGCAGAAGTTAATCTGGGTGGTGGGTGGCTAGTAGCCCATTATTATAGGCTAATATTAGGCAGAAAATTAAAAACCAGCCCATTATTATAGGCTAATATTAGGCAGAAAAGTAAAAAAACCAGCCCATTATTATAGGCTAATATTAGTCATGCACAGTAAAAACCAACCCATTATTAGGCCCAATGTGGCCTTGATTTGCCGAATTTGTATTCAGTTCACTGAGTTTAACTGAATTTGATTCATTGTTGCCAGCTAATTCAAGTTAATGCCCAATGTGGCCTTGATTTGCTGATTTTGTATTCAGTTAACTAAGTTTAACTGAATTTAACTAAATTTGCTTCATTGTTGCCAGCTAATTCAAGTTAAGGCCCAATGTGGCCCTGATTTGCTGATTTTGTATTCAGTTAACTAAGTTTATCTGAATTTGCTTCATTGTTGCCAGCTAATTCAAGTTAAGGCCCAATGTGGCCCTGATTTGCTGAATTTGTATTCAGTTAACTAATTTTAACTGAATTTTCTTCATTGTTGCCAGCTAATTCAAGTTAACCGAATTAAACCTACTTGTTGGGGATATAACTATTTGTGTAAGCCGCCCAGGAGGGGCCGGGTTACACAAAGAAGACTCATCAGGAAGAAGCCCAAGGCCAAGCATGAAGATGACGGTTCAATAAAGGGGCTGAGGCCCACAGGCGGCTTAAGGCCCATGATGATAAACCGCCATAGTGACATGACTTGTATCATAAGGTAGAATTAACTAGTCACTGAGCCAGACACTGTTTATGAGCGGGCGGGGATTCTGTAGGTCGCAGGGCGTCCACCCGTGTATATAAGGGAGCGACCCACTGGCGGCTTAGGGCAGGAAACAATTCATCAAGAGCCGGGCATAGCGTATCTCGCTCCCTGGTCATCGAAACATCAAGCAATACCAACCCATCCAGACGTAGGCCTTACCTTCACCGTAAGGGGCCGAACTAGTATAAACCTCTCGTGTCCTTTGTCCCGATTAACCCCTTTAAGCTTCCTAGTTGCGGTGGCTCCACGACTAAGTCCTTGCAAGAGGACATCTGCCGTGACAAACCCATGACAGTTGGTGCCCACCATGGGGCCAGCGCACGGTGGATTTGAGTTCTTGAAGGGCAGCTTTGAAGGGCTCAAGGGATACGCAGTGGGCCGGATGACCAAGAGTCGTCGCGGCAAGATCTACATCGATGACGAAGGCTGGGGCCCCGACGCCGATTCAATTGAGTACGGGTACCGGGTCCCCTTCGGCGGAATCCATGTCTTCATCGGCCGGATTGGTGAGCCGGGCCATGAGCCAGACAACTGCATCGACCTCGTCGAGACGGCTCACCGCGCGAGACCCGCCCGAGTTCAACCCGTCATGAAGCGTGCCTTCATGGGCTGCATCCACGGAGAGGAACTTTCCAAAGGATCTGAAGATGGTGGTGAGCGACGGCCATCCTCTCTGACGGTGATTCGTCTGCTGGTTCAACAGATTCGTTGTATCAAGTGCAAGAGGGCATGCTTGGGGGTTGTTCCGACGACTCTAGTATTTCGGACTCCTATGAGCCGCCAAGCTGGGCAGGAGTCTTCATGGCTGGTACTCAACCCAGTCAAAACTCAACGGCTGCAACAGCAATAACGTCCGGGTCCGGAGCAGCCGGGGCAGGAGGCCCTGTGCGCCCGCCAGCTCAGGTGCTGATGGATCTCATGGATAAGCTGACGGCCCTGTTAACCGCCACAGTTATTCCTGCAAATCAAGATGAGCATAACGCGGAGGTGGCAAAGGTGCGTGAGGAGATAGCTCGGGCCAAGGAGGCCTTGGCAGCTGAGGACACCAGGTTAGCTACAGAACAGGCGGCTTTGGATGCACGGGCGCAGCAACTCCAGTCAGAGGCTTTCCAGCTTAATATGAGCCTGAACGCATCTAATGAGGTGATGAGAAGGAGGCACTAGAAAACTCAGTCCCGTTTGCCTCCGGTTTCGACCCTCGGAACCTTTAGCTACACCGGTGCCGGTCCTAGCAACCCGCCTGAAGCAAATCAGTTTATGATGGCCGGAGCGGGAGGACCGGCTCAGCCTTGAGAGATGGCACCTCCTCATGGGAGTATGGCCCCCGCCCCGCTATGTACCAATACCACCGGGTCATTTTTCCAACCCCATGGAGAACTTAATCGCAGCATCGGCGCGTTTGGCGGCTCTCCCAGTGGACGGTGATGATCCGACAGCAGTGGAGACCCGAAGGATCAGAGACCTCATCCAGATAGCCCTAGCTCAGCAAGAGACTTGTTCTTACAGCCGGGACATGATTCATTCAACTCCTCCGCTTTGGTTAGCTCCGTCTCGTCCAAACCGGAGTCCGAGTTACATCAGGCACATGGAGTCAGAAGCTTTGTGAAGCAACGCCCAACGCTGTAACCAGCCTGGCGGTTATAACCCGGTGCGGGACCGAATATGTCAGGAGGACGAGCGGGCGGCTCAGCTAGCGGCTCAACAAACGTCTCATTGGGACATTCCGGATTATCCGACGACTTCCGTTGAGGCAGGAGTGGCTACCAGAACCGGCGGTGTTCCTTGTTTAGTGCTGGCTCTACGTAATGTACGTTTACCCAAGGACTTCAAAGGACCTCGGAAGGTGCCGAATTACACGGCCGACTTACAGCCCGGAGCGTGGATAGAAAGTTATGAGATGGCCATGGAGCTGTTGGAGGTCAGTGATGCAGCAATGGCTAAGTACTTCACCATGATGTTAGATGGAACGGCCCGGTCTTGGTTAAAGGGCTTGCCACCCAATTCCATTAGTTCATGGGCAGAGCTAAAAGCCCGGTTCATCCGTAACTTCAAAGACACTTGCAAGCAATCTATGTCGATTGTGGACTTGACAAATTGTAAGCAGGAGGAGGGTGAATCCACAACTCATTGGGTACGCCGGGTCAAGGAGATAATACATTCGTCTGACAAGATGGATGCCGGATCTGCAGTCCTCATGTTGGAGAAGAACTGCCGCTTTGAGCCGCTGAGACAGAAACTGGGGCACCTTAAGCGTGATTGCAATGATATGGGTACGCTGATGGCAGCTTTAGTCAAATACGCCGATTCTGATAGTACCAAGGATCCCGCGTCTGATGAGGAAAAGACAGGGAAGGGAAAGAAGAACGGCAATGGAAAGGGTCAGCAGCATAACCCGATGAATCGGCAATAAGCGTAAGGCTGAGGGTAACCCGGAGTTTGTAGCCAACGCCAATGCACAGGGTAACAATCAGAGACGTAAGGGCAAACCGACCCCTCGGTCTGGCGGGTCAGGCCCATCTCTTGAGCAGTTACTCAATGAGCCTTGCCCGAGGCACGACACTCGGGAACGACCCGCCACCCACTTATGGAAAGATTGCGTGATCATGAAGGCCTTTAAAAATTCCAACACGTTTGATGGCAATCACGGGTCGGGCGACGACTCAGGAGCCGGCGGCTTTCATGGCCCGAGCGGTGGTTCAAGTTCCGGCTTTCAGGGACATCAAGGCGGTTATAATCAACAACAGTCTGGTCAAGGGGGACAACAGCAGCAGCAGTCGGGTTATCAAAGCCACCCGAAGCAGCTGAATAGTGGGCAGTATCACGTATTCACCACTAACTTGTGCAAACGTGACCAGAAGGTTCATAAGAGGGCCGTGAATTCTGTTGAGCCGGCGGTTCCCCGTTATTTGAGGTGGTCAGAACAGCCCATTGTATGGAGCAGGGAAGATCACCCCCTCCGGGTTGATAATCCGGGTCAGTTGGCCTTGGTGGTAGCACCTCAGGTTGGTGGATATAAATTCACTAAGGTACTCATGGACGGAGGTAGCAGCATCAATATCCTCTATTATGAGACCTTTCGCCGCATGGGGTTGACTGATAAGGACTTGAGGACGTCCAACACTGTCTTTCATGGAGTGGTGCTAGGTAAGTCGGCTTACCCAGTTGGCAAGATTGAACTGGAAGTGGCCTTTGGAGATGAGTATGATTCTAGAGCTGAGAAATTAACTTTTGAGGTGGTCAAAATCAAGAGTCCATATCATGCTCTGTTTGGTCGGCCGACTTATGCCAAGTTCATGGCACGGCCGTGTTATGTTTATCTGCAGCTTAAGATGCCGGGTCACAAGGGCACCATCACCGTGCATGGAAGTCGAAAGGTAGCCCTGGAATGTGAGGAGGGCGACGCGGCTTATGCTAAGTCTGTTTGTGCAGCAGCGGAGCTGAAGTTTTATCAAGACAAGGTTGACCAGGAGGGTATGACCTCTCTAAAGAAGCCAACCACCGAGCATGACCCGGCGATGAATTTTAAGTCGGCTGATGAAACCAAGCTGGTTGATTTCACTCCAGGTGATTCATCTAAGCAGTTCAGTATCAGTGCCAATTTGGATCCTAAATAGGAAAGCGTGCTCATCGAGTTCATCCGTGAGAACCGGGACATCTTTGCATGGAAACCTTCTGACATGCCGGGTGTACCGAGAGAACTCGCTGAGCACACTCTCAATATTGATCCGAAGTATAAGCCGGTCAGGCAGTTTCTTCGACGGTTCAACGAAGAGAGACGGAAAGCTATTGGAGAGGAAGTCACCCGGCTCTTAGCGGCTGGGTTTATTGTGGAAGTTTTTCACCCGGAATGGTTGGCTAACCCGGTGCTTGTGCTCAAGAAGAACGGCACCTGGCGGATGTGTGTGGATTACACGGACTTAAATAAGCCTTGTCCGGCTGATCCCTTTGCTCTCCCCCGTATTGATCAAATCATTGATGCTACGGCGGGTTGCGAGCGTTTGAGCTTTTTGGATGCTTACCCTGGTTATCATCAGATCAAAATGGCAGTTAAGGACCAGGAGAAGACGGCTTTCATTACTCCGTTTGGAGCCTTCTGCTATGTATCTATGACATTTGGGCTCAAGAGTGCTCAGGCAACTTATCAGCGATGTGTACATAAATGTATCCATGATCATATTGGGCGCTATGTTCATGCTTTTGTGTATGACATCTTGGTGATGTCCTGAGATAATGAAACCTTGATATCTGATTTGCAAGAGACCTTTGATAATCTCCGGGTTTATAAGATGATGCTTAACCCGGCAAAGTGTGTATTTGGTGTACCTACAGGCAAGCTCTTGGGTTTCCTGGTCTCAAACAGAGGCACCGGGCTAATCCGGAGAAGATCAAGGCAATTACCTCTTTGGCTAAACCGGCGTGCATCAATGATGTTCAGCGACTTGCGGGTCGTGTTGCTGCTTTAAGCCGGTTCATAAGTCGGTTACGTGAGAAGGCCCTACCACTGTATCAGATGATGAAGAAAGCGGACACTTTTGTCTGGAGTGATGCTGCTAATGCTGCCTTTGAAGATTTAAAGAGGCAGTTGTCTGAGCCGCCGGTCCTTGCGGCTCCCATTGGTAAAGAGCCGTTCTTTGTTATATGTGGCTGCTAATTTCTGAGCCGTCGATGTTGCCATCGTGGTGGAGCGTAAGGAGGCTGGCAAGGAGCATCCGGTTCAACGGCCGGTTTACTACATCAGTGAGGTGCTCATTGAGTCTAAGCAAAGGTATCCGCATTGGCAGAAACTTGTTTACGGAGCGTTTATGGCAAGCCGGAAGCTGAAGCAGTATTTCCAAGGTCATCCTATAACTGTGGTAAGTTACGCCTTGGGAGACATCATCCAGAATAGGGAAGCCACAGGACAAGTAGCCAAGTGGGCCATTGAGCTTGGGCCTCATGGTTTGAAGTACATGCCACGTACCGCTATTAAATCTCAAGCCTTGGTGGATTTTATCAATGATTGGACAGAGTTGTAGGCACCTGAGGAGAAGCCAGATAACACATATTGGACTATTCACTTTGATGGGTCCAGGCAGTTGGAAGGCTTGGGGGCTGGAGTTGTTTTAACTTCCCCCCGAGGTGACAAATTTTGTTATGTGCTCCGGCTTATGTTTCCTTGTACTAACAATGCAGCTGAGTACGAGGCTTTACTTCATGGTCTCTGGATGGCCAAGGAGATGAATTTGAGCCGGGTGAGGTGTTTGGGTGACTCGAGATCTTGTGGCTCAACAGTGTCGGACAAGTGGGATTCTAAGAATCCCCTTATGGCTGACTTCTTGTCGTGAAGTTGATGATGTGGCTGGACATTTCAAAGGTTATCAAGTGGAGCACATTGATCGAAGGAAGAATGAGGCGGTGATGCTTTAAGCCGGTGGGATCTCAGCGTAAGCGGTGCCGCCTAACACCTTTCTCGATGTTTTGCATAATCCTTCCGCCAAGGTACCTCTGAAGGAAGAACTAGCGATTGCATCTGGAGGCACAACTGGTGGCAGCTCTTCACATCATCCCGGATTGGACAGTGCCATATTTGGCCTATATGACCCGGTGAGAATTGCCTGAGGATGAGACTTTGGCGAGACAAATCATCAGGCGGTCCAAATCTATGACGATTGTTCATGGCGAGTTACATCACCTTGATGTCCTTTGGGCGTTTCAACGTTGTGTGTCGCCTGCGGAGGGTCGGGAGATACTTCATGAGATCCATGAAGGAGATTGTGGTCATCATGCCGGCTCAAAATCTCTTGTGGCCAAGGCTTTCCGTCATGGTTTCTATTGGCTGACGGCTCATGCTGATGCGGAGGATCTGGTCAGCAAATGTGACGGATGTCAAAAATTCTCACGACGAGCTCATGTGCCGGCTCAAGAGTTGAGGATGATTCCAATTACTTGGTCGTTCGCAGTCTGGGGACTTGACAGGTTGGACCTTTCAAGAGGTCTAAGTATAAAAAGACACACCTCCTGGTGGCAGTGGATAAGTTTACAAAGTGGGTTGAGGCGAGCGGTCGAAGAAGTGTGATGCGCCACGGCGGTTCAGTTCATAAAAAGGTGATCTTCGTTTTGGTTTTCCACACATCATAACTGATAATGGCACTAATCTCTCCAAGGGTGCCATGGAAGAGTTCTGTCAATGTGAACATATCCGGCTTGATGTTTTGGCTGTTGCTCATCCTCAATCCAATGGTCAAGCAGAAAGAGCTAATCAGGAGATCCTGAAGGGTATCAAACCCCAGCTCTTTGTCCCCTTACAGTGGACCCCGGGATGTTGGGTGGAGGAACTACCCTCTATACTGTGGAGCACCAACACTACGCCTAACAGGTCTACAGGTTACACACCTTTCTTCATGGTGTACGGAGCGGAGGCAGTCCTGCCAAGTGACATCCGGCACGACTCACCCCGTGTGACGGCTTACGTTGAGGCTGATAATGAAAAAGCTCGTCAGGATGCGCTTGACTTGTTGGATGAGGAGCGAGACTTGGCGATAGCCCGCTCGGTGATTTACCAGCAAGACCTACGCCGCTATCACAGCCGCCGGATTAGAAGCAGAACCTTTCAGGAAGGAGATTTAGTGCTCCGGCTCATCCAGGATCAGTCTGATATGCACAAGCTATCCCCTCCTTGGGAAGGACCCTTTGTGGTTAGCAAGAATCTGAACAACGGGTCATACTACCTCATAGATGTTCGTGAGCACAAAGACTCACGTAAGTCGGAGGAGGAGACCCGCCGGCCGTGGAATATCGCTCATCTTCGGCCTTATTATACCTGAGCCGCCGGCCCTCAATATGTATATATTTTGAAGATGTATATATTATATAAAGCAATAAAGCAGGACCTCTGTCCTTTTCACCCTCAAAGGTTATATGTCTTTTTTATCAGGTGGTGGAAACAACCAAAAGGGAGCGGATCATATCTGAATCTGGCTTTCCTTTTGGTCCGGCTTATGATCATATCTGAATCTAGCCATGATCACTTGGGGGCTTCCTGTTCAAACATAGATCGTATTCGAAACAAAGAGAACATAGCTGTCGATACCCGCTTGATCGGCATACTGCCAAACCCACTTGGGGGCTTCTTGATCATATTTGAATCATAGCTTAACCCCTTTGGGTCTGACGTGGATCGTATTCGAATCAGCGTCATTAAACAACTCTTATGGTCACTTGGGGGCTTCCTGTTCAACATAGGTCGTATTCGAAGCAAAGAGAACATAGCTGTCGATACCCACTTGATCGGCATCGCCAAAGCCACTGGGGGCTATATGATCGTATCCGAATCTTAGCTTAACCCCTTTGGAACGGTTTACTGATCGTATTCGAATCAGAAGCCTTTGAATATTGTTTACTGTCTATTATACTTTATAAAGCATGATTACTTGACTATCTTGAGATCTTCTTGAAAGCACTGTGAGATGGTTTTTTTCCGGCTTAATATTGATCACCTCAGATTGTTAAGTGCCAGGTGAATTTTAACTTTCAGAAGTTAAAATTAACTGCATGAGTAGGGACATGTAAGCCGGCGAGATTACCAAAAGGATCACAGGACAAGGCAATCATCTTTTTAAAGGAAATAGAAGATCAATATAAGCTGGAAGGATATAGCGATGACGACTTAAGAATGTATTGAGCGTCATGAACATGCGCGGAGGCATGGCAAAAATCGAGAGGTTTTTTCTACCCTATTACAAGACTCCCTGAGTCTGAATAATGAAGCATTGTTTTCACAAAAAACATAAACATTTGACGCCTGGCGATTCACTCCTTTGGTTGGCTTGAAGAATCCGGGTTATCCTTCTCCGCCTCTCCGCCGGCTGCCTTGTCCTGGAAGGTGGACGATGCCCAGTCAATGCCATTCAAAGCTTCAAACTCAGCTTTGTCATCTATTAAACCGGTTGGGTCGACCTCAGGGGCAAAGGTATGCTTACGAATTGGAGGGATCAGGCTGACGTCGTCATAAAAAGGCGTTGGGATTCTCCGATTCTCGCTATCATAACCCGGCATATATTTGGTAAGATCAATATCGTTCCCAATAAGAGTAGCCACAGGGCGTATAACTTTGACACAGGAGGTGAAATCCTGGTCATCAAATACGGTCCCATCCTCTTTCAGACTCAGGTATCCAAGAGCGAGGTCGGCCGGGTCTAGTTCTGGAATCCATGCTTTAGCCCGGCTCAACGCGGCTATGGCCCCGGCTCTTGCGGACACCCGCCTTAGTTCTTGGATCCACTGAGGTAACACAGCAAACCGCTTCAGCACGTCTTGCAGGAGGTGAGGAATGTCGTTTGATAAAGCTACAACGGCCAAGGCACGTTGTGACCCGGTGTAGAGCTGTTCCACCAGAGTATAAACCGCTTTCAGCTCGATCAACATATTCTGCTTCAGGTTTGCGCTCCTGGGGCCTATATTATTAAACATAAAGTAAAGCGGAGGTAACAATTGAAGTAATCATTGAAAGAAGGTTTGCAATATTTCAAGTTTGTATGAGTAACTTACCAAAGATTGCTGAGACCATTTGAGATATCTGGCGCTTTAAGCCGGACAGCTCAGTTGTGGCTTCTGCAAGTGATGCCTCTGCCGTTTCGGCCCTGGTCACCAATGAAGCCTTTTCATCAGCCCAGATTTTCTTCTCCGCCTCAAAATTCTTCTTCAACTTCTCTTGTTCAGAGACGCTGAATTCAAATTTGGAGTTGGCTTTTTGAATTTCAAATTCTTGAGCCACCAGCCGACTCTTTAGGTCAGCAATCTCTGACTCAAATTTACTTATGGTGGCCTGCATTGGCGCCAGTCAGAATCATGGTAAGATAACGTTAAGTCCCAAGTACTTTGCAAGCAAAGATACTTGACACTTGGGGGCTAATGTATGCTGAAGAATTTTAAACTTACAATGTCGGTCCATGGAAATTAAGTCCCAAGCACTTTGCAAGCAAAGGTACTTGACACTTGGGGGCTAATGTGTATCGCAAGTTCGAGGTATCATATTACAACCGGGTTAAATATCTTATTTTTAAACCGGATAAAGCAGTGCTAAGCAGGTTTCTAAGTCTACAGCATATTCATTCATAAGCAATAGACTTGGGGGCTAATACAGTAAGTATGATTAAGAAAAGTAGCATAAGTTATACCTCAGATTTGTGCTGTATTTGCTTCACCATGTTAATCTCCAGGTCACGGCTGCTATGTACTTGATTGATATAGCCAAAGATTATATCTCCAATGCTTAAATGAGTATAGTCAGCAATGTCTAGCTTGGCCTTTCGGCGTTCCAGAAACTCCTCCTTGGCAGAGCACTTGGCAAGGATAGTGGGTTGTCCCGGCTCAGCAAACTGAGTCTTCAGAATCTCAACTTCCGGATCAATTGTCTTGGCCGGGCTAGGAGCTTCCGGGTTATCAGAGCTGTTGAGAATATCTTCGGCGGGTAGATCAGAGGATGGTGCTGGATTATCATAGGCTGGTTCAGGCGGCGGCTGATGGGTAGAACTGTCAGGAGCAGCCGTGCCAAGCTCCGGTTCAGTCGCGACCGGGTCTTGGGACGGTTTACTCTTTTTTGCCCTCTTACTGGGCTTACTTGCACGCTGTGGATAAAAGGCAGAAGGATGAGTACAAAAGCATGAGTAAGGTAAGGCATAAGATAAACAAAATTACATTACCCAGGGGCAATTTTGAAGGCCGGCATGTTAGATTGCATAGACTCGCCGGAGGAAGGAGAGGTATCCTGATAATTGGAGTCAGATGAATTGAGAGGTTGACGAATTAAACCCGCCAAAGGAAAAGCGGAACGTAAATCGGAGATAACCTCAGTCCGACGCTTCCTGGTTACGTCAGGTAAGCCGGAGGAGAGCTCTACATCCTTGCTGGTCCGGGTCTGCCTCCGGCTTTCAAATTGCTGTTGCTTCAAAAGAAATTGAGGATCTTGGTAAGCCAAAGGATGTGAAAATCTTACTTTCCGGGTTACTCTTGAATTTTCCGACGCGGCAGGGCTCGAGTCGGAGGAGATTATAGTTACCTCTTCCTCGGCGGCTTGGTATTCCCGTATCTTCCTGAAAAGATTTAATGTCAACAAGGTGATGATAAAGAGTCAAGGGAGTTAAGAAGTTACCTCTTCTTCATCATCGTCAGTTTCGTCAAGTTTAAACATATCTGAAGCACTTGGTTTCCTCTTCTTCGAAGTTCCAGTCTTGGCGGTTTTCCTTTCGGCTCTTTTGCCGCTCCGCTTGTTTCGCCGCCTCATGGTTATACTTGACCTTCCGTGAAGTTATCATCGGCCTGTGAAAAATGATAAGGGGTTATGAATGAAAGTAAGGTATAACACAGTAAGGAGTAATTATTGAGGTTGATGACTTACTGCAGGGGCCGGGTTCTTCTTGCAGAAAGGAAGTAAGCCAAAGGCATTACTAGTCACCGTGCCCTCTTTCAGCAACGTCTGGGTTGTAGCATCCACCACATCATCTAGTAAGTCGTCGGGACTATGACGCAGTGGGTCATTCTTCTCGCCTGAGTAAGTGCACATTAAGCCAGGGCGGCTTCACAGAATTACTCGCCAAGCGATCCAGACTCAGACCAAGTGAATGCCATCTAAGCCATTTCCGAAAAGAGCTTTGATCTTACTAATGGTGGGAGCGAGTGGCAGACGTTCAACAACAGTCAGTTTATCAGGCAGGGGGTGATTGGCTTCAAGGCGCAAGGCGCGGAAGCCAGGCAGAGGATTTTCGTCAGCCGGAGAAGTATCCTCGTAGTAGAACCATGTCTGATTCCAATCCTTTGGATGACTCGGCAGTTCAGCACAAGGAAAAAGGCAATCTCTCCGCCGCTGAATCGAGATGCCACCAAGTTCCAGACTGGGCCCGTTGGCGCATTCGTTCTACCGGTTTAAGTAAAACAATTCTCTGAATAAAAGTAAGTTGGGTTCTTCCCCAAGGTACACCTCGCAGAAGACTTGGAAGTTGCAAATATTTGACACGGAATTGGGCCCGATGTCTTGAGGTCTGAGATCGAAGAAATTTAAAACATCCCTGAAGAATTTTGAACCGGGTGGAGCGAAGCCCCGGTTAACGTGGTCAGTAAAAACGATCACTTCCCCTTCCTTGGGTTGAGGTTTCTCCTCTGACGGGTCAGGAGCACGATAAGACATGATCTCTCTCTTGGTCAGATGGCCGGACTTCACGAATTCAGTCAAAGTGTTCTCCGTGACAGTGGATTTGACCCAGTTGCAGGTCACGGGAGCTTTGGGAGCCTTGGGTGCCATTGTGTAAATTGAAGCCTATGACAAAATAAGAGTTTCCGGTTCAAATTTAACCCGGAGGAAAAACATTTTAACTCTATTCAAGATGGCGGTTTAAGAAGGGGCCTAATGACATACGGGTAACTATGTAGTGATATTTAAGCCGCTACCGGTATCAAAGGCAGTAAAATTTTCTTAAGTCGCGAGAAGCAAGCAAGATTGACAGATCAGTGTCATTTATTTAAACCGGCCACGTGGATGGTCGTGGTTAAACAAATTCGATAGTTTGCTTAAAGGGTGGAACAAATAGGTTTCACAAGTTGCGGTTATTATTTTGGATCAAACGGCTGTTCTGAAAAGAAAAATTTCTAGACCTAGGACTGGCACAGATGAAGTTCATAGGCTCGAACGGGGCCTCTGTGCAACAGAAAGGGATCTATTTGCATTTAGAAACGGGTGTGAAACAACCACCGCAATAGTTCTACATTGTCTGAAGATCAAAAGGGGGCATTGGAAGTAAAAACTGTCAAGAGTTTGGTTCTGGCGGTGACGAACGCCGACGAACTCAAAGAAGCCTTAATGCAGATCTAAAACAGGGGAAGAAGAGAACTCACAGATGCAGACTGACTGCGGAGGTCCGCCGTTGTTTTTTCTGGTCGGGCTCAGGTTGATGCAGCGGCCGGAGTCAATGAAGATGAGGAACTTCGCGACGGTGGCGGCGGGGCTCAAGTAACAGAGAGAGAGCGAGGGGAAGATGATGACCGAAAGGAGGGAGAATGGAAGACCTAGGTCGTGCCTATTTATAAGGGGAGGCCGACTGACACGGCGCGAGAAACGAGGAGATTAAACATCATTATCCAGCGGCCCTGACGCCTCGGTTTTCGGAATGGCCAGTAAAAGCAAAGATCCATTGGAGGATATGGCGGAGTAAAATATGAATTTAAGTAAAGATGATGTCACGGCGGGTTAACACGGATCCAGACGATGACGTCATGGCAGGTTAAAAACCTTTGTATAGGCAGAAGGCTGAAGGTTTATTTTTAAGGTATTTTTGAGATTGACATGAACCGGTTCAAATCAATCTGGGGCCTAATGTTGGGGATATAACTATTTGTGTAAGCCGCCCAGGAGGGGCCGGGTTATGCAAAGAAGACTCATCAGGAAGAAGCCCAAGGCCAAGCATGAAGATGACGGTTCAATAAAGAGGCTGAGGCCCACAGTGACTTAAGGCCCATGGTGATAAACCGCCATAGTGACATGACTTGTATCATAAGGTAGAATTAACTAGTCACCGAGCCGGACACTGTTTATGAGCCGGCCGGGACTCTGTAGGTCGCAGGGCGTCCACCCGTGTATATAAGGGGGCGACCCGCTAGCGGCTTAGGGCAGGAAACAACTCATCGAGAGCCGGGCATAGTGTATCTCGCTCCCTGGTCATCGAAACATCAAGCAATACCAACCCAACTAGACGTAGGCCTTACCTTCGCCGTAAGGGGCCGAACTAGTATAAACCTCTCGTGTCCTTTGTCCCGATTAACCCCTTTAAGCTTCCTAGTTGTGATGGCTCCACGACTAAGTCCTTGCAAGAGGACATCTGCCGTGAAAAACCCACGACACTACTATTAACTGAATTTGTTGAATTTGTTTTCAGTTACTAAGTCTAACTGAATTTAATAGAATTTGCTTCATTGTATTGCATAATTGAATTTGCTATTTCAGGTCAGAAGCACACATGCTATTTGTAGAAAGAAGTAAGTATGCTGTACCACACATAGCACTTTTGTAGCAGCATATCGTTATAACAACAACAGCAACAACATATCAAAGCAACATGGCAACATTAGGAACACAGCAACATACATATAACCATCAGCAGCAACAGTTCAACACATAGGTAGTTGCAGCAGCAGTTCAACACTTATCAAAAGCAGTTCAAACCATGACATTCGAAACTAGAAATAACTTATGTGCTCAACATATATGAAGCACACCTAACTACTAACTTATATGCTGAAACTTGATGCTATTCAGCATACCTAACTACTTCATCTTTAGTTCTGCATTCTTCAGATCTTTAGTTCTTGAGCTGCTTTAGATGCTGGGAGCGGCGCACCTCCCCTGCAACTTGATTCTTCATGGGCTTCTTCCTCTTCTTCGAGCCATCATGTACTTGCCCCTCCACCACCTCCAGCTTGACAATGTCAGGCACCTCTGGCAGCAGCTCCACGTGGGAGGTCCCTGTCGCCCTCGTTGGCGGCGACAACGGGCGCCAGCATCACGACCTCGTCCGGCTCATCGTCAGAGAGGACCACCACCTCTATCTCCTCCTCGCGTGAAGACTCGCTACCCGACTTGTAGCGAGAGTCAGAGTCGGAGTCGGAGTCGGAGTCGTCGGAGGAGGATTCCGTGTCGGAGGAGGATTCATCGTCGGAGACGTCGTCGTGGACGAGCAGCTTGGGCTTGAAGCGGTCCCAATAGGCGGTGTTGACCGGCACGGGGAGGGCGAGGACGACTTCGTTGACGCGCTGCATCCTGGAGGCAACGCGGAACGGATCCGTGTGCGGCGACGGCGTGGTGGCGGAGCGGTACATCCACCACCGCGCGCGCTGCCTCGGATCGTCCGACTACGTCTCGGCCATTGCGAAGCGCAATACAAGGGCCGGAGCTCTTCCGGGGGCGGGCATGGCGCGACGCTTCTCGTCCTCAGTCATGACCTTGACGAGGCCACGCGCGTGGTTGAAGAGCATGGTGCCGGATGGGAACCAACACGTTATCTCCTTCAGGTCCGCGCGGAGCGCCTCGTCGTCGCCGGCCAGATCCTCGATGGCCCTCTGCCATGCGGGGGTGTTGTCCATGTCGTCGGCGGCGGTGAGGGTTTTCTTGGTGGACTGTGGAGCGAGGTAGCGGGGAGACCAAGGCGCGGCGACGTGGGTGGACTGGGGAGCGAGGTGGAGTTTAGTGGAGGAGTAAAACGGTGCTTCGCTTTAGAGGCTAGGAAACCGAATCGACAGACCGGCCGAGCTAGTGGAACTGTGGGTGTGCTTAAGTTTAGTGCGTGCTAGTAGCTAAACGGAGCACTACTACTATCACACTGGCAATGCAGTTACGTTTCCTACCCACAGGTCCTGGATTCGAGTCCATGCCTGCACATTGTTTTACGTTTTTTGATCTAATCTTTTTCATTCGCAGAAAGTTAGTCATTTGCACAAGCTTAGTCATTTGCACGAACTTAGTTAACTAAAACAAATATAAACCACATCATTTACAGAAACGCAGTACAGTACAAACTAGAAAATAGATCACTTTCATAAATTAGTACCAATTTTTAGAAATGCTGCATGAATGCAGTTAAGTACTAATTACCTAATTTTTTGAGAAATGTAGTACACAAGGAACTAGATCACTTTCAGAAGTTCAGTGGACCTCAAACTAGCACATTTTCAGAAATGCATTAGACTACAAACTTGCTCCTTTGACAACCAACATTCATTTGCCATCCAACATTCAGTTATCCTCTAGTTTTGCATCATTATATTTAGTTACAAAAAGGCAATTAATGCCAATATTTGCCATAAAAAAGTGGCAAATTAAGCAAATGTTTTGCCATCAAAAAATTGGCAATTTAAGCCACTGTTAGGTCAGTATTATCTTACATCACTTTAGGCCTTTGCAAAAAGATGGAACTGTAATCTCCCACCAAGTCAAGGATCAGGAGCCACAAATTCTTCATAAGGAGCATTCAGGTCAGGAATTTCCACTCTCCTTTTCACTCCAAACAGTAGCCAATATGCCCTATCACCTGGCATACCTCCTCTCCCTCCTGTTCTTCCTCCTCTTCCTCTCCTAGCATGTACATTTCCTGCCCCTCTTCCTCTGCATTTTGAGTTGCTCCTCTCCCTCCACCTGCAGCTACATTTGACCCTCTTCCTCCACCTGCAGGTGCATTTGCCCCTCTTCCTCCACCTACAGCTGCATTTGCCCCTCTTCATCTGCCTGAAGTTGCAGTTGCACCACTTCCTCTACTTGAAGCTGTAGTTGCCCCTCTTCCTCTGCCTAAAGCTGCAGTTGCCCCTCTTCCTCCACCTGCATCTGGATTCCTTTGTCTTTTCTTCCCCCTATCCGAAGCTTGAGAGCCTTCTCCTCTCTCAATTACTGTGTTTGCCCTTGTTTGCCTACCTGCATTCATTTCTCTAGTGACTCTTGGCTGAGGTATTGCAGCACCAGCAGCAACAACAAATGAAGACTGCTCTGGTACTGGGCCATGAACTCTTTGTGGAGCTCTTCTTGAAATTTCTCTTTGAGCCATGTTGTAAACCATAAAAAGTTCAGAGTTATTGTTCAACAGGATGTCACATTTTGAAAACTCACTGAAGAATGCTTTGCACCAAGTTTTCCACTTCAGTCTTTCAGTCCAGTGGAAAGCAGCTCAGTTGTGACCATCCATTTTTTCACAGTTCTCTCTCCACTTCAACTTGTTTGGTGATCTGGCAATGGCCCACAGGTCTTGCTTCAGTACCTCTCCTTTGTGCTTCTCGTTGAAATTTTGGTATATATGCCTCACACAAAACCATTGCTCTACATCTGGCCAAACTTTGTGGACAAGATTTATCATACCTTTCTACTTGTCACTCATAAGTGTGAAAGGAGCACTGTTGGTGATGTTCAGATCATCTTTCAAAGTTGTGAGAAACCACTCCGAAGAACTTGTGCATTCTAATTCCACCCAGCCCATGGCAATGGGGAAAATGCAGTCATTAGGATCAATGCCAACTGCACTAAGCAGCACACCTTTGAACCTATTTTTCATATGACAACCATCTATGAAGATAATAGGCCTGCAGCCCTTAAGCCACCCTCTCCTACAGGCATCATATGACCAATACAATGTTTTCAAACATTTTATGCCCAATGGAAATTTTGTATCTTTGACCAGTCCAGTTGTCAGCAAAAAAGTTGAGCCAGGGTTCTTCTCTCTTAATTCATGTCCATAGTCCCATAGTCTACTGAATTGCTCTTCTTCATTACCATGGATCTCCTTCAGTGATGTTGTCCTAGCCCTAGCTAGCTTCCATCTATTAGGGGTGCAATTAAACTCCTTTGTTATTTTCCTTGAAAATGTTCCAAGTGACATCTTCTGGTCATCTCTGAACTCATCTATGAAATAGTTGCAAAGGACTTTAGATGGCATGTCCTTCAACCTCCACTTCTTCTGACACATATGATCTCCAAAGTAGGCCTTGATGACAAATCCTCATGTCCTGTTGTCATTACCAGCCTTAAGCAGCCATGGGCAATCACTCTGACAAACTGCATGAAATCTGAATCTTGTCATTTTTCAACTTTTTGATCTGCACTCCGTTCCTTATTGAATATGCAGTAATAGCTTTCCTCAGCTCAACCACATCAGCAAAGACCATCCCTACTTTAAATACAGGGTTTTTCATGTCCACCTTGGAATTGAAAGCTTTGAACTTGTACATCAGTTGCTCTTCTTCTTCTCTTCACAGATTTAAATCTTCATCATCAAGTACATAGTCGGGTTCCACCTCTTCCTCCTCTTGCTCAGCTTCTTCATCACCAAGTCAATGTTCTCTTCATAAAGATCATCATCTTCATCATCTATGTCATAATCACTGTCACTGAAATATGAATCTGAAAGCACTACATCTTCTGCAACATCAGTCAGCAAGTGACCTTCTTCAGCAAAATCAGTCAGCAAGTGATCTTCTTCAGCAAAATCAGTCAGCAAATGCTTTTCTACCTCAACATTAAACAACAAGTGCTCTCCTTGTGCAACATCAGTTAGCAAGTGCTCTCCTTGTGCAACATCAGTCAGCAAATGCTCTTCGTCTACAACATTAGCCAGCAAGTTGTCTGCTTCTATCTCATGTGCTGCAAACTCTGAAATTGGATCTTCAGCATTGACTGAAATGATGCTGTGAGAACTAGTTGCACTGGCTGCAACAGCATTTGGGTTTACCACTCTGACAGGATTCTCTATTGCTCCTACTGTACATATCAAATCTTGCCTGAAATTACTGATGAAATCTAAATGATCAACCATGATTGCAAAAACCTTATGCTGAGCACTGGGGTTGTTATCATTTGCTTCACATCCTCATCACCTCTGATTCTGAGCATACCATCTGAGACGCATGCACCAATAAATGATGTGCTCATTGACAAGATATCCCAACCATAGCAGGTGCTCTTCAATGACTGCATATGAGAATGTGCCAGCATCAACATAGTCAAGCACCTCCATTGAAGGATTATAGTACTCCATGTTATTTATTGGTCCACAAAGTAGTCCACCACGCTCCAGTTCTAATGTGAAGAAAGGGGTGTCCACACTGAGTCCCATTGCTGAATCACAAATTACAACCACATAGTGCAGAATGTAAGCACAAGCATCAATAAAGATAATTGAATAATACATTTAACTGCATCTTCTAGTTTAATGAATCTTCAAGTTAACTGCATCTTTAACTAAACTGAATAAATTCAGCTATCTTCAGAAACTGAGTTAACTGAATTTTTTCAATTAACTGCAACTTGCAACTGAATTCAGTTAACGGAATAAATTCAGTTAACTACAACGTGCAAATTAACTCAACAAAAGCAGAAACAAACTAATTTAGCATGGCTAATGTACAAACTAAGTACTAATCCACTACTTATCTCAAGCCGTGCCCTACATTGGCCAAACAAAGTTTAGACTTTTTACACTGCAAATGCTACCCCCTATGCACAAACCCTAGGCCAAATTGGCACGTATTTGCAAAACTGTATGTAGGTACTACCAATAAACCTAAAGTCTGGCCGAAAAAACATTCAAAGAAAGAACCCTAGGTTCTTGCCTAAAATGCCCAACTTCACCCAAAACCCTAGACTACAATCAACTACCCAATAACCAGTTTGACGTCGCGGGAAGCACTACAACCACGAACTACCAACCAATGGGCCTGAAATGAGCTCAAAACTGGGCGATCCAACGGGGATGAGAACACCGACCGAGAGGGTTGACATCGAGCAGAGAGGAGGAACAAAGCAGAGACGATGGATGACTAACCATAATCCGGAGGGTTGACACCAAACGACCGAACTTGGTGCGTGGTAGGCGGCGGGTACACACCGCCGGTGAAGTCTGGCAACGACACCATGGCTCACGCGAGCGCAGCCAGCACGACCTGTCGGCCGGTCACGGACAGGGGGAGAGGGCGATGAATGATTGGGCGAGAGGAGGGAGACCCAATAAATTCAGGTGAAAAGTGCGGTGTAGTGCGGGTTGATTAGTGCTAAGGCCAGGGGTAATTGCAAAAGGTGTTGCGCTGTCCGGCTCTGCTGACTTGGCTCCACTTGTCGTCGTCTGATTGGCTAGGACCAAATTTGCACATTGGGTGCAAGTTGTGGGATGCAATAGTTTGCTTTTGCAAGTTTTGGACTAGACCATCACATCCTGGACAAGTTCCAGGACTCCTGGTGCTATTACCTCTAGATTTTTTAAGAGAAAATCAATATGCATCTGTAGCAGTGGTCACATGCGGGTTGCAGCGCTGCCAGTGTATTTACCAATTTTCTAAGAACAACTCTAGCAAAATCATTACATCGCGTCAATCAGCATAGTGGCTGTCAATATGACATTTTATGGAAATGACCGATGTAACGCAGTCGTCATCCGACTCCTGATACCATAATTTATGAGGGCGCTCCAAATCGAGCAGCGAGCCTTCATATTTGGAGGATGCGGGCGTTGGTTTGGAGGGAGCTCTATCTGCCAACTGCTTGTGTTGGAAGATCCACTTCCCTCCCCGACCTCCTGCGCGGCCCGTCTCCTCTCCATGGCAATGGTGTAGACGTCAGACGCCCATGACACCAAAAGGCGTGTCAATTAATGACGGCCGCCTTCATGCCAACTTCCTGTAGCCATTTTCGCTATGTGTCTCGCCACTTTTTTCGCCGCTCGCCATGTTTTCCTATGGACCACGGCCATAAAAAGGCCATTGCCATGTTCTACCGAGATCATATCCCTGCCACACACAATCTTCACTTCCCTCCCTGCCGCCCAGAGCCTCCACTTTCCTACTCGTCGTCCACAACCACCACTTCCCTCCTGGCGATCGGACTAGGTGCCGCACTCAAAGGAGGAGAGGCAGCTACCCTCATCGTCGAGGAGAGTAGGGTCGTCAACATTGTTAAACATTATACTAATCATTAGGCGGCTGGATGTTCGGCTCAATGCTTAGTATAATTTCAAGTGTCGCCGCCGCCGGAATTGGTACCCCGCCGCCAAAATCGCCGCTGTGAAAATCGTCCTTGCGCCGGCCGCGTCTGTGACCAACAAACACCGACCTCGTTGCCGCCACTAGGCTCTAATGTGTGTGACCTTTAGTCCACTATTGTTGGTTAACCAAATGTGCCATTTTAATTTAATTGAAGAATAAGTCTGTAGCGAATGACATATATGTCCATCCCCGCAAAAAAAGGAGACATATATGTCCTATATGTAGGAAAATTATGAAGGCTCAGATGCGACGATCTAAATTGACTTCACATGTCTGGCCTTCAAAACATGTGAAACACGCTCTATATTCAATATAGCGAATGTGACTTTGTAAGAGTTGCGTCCTCCTACGTATCTCGATCCGCTGACCAAGCGTGCAAGGTTGCAAGAATGACTTCGGCATCTTCATCATGGATCCACGAACCCCCGCAACCGTCCGGACCAAACTGTTCGGACGCAGTTTGTCATCCAACACGTTACCACATCGGTCCACGGAGCGATCCGGTTGTATGAAATCCCATAAAGCAGACACAAACCTAGCTAGGAGCTTTGCGCGCGTCCGGATCGCAGCCACATATGCGTCCGACACTCCAGTCCCACCCAAAGCCCTCCGCACGAAGCGGTTGTCACGCATTCACGCCGGTCAGCGCCGCTCCAGAGTTAATATGATCCCACGACATTCATGCCGATCAGAGCGATGCGACCGGACGAGTGAGCAGCACACTTCAATGCCAACACGGAGACCGAAAAGGCTACTTTAGTGGTTGTGCCGCATTAAGGTGGCTTCCAAATCGAACATCACGTGAAGGACGTGTCGGCGTCGCCGGTGCATAGCGGGTAGGTCCACATCGATCGGCCAGTGTCGCCTCCACGCCGCATGCGGCGCAGGAAGGCCATCAAGGAGGAGGTGTCATCGGTGATCACAAAGGTGCGCGAGGGCCTCCTCCACTACCTTGCTGGCCATGATGGTGGCGGCTGCTCGTCGCCGCGGAGCGTCGTGTCGGCTAAGGAGAGGGCAGTTAGGCAGGAGCGGTGCGCCATTCAGCATTCACCAAGTCTAACGGATCGTCGACCTGGGTCCGCTCAGACCCCGACCTCGCGGAGGCCTACGCCCGCGGCCGGTCGCTAACCACCATGAAGATGGTTACACAACGACTACGCTGCCTCGACAAGGAGCTCACCAAGTATGGCGAGGAGTGGTCTTTTAGTGAGATTGAAGTCGCTGCTATCAGCGGGATGGGTAAGGGCAAGGCTCCCCAGCCAGGGTCGGCATTGGCCGCGGCGCCCTCTGCATGGCGCAAGAGGAAGCAGGACAACTACTCCACAAGGGCAGGGTCGCCGCTCCCCCGCGGCCTTCCACCGCTGGAAGGACCACTTCGACGACAACGCCACAGACAATTATGGACGTGCTGCCGACCAGGTCGGCCACGCGTACGAGGTCACCATACACTACAAGGTAGCTTATGTGTTTTTTTAGGTTTTAGTTGAAAGACGAAATATCGTTTGTCTTATGTAAATGATGCCTAAAATTGAGTTAATTTCATCATGTTTACATGACAATCGTCCAGTTTGTTCACATCCTATATGCGGGCATGGTTGGATGACCGGTCCCACGCGTCCACGGATAAATACCATGTCGATTTTAAGGGCCCGAGTTGGAGATGTCCTCTCCTTATTGCAAACTGAAAAGCCTACTACTATCACCTACTTTGATTTTTCATATGAAATGGCAAAAGTAACTGAAAAGCCTACTACTATCACCTACTTTGATTTTTCATCATGTTTACATGACAATCGTCCAGTTTGTTCACATCCTATATGCGGGCATGGTTGGATGACCGGTCCCACGCGTCCACGGATAAATACCATGTCGATTTTAAGGGCCCGAGTTGGAGATGTCCTCTCCTTATTGCAAACTGAAAAGCCTACTACTATCACCTACTTTGATTTTTCATATGAAATGGCAAAAGTAGGACCCCCCCCCCCCCTTGACCCACCTTGTTGGGCCAGCTCCTTTTCATTGTTGTTGCTCTGCCCTAGCTTCTGCCTGCCCTTTTTCTGGACTCTGTTTTGCTCTTTAGAGACTTAGTTAACCAAGCACCAAAGTTTGGTAATGCAAATTGAACTTGGAGGGCCTTGAGCTCAACATCAATTTTGTCTTGATTTGAAATGTGTTCTCATGCATGAGGATGATATGTAACATACTGAGCTCACTGAACCCAACGGGCGAAGACAGGCCCCAGGCAGCCCGTGCTGTGGCCTAGGGCGTGAGGCCCAAGTCATTCCTTGACTGTAGCATTTATTGTAGTTATAGCACTGCAGTAAACGAAGGTTGCCTGGGGCTGCCTGGTCCTTGGCCAGTTCCTGTGGCTGCTACCGACGGAGATGGGCCTCAGGCAGCCCGACCCGTGGCATGGGGCGTAACGCCCAAGTCCGTCCTTGGTTTTAGCATTTATTGTAGCTATTGTGCTACAGTAAATGAAGGTTGCCCGAGACGGCCTAGGCCTTGGCCAGTTCATGGCACCGTCATTGAGGGCGTGTTTGGTTGCCCGCATTAGGCCCAGCCTGGCCCGTGCGGGAAGGAAGTGGCCCGTTTGGTTTCCTGCGTTTACTGTGCGGCCCGCATAGCACGAACCTTAAAGCACTCCTGGGCCTGGCTCCCTGGGAACGCACGAATCGGCAGTTTCTCCAGGGCCAGGCCCGAGTGGTGCACGTGGGCGGCGGCGGCTGCACGCGCGTGGCCACGCTCGAGAAGTCGCCTTGCTTCCCGCAGCGCCGCCAGTTATTAGCCTCACCGCCCCTCACAGCTCCCTCTCCCCACTCTACCCCACTCTCCCAACTCTCACCGGCGACGGCGGATCGGAGCAGAGCAAGAAGACCACCGGACTCCATCACCGGCGAGCAGATCAGCAGTTGGCACGCGGCAATGGCGGTAAGCACTTCTCTCTATTCGACATGCAAAACGTTTTCCCATTCGATCCGGCGATAGATTCGATCCACGGCGGAGGGGAATGGGGAATAGAGGTAGATAAGCATAGGGGTAGTTCATACTAGTTTATACCAGTTCATACGAGTTCATAGATGCAAGATCGGAATGCAGAAAGGGGATTGGAGGATAGAGATATAGGGGGATAGGGGGTACACAATGGACACCGGCTGACCGCGGCGGCCGTCACCGGCGTGTAGAGCAGCTGGTCGAGCCGCTGGCCTTCATCTTCTTCTTCATCGCCGTGCGGGCCGGCAGGTCGTCGTCGTGGTCCTCGGTGGAGTCGAGGCCGATCTGCCAGGTACGACGACCTGGCTCCGGCGCCCTCGCTGGCATCTGCACCGCTTCTTCCTCCTCCTTAGACTCCCCACTGATGACCGCCGGTGGCCCGATAGCCGTCTCCCAGTACACTGCGGCACGGCGGTCATTAGGAGCCCAGTAGTTCTTGTACTTGCACCACTTCTTCATTTGTTTAGCGTCGTCGAAGATGGCCTGATTCATGGCCCAGCGAATGATGTCAACTGCCATCGTGCCCTTCGCTGGGTCAGGAATTGGCGTCTTCAGCTCTTCTTTAGTGGCCTTCATGAGCACTGCATTAGATTCGTTCTACATGTCAGGCATGGAGCCGAAGTTCGAGCACACCTTCATGGTGTTCTCGAACTTGGTGCGGTCACCAGCCGACCACCCGAGGAAGAAGGCCCTCCAGCCAATACCCCAAGGGAAGGGGTTGGCGTTGGAGCTGGAGCTAGAGCTCATGGCGATGGGGAGGAGGAAGGTTGACAGTGAGAGAAGAAAGGGGGGTGGGTAAGTAGTGGTGGGCAGGGTGAGTAAATATAGGGAGGATGGAGAGGAGGAGAAGAGTGACAGTCATGCCGTTTTAACTACATGCTCTTCAATAAGCCATGAACTCTGTGTTGTGCTTGACTCCATGAACTGTGTGCAGATCGAGGAGAGCAATGAGATGGGCACGGAGGTGCTCCCGGCCGTTGACAACAAGGGCAAGCAGCCCCTTCACCCAATGCCCGACGAGGTTGTGCTGCCGCTCACCGACGAGGAAGACCCGAAGATGCCTGAGGGTGGCGACGACGAGGGCATGGAGGAGCCCCCTAGCAACATGCGCCGCAACTACGGCCACTACCATCAGGAGGATGGCCCAACTCACTTCTGCAAGGCCATCCTTGCACCGAAGCTTGAGTGCATCCCCATGCTCCTGGACTTCACCAAGCACTTCGTCGTGGTGTCGACGAAGTTCAAGCTCAGGAACTAACACCGGCTGCTCCTGAAAGGTGACGGTGAAGCTGATGAACGACAGGGTGACCCTAGATCAAGGTTGGGCCACCTACGCAGCCGTTCATCAGATCAAGATCAGCTACATGGTGACGTTCAAGCTCCTCACTCCCGACACCCTCAAGGTCATCATCTTCGACGACGATGGCATTGAGGTCGTCAACAAGTGCGGGAAGCACGACGAAGCCTTCGCCGCCAAGGAGTAGGGTCGGTGCCTCCCTAAATACTATCGAGTCTGCTTTGAACTGTTTATGTTTATGGTTTATGCGTAGAACTGTTATGAAGTGTGGTACTGCTTATCTGAAATATGCCCTTAAGTAGTTGATCCTCTGTTTATACTCTGCTCTGCTTATGATGTGTGCTACATGGTTATGCCGAAGTGTGCTGGTGACCTCACCAACTAGCCAAAGAGGTTACCACACACGAGGCGTTGCATATAACCAAACACCATGCCTTGGGTTTGTCCACTAACATGCAGGCAACCAAACACCAGGCAGTGTGGTTCTGCCCATACAGGCAAGAGGGCATGCAGGCAACCAAACAACATGCAGATGATGCATTTGAGGTTGCATTTGCATAGTCTGGTTGAGTGGAGAAGTGTATGGAATGCGGGTATTGTGGCGCACGACAACCAAACACGCCCTGACTGAACCAGTGCGTCTATCTCAAGTTCTCAACACACCGAGATCTCCCCTCGCTGTATCAGCGCATCTACCCCCAAGCTATCCATGTACTATAGCCCCGAGAAAAGTGTGAGCAATATTATTGAATATTTGAGCAATTTTCCGTTAAATTTGATCCAGAAAGACCAAAAGACGGTAGGTAAATAAAACATGATAATCATAATAGAGATGATAATCGAATCAAGTAGCAAAGTCATGTAAGTAGTCATGCAATTGAGTAAATAACAAAGATAACATCCACATCGATAGATAAAAGCAGTAAACCGGATGCAAAACCTAACAGAAGAGAGAAAACGTACACTGTGATGGAAGAAGATGATGGTGCACCGTTCGTCATATCGCCGAGAAGGTAATCCAAGTTGGGGAAAAAGCCATCGTTCTCTGCCACGAAAAAGGAAGATTCAACAGTTGCACTAGAGGGCTCTCTAAAAACCTTATTGCCTCTCTCCTGTACAGCAAGAGGCAGGGATTTGAAGGCCTGCTGTCTAACGTCTCGATGCACACCGAGAGGTACAACTGTCTAATAAAATTCCAATAATTCCAGCAGATATGACACTATATTCTCCATTCACCGAGGAGCATTATATATACGGTGGATTCTCTTACGGCCTTAGCATAACAGCCAGCCAGATTAAGCAAAGCATCAAATTAGTTAAGCAATGGCAACAAGATGATAGGCATAAGCTCTTTTAATATTGCTCAGGATGCTCATCTCTTAAAAAGCATCCTTTCTACTCTTTTCATGACAACAAGAGGTACAACTGAAAGGTCATAAACGTTAATATATTTGATGACCTTTCCAAAATTATGTAGCTGCACTGCAGAGCACGCACTACATGGTCACTAGCTTAGCTCAATTTCGAGGCTGCGATCACACGTCACAGCACGCACGCATTAGCCACTGCTGTCCCTGTCCATGACTCTTCAAAGCCACAGGGCGCCGGCCTGGCGGAGGAGCGGCACGAGCTGGCCGCCGACGTGCAGCGTCATGACCTGGTCGGTGGTGCCGACAAGCCTGCCACCGATGAAGACGGCTGGCACGGGCGGGCTCCGTCCGACCATGCCAACGAGCGCCCTCTCGACATCCTTCCCGCGGGGGTCCTTGTCCAGCTCGTGCACCGTCCAGCTCACGCCCAGCTCTGTGAAGAGCGTCTTCACCGTGTGGCACATGAAGCAATTGCTCGCCCCAAAGATCACCACCGCTCGCTGCGACGCCAGCTTCGTCACTCTGTCTGCCATTGCTGATCGAGCGAATTGGTGGGTAGCTAGTAGGCTGTTCTTGGGGATTTGTGATTGGTTGATCTGATCAGCCCACTTCACTTGAGCTTGCTCTAGGATGTTGTGTTCTTGGAGTTGGATGATGGTGATGACCCAACGGTGCTTATTTATAGATGACTGTGGCGGGTAAAGAGGAGGGAGTGGTCGGCGCAGGATTGCACGCTTAACTGAGGTGCAAGGGAATCGCTATGAGATGTGGCTAATCGGGTAGAATATATGTTCTCTGTCTAAAGGTTCTATTCTACTACCTTTTCTAATCTTTGCTTTTGGGAATTGGGAGGGGCCAAAATCATACAGTTAGCCATGTCCAGGAGAGTGGCTGATCTTTGATATTTTTAAAGAAGAATCAAGATTCGAGACAGACTGAACTTTTGTTGTTAGTATCATATATAGAAAAATGGTGTGAAGAATCAAGATTCAAGAGAGGCTAAACTTTGGTGATATCAATTGAATCAATGCTTCAGCTGATGATTCAACAGGTTCCTGATAAGCTAGGTTAGATACACTCTAATTCCTTGTTTTTTGCCATTTGTAATTGTGCGTGAGAAGTAATACCATCGGTGTGGAGTTTGTGGACATGATGCATCACATCTAAAACCCCTTTATGTAATGGAAACCACAAAATTAAGTAGAGAACTAGCTCCAGATCACACGTAACAATGTCCCGTAGCTAGAACTACTTGTGAAATAGTGATGGTGGACGGATTGGACAAAGTTTCTTGGAAAAAATAAATAAGTTTTAATGTGTAAGATGGATACCACAACTAACATTCAACATGCTCACCTTGTTGTATCGTCGGAGCCATCCCTTCCAGAACACAAATGAAGCTCCATTGCCACAAGTTGTACTTCCAGTCATTTCTGTTCCAGTTGCAGCTCCTCATTTCTACTTACCTGTCCTCCAAAGATTTTTTTTACACTACGATAAATTCCTTATCTTCAACGTAAAGGCAGAGCTACTGTTTTGGCTAAAAAAAAAAACTTCATTACTGACAAGTCTATACACACTGCAGTCAAGCTTAGAAGATTCAGTATACTGGTGGATATCTCCAAATACACTTCTGTAAACTTAACATTCTTTTCATGAAATGAAGTTTTTTACGGATGGCCGCAGAGGTGCAGCAGCACGAGCTGGCCGCCGAGGTGCAGCGTCATGACCTGGTCGGTGGTTCCGACAAGCCTGCCGCTGATGACACGATGCTTATTTGTAGATGACTAGCTGCGTCGGGTAAAGAGGCGGGAGTGGTCGGCGCAGGATTGCATGCTTAATTGAGGTGCAAGGGGATCGCTATGAGATGTGGCTAATCAGGAAGAATATATGTTCTCTGTCTAAAGGTTCTATTCTAGCTAAAACTTTTTTTATCTTTGCTTTTGGTAGGGGCCAAAATCATACAGTTTGCTATGACCAGGAGAGTGGCTGATCCTTGATATTTTTGAATAGTGTCTCGAATAAGTAAGATGAAGAAGAATCAAGATTCGGAACAGGTTGGACTTTGTTGTTAGAATCATACATAGAAAAATGGTGTGAAGAATCAAAAGATTCAAGATAGGCTGAACTTTGGTTGTATCAATTGAATCAATGCTTCAGCTGATGATTCCAGAGGTTCCTGATAAGCTAGGTTTAGATACACTCTAATAGCCTGTTTTGCCATTTGTGCATGAGAAGGAATATCAATAGTGTGGAGACGTCGAAATCATGCATCACACCTAAAACCCGTTTGTCTAATGGATAGCACACAATTAAGTAGAGAACTAGCTCCAGATCACACCTAACGATCTTGCCTAGAACTACTAGTAGTGAACTAGTGATGATGGATGGATTGGACAAAAAAATTCAGAGAAATAAACAAGTTTTAATGTGGCAGATGGATATCACAACTAACATTCAACATGCTCACCTTCCAGAACACAAATGAAGCTTCCTTGCCAAAAGTTGTACTTTCAGTCATTTCTGTTCCAGTTGCTGCTCCTCATTTCTACTTGCTTGTCTTCCAAAGTTCTTGTTTTTACACTACTGATCACTATGATAAAATCTTCATTACCGTACGTCTTCATTTCGGCAATATCTTATACACGCTACGGTCAAGCTTGGAAGATTCAGTGCAGTTCGGGTGGATATCTCACAATACACTTCTGTAGACTTCAATTTCCTTTTAACATAAATGACAGAGGTTATTAAGATCAATCTTACATGACTGCAACAACCAGTGTTATATGGCTGTGAGTCTGACATAAACTCTACACATTTGCATTGCTAAGTTCAGTATCTGTTAATCAAGTTGGCAACCAGTACATGCAAGAATCTACTATATCTTGTATTGTGCAAATAGCATAGAGCTGCATACATTATTTCAACAGTCATGACAAATTCTATGCACAAACACGTTTCAAACCAAAGAGAGCAATTAAACACAGTGAAATAGAATACATTCTATTACAGAAGTTGTACCCAGTGAATATATTACAAAGATCAAACACAGGGGGGTCATTCCTCTTGATAATGCCCTACGTTCCGTGCCAGGAAGATAGGCAGCCAGATCATCATAATAGGAGAGATATCCATCCCATTTTTTATGGGCGCCATTGGTTGAAAACTTCATCTAATGAAGTCTATCAAATTTTCCCTTAGAACTAATAGTAGTGAACTAGTGATGATGGGTGGATTATAGCTTTGTGGACATAAAAATTGGAAAACAGAAGTCAGGTTTAATGCAAATAAAAATGTACATCACAACACATGCGTAACTTATCTTATCGTTTGAGCCATCCCTGCCCGTAACAGAAACGAAGCTTGCCACGAGTTGTACTTTCAGGTACTTCTCTTCCAGTTGATGCTTGTCATTTTTACATGGTCATCTTTCAATGTTTTTCTGCACTACTGATCATTACCAGAAAAATCTTAGTTACCGACTCTTTACACAACGAGTATGTTATATACACTGCAGCAACTTTAGAAGATTCAATGCAGTTCTGCTTGGTCTCTTGCAATGCACTACTTGTAGTTTTTATTTATTGAGATGAAAAAAGATTCTTATGATCCAACCTACAAGACTACAACTATGAGCTGGTGACACAAACTCTACACATTTGAATCAGCTAGTCTTTGTATCTGTTAATCAAATTGGTAACCATTACATGTAAAGAGTCTACTATATTTTAGTTCCGGGCAAATAGCAGATAGACTTGCACACATTGTTTCAACACATTTCAAACTAAGGAGAGGAATAGCATACAATACATTAGTCGGACGAGATGCAACCAAGCTCATCCGCATAATTTTTAATTTTTCATCAATTTCCATTACCACAGTCAGAAACATACCTCTCTATTACAGAAGTCATACCCAGTGAAGATATTACAAAGATCAAACACAGGGGGTCATTCCTCTTGATCATGTCCTACCTCCCGTGCAGGGAAAACAGGCGGCCAGATCATCACAATGGGAGAGAGAGAGCTATTTGGGGAGGTTCATAGCATTTTTCTGGCACCCTCTTATGGACTTTCTCAACTACCCTGTTCCTCAGATGAACATAAAAGAGAGTGCCACTTGCTGTATGATCCAATAATACAAAGTCGGCATTGTCCCCGACCGCGGCAACATCAAGATAATTACCGGGAGGGGTCCAACGGTCCCTTACAAGACGTGCACAAGCCTCAGCCTCACGGACACAAAATGTGTCCACCAGCAGCCAGCCTGCACCACTGCCGTCGCCCGACATCCGATGGAGCCACACACTGAGCTGAAACCCGTCTACATTGACAAGATAGAGGCCGGAATCCTCCGCACATGAGAGCTTGTAATTGTGGCGCATTCCAACTGGGAGCTCAAGGGTGAAGAAGCTCGCTGCTGCCAAATCTAGACCCAGGGTGTACCCAGAGCTGGTCACCACGAAGAACTTGCCATGGATAGGTTGTAGAATTTCAAGGAAGTGTGCGTCATACGAGAGCTCTAACTATGTCGCGGTGGCCGGGACGCCCCATCCGCCGGATCCCAGGACGTACAACTCGGCGTACACTTTTCGCCGGACCGCCCAGAGATACAGCAAGGTGATGCCATTGCGGCCCCCATCCTCGGGCAAGAACATGTCAACGAATCGATCTCGAGTGGTGTCCCAGTCAAGGTGGGGTAGCAGGGTCGTCGGGAGGACGGCCGCGGCCTCCCCGGCGAGCAGCGGAGCGAGGGATTAATGGAATCTGCCGTCTTTGAAGAACTCTGTGATGAGGCGGCCGTTCCGGCAGTGCTAGATTGGCAGGATTCTGCGGGCGAAGGCGGCGGCGCAGGAGGAGGTCGCCCGGCGAATGGAAGCGGCGAGCTCCGGGGGCTGCGGAAGCGGCACGAACCGGTACCGGCCGGAGAAACAGAGGCAGAAGCCGAGGAGGCGGGGCGGGTTGCGGTCGCGGAAGCGGTGGAGGAAGGCCGGGTCGGAGGCATGAAGGAGCCACCGCATGGAGACGAGGGCGGCGCGGACGAGGCAGGTGGGGAAGCCGAGACGGAGGAGGATCTCGCGGAGGAGGTCGTCGTCGTAAGCACCGATGCGGCCGCGGCCGCCGGCGTCTGTCGATCTCCGTCGATGATTTTGGCCAACCAAAGTTTGGGGGATCTTCCGGAGGGGAGGGTTTCGGTGGGAGCGGAGCACAAAATGTGTATGCGGAATGGGGATCCGCGGAATGGATAGGCCAGCTGAATCGATCGTTGCGAAGTTGAGATGGTTAGTTGGACAGTGGTATCCCAATCCATTAAGGTTTAAATTCTGGTGCTCGCATTATTTTCTGTATTTATTTCAAGATTTCCGGCGATGTCCTTTCAGTGGGAGGAGATGTTCACGTTGACGACAAGGCGCCTACGGTAACTTTATAAATCTCAAGATGATATGCCGGCTCAGTCTTTCGGAGGTGCTCATAAGGATAGGGTGTGCGTGTGTGCATTCATAGGAGTGAGTGTATACGCGTGTATATAAGCGCTTGTGTCTGTACTAATGCTCAAAAAAAACTGAATCAATCGTTTGCTTCCTTTTTCTTCTAGGCTATACTACACAAAATTATTACTGTTTTAAACTTGTTAAAATCATCACATAACGGAATCCATGAAAATCTGACGTCAAATTTTTATAATCTTGCCACAAACGTGCTTCCTGTCGTTGGATTATAATTACGAACCACGGAGTAAATTTTGTGCCTTGTAGTCGGCGACATTTCAGAATCGTTCGCATCTTCCCCTCACTCGGTCGCCCACTCGCTTATTCCCCTCACCTTATCTTCTTCTCGTCCCCACCCACCAACTCACAACAACACCACCCAGGCACAACGAGGTCATGCGGCGGTAGCACCAGTGACTCCCGTCGGTTCCCAAATGGTTTTGTACATCCAACCGTGATGCGCGCGGGTGGGTTGGGGTGGGGGAGGCCGAGACAGATTCGTTTTTTCAAACGTGGAAAAGTTACTGTTTTGCCTATGGAAAAGATGTAGGATAGACCATCGCTAATTTACCTTTTTACCCAATAACAAATTTTTTGCAATGGAAAACTCATACCTCAGATCATTAATTTTTTTTATTTTTCAACATGGCAAATTGACCTTTTTATCGAATGCAAAAAAATAAAATAAAAATCAAACCATGGGAAAAATCATTATTTGGATCATGGCAAATCCCTACTTCAAATCATAGCAAATTTTATATGTTTGGAATATAGCAAACTTTATGAATTTAGGGCTAGTTTGTTTCATGTCCACAGCTACGTGCCTGGCCGAAAGTGCTGCCTGGCGTCGACTTCACTTTGGGATGAATTTTTGCCTGGTCAGGCAGCGTGGGCGAGAAGGTGTTTGGTTTGGGGCCTCGCCTGGAGAGTCATTAGGCTTATAAAATATTATTAATTCATGAGCACATCCATCGAGAACAACTCCGTACTTGCAACCCCAGGCAGCCATCATGTGTCGCCAGGCGCTTGAATTTTGGCTTCTCTATCCATCTCCATCCAGGCTAATCACATACTTCCTTCGTCCGAAATTACTTGTCATCAAAATAGATAAAAAAAGATGTATCTAGAACTAATATACGTCTAGATACATCTTTTTTTATTTAGTTTAGATATATCTTTTTTTATTCATTTTAATGATAAATATTTTCGGACGAAGGAAGTATATACTAATTCAGTTCAGGCAACTTCAGGCATTCCGAGGACAGCAACCAAACAATAACCATGCAGCATACAGGCAGGTTCCAGGCCAGGCGAGTGGGTTCTTCGCTGTCGCCCCGTTCATGCCCTCTGGGGCAGATTATCGCTCGCGCCGTTGGCCCGTGACTCACCCAACATTCAGTTCTTTGTTTCTCAGGCGATGAATCATCTTCAGTTCAAGGCCAAATGGAATGTTGCGTTCGCGGCTTGTGCTGTCGCACTCTGGCGGGCTAGAAATGATCGGGTTTTTAACGACAAGAGCTGGTCCGCGTCTTATATAAGATTTCATGCCGCTAATCTGATTCGTCTATGGAAAAACAGAGCAACCAAGCAGCAGGACAAGGATGATTTGCAGACATGGGCTATCATGCTTAGTGGCTAGGATCTGTTTTCTTTCTTCCTTCTTATCTTCTTCCTTCCCCTCTTTTCTTCCAGGCTGCTTGTGGCCTTGCACCTGGGTGCACCTCACAAGCCATGTAACTGCACTCTTTGGGCTTATGCCCTTTTGAAATATAAGGTCGGCCACGCGCCACCTTTTTACTTTCAAAAAAAAAATTAGTAAACTAATTGCTTTGGACCATGGCAATTTTGTTTATATAAACATGGGTATCCTTGTGTTGAAACATTTTTTTGCCAAGGTTTCTTCTATGTTTTCTTAAATTCTGGCATTTTTAAGTTTTCATAACTAGTATGGATCCATTTTTTCAACTTGATGACAATTTTATTATACATATTATGAAAAAATATTTTTTGATATTCATAATCAGGTTCAGTCCAGCTTCAAGACTTGATGGTAGTGAGCAGAACTGTGCCTCTCACAAAAGCACAACCGTGTCTTTGAGTCTTTCGCGAAAGCAAAAACGTGACTCTCGCGAAAGGAAAAAAAAAGCAGAAAACCCATTTTTTTTTCGTTTCCGAGATGCACGGCTGTGACTATTGCTAAAGCACAACCGTGCTTCTCGCGGAAGCAAAACCATGACTCTCGCGAAAGGAAAAAAAATAGAAAACGCGTTTTTTTCCGTTTCCGAGAGGTACGGCCGTGACTCTCACGAAAGCAAAACTGTGCCTCTCGCGAAAATAAAACTGTAACTCTCGTGAAAGAAAAAAAAACATGTTTTTTCAAAAAAATATTGATCGAAAAGGTAAGGAAAACCGACGAAAAACCAAAACATCGAAAAAAACAAAAATAACGGTTAAAAAGCCGAAAACGCGTGCGAAAAAAAAACAAAATCCGAAGGAAGCGCCCAGAGCGCAACACATGACGAATGACTAAGAACGCACCAAGTGACGCTGATCATTGCGAGGCTTCCGAAGGAGCGCTCGTTAACTAGTTGCTCTCCCTGTTGGGAGACGTGGCGCCTACAGCGATCTTCTGTGGGCTGATTTCATTCGGCCCATCACCGCTGGTTCGTTCACTGTTTCTTTTGCGTGCCTGAAGCTTAGCGAGAAGCTCGTTCGTGCTAGGTCTTTCTTTAGGACGCCATGTGTGGCTCCTTAATCCGCCTTTCTTTAGGATGTCATGTGTGGCTCCTTAGCGAGAAACTGGTTCATTCGCTGTTTTCTTTTTTGGAGAACTCTTTTGCTAACTAGTGTCAGCTATTGGATTGATTGATTCTATTCCAAAAAAATCTTTTGGAAGCACGGTTTTGTAGAAAAAAAGGTTTGTAAATGAAAGAACTGAAATAATATTTCTGGGATATAACTTTATTTTCCGAAATAAAGAATAAACGTAGGTAACAAATTTGGATGCTGAAAAATCAAAACATGGATTCAAAAGTGTTCACATGCTTTAGAAAAAAAGTTCATAAATTTTGGAACAAGTTCATCAATTTTGAAAAAAAAGTTCATCGAAATTGAAAAGCTTTCATCAAATTCAAAAAAAGTTCATCCAATTTGAAAAAAGTACATTGAATTTAAAAATAAGTTAACCGATATTGGAAAAAGTTCATCAATTTTGAAAAAATTAAACCGAATTAAAAAAACTTAATCCGTTTAACAAAACTTCATGAAATTTGAAAAAAAAATCATCGATCTTGAAGAAAAAGTTCATCGAATTTAAAAAAAGTTCATGTAATCTGAAAAAAAATCATTGAATTTGAAAAAATTTCATCGAATTTGAAAACGTTCATGTAGTCTGAAAAAAGTTCATCGATTTTGGAAAAAACATCGAATTTGAAAAAAATCATTTTAAAAAACTTCCTCGATTTTACAAAACACGATATTCTTAAAAAACACGCATTTAAAAAGGCAAAATAAAAATAAAAAAAGAAAAACCAAATAAAACCATCCCTGAACTAAACCGCGAACCAGGAAAAACACATTGTTCGGCAGTCATGACAAATTCGATGCATGCAAAACACGTTTCAAACTAAGGAGTGGAATTAAACACAGTGAAACAACATACACTAGTCAGAGGAGATGCAATCAAACCCATTCAGATAATTTTTTATCTTACCAATTTCCATTACCTCATCAGCAACATACTTTCCTATTACAGAAGTCATACGCAGTGATGATATTACAAAGATCAAACACAGAAGGGATCATTCGTCTTGATCATGCCCTACATTCTGTGCCGGGAACACAGGTGGACAGATCACCATAAAGGGAGAGATATCGGTATAACTGTTTCGATTCCTTGACTGTTAGACTGTAATTTTATCCTTTCTAGACCAGGTTTTAGTTAAGCAACCAGGCAACCACTGAAGATTGTAAAGACCATGAGAAAATCTTGAGTTCAGCATGTACCTTTTTCTTTAATGGAAGTTTCATTATATAAACATCACTGTTCCTATGGTGATTTTGTCATTGTACCAAAGGAGACATGGCAAGAAAACTTAGTTCTAGCTACCACCTTTTGGGAGGGGCCAAAATCATACAGTTAGCTATGGCCAGGGGAGTGGCTGATCTTCGACAATTCTTTAATAGCGTCTCGAATAAGTAAAGATGAAGAAGAATCAAGATTCGAGACAGACTGAACTTTTGTTGTTGGTATCTTATATAGAAAAATTGTGTGAAGAATCAAGATTCGAGATGGGCTGAACTTTGGTGGTATCAACTGAATCAATGCTTCAGCTGATGATTCATCAGGTTCCAGATAAGGTAGGTTTAGATACACTCTAATTCCTTGCTTTTTGCCATTTGTGTGTGAGAAGGAATACCAATTGTGTGGAGTTGTGGACATCATGCATCACATTTTCTTTTTCTGGATGCCATTGCGAATTTGGGATAAAACTCCATCTAATGAACTCTAGCACCTCCTGTAATCTTTGCTTTTGGGAGGAGGCAAAATCATACAGTTAGCTATGGTCAGGACCCTGGCTGATCTTTGATATTTCTTGTAATGATGCGTCAAATGAGTAAAAATGAAGAAGAATCAAGATTCCAGATAGGCTGAACTTTACTTATTAGTACCATACATAGAAAAAATGGATGGTGGTATTAATCTAATCAATGCTTCAGTTTATGATTCATCAGGATCCTGACAAGCTAGGATTGGATGCACTCTAATTTACTGTTTTTGCCATTTGTGTGTGTAATGAGGAATACCATTGTTGTGGAGTTCATGGACATCACGCGACACATTTATTTCTGCATGACATTGGAAACTTCATTAAATGGCATAGCTTTGTGGACATAAAAAAATGGAAAACAGAAGTCAGTTTTAATGTGAATAAAAATGGACATCACAGCACATTCATACCTTGTCTTATCGTCTAAGCCATCCTTGTCAAGAACACGAAAGAGAACTTCCTTGACAAGAGCTGTATTTTCAGTTATTTCTCTTCCAGTTGCTGCTTATCATTTTTATTTGGCCACCATTCAAGTTCTTCTACACAACCGATCATTACCAGAAAGTCCTCATATATGGAATATATCTTATACAAACTACTGTCAGCTTAGAAGATCAGTGCAGTCTTGCTGGATATATTGCAATATACCTCTGAAAACTTACATGACTGCAATATCTACTGTTCTAGGAAGAGAAATAACTCAAAGTACATACCTCTCTATTACAGAACTCATACTCAGTTTAGATAGTACAACGATCAAACACAGGGGGGTCATTCCTCATGTCCAGCGTTCTGCGCTGGGAAGATAGGCGGCCAGATCATCATAACAGGAGAGACACGTACGTGGCCAGCAGCCGCACGTTTATACCCACATTCATCTGCCCCCCTCTGGTAGACCTTCTCAACCACCCTGCTCCTCAGATGAACATAAAAGAGAGTGCCACTTGCTGGATGATCCAAGAACACAAAGTCGGCATTGTCCCCGACCGCAACAACATCAAGACAAACATTGCGAGGAGGAACCCAACTGTCCTCTGCACGGGGTGTGCATGCCTGACCCTCACGGACACAAAATGTGTCCAGCAGCAGCCAGCCTGCATCATTGTCATCGCCCGACATCCGATGGAGCCACACACTGAGCTGAAACCCGTCTGCGCTGACAAGATAGATCCCTGAATCCTCTGCACATGAGAGCATATAGTTGCTCCGCACTCCAGCTGGTAGCTCAAGGGTGAAAAGGCTCCTGGTGGCCAAATCTAGACCTACGGTGTACCCAGAGTTGGTCACCATGAAGACTTTGCCATGGATGGGTGGTAGCATTTCAAGGAAGACTGTGCCGTCTGGGGGCTCTATCTCTGATTCCATGTCAGGGATGCACCATCGGCCAGATCTCAGGATGCACACCTCCGCATGCACTTTTTGCCGGTCCTTCCACAGATTCACCAAGGTGATGCCGTCGCGGCCCCCATCCTCGGGTAGGAACATCTCAGTGAATTGACTGCGCCTCTCCCAGTAGTTACGGTGGGCGTGGGACGGCAGGGTTGGTGGGAGGACGGTTGAAGACTCCCCGACGAGAACCGGCACCACGAGGGGGTGATCGAATCTGCCGGCGTGGAAGACCTCGATGATGAGGCGGCCGCTCCGGCAGTGCTTGATGCGCGGGCATCTGCGGTCGAAGGCGGCGTCGCAGCAGGAGGTCGCGCGGCGTATGGGGGCGGCGAGCTCCGGGGGCTGCCGCGGGAGGGGCACAAAACGATACCTGCCGGGGTAGCCGACGCAGACGCCGAGGAGGCGGGGCGGGTTGCGGTCGCGGAAGCGGCGGAGGAAGGCCGGGCTGGAGGCGTGGAGGAGCCACCGCTTGCAGACGAGGGCGGCGTTGACGAGGCTGGTGGGGAAGCCGAGGCAGAGGAAGACCTCGCGGAGGAGGTTGTCGTCGTCAAGCACCGATGCCGCCGATGCGGCCGCGGCCGCCGGCGTCCGTCGATCTCCGTCCATGATTTTGGCCGGCCAAATTTGGGGAATTTTTCTGGGGGAGGGGGTTTCGGTGGGAGCGAGCAGAATACGACGGGGGAGTAGCAAAATACCACTAGTCAAAACTGTTTTTCTTTTTAATGTTGGCACGAGAACTGCCAAATCATATTTTATTTAATTATTACTAGAAGAAAAAAAGAGAGTGAAACAAGAACAAGGCCTCAAACGATTTCCTCCAAGTAACGCTACAGCAACGGATCCCAGTTTACGGATTCTATGCAATTTAGGCCGCGCTTGGATTATCGTGTTTCCTTTAGATACACCTATAAAGGTAAAAAATACATGCCCCTAGACGTATGTATTGTTTCCGACCGGAAATCAGTCTTTTTTTTTTGTTGCGAAAGACCGGAAATCAGTTTAATCCGGTAAGGTACACTCATAAAATTGATACACCCGTATTAAATCACACTTAATCCAATCGCGGCCTTAGGTACGTGGCGGTTTCTAATAGGAGATTAAGGGCTCATTTGGTTGTTGTGGATGGAAAAGCCCGGGCAATAAACCCACAAGTGGGGATCTCGCTGCTGACGTGAGATCCCTGTACAAAACATGGAAAATGCTATGTTGTTGTTTGTACACACGGGAGGAAGGAGGAGGAAAGGCTACCTTGGTCGAAGGAGTAGGAAGACGCTCGTCGCTGCTGGACGAGACATAAGATCTGAGGCGGATCAAATCTTGGAGGGAACGGGAAGGATGATGGCCACAACAGAGGATTGTCGCTGGAGGAAGGTGTCGGAAGCAACAGGTCACTAGGCGGAGAAATCAGCAAACGTTGCGTCGTGAGGGTGGGTGAGCCGAGGCTTTTCTCCCCGACCCCTCGAGACGTGGAAAACCTTCCCGTGGAAACGATGTGGATCGTGATGCAGAATCCCAGTGGGCAACCAAATGCTTCGATGGTCTTACACGAGCCGACTTGACTGTTTTTGACGGGGATCCCCGAGGGATCCGTGAAACCAAACAAAGCCTAAAGGGGAGGAGGGGGCCACTTCCGTTAAATTTAGGAAGGGGAGGTGAGATCATTAGTGTGAAAGGATCCATAATTATTTTGTTGATATCCGTTCATCTATTTACCCCCTAAGCAATTTCCGAGGAAAAATATCCAGTAATACCGCTCATCACATGATACACTACTCTAAAACTGTGTGGTATGTTTAATCTACATGCAAGGGACATGATCAGCTCACTTATCGTTTACAGGTGTTCCTTTGGTACATTTGCATCTGCACCCCAAAAACAGCATGCCTTTGCAAACTCGCAGCAGATTTCCACATCTCTCCTGTAGATGCTCATTGTTCTCAGTTTTTCCAACAAGTGTTGAATTATAGGTGGCCAAACGGGTGAGGCTAAACGGGCTCATGTGGAGGGGTGAGGCTAAGCTAGAATCAAAACTGGATATCTCATGTGGAGGGGTGAGCCGGTGAGGCTCTAGCCAGTAGGCTTCTTGTGTGCTTTTGTTTGGCGGGTCGGCTAGTGATAAACTAAAATACGGTGGAGCGACTTGCGCATCGTTTTTTCTCACTTATAGCTGACATGGGGGTTAATTGTTGACAACTTCTGGGGCAATCTTATGACGAACGGTCAGAAACAATAGTCTTTTTAATACTATTATTATAGCAAACGGGCCCGTGCGTTGCAACGTAAGAAAAACAAATCATAACATCCGAT
Source organism: Aegilops bicornis (assembly GCA_021605145.1). Classification (NCBI taxonomy): domain Eukaryota; kingdom Viridiplantae; phylum Streptophyta; class Magnoliopsida; order Poales; family Poaceae; genus Aegilops; species Aegilops bicornis. Next base: position 786,846,454 of record CM038671.1, on the reverse strand, counting down.
GGCTATGATCATATTTTGCTGCACCACTGAGATACACTAGCACTCTTAATTTTGTCAAATCATGAACATTTTTTTGAAATCGTGAATATTTTTCAAATTCATTAATACTTTTACAAATTTTCGAACAATTCTTAAATCAAGAACATTTTATACTATTTGCAAACATTATTTTTGAAAATGGTGATCTTTTTTCAGCAATTTTCTTGAATCAGCCAACATTACGAGAATGGACGAACATTGTTTTGGGAATTGGTGGAACGATTTTTGAAATTCACGAACATTTTTTTGATTTAGGAAATATTTTTTGAAATGCATGATCATTTTTTGAATGAATAAATTATTGTAGGTCATAAACAGTTTTTGAATTTTTAAGATATTTTTCTGTTCATGAACATTTTTAGAATTGGCGAATTTTTTTTCAATTTCATTAATATTTCTTAATACACGAACTTCTTAAAATCATGATTTTTTTTATTTTCTGAAAATTTATTTTCAAATTTTCATACATTGTTTGAATAAGCAATTTTTTAATATTTTTATTCCGCAAACAATTTATGATTTATTAAATATTTTAATTGAAAATTCTATTTTTTATTTTTTGGAATATTTAAAGTACTAAATTATTTAAAGTTGAAAAAACGAAAACGGAAAATAAAAAAAACGAAATTAAAAAAACCGGCTGTCCGGACATGGGCCGGCCCAAAAGGACGCGCTGCGTCTTCTCCCAGCATGCAGAGCGTAGTATAGGAGGTCCCTACTGCATGGGCCGGCCAGGCAGGGATTCCCCTGTGTGAATTTTTTTTATCACTTATAGGTGGCATTAGTGGGTAATATTTTACAATTTTTGGGCAATTTTGTGAGGTATCTTTAGAAACAATAGCTTCTTTATTACTAGACGATGCCCCGCGCATTGATGCAAAAAATATGATGAAAAAAATGCGTAATAGGTGCTAAAAACTAAAACTATTGCAGAAACAAATATAGGATTGCTCTCGGTGTATGTTTTAAAAACAATAAATCATATGAAGCATTTGACAAAATAGAAACTATTGGATTGAAGTAAACGGGGTGCCATTTTAGACAAAAATTTGCAACATGATTTATATATTGTTGCTCTATGCGTCCAATGTATATAACAATTATGCCCACACAAAAATTAGTGAAACTATGGGTAGATTAGTGCACAAATTGTAAATTATGACCACATGCATGACTTGCATGATGTGATATGGTTACATGAAATGGAAAAATAAGTACTTATGAGCACATGAATGACTTGATGATGTGGCATAGTTGCATGAGAAGGAAAAAAAAGTTGTGGGTTGAAGCTATTTAAGAATAGAAGATTAGGTATATAGATAGATATAGATTAGTGCAGAGTGAGCAGAATATGTATATTCTCTTCCATGCAAAGACTTCTAGTTGTAACAAATTCGCTTTGTGAAGTTTTCCCTATAAATAATAAAGGTGCAACTGAAAGATCATGACCGTTAATATGTTTGATGACCTTTCCAAAATTATGTAGCTGCACTGCAGTGCACACAGTACATGATCACTAGCTTAGCTCCTTTTCGAGGCTGCGATCACATGCCCCTTGACACTTCAGAGCCAAATGACGCCGGCCTGATGGAGGAGGAGCGGCACGAGCTGGCAGCGGCGTGCAGCGTCATGACCTTGTCAGTAGGGCCGACGAGCCTGCCGCCGATGAATACAGCCGGCACCGGCGGGCTCCGTCCGACCATGCCCGCGAGCGCCCTCTCATCGTCCTTCCCTTGGGGGTCCTTGTCCAGCTCGTGCACCGTCCAGCTCACTCCCAGCTCCGTGAAGAGCGTCGTCACAGCGTAGCACATGCAGCAGTTGCTCGCCCCGAAGATCACCACCGCCCGCTGCGACGCCGGCTTCAGCACCCTGTCTGCCATTGCTAAATTGTTGGCTAGATATCCGTCGGTCGATCCGGGTCACTCACTTCACCGGAACTTCTTTGTGGTAGACTGTTGTTGGAGTTTTGTGTTGATGATGACCCAACGGTGCTTATATATAGATGATTCAGTGCAATTCGGGTGGATATCTCACAATATTTAAGGACAGTAAAACTGAGCCTAAACCGAGCTCTCTCAGCGAATTAGCGTTTTCGACCGTCCATTTCACGATCTGATCTTTCCTGACCGTCAGATTTCGCAATCTGTCCCGTAATCTGGGTAATATGGCCCAGCTGTCCTGTGGGCTGCTGCTCCCGAGGCCGAAACGAAGGCCTCTGGCGCACAGGGCCGTTGGCCAGCCCATTCTACCGCCTGGGCTTCGAGGGATCGGAGCAAAAAGCTGCCGATGCGAGTCGCACAGAGGAGCCGCCGGTTTCATCGAGTACCGCTGCAGGCGCACAGAGGAGACGTGGGCGATCTTCCGGCGCGGGTGGAGATTAGGCCAGGTTCACTAGGGATTCCGGCGAGGTCGGGATCGACTCGAGGCGAGGCGTACAGCCCGGATCGACGCGACGCGCGCGAGGGTGCGACGCGGCGAACCCTAGGCGCCGCCGGGGTGCCCTCCTACTCACGAAGGTCACAGACTCGATGTCATATTTGGCATAAAGAAGAGTAAAAAATGGGAAATAGCATAGCACCACAATCTTATTCTTTGTTTGAATTCTTGTCAGCTTATTGGAATTTTGGTATTGCTAGACCTTAAGCGTGAAATAAAGGGAGACAAATCTCTGATGGCTATTGTAGGTCAGGTGTTTGATAATTTGTTTATTTGGCATATAAAGCTATCGTTGTATGCTTATACTTCCACTGCTTCCCGTCCACAATTATCCCCATAGACTAATATGCCTATTTTCGTGCAGTCTTGCTCTCAATGCCATAGCAGATTGACTATGCATACGCGGGGAGACAGCTAGCGGACTGTAGACCTTCCTTTCTATCGGCTGGAGCTTCACGAGCAGAAGACAGTGTTGCTTCAAGCCTCACCTCTTTCCACTGGTGTTCGTTTTACTGTTGCCCCACCCTGGCTACCCAGGTATCCAGCAAATCATTATCATTGGTATTGGTTATTGCTGACTAGACAGCTTTCAGAATTTGAATTGTAAGGGTCGCATTACAGAGCAAGTAGCAGAAGCAATAATCGCTTACATCTCTCAGTTGCGTTCTTTCCTCTGAGAATTGATGGTTCCAATTCCAATGAACAGATAGCTCCACATTTGGTGTTATGAGCAATAGTAGATATCTTAATGGTGGTAATATTTCTTGCTGTAGCTTTATTTTATTAGAGTTTAAAGTTTAAACCAACTTGCTTGGTTGAGGCTTAGATTGCCTTTTTACCATTTTTCTTCGTTCTGGGGATATCAGCCACAGTTGAGAGTTATGCACTGCCTTTTCTTTCTTATATATACATGTGGCAATAAGGGGTTCATGCAGGTACACAGGGTCAAGGGCTCACACCTTCATGGCGACCTACCTGCATGTAGGTGAACCCTACATCCTCTCTTTTCTCATTGGTGTTTAATCTGTCGTCCTAATGTAATGCTCTGAAATTCTACCATGCTGTGCAAGTTTAACATTTAGTTGAATGAAGTACTATATAAACAAATACACATACATGATTAGTACTTATGACTTCTCCTTCTACCCATATTTACTTATATAAAATACCAAAATTCGAAAGTGCCTTTCTGCTCCCGAGCTCATTTGAGCTCGGTGAACAGTAAAATCGAAAAAAAAATCAAAAAAAAAATCAAAAAATTCCAAAAAAAATCTCAGATAAACATTGACAAAAAGTTCTAAGTGCTTGCAAAAATTCATCATGAAATCACATTCCTGTAAGGCGTGGCAAAAAAAAAAACAAATTCAGCCTCCAAAATGCTTTTGAAAGTAGCATTTTCAGAGTACCGATTTTTTTTTTTGCCACGCCTTCTAGAAATGTGATTTCATGACGAATTTTTGCAAGCACTTAAAACTTTTGTCAATGTTTCTACCAAAAAAAAATTGGAATTTTTTGAATTTTTTTCGATTTTACTGTTCACCCGAGCTCATATGAGCTCGGGTGCAGAAACTCCACGTCCACCAAAATTCAAATAGACATGCACGAGTATTACCTATGACTTATCATTTGTCCATGACTACCCTGTGCGTGGCTGTGTACATGGTTCCAATATTGCTATTTATCATGTAAGTATATGGTCTATATTGTTGGCTAACGATTGTTTTTATATACGATCAGTAGAGATTGACTTGGTGGCCTGCTGAATTTCCAAAAAGCACGTCCTACTCACCACTCTGAAGATATTTTAAAATTTTAGACAGTTTAACTTGTTTTCCACCTATTTTATCCTATAACTATAATTTTCCATAACATGGATCGATATGACATGCCCAAGTCTCATGAAATTTAATTGTAGTTGAGACGTTTTTCACTTTCACTATCTAATATAGATCAGTAAACTCCATGTTTCATTCCTCCATATTGTTATATAATTTCCTACTATTATATGGGAAAAATGGACAGGCGCGACATTGCGTGAGCCGACCGATTTAACGTTTTGGTTGTTGCTGGTCGTTGGATGCATATATCTAAGCAAAACTGTCTCTGCTACCTGGGATTAACAACCTACGGGCGGCTATTCCAGTCGCATTTTTGGAGGGTTTTGATTAGTTGGCCTACATGGGCTGTTCTATGTACAAATCCCAGCCGTGGAAGCAACTTATGTGAGCAGCCACACAACTGAATACCAACCAAGTCGGAGTGCAAGGAAGATAACAGAGGTTTTGATCTGCCGAGAGGTCATGCAATGCTTCTCTATCCCATTTCAGGTCAGATTTACCTCCAAAATGCTGCATGTATTCTTGCACATATTTTCTACTTTATTTCTGTAACTTCTTGCAGTTTAATTACTTTCAAGTTTTATTCTCTATTAAGTGAGTTATTTGTATTCTGGATTGTACTACTAATTTTCGCTAATACGCTACACACATCTTCACCATATTGTTTCAAAACACATCTGAAAAATATAGATCAATCTAGACATCAGAAACCAAAGATGAATCATTTATATATACATTTGATTTCCTGAAACATAAGAATATCCATGTATGGTTTTCTTTCCATGTGGAAATTATTATGATATCATTTATTAGAAGTGCACACATGCATGATTTTCTTCTTATAAAGAAATTCACATTTGGAACTTAGATTCGGCAATTATTTGGCATGGCATGTAGTGTGTAGCATCAATCGAGCGGCTTTGGCGCAGTTTATCCGTACGTTTAGCTGAATCTTGAAGTATAACTCTTACGGTTTCCTGCATATTATTGTTCAGGTTACTACAATTAGTCCACCAATTGAAGGCTAGCTGTTGCTTCTTGATCAACCCTATTATCTTTTAGATGTGATTTCAAGTATGTTCATAGTAGTCCGGTGCTGTTGTTTAAGTTAAAGTGAGAGCTCTTACGATCAATTTGTTTTTTGACCTGTTCATTTGAAAGTAGCCAAAGGTACAAATGGATATGTAGATTGTATACACAACTTCTATGAAACAACTTTTGTCAGACTATTGTATCCTTTTCAATATTTTGTGATTCAATTATGGTTACCTTTTGTCTCCTTGCATTTATAGAAATTCCAATCATTTTATTGCCAAAATAGACGGGAGCAGCAACGCGCGCCAATCATGATCTAGTACTTATGTAAACTTCAATTTCTTTATGCTCTGTTTGGATGTCTGTATTGAACGGCGTCGTATTGAATTGGTTGGAATACTAATTCAACACGGAATCCCAGTGAGGTTTCAATACCACATCTTGTTTGGATGGCAAACTCTGGAATTGCATAGTAACATGAGTATGAAGATAATGTTGTGTTCTACATTTATCAAAACAAAATTTATACAATGTATGCCAATAATTGTATGATAGTATATGGCAATAAAAAATTAAAAATATTCTAGAAATGCATCATGACGGCAAATAGTATTTTTACACGATGGCATAGTTAAGTTACATCATCAAGCCATTGAAAACGACAAGGCAACATAGTTAAGTAACATCATTGAGCCATTGACAACAACAAATACACAGGGTTTACACTCAAAACTATGAATCTAAGAGCTGGACTAGTTTTTGATACTGAACACAACAAAGGTCAAATTTCTTTCCAAGCAGCGGCCATACATGGATCTGCCCAGGAAGCATGTCACTGCAATTGGAAAACAAGTTAAAATCGATAACAACCAAACAGTAGTACTGTGTGCGATGACTTTACAATGCTATTTGTTATCATTCATACCTGACATACATACTCACCATGTGAGAAATAACCTCCAGCCTTAGATTTTGTTCTGCATAAAGAACAGCAAGATATTACAGATGTCCTCAGTTAGTAATATAGAGTAGCATCAAGAAACAGAGTGGTTTGCCTCGTGTACTGGCGGATAAACACGAATATGTGCTACTACTTGCAGTACCCGGCCCCTACCTAGTACCCCCAAAAGTGATACTCCCAAGCTCTCAACTCAAATGACCAAGCATCTATCTAGTATAATTAACAATATGCTACTCCCCTCCAATTTGACTTAATTGATGCAGCTGTCCATTTACATTGTATAGAGGTTGCGTCAGTTAAATTCAGATGGGAGGGAAAAACTTTGTTCTAGAATAATAACGTGCATCGGTTTTTAATGAAAATCAAACATACATATGTTTAACCAAAATTAGAGAATTTTTTTTCAAATCTACTATACAAAATAAATAAAATATGAAAAATACTTTTCACGATGGATCTGACTATACAAATTTGATGTTATAGATATATTATTTTTGGCGGGGATTTGATGTACAAATATTGTAGATATTGATTTTTTTTCTTAAAACTTGGTCAAACATGCACAACTTTTGACTTTTAAGCATAGGCTACTGCCTATATACGTTGATTCTTCAGCGATGACATGGCAAAAGTAGGACCCACATTGTCGTGCCAGCTCCTTTTCACCATTGTAGCTCTGCCACGGCTCCTGCCTGCCCTGCATTTTTTTACTCTGTTTTGCTGTCGAGGGACTTTATTTAAGCAGGCACCAAAGTTTCTTAGTGCAAACTTAACTTGGAGGGCCTTGAGATCACCATCAACTTTGTCTTGATTTGAAATTTGCTCCCATGCATGAGCATGATATATACTACTCCCTCTGTTCCTAAATATAAGTCTTTTTAGAGATTCAACTATGGACTACATACGGAGCAAAATGAATGAATCCATACTCTAAATATGTCTATATACATCCGTATGTAGTTCATAATGAAATCTTTAAAAAGACTTACATTCAGGAACGGAGGGAGTACTTCCTTATCCGAAAATACTTGTCGGGGAAATTTCTATTTCTGCCTTGGCACGAAAGGAACACTAGCTCTTGCCAAGAGGTGCTATATATAAAATATATACGGCGTGCCACATCAGCGCTCATCTACCTCAACATACTGAGCTCACTGGATCGGCGCATCTAACTCAACATACTAAGCTCACCGCTCTACTCAATCGCATTGAGCTCTCTGAAGCAGTGCATCTGCCTGCAGCTATACGTATATTCTGTAACTCCGACAGAAACGTGTGCGACATGACACAATATACTCCAATTTACTGAGCAACCGTTACATATATATATATATACCGAAGATGCTCTCACGGTAAGCACAACACCGAGCTAAATTAAGCAAAGCATCAAATTTAGCAACGACGAGATAAGCATAAGCTCATTTAATATTGCTCAGAACACTCATCTTCTACAGAGCATCCATTCCTTCTGTCACATGACAACAAGAAGTAAAACTGAGCAGCAGGTGAAGAGGAGATGGATCTACAGGCTCGCCGATAAAGTTTGGAGGAGATAAGCGCCCTAGCCGCCGTATACAGGAGAGGGAAAGAGAAACCCTAACGGAGATGCAAAACTTTAGTAATGTTAAAACTTGTATTAACATTATACAATCTAGGGAAAATTATATGGAGCATAAAGGTTTATCTCATTGTCAGGTATCTTTTTCAAACCTACTTTTTCTCCATTACGCACTTGTTTTTTTAATAAATCTATAGCATAAACCAGGAGAAAGTTCCTCGAATCTGTGTTGGCCACATGGTTCAACTTTCGGCCTGGCGAGCATCTCTCATCTGCCCCGCTGGAATGGATGAAGGTCGACTCAGCCGGCCGGTGAACATGCATATATAATATCCATGGGGATTCTTATGGCTCCCATCGCATCCATCGATCGCATTGCACCCCGTCGGTGCGCCACAGTAGGAGTGAATGAATAAGCAGGAGGATACGATAACGCGAATATGTGCCACCACGCACTGGAATCACCAAGCGTACGTGCACACATCTAGAAGTATATCTAACTAACAATATCTACAAATGGATTATATTCCTGCCTCGAGCCGTAAATAGAGCGTGAAAGAAAGGTCTCAAGAATCACTTCACCTTGTTGTGTTGCCAATGGAAAGGGCTACTGCCACCTAGGCTCCCTATATTGAATTTTTCAGCGGTGACATGGCAAACGGGCCGTAGCAGCAGCTCAATTCCTCCTTTCTGGCTCTGCCCTGCTTCCTGCGTTCTTGACTCTGCTTTGGTCTCGAGGGTTTTGGGTTCCATCGCAGGCGGACACCAAAGTTTGATGGTGGAAATTGACATGAATACGCCATGCCATCAGCAGCGTCTTTCAAATGCAGCGTGCCATATCAGCAGTCGTACCATAACGAGCTCACTGGACCAGTGTGCATCTACCTCATCAAACTGAGCTCTCACTGGATCAGGTATCTACATCAACACACTGACCTCTCTGAATCACTCCGGTTATCGACGGAGTATTCTATAGCTCCAGAAAATTGTGTGCGATATGATACTATATATAACGGCCTTAGCACAACAGCCAGCTAAATTAAGCAAATCATCAAATCAAATTAAGCAACACAAGATAAGCATCCTTTCCTTCTTTCATATGATATTGCTCAGGATGCTCTTCCTTCAAAGCATCAACATAACTGCACGCACGCACAGCCACTGCTGTCCCTGACTCTTCAGTTCAGAGCCAAAGGGCGCCGGCCTGGCGGAGGAGCGGCACCAGCTGGCCGCTGAGGTGCAGCGTCATGACCTTGTCAGTGGGGCCGACGAGCCTGCCGCCGATGAAGACCGCTGGCACCGGAGGGCTCCGTCCGACCATGCCGGCGAGCGCCCTCTCCACGTCCTTCCCGCGGGGGTCCTTGTCCAGCTCGTGCACCACGCAGCTCACGCCCAGCTCCGTGAAGAGCGTCTTCACCGCGTGGCACATGCAGCAGTTGCTCACCCCGAAGATCACCACCGCCCGCTGCGACGCCAGCTTCGTCACTCTTTCCGCCATGGGAGATCGAGCGAATTGGTGGCTAGCCTGTATACTGTTGTTCTTGGTGCTTTGTGATTGATATATTCTGGTCAGCTCACTTCACTTGTGCTTGATGTAGGCTGTGGTTTCTTGGAGTTTGATGATGGTGATGACCTAACGGTGCTTATTTATAGATGACTGCGGCGGGTAAAGAGGGAGTGGTCGGTGCAGTGTTGCAGGCTTGATTGAGGTGCAGGGGAATCACTATGAGATGTGGCTAATCGGGAAGAATATATGTTCTCTGTCTAAAGGTTCTATTCTACCACCTTTTGTAATCTTTGCTTTCGAGAATTGGGAGAGGCCAAAATCATACAGTTAGCTATGACCACGAGAGTGGCTGATCCTTGATAATTATTTTTAAATAGTGTCTCGAATAAGTAAAGATGAAGAAGAATCAAGATTCGGGACAGGCTGAACTTTTGTTGTTAGTATCATACATAGAAAAATGGCGTGAAGAATCAAGATTTGAGATAGGCTTAACTTTTGTGGTACCAACTGAATCAATGCTTCAGCTGATGATTCAACAGGTTCCTGATAAGCTAGGTTTAGATACACTCTAATCGCCTGTCTTGCCATTTGTGCGTGAGAAGGAATACCTGTGGACATGATGCATCACATCTAAAACCCCTTTATCTAATGGATACCACAAAATTAAGTAGAAAACACACCTAACGATCTCCCCGACAACTACAAGTAGTGAACTAGTGATGATGGACGGATTGGACAAAAACATTTTGGAAAAAATAAACAACTTTTAATGTGGAAGATGGATATCAAAACTAACTTTCAACATGCTCACCTTGTTGTATCATTTGAGCCATACCTGTCCAGAACACAAATGAAGCTTCTCTACCACAAGTTGTACTTTCAGTCATTCTGTTCCAATTGCTGCTCCTCATTTTTACTTACCTGTCTTCCCAAGGAATTTTTAAACTACTGATCGCCATGATAAAATCTTCACAACCAACAAGTCTTCATATTGGAAAATATCTTATAAACACTGCAGTCAAGCTTAGAAGATTCAGTGCAGTTCTGGTTGATATCTCACAATACGCTTCTTTGAACTTCAAGTTCATTTAATGAAATGACAGATGTTATTAGGATGAATATTGCACGACTGCAGATAGAGTTGCACACATTGTTACAGTCATGAGAAGTTCAATGCATGAATAAACACGTTTCAAACTAAAGAGTGGAATTAAACAGTGAAACAACATACATTAGTCAAAGGAGATGCAATCAAACCCATCTAGATAATTTTTCTCTCATCAATTTCCATTTCCTCATCAGCAACATACCTTCATATTACAGAAGTCATACCCAGTGATGATATTACAAAGATCAAACACAGGGGGGGTCGTTCCTCTTATTATGCCCTACATTCCGTGCCGGGAAAACAGGCAGCCAGATCATCATAAAGGGAGAGATATCGGTTTGACTGTTTCGAATTCCTTGACTTGACTGTACTTTTATCCTTTCTAGACCAGGTTTTAGTTAAGCAACCAGCCAACCACTGAAGATTGTAAAATCCAAAGGAGAAAATTTAAGTTCAGCATGTACCTTCTCCTTTTATGGAAATTTCATTCACATGTATATACACGACACTGTTCCTATGGTGATTTTGTCATTGTACCAAATGAGAGATGGCAAGAAAACTTTGTTCAGGATGGGATGATAGGCTACGTCATGAGGGGCAGTGCCTTCAACAAACATGGGTAAAAGAAAAGAAAAAAACACCACCTCAATCTTATGCATGGATACCAGGACCACATTACACTTTCAAACTAGTTAGTGTGCGAACTTGATAGTGAAAAACACTTGTTCACTTTGTTACAGAAGCCTCGACGTATCTCTTAATTTCTCCATCATAGGGATGAAATTACCAAAAAGAATGTAGAATGAAAAACACTTGTTCACTTTGTCAGAAGCCTCGACGTATCTCTTTTAGACCTTTATATCAATTTTACTATTTAAACCCACTAAGTTTGTGGTTACTGAACTGCGTTGAAATGTACTTTTTTCTAATCTGCGGCGGAAAACCAGCAACAAAAGTGTACAAAAAAAAGGATGACGGCAGGCAGAAAAACATTTATTGGACAAACAAGTGATCCACTGTGATGCCAAATGCAACCTAGGTAGATCCGTAGTACCGAGCTCGTGCCATACCGAGCTCACTGGACCAGTGCATCTACCTAAACATAATAACCTCCCTGAATCAGTCCATCTACCTCCAGATATGTACTACCATTATATAGCTCCGAAAAAAGGTGCATAATATGACACTATATTCTCCATTTACTAAGGAGCATTATATATACCGCAGATTCTCTCAAAGTTTTAACACAACAACCAGCTAAATTAAGCAAAGTATCAAATCAAATTAAGCAACGAAAAGATAAGCAAAACTCCTTTAATATTGCTCAGGATGCTCATCTCTTACAAAGCATCCATTCCTGTCATATAACAACAAGAGGTAAAATCACTGTTTTAAATAGCGACAGTCCTCTAAATCACCAATAGCGACGCTATCGCGGGGCTATCGCCCACTGTTGTCTATTCAAGACGTTGGGTAAAACTGAAAGATCATGCCGTTAATATGGTCGATGACCTTTCCAAAATCAGTAGCTATATGATCACTAGCTTAATACCTCAATTTTGAGGCTGAGATAACACCCAACTGCACGTACGCACCAGCCACTGCTGTCCTTAATTTTCAGAAGTCCGACAAAAACGTGTGTGCTATGACACAATATACTCCAATTTACTGAGCAATGTTATATATATACCATAGACCTTGACCCGGACCTCCTCCTCTTTGCGGGGGGAGAGCTCCGTATCACCGTTCGAATGTTCTTCAACGACTAGGGTTTTGACCTCCGGATCACCCCCGAGCCTTCCAACCACGCCGGCCGTCCCCGCTTCTTTGACGATGGCCCGCCCGGTGACAACCCGAGGGCGGACGGGGACTACCACGGACGCCACCGCCCTCGCTCCCGCTGGTCGGAGGAGGAGGGGGGATCGGATGACTCGCACTCCCGCTCCCCGTCCTTACGCCTCCGGCCGCCGGAGGCCATGGACGCCAGGCCGTGCCCAGCCGGCTCCCCTCCCCTGTGGCGCTCCTGGATGCTCCGTCTAACTCGGTGGTTGAGACTTCGAAGGCTAGCAACACATCCAGCGTGGGCTTGGTCGTCTGCCCTGCCTCCTCCCCGTGCTCCCCCGCGCCCCTGCTCCCGTTGGGCCGGTCCTGGAGGCGGTGCCGGCCCTCGGCTCGCCCCCACCTGGTCCCACGGGGGATGCGGCCATCCCGGCCCCCTCCCCTAGCTCCTCGCTCGAGACTGCCCCGGCCTCTCCCCCAGCGCCTCTCCACCTGCGGTGATCCCCGTGGCCGTCGTGCCGCCCCCGGCAGCGGCCCCTCCGTGCGCTCCTCCTCCTGCGACACTCCCCATGGTCGTCCTACCACCCCCGGTAGTGACCCCACCACCGCCCCCGCTGCCACTGGTGGACCCGACACCGCTCGTCTCCGCCCCCGCTCCACACTGGCGCGTGCAACTCCGCTGCTCCTCGGCTACGCTGGGCCAGCTCTCCAGCTCCCTCCCGCGGCGGACCCTGGCACGGATGGGAGACCCAGGTGACCACCCCCGTGGCCGCCCAGCCTCCCCTCCGCGGTCCGCGGCCTACTCCCGCCGCTGCCGGTCTGTCTCCTCCCCGGTAACGGCCTCCCGCCGGAGCGCTCGGCATGACGTTGCACGTCCCGATGGCAGCTCGGCTCTGCCCATCCACGAGCGGGCGGAGCTCCGTGCTGCTGCCCGGAACCTGGAGCCAGGTACGCCTGCAGTCCCCCCCTCAGCTTCTACTTGTTCCCTCTCTGCTCTCGAGTCGGTTCCGCTTGGTCATCTTGCGAAGATCGCGACGGACTCCACGATCATCTTCAGGGGGGAGGCTGCTCCCCCCTTAGTCCAGATCGAGGCCATCAGGGCCCGCGAGATCCTCGACGGTAGGCTTGCGGAAGCCCGTGTGACTTTTCTCTCGCCTCCCTTCCCTTCGACCGTTGCGGAGGAGCCCACCCCGGCACCTCCTCGGAGGGCCGGTGGCATCCTTCTGTTGGCCGCTGCCGAGCTCCGTGGCCGCACCCATTCTCGGACCGCCGCTCTCTGGGCCCAAAGCGCATCCCGTGTCCTGGGGTCAAGCAGCCCCTCAATGGATTCTTAATGCGCGCCCTGTTCTGGAACATCCGTGGTTTCGGCCATGATGGCTGCCGCCGCCAACTCATTGAGTACATGCGAGATGAACACATTGACATTGTCGCCATTCAAGAAACCATGCGCATGGAATTCTCCCTCCCTGAACTCGATCGCCTTAGCTCCCACCTCTTTGCATGGCATTGGCCCCCCTTCTAGTGGGTGCACTGGCCATTCCGGTGGCATCCTGTTAGGTGTGAAGGATGCCACCTTCGAGGTGGGTAGTATGGACCGGGGCCAGTTCTTCGTTAGCATGGAACTTTTCGAACGCGCCCTTAGCTTCAAGTGGGAGGTTATTATCGTCTACGGCCCAGCAGACCATAGTAGGTTTGCCTCCTTCCTCGAGGAGCTCCGCTGGAAGGTTTCGGCTGCTTCGCTTCCGGTGGTAGTTGGGGGCAATTTTAACCTCCTACGTTTCATGGAAGACAAGAGCAATTTGAACGTCAACTTTGCACGTATGCAAATGTTTAATGACTATATTGCTGACCTTGGTCTCCATGAAATAGATAGGGTTGGTGCCAGGTTCACCTGGACCAACCGTCAAGCATCCCCGGCCCAGCCCGTCCTGGACCGGGTCCTAGTCTCCCCGGAATGGGACCTCCGCTGCTCCCTAGCTTCCCTCCGGGCTATCACTCGAATTGGTTCTGACCACGCCCCCCTCCTCCTATCCTCCGCCGACGAGCGCCCCTCGACCCCTCCCCTGTTTTGGTTTGAGACATTCTGGTTGTCCCAAACTGGTTTCGTCGAGGCAGTTGGCACCCGGTGGGCGGAGGCCCGCGCCCACCCTTAGTCCTGTCCCCCCTCTGCCATTGACTCGTGGCAATTCTGTGCCAAGCGAGGCCGGTAGTTCATGAAGGGATGGGGCGCCAACCTGGGGCGCGACCTTCACGAGCGCAAGAAGGCCCTGCTGACCGCCATCCAGGCCCTGGACCTGCGCGCCGACACGACCGGCCTCTCTCCTGAGGAGTGGCTTTCCCGTTACGACCTGGAAGACCAACTCTCTATCATCTACTCCGATGAGGAGGCCTATTGGCGTTTGCGTGGTGCCCAGAAATGGGTGCTGAAGGGCGATGCGAACAATTCCTACTTCTAGGCCATAGCGAATGGTCACTGTAGACGCAACACCACCCCCTTCCTCTGGGATAGCGTGACCCTCCTACAGTCCCCTCGCGACATTAGGGCCCATGTCGACGGTTTCTATAGGTCCCTGTTCTCAGCCACTCCTAGGAGCGGCTTATCTCTGGCCTGTGACTGTTCGACCGGCCGCCAGCTTGTCACCGATGCGGAGAACGCGGCCCTTACGGCCCCCTTCTCCGAGGGCGAGGTCTGGGCCGCCATCAGAGGCATGAACCCTACCTCGGTCCCGGGTCCGGATGGCCTCCCGGTTAAATTCTTCCAAACCTTCTGGAATGTGATCAAGCCTGAGATCATGGCCATCTTCGACGAATTCTACGTTGGGTCCATCGACCTCGGGCGCCTCGACTATGGGATTATTTCACTCATTCCCAAGGTGCCTTGGGTGTCCGACATCCGCCAGTTTCGTCCGATCACGGTGATAAATGTGATCTTCCGGATTCTGGCAAAAGGGTACGCCAATAGGGTGACCCTGCTTGCTGACCACATTACCCACCCCAACCAATCCGCCTTCATTCAAGGCCGATATATCTTGGATGGGGTGCTAGTCCTTCATGAAGTCCTCCATGAGGTCCGATCCAAACACCTCAAGGCGTTCTTCCTGAAGATCGATTTTCATAAGGCCTACGACACTCTTAGTTGGCCATTCCTTCGGTAAGTTCTGCTTCGTAAGGCTTCAATGACCGATGGATCACCAGAGTGATGCAGATGGTTTCCTGCGGTCGCACTGCTGTGAACATCAATGGGGAGATTGGCCCTTACTTCCCCACTCTCTGTGGGGTTAGACAAGGTGACCCTTTCTCCCCATTCTTGTTCAATATGGTGGTGGATGCGCTTGCCGCCATCCTGGACAAGGCTAAGGCCGCGGGCCATATTCGTGTGATCACTCCCCACCTGGCTGGTGGCTCTGGGATCTCCCTTCTCCAGTACGCCGACAACACCATCATCATGGTCGAAGGCTCGGCCGCGGACATCGCTAACCTTAAGTTCCTCCTCCTCTGCTTCCAACAAATGTCTGGCCTCAATATCAACTTCGACAAGAGTGATGTGATGGCGACGGGCTACTCTCCGGCTGAGGCCCTCTACATTGCCAACCGTCTCAATTGCCGCCTGGGCTCCTTCCCCACGACTTACTTCGGAACACACATTAGTGACTCTCGGCTTACCGTTGCTGACTTGCGCCCGACCTTGGCCAAGTTGCAAACGCGCATTGAGCCTTGGCAGGGTAGGTGGCTGTCGAAGGAGGCTCGGACGATTCTCATCAACTCCTCCCTCTCCAGCCTCCTCTTGTTCCTCATGAGCTTCTACAGCCTTCACGAGACTCTTCACCATGAGATCGCCAAAGTCCAATCTCGCTTCTATTGGGCTGGCGATAACAATAATCAGAAATACCGCATGGTTAGTTGGCCATACATCTGCAAGCCCCGGGAACAAGGAGGCCTCGGTATCATGTGCTCCAAGCGCATCAATATTGCCCTCCTTTCTTGCTGGCTCTGGCACATTTCGCAAGGGCACGACGGCCTTTGGTTAGACATCATCCGGAACAAGTACCTACGTGGGCAACCCTTGGCCTTCTGTCAACGGTCCGGCGGATCCCAGTTTTGGCAGTCGGTCATCCAACTGCTTCCCATCCTCTGCATTGGGACTTCCATCTCGGTCGGATCGGGATCTGCGACTTTGTTCTAGTTTGACCGATGAGCGGGTGACACCCCCTTCGCGGCTCGATTCCCCGACCCACTACTAGGGAAAACCTTATACACAGAACTTTAGCAGTAGCGAGGGTCAAAAAAGCATGCTGGTGCTAACTAGCAGTAGCGCGCCTGAGCAAACCGCGCTGCAGATAAAGTTATAGCAGTAGCGCGTACTGCCCTAAACACGTTACTACTAAAATTCCCACGGCTTAGCCGATAGGCTACACATAGTAGTAGCGACCTATAACGAACCGCGCTACCGCTACTTTCTTTGTAGCAGCGCGTTTTAAACTAAACTCGCTACTGCTAAAGGATATAAAATTAAATGGAAAGCAAATAGAAATAGAATAAGGTGAAAGGAAAAAAAATAAAATGTGAAGAAAACTAAATGAAAAAGGGGAAAAAAGAGAAAGGAGTAGCAGTAGCGTGTATCCCAGAAAGCGATGTAGCTAACATAG
Organism: Aegilops bicornis; assembly: GCA_021605145.1. Taxonomy (NCBI): domain Eukaryota; kingdom Viridiplantae; phylum Streptophyta; class Magnoliopsida; order Poales; family Poaceae; genus Aegilops; species Aegilops bicornis. The sequence continues at coordinate 786,829,547 of CM038671.1, read as the reverse complement.
CAGTAGCGCTCTTCATGGAACGCGCTACTGCTACTTCTGACTTAACCACGGGGTTCGTCCTTCCCCAAGGCCACTTCCGGCCCCCAAATCCAACTGTCCACACTCTCGCCGCCGCTGTCGCCCGTCGGTCGTCGTGCGTTCTCCGCACACCCTCTACGCCGCCCCGACCCCCCGCGCCGCCGGTCCTCCCCCGTCACCCCTCCTCCGATCTGCGCCACCGTCACCTCATCCTCCTCGCTGGACTCGGTACCGGCCTCCTCCTCCGTCCTCCCTCCACTCGCCGCTGGCCGGCCCCTCCTCGCTCCGCCTTCCTCCTCCGTCCTCCCTCCACTGCTTGCCAGCCGCCTCCTCGTTCCGCCTTCCTCCTCCGTCATACTCTCTACTCCCTCCTCGAGTCGCCCCTCCTTCTCCCTCCTCCCTGCTACATTTTGATTTAGTAGGCTAGTTTATATGCAACATTTTGATTTAGTTGATATGATTCAGTTGATTTAGTAGGCTAGTTGATTTAGTTGATTTAGAACATTTTCATTTAGTTGATTTAGTAGGCTAGTTGATTTAGTTGATTTAGTAGGCTAGTTGATTAGTTGATTTAGAACATTGTGTCATTTAGTTGATTTAGTATGCTAGTTGATTTAGTATGCACCATTTTATTGTTATTTTTTCTGTACATGGATAGGTAGATGCTTTTGTTTCTTGTAATAAGTTATATTTTTTGGCAAAATGTAGGTGCCAATTTAGATAAATTTGCCACTTGTTTTTTTAATCAATTATCTTTGGCAATAGGTGCCATCGAAATGCTTTGGTAGGTGGTACCTTGTCATCTAATCGTTAATCCTTTGCTCATATTGCTTTAGGAAAATGGCGCCAGCACCACCACCACTATGTCGACTGTGCAAGTCAAGGTGCGCCAGCAGCCTTGCAACTGGCAAGCTGTTCGGCATCTACTTCCAGCCGAGTTTTCGTCATGCGGCGTTAAGAAATTAGATGAAATGTAACAAATATTTTATTTTTAGTGTTGGCATTACTGCATTGTGTCATTTTGCTTTTCTTACACAGATCGTCCCATGCAATGTGAGGTTGAAATTCAACAAGCTAACAGGAGACACTGTGACATTTGAGGCTCCTGGGGGGCCATACACTATGGATGTCGAGAAAGGACGCAATATGTCACAGATTGGAGGAGATGGATGGGCCCGTTTCCTCGCCCGCATGCGTCTTACTGGTGGTAAGTTGATCAGCTTCTCCTTCAGAGCAGAAAGACCCAAGCTGGCTGTCATTTATCTCAACCTGGTGGAAGATGATGAAGATGACGAAGATGATGAAGATGACGAAGATGATGAAGATGATGCAGATGACGAAGATGATGAAGATAATGAGGACCCACTTCATGAAGCCATCGTAGCTCAAAGAATGCGGCTGAGCAAGGACGAGGTGTGCAACCTATGGGACATAATTCCGCCACGTGATGACTTTGTCGGGGTGCCATTCGTGACCCGCCTGACAAGTACCATGGCCGATCGGCATGAAATGGTATGTTATACGTACTGACTGTAGTAATTTGATGATATATATATGCTTTATTGTTATACTTACAAATGCAAATTATCCGATGATATGCTTAGTGAATCCGATGAAATGCTTAGTGTAGAGTCCAATGATATGCTTAGTAGAATTCATGATTAATTAGTACAAATACGTAGTACTGTGTCTTTTGATAGTGTAGAAATCTAGACTTAATAGAAATATATTTGCAAGAGTATGTGTGAGGCTATTTATTAATTGATATGTTTTTCTTATTCAAAAATTGCCAAAGAACCTATCTGTGAGTTGTGGTATCGAGCTTGATGAAGAAGGCTCAGCTGGACTACGCCTTACCGCAAGGGGCTCCGTCACCACCTGTACTTACCGCATGGACACAGACGGTCGCACACACTTAAACTCGGTTGGGTGGAAGAGATTCCTCGTTGGCAAGAATCTTCGTGTTGGACATGCCATCCTAATTACTATCAGGAACACCCACCGCCCAGGCTTGAGGATGATGATCGTCGTCGATATCATCTAGAACTACAAATGTGTGGCTATATCATCTAGAACTACATATGATGATCGTCGTCAATATCATCTAGAACTAAATATGATGATCGTAGTCGATGTCACCTTGTACTGCTTGAGGATGCATGTTGAGTATATATGAAATTGTAATCTAGTACTTCCTCGGTTCCAAATTACTCGTCGTGGTTTTAGTTCAAATTTGAACTAAAACCACGACGGGTAATTTGGAACCGAGGGAGTACTACCTAGTACCTATAATGCTTTATGAAATTGATATCTAGTAAAACGAGTATCTGAAAATTGCAGTTTACTGAAGCCGGAATGGGGAAATGGTGGAAGATATAACAGTAGCGCGGGAGCAGGAAATCGCTACAGCTAACTAATAGTAGCGCGTTCAGGAAATGCGCTGCTGATATTGTCAATAGTAGTAGCGTGGGTACAGGCAGCGCTACTACTAACTATTAGATGTAGCGCCTTATTCGTAGCGCAGGTGCCCGCGTTGTTGATAGCCTCAAAACCCGTGCTACTACTAGGGTTTTCCCTAGTAGTGACCTCTTCTCCACCGCTGTCGTCCCCTCGATCTCAGTTGAGAGGGCCCTTATTGACTTAGGGCGCCTCGCGTTCTGGAGGCCATTTGGGCCTCCGGAAGCCGCCGCCTGGCTGGAGCTGCTTGATTGCGTCGCTCTCCACGAGCCGATTGTTGATGCTGGCCCGGATGAGGTCCGCTGGCGTCTTCAGCCATCAGGCCAGTTCTCCACCAAGTCCCTCTATATGGCCATTGCCCCCTCCTCCGCCCCTCCCCCCTTCCGGCGGTGTGGGCCATCCGCCTGCCTCTGAAAATCCGGATCTTCATGTGGCAATGGATCCGCGGACGGTTACCGTCCCGTCTCGGGTGGAGGTCCGCAAATGCAATGGTCCTGGCTCCGGCCTATGCCCGTTGTGTGGTACCCCCGAAGATTCGAACCACATCTTCTTCTCCTGTGTGTCCGCTCAATTCGTGTGGAGCGGCTTTAGAGTGATAGTGGGAGGTGATTGGTGCCACACCAACTTCCCCGACCTCTTCACCGAACTTCAGAACTCCGCCTGCCCTCTCGCCACATTAGGTGGCTTGAGATTGGGGCACTCACGTGGACCCTCTGGACGATTCACAATAAACTTGTATTTCAGCGCATCCCTCTTCGACGGGCTACTGACGCTCTCTTCAAACTGTCTAATTACTTGCAGCTTTAGCGACCGCTTAGCCGCCCTTAGGACCGGGACGCCATCTTCGCCTTCATCGCCGACCTTTGCTCGATGGCCGTTCGTCTGTCGCCGCCGCCCCTTCCGCCTCCTCCGGAGCCAGATTAGACGCCGGACAAGTTCTTCGGCTTCGGCCTCTTCTTTCCTTATGTTGTTTTTTGGGCTTGTTGAGCTGTGCCCTTAGCAGAACCTTTGTACCTCTTGTTGTGTGACTTGGATGTGTGTGTCTTAGACTAGTCCGTGTTTGTGTGCTCTTGGCGGTTTGCTTTATTTATAAAGCGGGGCGAAAGCCTTTTTCGATATATATACCGTAGATTCTCTCTCACGGCTTTAGCACAACAGCCAGCCAGATTAAGCAAAGCATCAAATTAATTAAGCAACGACAACAAGATAACAAGCATAAGCTCTTTTAATATTGCTAAGGATGCTTATCTCTTACAGAACATCCTTTCTACTGTTTTCATGACAAAAAGAGGTACAACTGAAAGATCATAACCGTTAATATGTTTGATGACCTTTCCAAAATTATGTAGCTGCACTGCACGCACCATATGATCTCTAGCGATCACACACAACTGCACGCACGCATCAGCCGCTGCTGTCCTTGACTCTTCAGAGCCAGAGGGCACCGGCCTGGCGGAGGAGCGGCACGAGCTGGCCGCCAACGTGCAGCGTCATGACCTGGTCGGTGGTGCCAACAAGCCTGCCGCCGATAAAGACGGCCGGCACGGGCGGGCTCCGTCTGACCATGCCAACAAGCGCCCTCTCGACGTCCTTCCCACGGGGGTCCTTGTCCAGCTCGTGCACCGTCCAGCTCACGCCCAGCTCTGTGAAGAGTGTCTTCACCGCGTGGCACATGCAGCAGTTGCTCGCTCCGAAGATCACCACCGCCCGCTGCGACGCCAGATTCGTCACTCTGTCGGCCATCGCTGATCGAGCGAATTGGTGGCTAGCTGTAGGCTGTTGTTTCTTTGGGCTTTGTGTCCGATCGATCTGATCAGCTCACTTCACTTGAACTTGGTGTAAGCTGTTGTTTCTTGGAGTTGGATGATAGTGATGACCCAGCGTGCTTATTTATAGATGACCGCGGCGGGTAAAGAGGAGGGAGTGGTCGGCGCAGGATTGCATGCTTAATTGAAGTGCAAGGGAATCGCTATGAGATGTGGCTAATCGGGAAGAATATATGTTCTCTGTCTAAAGGTTCTATTCTACCACCTTTTCTAATCTTTGCTTTTGGGAGGGGCCAAAATCATACAGTTAGCTATGGACAGGAGAGTTGCTAACCATTGATATTTTTTAATATTCTCGAGTAAGATAAACAAGAATCAAGATTCAAGACAGGTTGACCTTTTGTTTTTAGTATCACACATAGAAAAATGGTGTAGAATCAAGATTCGAGATAGGCTGAACTTTCGTGGTATCGACCGAATCGACGCTTCAGCTCATGATTCAACAGGTCCCTGATAAGCTAGTTTTGGATACACTCTAATCAGCTGCTTTTGCCATTTGTGCATCAGAAGGAATACCAATTGTGTGGAGTTGTGGACACGATGCATCACATCTAAACCCTTTATCTAATGGATATCACAAAATTAAGTACAGAACTAGCTACAGATCACACCTAATGATCTCCCTTAGAACTACTAGTAGTGAACTAGTGATGATGGATGGATTGGACAATATTTTTTTGGGCAAAAATAAAAGTTCTAATGTGAAAGATAGATATCACAACAAACATTCAACATGCTCACCTTGTTGTATCGTTTGAGCCATCCCTCCTGAACACAAATGAAGCTTCCCTGCCACAAGTTGCAGCTTCAGTCATTTCTGTTCCAGTTGCTGCTCCTCATTTCTACTTACCTATTTTCTCAAGTATTTTTCACACGATAAAATCTTCATTACCGACAAGTCTTCATATTGGCAATATCTTATAAACATTGCAGTCAAGCTTAGAAGTCATACCCAGTGAAAATATTACCACTAGTAGATAAACCACCGTTAGTCCCGGTTGGTAAGGGCCTTTTGTCCCGGTTCCTGAACCGGGACTAAAGGGTCGTTACTAATGCCCTGGCCCTTTAGTCCCGGTTCAGTCCAGAACCGGGACAGATGGGCCTCCACGTGGCCGGTGCGCCGAGCCCATGCAGGCCTTTGGTCCCGGTGGTGGCACCAACCGGGACCAATAGGCATCCACGCGTCAGCATTTCAGGGGCTATGGTTTTTGTTTTTTTTGAAAGGGGGGGGGGGGGGGTTGGGGGTTTTGGGGGTTTTATTTAGGTGTTTCATATATTGTGTTAGCTAGCTAATTAATAGAGAGACGTGTCCTCTCTTATGTCCGTGCTTGGTCGATGCTACGTACTATACATAGACAGGCCCTCGACACGCTAGCTAGTAAGAAAATGAAGGAAACCATTAAGTACAGAAGTTCATCATGCATACCGAGAGAAGTGATCGATCGACCTCTCCTTCTTCGAAAGATTGGTCGAACAACAAGTTTTCGTATTATCTATTCGACGCTACTGGCTACATACATATACAATATGTAAGATCTCTTACAATCCCCTAGCATTTGAAATCAACTTCCACATTGTATTCTCCGGCTTTATTGATGACGTGGTCAAGAAAGAATCCCGCCAATTCCTCTTGAATTGCTTTCATGCGATCTTGTGGTAGGAGTTCATTCGGCATCTGCCACGTCTAATTTGAAGAAGGGGGTTAATATATACATATGAATGAAACTCAACAGAAATGATGGTGTAATAAAATGAAATTGTGAATATTATTGCTCACGCACTTCATATTGTCTTTTAGAGTAGCCCCGCTTATTTTTCAAAGTCGCGTAGTAGATGAACTCGCACACGTAGTATCCATAGAAATTATTCCCTTCTTCCTGCCACAAGCACTTTACGAGAAATAGAGGTCAATCAAACTGATAATGAAGCATTATAAATGGCATTGATGAAAGTATAGCTATAGAATCAACGGGAGATGCGCGCAACTAGCTAGCTAGTAGTACTTACTTTCGGGTATGTATATCGCAGCTCCTTCGGCAGTCCGGAGCTTCTGCGGTGAACTGTTTCCAAACCCTGCAAGACAAAGAAAATAATTATTATTACTTGAGATATCAGGAAATGAACAAAAAGTTGCCGATATGGTGCGATAATGATCGATTGAACTTACTTGTTGAGCAATTTAGTCATGTCCGCATAGGTTTCAGAATCTTTTCGTCTCGAGTCTAAGACGGTTACTAGTCCCCGCTCAAGCTTAATCTTTAGAAGAACATAGTGGAAGCTGTGCATGCATGCATAACTCATCAATTACATTACTATAACCTCGCTCGAGTAATAAGGGAAACTGAATATGCACACGACAGTAACACTCACTTCAAGTTGTAAGGAAAGAGTATGGTATCTTTGTTTTGATTTTTGATCAACGATTGTAGCAAGTTGGCCTCGGCCTCTTCGGGCGTGCTTTTTAACCTGAATTTCATCTATGATATTTGTGTTAATGAACCCAATATCATACATTTCTTGTTTTCTGCACTCGACGATCTTCAATCTGCATAATATAGTGAGGATAATTAATTATAAATACATGCAATGAAAGAGCTGAGCTATATATAGAGACTTAATGACAGAAATAGTACTTACAGACAGTAGCAAAAGCCCGTTAATTTATCGAGGGCCTTTTGATTGAAGAACTCGAAGAACTCCTTAAATGGAACAGTCAACAGATCAGTTCCAACGAGGTCGTGCTCCTCTTTAATTCTCAGATACAAAGTATTCGTCCCCCCAGACTCTTTGCAGGATTTCATGTACCAATTATGGAATCTTCGCATCATCGTTGTTAGAGATTTTTCATCTTTGACGAGAGGCTTCCCGTACTCGTATCTGTGTTCGTCCACCTCCATGAAATCAAAATGTACATCGTCAGGCAGGTAATCTGCAAGATTGCTATAACCGGGCACCGTCCCCGGAGCATTAGCGACGATGTCGCTAGACACATTGAGAGGGGGGCACGATTGGTTCACTTGTTCGCCGAGCTGGGCAATTGTTTTCCCAGCTGCTCGTCGTTCTTTTAACCTTTGATCACCGACAGTAGTTCCCGACCGCGACTCTTCTTGATATGACTTTTGAGTAATGCGCTCATAGTTGGTTTTCGGCGGAGACTTCGGTGGTTTCCTCAGGGCATTGATAGTGCGCTTTGTTTTCACCGGATCTACCTTCTCCTCCGGAGGTGGATGTCTCTGCGCTTTTAACCCTTCAAAGAAGTCCTTCACTTTGGTCCGCACGATCTTCTTGTTTTCCTCCACGGTCATCTCGTACGGTAACTTCACTAGAGGCTTGAGAGGTGGATAGTATTTGTATTGCCTCCCGCCTCACTGTCTTGCTAGACGCGGAGCGAGCCAGAGCGGCTGCGGCTGTCTTCTTTCGTGCTTGCTTACGAGGCAGAGGAGAAGGACTACGACGCACCGGAGCAGCCGGGGCGGCGGCGGGTCTCTTCCACCCTTGCTGGCGAGGCGGAGAAGGAGGAGGCTGCTGGCTGCTCGGGCGCGCCGGCGCAGGCGGAGAAGGAGGCAGAGTGCCGCCACGCGCCGGAGAAGGAGGCCGAGTGCCCTGATCGTCACTCGCCGGAGGAGGAGGCGATGGAGGAGGCGGAGTGCCCTGACTCGCCGGAGGAGGAGGAGGAGGCGGAGGAGTCCAGTTCGGAAGGTTGATGAGCTCCTTCCGCCATAGGCATGGAGTCTTCAGAGCAGAACCCAGCCTAGTCTCCCCTTCACCGGTAGGGTGGTCAAGCTGGAGGTCCTCAAATCCCTCCGTTATTTCATCCACCATCACCCTCGCATATCCTTCTGGAATCGGCCGGCAGTGAAAAATTGCGCCGGGTTTAGTAGGATAAATAGAGCCAACAACCGCCTTGACCTTCAAATTCATCCATTGTGTCATAATGTGGCAATTTTGAGACTCCGTGATAGCATCCACGGGATAGCTGGAAGGAGCCGTCAAGACATGCTCCGGCTGAAGCAGCTCGGTGGAAGCCACGCTGCTTCTCCGCTGAGATGGCGGGGTAGCTTCGGGGGAAGCTTCGGCAGTTCGTTTGCTGCGATTTGCTTCTCGTTCCTCTATCGCTTGTACCCTTGCGTGCAGCGCCTGCAGTTGGGTCTGCTGCACTTTTTTCCTCCTCTCCTAGCATTTGTAACCGCCTGCGTCCGGAAAACAAGCATTCCATGGAATGGAGCCTGGCGTGCCTCGTGTCCATCCATGGTGCTCAGGATTCCCGAGGGCCATTGTGAGCTCATCGTTCTCTCTGTCTGGAAGGAACGTCCCTTGCCGCGCTGCATCGATATAGTGTCGAAGCCTCTTGACTGGTATTTCCAATTGCTCATCCGTCCAAATGCACTTCCCTGATACAGGGTCCAAGGTTCCGCCAGCCCCGAAGAACCAAGTCTGGCAACGGTCTGGCCAGTTCATTGTCTCTGGTTCGACCCCTTTATCAACCAGATCATTCTCAGCCTTGGCCCACTTAGGCCGGGCTTTTAGGTAGCCACCTGACCCCGTGCGATGGTGAAGCTTCTTCTTCGCAGCATTTTGCTTGTTTGTCGCTGACATCTTCTTACTCTTTTCCGATGTCTTGTTTGCCACAAATGCGGGCCAGTGATCTCTGATCTTCTCATATTTTCCCTTGAATTCTGGTGTCTCTTTTTTGTCGACAAACGTATTCAGGTGTTTCTTCCACCTCCTGAATAGGTCTGCCATCTTCTTAAGAGCAAAATACTTGATTAATTTCTCTTTAACTGGCTTCTCCGGATCATCCTCTGGCGGTAGGGTGAAATTTGACTTCAGCTCAGTCCAAAGATCATTTTTCTGCATATCATTGACATAAGACACCTCAGGGTCTTCATTCTTAGGCTTATACCATTGGTGGATGCTGATTGGGATCTTGTCCCTAACCAGAACCCCGCACTGAGCAACAAATGCGTTCTTTGTCTGGATGGGTTCAATCGGGTTGGCCGTCGCACACGATTGCTATGATCTCAAACCTTTCATCCGACCTCAACTTTTTCTTCGGGCCTCGTCTCTTTACCGAAGTTGTGCTCGATCCGGAGCGCTAGAAAAAAGAACAAAGACGAGAGTTAATTAATATATGTACATACCAAAACAATGAATGCATCAATTAGCTAGTCGGACTGAGCTTAGCTAATATATATACCTGGCCGGACTCGGTTCGGTCACCGGAGCCGTCATCACGGTCTCCTTCTTGCACCATCATTGGGTCGCCGGAGCCGTCCTCACGGTCTCCTTCTTGCACCGGCATTGGGTCACCGGAGCCATCATAATCATATCCAGCTGCTTCTTCACCCTGTCCTTCCAGACCATCGGTGTCGTTGAGAAACAACGAGCAGACGACATCACTTCCTTGTGCGATTATGTCCCCCAACAACGCTTCTTGTGCTTCGTCTCGGGGGGTGTCCATAGTTTCTACAAATATTTACAACATGGCAAATATTATTCAAACATGACAGATGGATATATTAGTGGCAACCGTAGAACTAGCTAGCTAATCACAATAAGTAATCATATTAGTGGCCTCGACGCTGCTTCTCTAGGGTTTGGGGTGGCCTCGACAATGCTTCAAGGGTTTGGGGTGGCCTCGAGAACGCTTCAAGGAGGGGGTAATATCGACAACGACGAGATACATACACGGGAAAATAATGTTATCGGGGAGGGGGTATATCGACCCCCCCCCCCCACGTGTTGAAGTTATCGGGAGGGGTTTATATCGACAACGACGACATATGTATATGGGAAAATAATATTATCGGGCAGGGGGTATATCGACCCCCCCCTCACGTGTTGAAGTTATATGGAGGGGGTATATCGACCCCGGCCCCCTCGTGTTGAAGTTATCGGGAGGGGGTATATCGACCCCCCCCACGTGTTAAAGTTATCGGGAGGGGTATATCGACCCCCCCTCGTGTTGAAGTTATCGGGAGGGTATATCGAATTTACGTGTTGAAATTATCGGGAGTTTATATCGACACGACATACGTACATGAAAATAATATTATCGGGGAGGGGGTATATCGACCCCCCACGTCCTTCTTAATATCACTTAGCAACTTTTGCAATGATAGGGAGGGGGTGCTCCCGTGGTCTAAAATCCATCTATGCACGATAGAAAATTCTGAAAAAAATACATCTATGATCCCTCGACTTCCTCGCCTCTCTCATAAAACAAAAAAAAATCTATGAATAAAAAAACATCATGTTCTATGAACAAAAAAACATCATATTTCATCCACGTCCATGCATTCATCATACTAGCGAGTAGTGAGCGGCGGCACGCCATGCCTCACTGATTCACTTAGGAATTTTTTTTCTTGATACAGTAATAAAATTGTTGTATGTTTTATGTGGGTATATCTTTGTCTTTCTAACAATGTTGAAGACAATCGTGTATGGTTAATTATTCATAAAGTTTATACATGATGCAAGCAGGAATATAGACACATGTACCTGGTACCAACAACAAAGTGATACCAGAATACTGGGGTGAAGCCTATTTATAATTATAAAATAAAAATTAAGATGAATACAACAGTGTGAAGAGAATATGAATAAGCCAACTTGGTCGGTAGATGTAACCGTACTCCCAGTTATGGGTACATGCATCATCTTGTTACCCTCGCCTGACGTTGCACTATTTTGAGAATAGGTAATGTAAATAGAAAGAAGAATGTATAAGAGAAGAGGTGTCATTGCTTTGATGGGTTGAAACCTGAAAGTACTTCCTCCGTCTCAAAGTAAGTGTCTCAACTTTATACTAAATTTAGTATAAATATGTACTAAGATTGAGACACTTATTTTGGGACTGAGAGAGTACTATATTTAATGGTCCTCCAAAGGTGGCATCTGATATAAACTGGTAAATAACAAGTGCTACTTGCTCCAGGGAGCTCCATTGGTATATCTACAATTTTGTATGTTCGGCACCAATCAACATACTCATTTACTTTTGCCTTGTCAGATTCTTTTGGGGTACATACATTTGAGTGTGTTTTATATATAGTTTTGCCATCTACTCCCTCGTCCCATAATGTAAGAACGTTTTTTACACTACACTAGTATAAGAAACGCTCTTATATTATGAGACGGGGGAGTAGAAAACGAAAGCATCATTCATCACTCCATTGCCGTGTGTGCTCCTCTAGACGCCATGTTCATGCTGCTCATTCACAATATTCCGACAAAAACAAAGATGGTAAAACAAATATGTATCAAAACATATTTTCCAAGATAGATTATATTTCAACAAAACAAAAAGGAAATAAAGTATCATCCTTCCTATATTGGGCAGCCATAACCATAGCACATTCAAAAAGTATTATTTTCTTCAGCTAGCATATCTAAGTGAATATAAGAGTTTCCTTAAAAGTTATATATTCAGTACTAAAACCAATGCCAGACTACATGTTCCTGGCAATATAGAGTTAACTACAACCTCTGAAGTCAAAGCCAGGAAAAGCTTAGTTAGTCATTAATCCATCCCTGGTAGGCTAGGCTATGTGCAGATTGTCTGTGTCTCCTTTCAACCTTGTTAAAACAAATAAACTCTTAAGAGTAGGAACACTGGTGGAAAAACAGGCTTCCGTCCAGCCCCATAAGTCGCGAAGCTGTAGGAACCGCGACTAATGGGACCTTTAATCATGATTACGGAGGTGAACCGCGACCAAAACCTGGGCCAGGCGCTCGGTGGCCAGTGGCGCCGCGTGAGGTCTTTAGTCGCGGTTTGCCAGGGCAACCGCGACTAAAGGCCTTCGAGCACCTTTAGTCACGGTTTGCCAGGCCAACCGCAACTAAAGCCCCTCCCCTATATATACCCATCCAGCAGCCAACACTTAGCCATTTGGAGCCATTCTCTTCACAAGTGGGTGTAGGTTTGCTTTTGGTTCCTCTTATGCACATAAGGTGTTTGATGAAATGCCCCAAGAGCATGAAACAAACATGACATGAAGTGTTGGAGCCACACTCCTCGATCGCGGTTAGCAACTTGATGAACCTTTGATGTGTCATTGATAAAATATGCATGTGTGTAGTTCATTGTTTAATTTATATTGTTTGTAGCTAGTTAGTTTAACAAATGCATGATGGTTAATTATATATTTTATATTATAATAATGCAGATGAATCGGCAATGGATGTCTGATAACCGACTCTCCGTGAGTTCACTACGGGTTTGAAAGATTTCCTCGTAGTGGCTAATGCGAACAAGCGGGGGGTTTTGTTATCTGTCCATGTGTTATCTGTAAGAATCGGAAGGGTTACTCTTCCTCAAGAGATGTTCACATGCATCTGCTTGACGCACGGTTTCATGCCAAGCTATAATTGTTGGACCAAGCATGGAGAAAGAGGGGTTATAATGGAAGAAGATGAAGAAGGGGATGATTTCATCGATGAAAGCTATCTTGCTCATTTCGGTGATACTTTCATGGAGGATGCTGAAGGTGAAGGGAAGGTGAAGAAGAGGCACGTGATGATCCCGTTGATGATCTTGGTCGGACCATTGCTGATGCACGGAGACGCCGCTAAACTGAAAAGGAGAGGGAGAATTTGGATCGCATGTTAGAGGATCACGTAAAGGCGCTGTACCCGGATGCGATGATGGTCTGAAAAAGCTGGGCTGCACAATGGATTTGCTGAAATGGAAGGCGAGGCAGGTGTAGCTGACTCGGCATTTGAAAACTTGCTGAAAATGTTGAAGAATATGTTTCCAAAGGATAACGAGTTGCCCGCCAAAGACGTCTGAAGCAAAGAAGGTTGTCTGCCCTCTAGGTTTAGAGGTTACGAAGATACATGCATGCATCAACGATCGCATCCTCTACCGCGGTGAATACGAGAATTTGAATGAATGCCCGGTATGCACCGCATTGCGTTATAAGATCGAGGCGATGACCACGGTGACGATGTTGAGGGGCCGAAACCGGAAGAGGGTTCCCGCCAAGGTGATGTGGTATGCTCCTATAATACCACGGTTGAAACATCTGTTCAGGAACAAAGAGCATGCCAAGTTGTTGCGATGGCACAAAGAGGACCGTAAGTCGGACGGGGAGTTGAGACACACCGCAGATGGAGCATAATGGAGAAAGATCGACGGATGGTTCAAAGATTTTGCAGGTGACGCAAGGAACATAAGATTTGCTCTAAATGCGGATGGCATGAATCCTTTTGGCGGCCGAGCTCCAGCCATAGCACTGCCCGTGACTCTATGCATCTACAACCTTCCTCCTTGGTTGTGCATGAAGCGGAAGTTCATTATGATGCCGGTGCTCATCCAAGGTCCGAAGCAACCCGGCAACGACATCGATGTGTACCTAAGGCCATTAGTTGATGAACTTTTACAGCTGTGGGGTGGTGTCCGTGTGTGGGATGAGCACAAACAAGAGGAATTTGACCTCTGACGTTGCTTTTCGTAACCATCAACGATTGGCCTGCTCTTAGTAACCTTTCGGGACTGTCAAATAAGGGATACAATGCATGCACGCATACTGCTTACATGAGACTGAAAGTGTACATTTGCCAAATTGTAAGAAGAACGTGTACCTTGGGCATCGTCGATTTCTTCCGAAAATTCATCCGAAGAAAGAAAGGCAAGCATTACAACGGCAAGGCAGATCACCGGCGAAACTGCGGAACGACCTTGGTGCTTTGAGGTATTTGATATGGTCAAGGATTTGAAAGTCATCTTTGGAAAGGGTCCTGGCGGACAATTAGTTCGAAGGGAGCCGGCAGAGCGCAGCCATGTGGAAGAAGAAATCTATATTCGGGAGCTAGAATATTGGAAAGTCCTAGATGTCCGCTCTGCAATCGACGTGATGCACGTTACGAAGAATATTTGCGTGAACCTCCTAAGCTTCTTGGGCGTGTATGGGAAGACAAATGATACAAAGGAAGCACGGCAGGACCAGCAACGTTTGAAAGACCACGATGACCGGCATCCGGAATGGTTTCAAGGTCGTGCCAGCTACGCTCGACCAAAGAAGAGAAGGTCATCTTTTTGAATGCCCGAGCAGTATGAAGGTCCCGTCTGGATTCTCGTCCAATATAAAGGGAATAATAAACATGGCGGAGAAAAAGTTCCAAAACCTGAAGTCTCACGGCCCACGTGATTATGACGCAATTGCTTCCGATTGCTTTGAGGGGCTCCTGCGGAAAATGTTCGAGTAGCCATTGTGAAGCTATGTGCATTCCTCAATGCAATCTCTCGAAGGTAATCAATCCGAAGTTCTACCACGGTTACTGAGCGATGTGATCCAATGTCTTGTCGGTTTCGAGTTGGTGTTCCCGCCATCCTTCTTCAATATTATGACGCACCTCCTGGTTCACCTAGTCGAAGAGATTTTCGTTCTCGGTCCTGTATTTCTACACAATATGTTCCCCTTGAGAGGTTCATGGGAGTATTAAAGAAATATGTTAAGAACCGTGCTAGGCGGAAGGAAGCATCGCCAAGGGCTATGGAAATGAGGAGGTAATTGAGTTTTGTGTTGACTTTGTTCCTGACCTTAAGCCGATTGGTCTTCCTCGATCGCGCACGAGGGAGACTAAGTGGAAAAAGGCACGATCGGAATGAAATCAACGATATGTATGGAATGGCCATTCTCATTTGAAGCACACCACCTTTGTCTTGACCAATTCCAGCTTGGTGGCTCCGTGCTTTGAGAAACACAAGAATATTTTACGTTCGAAAACCGGGAAGCCTGAATCCTGGATTAGGAAGGCCCACATGGAGACTTTCGGCAGTTGGTTGAGAAAACATTTAATGAATGACAATGATGTTGTAGATCAGCTGTACATGTTGGCCAAGACACCATCTTCGACTATAACGACTTTCCAAAGTGCGAGATAAATGGGAATACATTTTACACGATCGCCCAAGATAAAAAGAGCACCAACCAAAACAGTGGTGTCCGCTTTGATGCAGCAACCGAGAATGGGCAAGAGGTCACATATTATGGTTACATAGAGGAGATATGGGAACTTGACTATGGACCCTCCTTTAAGGTCCCTTTGTTCCGGTGCAAATGGTTCAAGCTAATAGGAGGTGGGGTAAAGGTGGACCAGCAATACGGAATGACAATGGTGGATTTCAACAATCTTGGTTACCTTGACGAACCATTCGTCCTAGCGAAAGATGTCGCTCAGGTTTTCTATGTGAAGGACATGAGTAGCAAACCGAGGAAGCGGAAAGATAAGAAAGCGATCAAGACATCATGCGATGATCCAAAGCGCCACATTGTTCTTTCGGGGAAAAGAAACATCGTGGGAGTGGAGGACAAGACAGACATGTCGGAAGATTATAATATGTTTGCTGAAATTCCGCCCTTCAAAGTGAACACCGACCCAAGCATTAAGTTAAATGATGAGGATGCTCCATGGATACGGCACAATCGTAAGCAAGCGGGGACACAAGGGAAGAAAAATGATGTGTAATAATTTATTGTACCAAACTTTGTTGAATGGATCATGTGAATTATATTACCCGTGATGTGTTTGGTGTCCATTTTGAATGATTCGAGATACCACCGATGATACATGAAATTTGGAGTGATTTAGTCATACTCCTGCCTAGGCGTATAATATGCATACTCGTAGTCTTCATAGCCGCCGTCGTCGTTGTCTTTGGTAGTCGCCGCCTTCTAAGTTGCCGCCGTCGTCGTAAATGCCTTTGTCGTCATTCTTTGTCGTCATTGTCGTCGGGCGGCGCTAAATGGCTCGAATCGAGGGTAGCGCAGCGGGGATATCGCCGGCCGTGATGTAGTCCATGACGCTCTCTGAGTCCGCCATACCACCATAGCCGACGGCCGCCTCGTGGAAGTTCCCAGGAGGCGGACCGTCCTCCTCATACTGGCGGCGCCCTCTCACGCCGATTGATGAAGAAGGCGTCCCAAGTATGCTGGTTATCGGGATGCCGGGATTCATCCGCTGCTCGGCGTGAGGTCGAGGTAGTAGTGGTTCGTGATGGCCGCCCGGTATGATACCACGAGGGACGGGAGGGACTGCACGCCGGGCGCTTAGGCTCCAAACCGGTGGGGACGCGGTAGCCCGGTGGACAAGGGTAGTTCGAGGCGCAAAGCTCCTCCACCTGCTGGTAGGTTAGAGTGGGTGCGGTGGAAGCCATGAGAGAGTGATGAGAGATTGTAGAGATGTGATAATGCTGGCCAAGCCGGGCTACATATATGTAGTGAGAAATGGCGGGAAAAATGGGAGCGGGAAGACAGGAGGCGGGAAGAAAGTGGCGGGAAGAAAGAGGCGGGAAGACAGGGAAGAAATGGCGGGAAGAAGAGGAATCGAGCTGGTCATCCAACCTTTAGTCCCGGCTGGTTGATGCAACCGGGACTAAAGGTTAGACAGGACGCGTGGGTAGCGCACGACGCCCTGTATTAAAATAAAGCACAAAAGAAATAAAACAATACAAATTAAACAGAAAACAATACAAATTAAAAATAAAACAATACAAATTAAACAGAAAACAGGTTTTGGGGGGGGGGGCTAAAACCCTAAACCTGCGGCGGCCTTTAGTCGCGGTTGGGCAGGCGACCCGCGACTAAAATAGCAACAATAAGTATTTTGTTGTAAGGATAAACAAAGTAAAAGAAATAAAGCAAAAAAGAAAACAAAAAAGTGTTTTCAAATTTGAAAACTAATGGCACTAATAGAAAGTTTATAATTTTTCTAAAATTAAAAGCAAAAAGAATTAAAAAATAAAGCAAAAAACAACAAAAAATAAATAATAATGCAGAAAACAAAACAAAATACTGGAAAAAAAAGTGCCGGCGATTGGACCCCCACGGCCTGAATACGACTAGAAACCCTACATGGGCTGAGGATTCAGGCCCGCAGGAGGCCAGATAGGCCCACAGGCACATAGTGACAGATTAGGCCCGAAAGCCTGCAGTTGAGAGGAGCTCGAGAGGGTGGGCGCAGCGGCGCTTATAAACCACTCTCGACCCTCTCAATTAGCGAGGTGGGACTAAACTTTTAGGCGCTGAGGCAGCACAAGGCCTTTAGTCGCGGTTGGGCAGGCGACCAGCGACTAAAGGGTACCTTTAGTCATGGTCTCGTCGCCAACCGCGACTAAAAAGGGCGGGGGCATAAAAACCCGCCAAAAACCCTTTAGTCGCGGTTGGGCAGGCGACCATGACTAAAGGGTACCTTTAATCATGGTCTCGCCGCCAACCGCGACTAAAGGGGGCTATAAATACAAGGCTCGATTCCGATTCTCGTCTTCTCCGATTCTACTTTGTTTCGCCCTCGCCCTCGCCCTCGGCGCCGCCCGCCGTCGCCCTCGCCCTCGGCGCCGCCCGCCGTCGCCCTCGCCCTACAGCAGCGCCCGCCCGGCCGGCCTCGTCTTGCCGCCTCGCTCGCCCGCCCTCAACGCTGCCCGGCCCCCCTTTTCCCTGTGCACCCAGCGCCCGAGCTCGGACGGGCTCGCGTCCGCCAGCTCATCGCCCGTAGCCTCTCTGCTCCCACGGCCGCGGCCTCACCGCGCCCGCACTTCTTCTCCGCCACACGCAGGCCACCACACCAGGCCGCGCCCGCCTCCTCACCCCTCCCCGCCTCTTCCCCAGCTTGGGCTCTGCTCCCACGCCCACGCGCCCGCTACACTCTGCCCGGCCACCGCCCGGCGTCCTCCACGATCCCGACCTCCCTGCTCCATCGTGCCGCCACCACCCTCTTTTCGATGTCGCCTCGACCGCTGTCGGCGCCGCTCGTTAGGCTCCTGCGTGCCTGCCGCGCAGACTGCGGCCTTCGCCTGATAGCGGGCATCCGCGCCCGTTGGCTGCGCCCCGTTTAGCCCCTTGGGCGGTGCCACACAGGACCCGTGTCCCTCTTTTTGCGAGCGAAAAGAAGAATAAAAACAAAAAGAAGTAATTAAAAATTAATTAACTTAACTAAACTTGCTTAATTAGCTTAGGATTAATTAAACTCCTAGTTAACTAACTAATCTGTTAGTTAGGTTGATGCATCTATGACAGACCGGTCCCAAGACGTCGGTTTGACCCGATCAACACCACATTGACTCTTGGCGTCATCTTGGCGTTAGCATACACTATTCTGAATAATGTTAGAATTAAATGGATAATAATTTAGAAAATGTCGCGAAGCCCCATAAGTCGCGAATTTAAAAATGAGTCGAACAAAATGAACTTTTAAAAACTGCAACATGCATAAAAATCTTAAATGCTCATTTTTGCCTAAGCAAAATAAATCTTTCGAAAACCAAATTTGATTTATTTATAATATCTTCGTTTTTCCTAAATGTTGGGAAAGTCATATTATTCCCTCTCTTGAGATTTTTATAGGAAAACTTTATGAAGATAATTTTAAATAAATCCAATGATCCTATTTCCAAAATTTGAGAAATCCCAAATATGAAAATAATGAAACTTCCAACTCTCTCCGAGGGTCCTTGAGTTGCGTGAAACTTCCAACTCTCCCACCCCTTCCTCGCCCCCTCCTTTTGCCACCGCCCTTTCGCCACCGCCACCGCCCCCGCCCCCCGGCGTCACTTAATTAATTTGTTTTTAAGACATGTTTTCAGGACGGACATAAAGGGGGACGGTAGAGCTGACCCGATTATGGACAACTATGATCCGGACGGTGAAGCACATATGTTCGGCATCATAAACGGCGATATTCTATATGTGCCGACCGGAGAAGAAGAAGATGATATCTCTTCTTATCTGAACCTTGACGGTGAAGATGAAGGGCGCCACAAGAAGATGATGCCGAACAAACGTCGATAAACGACGATCTTCAAATGGAAGTAGCAACCACCTCCGCGCCGAGGTATATATATACATTGAGCCTCTGGTGATACAAACTAACTGATTTGAATAAATATGTGTGTACTAACGCCGACTCTCTTTCTTATTTTAGCCCTCGGCGGATCGTCGAAAAAATCGAGTACGTCGTCAAAGCGTGGCGCAACCAAGACGATGAAACAAGGAGAAACATGCACCATCGAGGTTGTCGACAAAGTGCAACCGCAGGTCAGCTGGAGCCCCGCAAGAACGCCACCAAGTTTGTCAGCCAATGCGGAGCCATTGTTAGAGACAACGTCTCGATCACCGTCGAGAGTGGAATGAGCCAAAGAAGGCACGAATTGATGGTTTCACTTTTGTCGATAAGAGAACAAAAAAGATTGCTTCAAGAAGCTTATGGAACATTTCGTTCTACCTCCGAATACAACAAATTCGATGAGGAGGGTAACAAGATTGAGGAAAACAAGGAGAGGAGGAGGCTAGTCAAACAGTTCGCTCTTCATAAGATGGCCGACGCATTCCGGAAATTCAAGCAAAATCTAGCCCATGACTTTGTCAAGCAGAACAAGACTCGGATTTCAAAGGACAATATGAGAAACTGAAACATGATTGGCCAGAATTTGTGAAGCAAAAGAAATCGGAGCAGTTCATTCAAATATCGAAAAAAATAAGGAAAATGCGGCTAAGAAGGAGTACAATCATGTTATGGGGCCAGGAGGGTATCGCATTTGGGTGCCTAGGTTGCAGAAGATGGAGAACGAGCTGAGGGCGCAAGGAATCCGTCCAGGTACGGAGGGATGGGACCCAAGGGCCAAAAGCTGGTGGTACGGGCATGGGGGAACGCTGAACCCGGAGACAGGGGAGTGTGTTTACCGGGGCAAATTAATTAAACCCACCCAAGCCCTTATTGACGCAATGAAGGATGCTCAACAGGGAAGATCAAGTTCAACAGAGAGAACGACGCTACCGACAAAAGCCCTCGGGAATCCTGAACACGGAGGACGTGTACGAGGCATGGGGCACATTCCGTGGAAAATAGGGTTCCCCGAGCGATGACCTGTCTGACGGTTCTGAAGCCATAAGAGAAAGATGGATCGGGAATCAGATGTTGTGGCGCGGTTGGCATCGGAAATGGATGTGATGAAGAAAACCATGAGTGTACTAGTAGCCGAAAGAGATGCGGCTCGGGCGCAGCATGAAGATCATCCAGCGGATCTCGGAAGCCAGCAGCGGAGAAGCAGCGTGGCTTCCACGGAGGCCCCACCGGCTGGTGCAGATGCACCGACGATCGAAATTACTGCACCGGAGCCTCCGGTGGTCGAAATTACTGCACCGGAGCCTCGGTGGTCGAAATTACTGGACCGGAGCGTCCTAGCTACCCCGTGGACGATTTAATGGTGTTGAAAGAATTTCATCTGTATTATCCTTTCGGGTTCATGTCCATGAAGGTAGCCATCGGCAGTGCTTTACCATGTTTACAGAGCACTCCACCACAACAACCCCATTCAAGATGGCTATGCTCGTGTCACGGTGGAGGACATAGTCCAAGGGTTTGAGGACCTGGAGATTGACATTGCTACACCAAGGGGAGAAAAGACTTGGAGATGTCAAGCGCCATTTCATTCTATGGCAAAAGAAGTTTATCAAGTTTCGAGCGAGGCGCCAAGGACAACAAGTCCACCCCTCTACGGTGGTGGTGGTGGCGGTGGCGGTGGTGGTGGTGGTGGTGGTGGTGGTGGCGGTTCACCTACACCTCCGTCACGTCGGCCGACGCCGCCCCGATCCACAACGTCCGGCGGGTGATCAGCCGCCGCCCCAGTCCTCGGCGGGTGATCGACGCCGCCCCAATCCACCTCCGACAAAGAAGCGAAGCAGTCCTGGATTATTAACCCGGACCCTTATGTACCTAAGACCACAAAGGTACCGGAGCCATCATCAAGCCTCTCCCCACAAGGCCTTGGGAACGTAGTGCCGAGGAAGTCGACGCGGCCGCTGCTCATTATGAGAAATGGAAGGCGGACTGCAAGAAGAAAAGAGAGCCCGAGCCCAAGCCAAGATATTCTCGATGAGCAAAAGAAGTGGGCTAAGTCATTTTTGAGCACACCGTCCCAAGCCGCGAAGAATCTGCCTAACGACTATGCACGTGAACTTCGCAGGCAGGCACTCATGTTCAACGAGAACAAAGAGCGGAGAAGGCCGAAAGTAAAATAAGCGGGAAACAAGTTGCCCAGCTCGGGGTACAATGTAAACAATCGATTGCACCGATTATAGTTGTAGCCTTCTTTACTGATGAACCCGAGTTCATACAAGCTGCGACAGACATGGATTGACTGTAACGAAGTGCCGAGAACAAGCGGCCAACTTAGGTATTACTCTTCGTGAACTGTTAGGCCTTGATGAGGCACCAGTGAAGGAGGTAGTAATTACATATGTCAAGAATGGGCCTCTCGTCGAGCCTGCGCAGGAAAATGATCTACCTCCACAAATGAAAGGTCTGCTGAAATGGTACAAGGGTTACATAAAAAATAAAAACGCCAAAGAATATATTTATGCGGAAGTTAGACATGAGCATCACTTCAAACATTACTATGTACAAATTGAACTGAGTGAATTGTTCCAGCTTTTCAATCTGCGCGAGCTCGACAAATCTATCATCGGTTGCTACGTTACGTAAGTGATTTATTAATTTCTACCCCATCTCGTTCATATTGCCTGCACTATATATATGTCCTAACTATATTGTTGTGTCCGCTATTATACATGCAGAATGAAGATTAAGGAATGCAGAGTAAGGAACATCCATGATGTTGGGTTCATTGACCCACACATCGTTAATGGACATGTGTTGGAGCATCACCCCGCCGACGTGGAGGCAGACCTGTGGCGGTTTCTTACAAAGCAGGAACTCAAAAGTGATATTCTATTTCCTTACCATTTTGTGTGAGTGTTTCTGTCTTGAGCACATTCTCTTTTGTTTACTCCATGCATGGTATGTGGCCGGCTAATCGATGAGTTATGCATGACGTCTTGTGCATGTATCGTGTCCGCAGGTTCCACCGGATTCTGCTAGTAATTAAAGTTAACACCTCGTAATGTCTCGCCCACGACTCTCTGAATATGGATCCAAAGCTTTGGGGCGACATGAGAAGAATGCTGCAGAAGTAATTATTTTCATTCATTTGCGCTCTATATCGATCGGCCTATTTCGTTCATTTCCTAATATCAAGTAACTAATAACTCTCTTGTTCATTTAATTTTCTTTGCCTCGTAGGGTTTGGAGACGGTTCAGAGAGACAAAGGTCGGTGAATTCAAAAAGAGCTAGAATTCAAAAGGTCAAAGGCTAAGAATGCTAGGGATATTCAGCCACCGGAGACCAATCTATGTGGATACTATGTTCAGGAGATGATCCGAGATACACCTCTGGCGGGTTCCGAGTGATACCAATGCTCGGAGGAATAGCCTCCGGATGATGCTTAGTCCGAGCTCGCTTCCGACCACTTCAAGAGGAACTAGCTGGATGGTTCAGCAGGAAGTCCTCCATCCTAAAGGAGAACACTATTACGAGGACGTAGAACTTTATATGCATTAAATCATGTATGGAAACTTGTTCAAAATTGTATATGGTCATCCGATGATATTGAATATATATTGTATATTCCTCTTGAATTCTTTTTGGTTCTAATATCAAATTTATTTGAAATTGTACATTCATATGCATGTATGTAGTATCGTAGAATATATGAAACTCCTTCAAAATTAAAATAAAGCACAAAAGAAATAAAACAATACAAATTAAACAGAAAACAGGTTTAGAGGGGGGGCTAAAACCCTAAACCTGTGGCGGCCTTTAGTCGCGGTTGGCCAGAAGAACCGCGACTAAAGGTCCTCCGCCTGACGGCCTTTGGCGCCCACGTGGGACGGGCCGTTAGTCGCGGTTCTTAAGCAGCCGCGACTAAAGGTGGGGGGCTTTAGTCGCGCTTATTTGGTCGCGGTTGCGCAACCGCGACTAATGGCAGTTGCGAACCGCGACCAAAGGCCTTTTTTCCACCAGTGGAAGCCAAGATCAACTGTGTCATAACAACTAAATTGTTGAAGCTTGGGACCTGAATGCTAATATTAACCTAAGAGTTAACCCTGACTTCTTCCATCAGTTATGGACTTGAACGGGAATATTAATATAAAGTGAATATTCACCTCTTCCATGTAATTCCAGAAAAGTGACATCAGCTATTGCATTAAAAAAATGAAAACCACTATCGCATATCGGCGTTGTATATATAAATGATAATATCAAAATAAATACTTGGGGGAGTACTCCGACCTTTATCGATCTTATTCAACAAGGTAACACCAACTAAACCCAGCAAATTCTTATAGTTGCCTCACTCTGAGTGCTAACACTAATATACTTTAAGTGCTTGGTTCTTCCATAAGATACCATCTTAATTATGCAATCAGCTGCACTTAATAATTTTGAATCAAAGTGCGATCAAAATTTATTACGGCTTGGTGCACTTTTCATGCTTCCCTCAAACTAAATGTGAAAGCTCACTGGGATCTGAATATTTTGGCTCACACATTGTTCACCAAAACTAATGGTAGAATGACATGGAAGCATAAGAAGCAGCCCTTCTCCTTTTTGCTGAAAAACTCCCTCTCAGATGTTGATACTCTCTGAAAAATGTGCATGCTGCTCTTCTATACAATTTTGGAAAGCAAACCGTTCTTGAATCAGAAAATCGTTTATCAATTGTAAAGTAGGCCAAGGCAGCAATCATATTAGGCTGGTAAATAAAGGACAACAACTACACCATCAAAAAGATCTATAAACTCTGTACGTGTGTGTGGGTGCATGCACACTTGTGCTAAAGAAATTTAAAACTGCACACTGAACCTGCTATATGATCCATCAACACCGTAATTATCTTGTGCAAGACACGCACTACCTACCTGAATAGAATGAAACAAAATGAGATTGCTACTTTTGCCTATACAAATTATGCGCAGCAAGGGATTAAACATTTTTTTCAAAACCTGTACAAACTTGACAATTAGCAAATACACTGAGAATATAGACAAAAAACTATTAAATCATTAAACATCAAAAGCATCAGAGTGGAAAACAGAAAAGAGTAATTAGTATGAAGCTTTCTTTTTGGTGAAAAAAATCTCAGTTCTCAATCTTCGACCCCAGACTGCTCAGCACTTGACCATGTTCACCTCAATTATCAAGACCTTAAATTGTAATTTTAAAGATTACATATATCATATAAAACAATGAAAGCCCACTCTGTCACTATCTAGAACAATGAGATATCCATTTTTTATGGTTCAGAAGGCAAATCAAAATAAATACTCATTCCATTATAATGATGGGATATTTACCATATAGCACAGGTTTACCCAAATTCAGATCGAAGATGTGATGTGCAAGTACCTAAAAAACTGGCGCAGCATTTGAGGTAATAGCCTCATGAAAGACATAATTCCAATCCTTGCCATAATTCAAATTGTTTCCTGTAACAACAAGGGACTAAAATTGAGATGAACTAAGTTTGCTTGGCCGAGAGTTGACAAACTACAGTTGCAACTCATATTGTGCTAAAACAAAGTGAATCCACAGAACCACCTTAAACTTCTTCTAGACATTTTCACTTTAACCGAGACTCCAATAAAGACTCTTTCCTCGTTTAGACACCCATGCTTGTACAAAATAGGTAAGCCATAAAAAATTCATGGTTCAGTCAAAAAACTATACAATTTATCTAATTTACATAATATTTTGCTTGGATTCAAGTGAAAACAAGTATGTATGTCTTTCTGATGAATATCCATCTGCTGATGGTAATGGATACTACAACTTTCTAGTCCAGAGAAGATTATGTGCATACTTATTAAGTGAATTATATAAGTAAAACTGGATTTTTCGAAAACTATCCAATGAAAATATGTTCTTTGCAAAACTGGCACTAATTTTTATTTATCCAAAAAAACCACTTCTTCGAGTATGTAGCCATGGAATGGAGTGTGACCAAATATGATTTTTTTCTAGTACTGGTATCCAGCTAGTATGGGTACCAAGCTTCAATTATGAGAAGTAGCAAGAAAACTACAGTCGGACCAATTCTGGTTTTGAAAAAAAATACTACACATATTTAGTGGGCATTCTATTAGTAAACCATGATATTAAGATGTGTCAAACGGCACCACACACTGCCTACAAATACAGTCTAGTGACTAATTTTTAGGGAGAAGACCATAGTCCAGTGGCAAGTCATAAGAAACAAAGCCTGAATCTCCAACCCTTACTTGGAAGCTTGGGGATGCCAAGCTTATGGCAGAGCACATATAGAAGTGGTTACAAAGTGCTGTAGAGGAAGTCGTATGACTCGCTGCTGAGCTTGTGGAGAATCTGGCATGCCCTCGTAGTAGAGGTACATGGTGGCTGAACTTAACCTACTGAACTTAACCTGAATTCTTGGACATATCGTTCTTGCAGAACGAAAAAGGCCTCTCCTGGCAATAACACTGCACATAACACATCAAACAAAAAGAATTAGGCATCTGTAGGAAGAGATCTAAGTAAGAAGGCAGCCAGCCAATGCAACGCCAAGGTCCCGGCGACCCTATGGGAGAGGGTAAATGCAAACCTAGACAGTCGAGTAACAGAAGGAAGTACAGAATTTTTCAACTAAAAGTGAGCAGTTCATTGTGGTTGTGACGCCCCCGATTCAATCGTACACTAATCATGCACGCAAATGTGTACGATCAAGATCAGGGACTCACGGGAAGATATCACAACACAACTCTAAAACATAAATAAGTCATACAAGCATCATAATACAAGCCAGGGGCCTCGAGGGCTCGAATACAAGTGCTCGATCATAGACGAGTCAGCGGAAGCAACAATATCTGAGTACAGACATAAGTTAAACAAGTTTGCCTTAAGAAGGCTAGCACAAACTGGGATACAGATCGAAAGAGGCGCAGGCCTCCTGCCTGGGATCCTCCTAACTACTCCTGGTCGTCGTCAGTGGGCTGCATGTAGTAGTAGGCGCCTCCAGTGTAGTAGTCGTCATCGACGGTGGAGTCTGGCTCCTGGGCTCCATCGTCTGGTTGCAGCAATCGTGTAGAGATAGGGGGAAAAGGGGGAACAAGGCAACCGTGAGTACTCATCCAAAGTACTCGCAAGCAAGGAGCTACACTACATATGCATGGATATATGTGTAAAGGCCATATCGATGGACTGAATCTGAGAAAGCCGTAATAAGAGGGGATAGCTAGTCTTATCGAAGACTACGCTCGGGCAGCCTCCGCCTTGCAACATGTAGAAGAGAGTAGATCAAGTCCTCCAAGTAGCATCACATAGCAATAATCCTACCCGCGATCCCTCCTCATTGCCACGAGAGAGAGCGACCACCGGTTGTATCCGCACTTGGAAGGGTGTGTTTTATTAAGTATCCGATTCTAGTTGTCATAAGGTCAAGGTACAACTCCAAGTCGTCCTGTTACCGAAGATCACGGCTATTCGAATAGATTAACTTCCCTGCAGGGGTGCACCACATAACCCAACACGCTTGATCCCATTTGGCCGGACACACTTTCCTGGGTCATGCCCGCCGCGGAAGATCAACACGTCGCAGCCCCACCTAGGCACAACAGAGAGGCCAGCACGCCGGTCTAAACCTAAGCGCACAGGGGTCTGGGCCCATCACCCTGAGCACACCTGCACGTTGCGTACGCGGCCGGAATCAGACCTAGCCTAGTGGCGTTCCAGTCCAATCCGGCGCGCGCCGCTCAGTCGCTGACGTCACGAAGTGCTTCGGCTGATACCACGACGCCGGGATACCCATAACTACTCCCACGTAGATGGTTAGTGCGTATAGACCAAATGGCCAGACTCAGATCAAATACCAAGATCTCGTTAAACGTGTTAAGTATCCGCGAACGCCGAACAGGGCCAGGCCCACCTCTCTCCTAGGCGGTCTCAACCTGCCCTGTCGCTCCGCCTCAAAGATCCACTCGCGGGTGCCCCACAAGCCGACCCGACTTTAGTCACCACATGTATGATGTATAAAGTATATAGTATATACCCGTGATCACCTCCCGAGTGATCACGGCCCGATAGTATAGCACAGCAGACGGACAAGAATGTAGGGCCATAGATGGAAATACTAGCATCCTATACTAAACAGTAGGATAGCAGGTAAAGGTAACAATGAGTAGCAAGGACAAAGCTATGCATCGGGATAGGTATAATGAAAGCAGTAACATGCTACACTACTCTAATGCAAGCAGTATAGAGAAGAGTAGGCGATATCCGTGATCAAAGGGAGGGCTTGCCTGGTGGCTCGCAAGAGAGAGGGTCGCCAACTCCGTAGTTGAACTGGCAAGCAAGATCGGTCTCGTAGTCTCTACCGGAGAGAAGAGGGGAAGAAACAATGAATACCATGTAAACATATGCATATCGATGCATGACATGACAAGTAACGATGCTAGGCGTGCCCTAACGTGGTATGAGGTGGTACTGTTATAGAAACATCCGGAAAGTATTCCGGTGTTTCGCTGGGCAGAGGAGCCGGAGGGGGAAAGTTGCGAGTTCGATAGGTTAGGGGGGTGTGGCGGACGAACGGGTCGCGTATCCGGAATCGTCTCGTCGTTCTGAGCAACTTTCATGTTGAAAATATTTTAATCCGAGTTACGGGTTAAAAGATATGATTTTCTAAGGATTTTATTAATTTCTAGAATTTAATTAATTATTTAATTAATTCGAAAAACAGATTAATGACATCAGCATGATGTCATGCAGACATCAGCAGTCAACAGAGTTGACTCGGTCAACCTGATGGTGGGACCCGGTTGTCATTGTCTAAGACTAACTAATCAGGTTTAGTTAGTCTAACTAAAGTGATTAGGTTTATTAACTACAATTAATTAGGTTAAATAATCAGGATTAATTAAGTTAATTAATTCTTTAATTAATTAATTAATGTTTTAGTTAATTAATTATTGATTATTTTTTAAATCCTTCTTCTTTTTTTTCTTTTTTTATAAATCCCTTTTTTTAAAATCCTTTTTTTTCTTATTAAAACGTTCTGGGGGCGGGCCCCCTAGTCAGTGGCCCGGGGGCCTTAGCGGGCACAGGGCGGTGCGGGTGCGGGCGTGAGCCCGACTGGGCACTGGGCGCCCGTGCCCGAGGCCACCGCAGCGAAGGCGCGAGGCCCACCAAGGCCGGCCTCGCTCGACAGCGGCAGGAGACGGGGAGCAGGGGAGGCCCCGGACGGCGACGACCCGGGCGGGCGCGGCCAGGAGCCACGGGAAGGAGGCGACGGTGGCCGGGCGGGCAGCAGCAAGGGGGAGCGGGGACCCTCCATGGCCGGGCGGGGTCGGGGCGCGGTCACGCAGCGACGTGCAGGGGACGGCGCACGGGCACGGGAGGAGGAGAGGGCAGAGGTGAGGCGACCAGGGGGAGAGGGCGCGGCGACCGCGGGCGCCGGAGCGCGGACCGCGCGGGCACGGCGCGGTTAGTGAGCGAGGGGGATAGAGGAGAGGGGAGGGGGCGGCTTGGGAGGCCGGCCGGAGAGGAGTCGGGGACGCGAGGGCGGGACGACGCGGTGCTCGCGGCGTTGGCCAAACGGAGGAGCGGTGTCGATCCGTCGATGGGGGCGCCGCAGACTCGTGCTGGTGGGCGGGAGTCGCGGTGGTCGCGCGCCGGTGCGGGACGGTGTGCGAGCGAGGGGCGTCCAGGGGCGCGGTCGAGGGGAGTGCGGTGAGCGCGCAACGGGTGGCGCCGGAGCGCGTCGACCGCGGGCGAGGAGGGCGGTGACCGTGGCGACCTAGGGGGAGAGGGGGCGAAGGGGGAGCTCACGGGGGGGGGGGGGAGTAGGGCGCGGGCAGCGGGCTCGGGGAAGTTTGGGGAGGCCGACGGGGACGCGCGACGGAGTGGATGCAGTCCGGCGAGGTGGCGGCGAGCTCCGGGCGGCGTCGGTGGTGGCGCCCTCCTCCTCGATCCCGATCCAATCGGGGAGGGGAGGGAGGAGATATTTTGGGGAGCGGGGGGGAAGTGTCGGTGGGTGGTGTGGGTTGGACCGAGGGGAGTGGGGAGGCTTATGGGGGTGCGGGGTGGGCGGCTGGCCGGGGTGGCCAGTGGGCAGTTGGCCCATCGGGTGGGGTTTCTCTTCTTCCCTCTTTTTTGATAGTTTTAGGTTTTAGTTTTTCTGTTTTGTTCTTATTTATTTTCTTTTCTGTTTTAAATCAGTTTAAATTATTTAGACATTTTCTAAAAATGTGTTTACTGCACCACAATTACCTTTGTAATATTTGACAACCAATTTAACATTTTAGTTTTAATTTTTTAAAACTTTTATTGTTATCATTAATTTGAATTTGAATCTCGAACGGTTCCGAATTATTGTGAGGATAGCAACAGTAACCGAGGTGTCATGGCACGATTAGCGTGGGATTACTGTAGCATGATTATCCGGGCGTTACAAATCTCCTCCACTACAAGAAATCTCGTCCCGAGATTTAGGAGGTAGAAGGAAACAGTGCGGGGTATTCATCACGCAGGCGATCCTCGCGTTCCCAGGTGGCTTCATCTTCAGAATGGTGCGACCACTGGACTTTGAGGAACTTGATCGCCTTCTGGCGTGTGCGGCGTTCAGCTTGGTCGAGAATGCGGACCGGATGCTCTTTATAGGAGAGGTCCTACTGCAATTCGAGCACTTCATGATCCACTGCTCGGATTGGGTCCTTGAAGCAGCGACGGAGCTGGGACACGTGGAACACATCGTGAACCTGAGAAAGGTTCGACGGAAGCTCCAGTTGATATGCCACTTTCCCACGCCTTTCCGGAATAGTGAATGGGCCAATATAGCGAGGAGCCAGCTTGCCCTTGATCCCGAAGCGGTAAGCACCCTTCATTGGTGTAACGCGAAGATAGGCCTTTTCGCCAGGTTGATAGACCATGTCTTTATGATGACGGTCATAATTACTCTTTTGACGTGACTGAGCAGTCTTGAGATTCTCGCGAATAACGCGGACTTGTTCTTCGTTATGTTGGATAATATCCGGACCGAAGAGTGGACGTTCCCCAGTTTCTGACCAGGTCAGAGGGGTTCGACACTTTCGTCCATATAACACTTCGAAGGGGGCCATCTTCAGACTAGCTTGATAGCTATTGTTATAAGAGAACTCAGCATACGGGAGAGATTCCTCCCATTTCTTGCCGAAGGAAATAACACAAGCTCGAAGCATGTCTTCGAGAACTTGGTTGAAACGTTCAACTTGCCCTTGTGGCTGCGGATGAAACGCAGTACTGAAAGATAAGTGAGTCCCCATAGCTTCTTGGAAACTTGCCCAGAATCTTGAAGTGAATAAGCTGCCACGGTCCGAACTGATAACCAGTGGAATACCGTGAAGTGAAACAATTTTGGACATGTAGAGAGTTGCAAGCTGACTAGCAGTGATCGTTTCTTTGACCGCAGAAAATGTGCAACTTTAGAAAGCCGGTCAATGACGACAAGAATAGCATCATTACCTTTCTGCGACTTGGGAAATCCAAAGGATTTAAGTCCATTTCAACATGGTCCCATTTCCATTTAGGAATAGAGATAGGTTGCAGAGTTCCAGCAGGCCTTTGATGTTCTGCTTTGATACGACGGCAAACGTCACACTCAGCAACATAGCGAGCAATGTCTTGCTTCATATTAGACCACCAGAATCTCTGACGGATGTCTTGGTACATCTTTGTACTACCAGGATGGATACATAGAGGCGTATCATGAGCTTCTTTCATAACCTCCTGAGTCATATTCAGGTTTTCCTTCTTACACGGCACCACTAGGCGGCCTTTGAAGTACAAGGCGCCATCATCAGCAATAGTGAAGAATGAGGGCTTTCCTTCTTTGAGGTCGCGCTTAATCTTGTGGACTTCAGAGTCATATCCCTGTATTGTCTTGATGGAGCTCACGAGATCGGGTTCGACAGCCAGGGTATAGAGGGAACCCTGGGAAACAACACGGAGATTCATCTTGCGAGACTCCTCAGGAGGGGGAGCGAGTGCACCCGGAGGAACAATATGGAGGTTCAGCTTTCTGAATTCTTCAACAAGTGAGGGCTGAACCTTGTGAATCTGGAGGTGGTTGCAGTAAGACTTGCGGCTTAAAGCATCAGCCATTACATTAGACTTGCCTGGTGTATAGGAAATACCCAAGTCAAAGTATGCAACAATCTCCATCCATCTCTGCTGACGGAGGTTCAGGTCAGGCTGAGTGAACAGATACTTCAGACTTTGGTGGTCGGTGAAGATCTCGCAACGATTACCGAGAAGGTAATGTCGCCACTGTTTTAGCGCATGAATGACAGCAGCAAGTTCGAGGTCGTGAACTGGGTAGTTTTCTTCGTGAGGGCGCAATTGTCGAGAGGCATATGCAATCACTTTGCGCTCCTGCATTAGGACACAGCCTAATCCCTGACGGGAAGTGTCGCAAAGAATGACGTAAGTCCTTCTTAGTATCGAGGAGCTAGTATCGCAGAAGTCAACTTGTCTTTGAGTGCCCGGAAACTTTCCCCGACATTTATCTCATCCATTGGAACTTGACGCCCTTATTCAACAAAGTTAGTCGAGGCTGGCAATCTTGGAGAAGTTCTCGACGAATCGACGGCAATAGCTGGCGAGACCGAGAAAACTTCTGACTTGCTTGACATTCTTCGGAGGAGTCCA
Source organism: Aegilops bicornis (assembly GCA_021605145.1). NCBI lineage: Eukaryota > Viridiplantae > Streptophyta > Magnoliopsida > Poales > Poaceae > Aegilops > Aegilops bicornis. The sequence continues at coordinate 786,797,711 of CM038671.1, read as the reverse complement.
ATCGAGAATAGCCTGAACTCGTTCAGGGTTGACGGCAATACCATCCTTAGAGATGACATGCCCAAGATAGGTTACTTCGGGATGCCGTAATTCACATTTGGAGAACTTGGCATAAAGTTGATGCTCTCGTAGCTTTTTCCAAAGACAAGACGAAGATGTTCAGCATGTTCTTCTTCGTTCTTGGAAAATACCAGGATATCATCCAGATAAACCACGACGAACTTGTCGAGGTAATCCATGAGTATATAGTTCATCAGTCGAGAGAAGGTGGCTGGAGCATTGGTTAAGCCGAAAGACATGACGGTGTACTCATATGAACCATAACGAGTCACAAAGGCGGTCTTTGGGATATCCTCTTCACGAACACGGATCTGGTGGTAACCCAACCTCAAGTCGAGTTTAGAGAACACTGATGAACCAGCCAGTTGATCATATAGATCAAGGATACTTATTCTGAATGGTAGTTTGGTTTATAGGACGGTAGTCTTGGACCAATCGGTTTGTCCCATCCTTCTTCTTGACAAAGAGAGAAGGTGCTCCCCAAGGAGAGCAACTTGGGCGAATGAAACCACTGCGAAGAGACTTGTCGATTTCCTCCTTGAGCTCAAGGAGTTCATGCGGCGGCATCTTGTAGGGTCACTAGGCTATAGGAGTGGTGCCTGGTTTCGAGTCGATGACGAATTCGACAGCTCTAGCAGGGGGAATCCCTGGAAGTGCTTCAGGAAAGACGTCCTGGAAGTCGCGAACGACAGGAATGTTTTCAATGCCCTCGAGGGGTGCGGTGTTCAATGCATTCAATGCATAGAGCCTTGCCTCGGCATTCTGAACCAGACGAGCATTATAGCTTATTATTTCATCAGAAGGGTGTAGCAGATGGACGGTCTTAGTGGCGCAAACGATTGAAGCAGTATGCGCTTTCAACCAATCCATCCCCAAAATGAGGTCGATGTTAGACGTCTTCGTGGATAATGGGTGAGGCATAGAATTCCAGCCCTTCGATTTCCACGGGGACGTCGACGCCAACCATGGAGGTTAGACATTGTCCCAAGGGGGTTTTTACCACTACCGAAGAGTTCATCTCCTCACACTTAACGTCGTGCTTGTATGCAAAATCTTCTGACATGAATGAATGCGATGCTCCTGAATCGAATAAAACAGATGCAGGTACTGAATTTACGAGGAGTGTACCCATCACAGTAGCAGGCTGGTCTTGAGCTTCGTTCAGATCAACATGGTTGGCATGAACCCGACCATAAGGCTTGGCATTGTTGTTGCGGGGCTGGTTGCTTCCACGGCCAGTTGCGGGAAGGGCCAGTTGATTCTGGTTCTGATTGCATTCCCTAGCACGGTGCCCTGGTTGACCACATCTGAAGCACAATCCATTGTTGGGAGTAGGAACAGGAGCTTGGGGTGGTGGAGCTGGAAGCCTTGGCTGCCTAGTTGGAGGAGTAGGCAGACGAGGTGCAGCATAGCTCTGCCTTTGGGCAGGTGCATTTGGCTGGTACATGCTGTTGGGAATCCATATCTTACGCTTCTGCGAGGAAGGGCCCGAAGATGAGCCCGTGTCACGGTTGCGCCTGTTAGAGCTCTGCTATTCCTGCAGACCAGTTTCGACATTGATAGCTTTGTTCACCAAGGTGGCGAAATCAGCAAAGTCGTGCACTAGAAGTGCGAGCTTGATGTCAGCTTGAAGGCCGTCACGGAACTTCTCTTGTCTGCGTGCATCAGTTGCAATGTCCTCTTCAGCATAGCGAGACAAGTCCAGGAACTTTCGCTGATAAGCTTCAACAGTCTTGTTGCCTTGGGTGAGGTTGCGGAACTCACGCTTCTTTCGGTCCATGACTCCTTGAGGGATGAAGCGGGCACGGAAAGCAGCTTGGAAGTCTGGCCAGGTGATGATTGTTCCAGCTGGCTGAGTACGCCGGTGGCTGTCCCACCATTGAGCTGCGGGTCCCTTCAGGAAGAAGGAAGCAAAGGTGACATAGCTGGCAGGGGTTACATTAGCAGACTCCATCTCATAGGTGATGTCACGGAGCCACCATCAAGATCCGAGGCTGGGTTGAGCTGCGGTACACACTTGGGTTGAGGCGCATGAAATCCTGCAGAGTTGCCGTGTTTGGCTGCCGTTCATATTGGGGCGAGGAAACTGAGCCATCATGTTTTCCATGAACTGGCGATTCATCTCAAGCTGTTGGATCATACCAGCCATGTACTCAGGCGGTGGTGGGAAGTTGCCACCACGACCACGACCAGCTGGTCTAACCATCCTGCTAATATAACAGGGGTAGTTCAGCATTTGAGAAATTTTGCAAAGGACAAGAATCATTCATGATGAAACATGCATAATGAAAACAGCACGATAGAAACTACATAGTAGTCGGCATATCTTACAAAAGGGATCATGCATAGAGTTCGATACACAGAGTTCAGTACATAGACTAAGACATCATAGGCGGCATGCAGGCTCGCGACGAATGCATCTAACACTTAACAAGCAAGCCTACATCAGTCCCACGCGGTACTGCGGAGGTAGCTGTAGCCTGAAAGCTGGTAGTGTGGCAGCGGATAGTCCTCCACGTCAGTGACCTAGGGGCCGCGGATACTCTGGTGCAGAACCCGACGCCCAAGTGGCAGAAGAGGACCAAGTGCGGGAGAGTAGCCTCCCACCTCTGGCCAACCGACACCCTGGGGCATCACGGTCCTGGCAGCACAGTAGTGGAGTCATACTCCCGAGAGTAGAGGTGGACGATGGCTCGGTACTGCTCCTGGTTAAAGTCCTGGTACTCCTCAAAGACGGTGTACTCAGGGTGCCAGCGATAATCCAGATAGGTCATCATCTCTGCTAGCACCGCAGGTGATCCGGAGGCACCCATGGCTGTCGTGTGGCGCACGACCTGCCTCGTGGGTTCCATCTGAAAACAAAGATGTTTCAAAGGAGTCAAATGACAGTGTGGAAATTGATCAAAATACAATTCCAAGGAATAACTATGGCTTTATCCAACTTTGGGGTGAATGTGGTCATGGGATCCTAGTGTTAGTTAGTAAATTCGTTTAACCCGAGTAGAAGAGAGTTCAGAGTCCAGAGTAAAGGTCGAGGAGTAAAAGATCCTAGTACCACCCGATGGCGACGTGGGCCCGTAAGGCACACAGCCATGTTAGTAAAAGTTTTTGCAATGTCTAGACTCGACTTGACCAAGGAGTGTGGAAGGGGGATTCCTACAGGCAGTCGGCTCTGATACCAACTTGTGACGCCCCCGATTCAATTATACACTAATCATGCACGCAAATGTGTACGATCAAGATCAGGGACTCACGGGAAGATATCAAAATACAACTCTAAAACATAAATAAGTCATACAAGCATCATAATACAAGCCAGGGGCCTCGAGGGCTCAAATACAAGTGCTCGATCATAGACAAGTCAGCGGAAGCAACAATATCTGAGTACAGACATAAGTTAAACAAGTTTGCCTTAAGAAGGCTAGCACAAACTGGGATACAGATCGAAAGAGGCGCAGGCCTCCTGCCTGGGATCCTCCTAACTACTCCTGGTCGTCGTCCGCGGGCTGCACGTAGTAGTAGGTGCCTCCAGTGTAGTAGTCGTCATCGACGGTGGCGTCTGGCTCCTGGGCTCCATCGTCTGGTTGCAGCAATCGTGTAGAGATAAGGGGAAAAGGGGGAACAAGGCAACCGTGAGTACTCATCCAAAGTACTCGCAAGCAAGGAGCTACACTATATATGCATGGATATATGTGTAAAGGCCATATCAGTGGACTGAACTGCAGAAAGCCAGAATAAGAGGGGGATAGCTAGTCTTATCGAAGACTACGCTTCTGGCAGCCTCCGTCTTGCAACATGTAGAAGGGAGTAGACTGAAGTCCTCCAAGTAGCATCACATAGCAATAATCCTACCCGGCGATCCCCGCCTCATTGCCCTGAGAGAGAGCGACCAACGGTTGTATCTGGCACTTGGAAGGGTGTGTTTTATTAAGTATCCGATTCTAGTTGTCATAAGGTCAAGGTACAACTCCAAGTCGTCTTGTTACCGAAGATCACGGCTATTCGAATAGATTAACTTCCCTGCAGGGGTGCACCACATAACCCAACACGCTTGATCCCATTTGGCCGGACACACTTTCCTGGGTCATGCCCGGCCGCGGAAGATCAACACGTCGCAGCCCCACCTAGGCACAACAAAGAGGCCAGCACGTCGGTCTAAACCTAAGCGCACAGGGGTCTAGGCCCATCGCCCTGAGCACACCTGCACGTTGCGTACGCGGCCGGAAGCAGACCTAGCCTAGTGGCGTTCCAGTCCAATCCGGCACGCGCCGCTCAGTCGCTGAAGTCACGAAGTGCTTCGGCTGATACCACAACGCCGGGATACCCATAACTACTCCCACGTAGATGGTTAGTGCGTATAGACCAAATGGCCAGACTCAGATCAAATACCAAGATCTCGTTAAACGTGTTAAGTATCCGCGAACGCCGAACAGGGCCAGGCCCACCTCTCTCCTAGGCGGTCTCAACCTGCCCTATCGCTCCGCCTCAAAGATCCACTCGCGGGTGCTCCACAAGCCGACCCGACTTTAGTCACCACATGTATCATGTATAAAGTATATAGTATATACCCGTGATCACCTCCCGAGTGATCACGGCCCAATACTATAGCACAGCAGACGGACAAGAATGTAGGGCCACTGATGGAAATACTAGCATCCTATACTAAACAGTAGGATAGCAGGTAAAGGTAACAACAGTAGTAGCAAGGACAGGCTATGCATCAGGATAGGTATAACAGAAAGCAGTAACATGCTACACTACTCTAATGCAAGCAGTATAGAGAAGAGTAGGCGATATCTGGTGATCAAAGGGAGGGCTTGCCTGGTTGCTCTGGCAAGAGAGAGGGGTCGTCAACTCCGTAGTCGAACTGGGCAGCAGCAGCTGGCTTGGCCTCGTAGTCTACCGAAGAGAAGAGGGGGAAGAAACAATGAATACCATGTAAACATATGCATATCGATGCATGACATGACAAGTAACGATGCTAGGCGTGCCCTAACGTGGTATGAGGTGGTACCGGTTAAGCGGGGAAACATCCGGGAAAGTATTCCCGGTGTTTCGCGTTTTCGGGCAGAGGAGCCGGAGGGGGAAAGTTGCGAGTTCAATAGGTTAGGGGGGTGTGGCGGACGAACGGGTTGCGTACCCGGAACCGTCTCGTCGTTCTGAGCAACTTTCATGTTGAAAATATTTTAATCCGAGTTACGGGTTAAAAGATATGATTTTCTAAGGATTTTATTAATTTCTGGAATTTAATTAATTATTTAATTAATTCGAAAAATAGATTAATGACATCAGCATGTTGTCATGCTGACATCAGCAGTCAACAAAGTTGACTCGGTCAACCTGATGGTGGGACCCGGTTGTCATTGTCTAAGACTAACTAATCAGGTTTAGTTTGTCTAACTAAAGTGATTAGGTTTATTAACTACAATTAATTAGGTTAAGTAATCAGGATTAATTAAGTTAATTAATTCTTTAATTAATTAATTAATGTTTTAGTTAATTAATTATTGATTTATTTATTTATTTTAAATCCTTCTTCTTTTTTTTATTTTTATAAATCCCTTTTTTCTAAATCCTTTTTTTTCTTATTAAAAGCGTTAAAGGCGGGCCCCTAGTCGATGTCTGGGGCCTTAGCGGGCACTGAGGCGGTGCAGTGCGGGCGTGAGCCCGACTGCACTGGGCGCCTGTCGAGGCCACTGCAGCGAGGGCGCGAGGCCCAACCAAGGCCGGGCGGCCTCGCCGACAATGCATGAGGCCGGGAGTGTGGAGGCCCCGGACGGGCGACGGCTCAAGGCGGGCGCCAGAGCCGCGGGAAGGAGGCGGTGGTGGCCGGGCGGGCAGCAGCAAGGGGGAGCGGGGACCCTCCATGGCCGGGCGGGGTCGGGGCGCGGTCACGCAGCGACGTGCAGGGGAAGGCGCACGGGCACGGGAGGAGGAGAGGGCAGAGGTGAGGCGACCAGGGGGGAGAGGACGCGATCATGGGCGCCCTTGTGGACCCAGCTGAGCACGGCGCGATGAGTGAGCGAGGAGAGAGGAGGGAGGCGGCTGGGGAGGTCGGCCGAAGAGGAGTCGGGGACGCGAGGGCGGGACGACGCGGTGGTCGCGGCGTTGGCCGAACGGAGGAGCAACGTCGATCCGTCGATGGGGGCGCCGCGGCCTCGTGCTGGTGGGCGGGAGTCGCGGTGGTCGTGGCGACCTAGGGGGAGGGGGGCGAAGGGGGAGCTCACGGGGGGGAGTAGGGCACGGGCAGCGGGCTCGGGGAAGTTTGGGGAGGCCGACGGGGACGCGCGACGGAGTGGATGCAGTCCGGCGAGATGGCGGCGAGCTCCGGGCGGCGTCGGTGGTGGCGCCCTCCTCTTCGATCCCGATCCAATCAGGAAGGGGAGGGAGGAGATATTTTGGGGAGGGGGGGGGGGGAGTGTCGGTGGGGGGTGTGGGTTGGACCGAGGGGGAGTGGGGGAGGCTTATGGGAGGGTGCGGGGGTGGGCCGGCCTGGTGGCCAGCTGGGCCGGTTGGCCCATCGGGTGGGGGTTTCTCTTCTTCCCTCTTTTTTTTGATAGTTTTAGGTTTTAGTTTTTCTGTTTTGTTTTTATTTATTTTCTTTTCTGTTTTAAATCAGTTTAAATTATTTAGACATTTTCTAAAAATGTGTTTACTTCACCACAATTACCTTTGTAATATTTGACAACCACCGAACATTTTAGTTTTAATTTTTGAAAACTTTTATTGTTATCATTAATTTAAATTTGAATCTCGAACGGTTCCGAATTATTGTGAGGATAGCAATAGTAACCGAGGTGTTATGGCATGATTAGCATGGGATTACTGTAGCATGATTATCCGGGCGTTACAGTGGTGAAGTTTGCCGCCATGTCTTCGTGGAGAAGAACCAGAACGTTTATAGGTGGGAAGATCGGACTCTCCCGTCGGTACAGGGGTCACTGGAACCGTACAACGAACTACGACATGGAGAGAATAGTGGAGTGCAAAAAGGAAGCCAAATCTGGGAGGATTCCGTACCGCCAAGCCAGATGCCCATATCACGCAGAAGAGCAGGAAGGGAACATGGCCTCACCCACGAAATCCACCTCGCCTGTGTCTGGCCGCTAGTCGGAGGGCTTCGCCGGTGAGCAGCCTGAAACCTCCCTGATGGATCTCCCACCTCGCGCGGATCTCACTGGTCGTGGCGTGGCCGTTGTGCGTCGGGGTGGCGATGGAGCAAGACCATGCCAGGACGCCGCATCTACTAGAGGTGAGAGCCTGGAAAGAACGGATGCAGCGGTGCGCCTACCGAAGCGTCATTAGCGGACATGGGGAGGATGTGGGCAGGGGAGACCGGGATTGATGGATATGCGTCAACAATAGCTTTATATACGGATGTAGGGCGGTTTGTTGGTGTGCTCGTTTTTCCTCTCAATATTTCTCCAGTATTCTACATCGATGACGAACCAAAACGAACGTCGGAAACACTTACACGTGTTCCCACGTGTCACCAAACCAGATCGCTTGCTGGTTCTACAGCCTTCTAGATGCAAATATCTTGGTAGTTCCATAGGACACGTGATTAAACTGTTTGCTAAAAAATCCAAACGACCAGCCTGCGTCGCAGGGAGAGGCTGTAAAAAATTCCCAAAAAACAAGAAAAATCGAACCCTTACGGGCCTAGTAATCTTTGTATATGTGATCATCTATGAAAAAAACATCATATTTTATAAAAAAATCATTACATATATATATGAACAAAAACAATTATGATAACAAGCATATATATATATCATATATATAAAAAACAAGCATATATATGAAAAAAACAAGCATATATATGAAACAAATGCTAGGGAGGGCGCCGGCCGGACCAAGGTGAGGAGGACCGCGGGGTCGGCGGCGAGGATGGCGACGGGGCAGTGGGCGCGCGCTCGGGGTAGGGCCGACGTCGACGAAGGTCGAGGCAGCGCGACGGCGCGCGTCGGGGCAGGGGCGCGGGCGACTATGAGGGCGTCTGGGCGGCGCGTGTCGGGCAGGGGGCGCGGGCGACGGTGAGGGCGCGGGCGACAGCGACGGCGGGGGCGGCGGGCGGCGTCGGCGTCCCGAGATGAGAGTGAAAATTTCCCAAGTGTGAACTTATATAGCAAAGCCTTTAGTCCTGGTTCGTGGCACCAACCGGGACTAATGCACCCTTTAGTCCCGGTTGGTGCCACCAACCCGGACCCAAGACCTCATTTCAAGAGCCCAAAGGGCGGAAGCGGCGACCTTTGGTCCCGGTTGGTGGCATGAACCGGGACTAAAGAAGGCGTTGGTCCCGGTTGGTGCCACGAACCGGGACCAAAGGGTGGCATTGGTCCCGGTTCGTGCCACCAACCGGGACCAATGGCCTTGCACAGCGGCGTGGTGGTGGGAGTTTAGTCCCACCTCGCTAGTTGAGAGCGTCGACCACCTGCTTATAAGCACTGCTGCCTCCTCTCTCTCGAACTCCTCTGAACTGCAGGCCTATGGCCCTAATCTGACACTGCTTTGCCTGTGGGCCTTCTGCGGGCCTGAATCCTGGCCCATGGTAGGGTTTCTAGTCGTATTCAGGCCGTGGGGGCCCAGTAGGAGGCACTTTTTTGTTGTTTTGTTTTCTTTACTTATTGTTGCTATTTTTATTTTTTTCCAGTTTTTTTGTTTTGTTTTCTGCATTATTTATTTTCTTTTGTTTTTTGCTTTATTTTTTAATTCTTTTTGCTTTTACTTTTAGAAAATTATAAACTTTCTGTTAGTGCCATTAGTTTTCAAATTTGAAAACACTTTTTTTGTTTTTTTGTTTTCTTTCTTGCTTTATTTATTTTATTTTCTTTCTACTTACAACAAAATACTTATTGTTGCTATTTTTATTTATTTTTCCAATTTTTTCGTTTTGTTTTCTGCATTATTTATTTTCTTTTGTTTTTTGCTTTATTTTTTAATTCTTTTTTGCTTTTAGTTTTAGAAAAATTATAAACTTTCTGTTAGTGCCATTAGTTTTCAAATTTGAAAACTCTTTTTTTTCTTTGTTGCTTTATTTATTTTATTTTGCTTCTACTTACAACAAAATACTTATTGTTGCTATTTTTATTTTGTTTGCTGTTTTTTTTCTGCATTATTTATTTTCTTTTGTTTTTTGCTTTATTTTTTAATTCTTTTTGCTTTTAGGTCAGCAGGATTATAAATTTCTGTTTGTGCCATTATTTTTAGAAAAATTATAAACTTTCTGTTAGTGCCATTAGTTTTCAAATTTGAATAGTTAAAATTTGAATTCTTTGAAATTTGTATGAATCACAAGTTTGTGATTAACTTTACTAAAAAAATGAACATAGATGCGCCTATAGAGAAAATTCAACCTAAATTCATAATAAATTTCTATGAATTTCAGAGAAATTCACTATGAATTTAGGTCAAATTCCTTGTATAGGGGCATCTATTTTCACTTTGAGAGGAGCGCAACAAGGCAGAGAGGGACGGGCTTATAAACCGGTGTGAGCGCCCTTCGGTTGGCGAGGTGGGACTAAACTCTGACCGCAACGAGGACCAACCCTTTAGTCCCGGTTTGTGGCACAAACCGGGACTAATGGTCATGGGCCAGGGGCGAGGCGCATTGGTCCCGGTTCGTGCGTGGAACCGGGACCAAAAGGTCCAGATGAACCGGGACCAATGGCCCACGTGGCTGCCCTCTTGAGAGTGTTCTTGGTGAGAACATAGTTGACAAGGAGCGAACCGGGATTAATGGTATTACGTGGGTCGAACCATAAGACATTAAAGCATTTCAAATGAACTCTGAAAAAGTTGAAAGTTGGCATGGTATCATAATTTCACCCACATAGCATGTGCATGTACAAAACGGACAATGGTATCATACTAAATGCATTACAAAGTTGGCATGGTATCTTCATAATAGTTGCGGAAGAAAGTCTTCACTTTTTCTTCGCTTGTGTCATTTGCTTATTGCGCCGTAACCATGGATAATCTTCATCTTTTATCAGGATGCTTGGGTCAGCCTTGACTTTGAAGGGAGGAATTTCATGAAACTTTTCATAATCTTCAGACATGTCTGTCTTGCCCTCCACTCCCACGATGTCCCTTTTTCCTGAAAGAACTATGTGGCGCTTTGGCTCATCGTATGATGTATTCGCTTCCTTATCTTTTCTTTTTCTCGGTCTGGTAGACATGTCCTTCACATAGATAACCTGTGCCACATCATTGGCTAGGAGGAACGGTTCGTCAGTGTACCCAAGATTTTTTAGATCCACTGTTGTCATTCCGTCATCGTGGGTCTACACTGCACTCGCCTCCCCGACAGATTGACCCATTTGCACTTAAACAAAGGGACCTTAAAATCATGTCCGTAGTCAAGTTCCCATATGTCCACTATGTAACCATAATATGTGTCCTTTCCCCTCTCGGTTGCTGCATCAAAGCGGACACCGCTGTTTTGGTTGGTGCTCTTTTGATCTTGGTCAATTGTGTAAAATGTATTCCCATTTATCTCGTGTCTTTTGTAAATCAATACAGTCAAAGATGGTCCCCTGGGCAACAAGTACAGCTCATCACAAACATTCTTGTCACCTCTAAGACGTGTTTCCAACCAACTGCTGAAAGTCCTGATGTGTTCACATGTAATCCAGTCGTCGACCGCCTCCCGTGTTTGGAGCGCAGATCGTTTCTTGTGTTCATCGACATACGGGTCACCAAGGTAGAGTTCTCAGAGAACTGTGTAGTGTGCTTGAGACCAAGAATATCCGTCCTTGCATATTATTGAGTCCCTTCCAAGTGTGCCTTTTCCAGTCAGTCTCCCCTCATACCGCGATTTAGGGAGACCTATCTTCTTAAGGCCAGGAATGAAGTCAACAGAAAAACCCGATGACATCCTCTGTTTGATGGCCCATGGAGATGCTTCCTTCTGGCCTAGCGCGGTTACGGACATATTTCTTTAGGACTCCCATGAACATCTCAAAGGGGAACATATTGTATAGAAATATGGGCCCCAGAGTGACAATTTCGTCGACTATATAAACTAGGACGTGCGTCATGATATTGAAGAAGGATGGTGGGAACACCAGCTCGGAACTGACAAGACATTGCGCCACATCAATCCTTAGCGTTGGTATGATTTCTGGATCGATCACCTTCTCAGATATTGCATTGAGGAATGCACATAACTTCACAATGGCTAATCGGACGTTTTCCGATAGAAGCCCCCTCAATGCAACCGGAAGCAGTTGCGTCATAATCACGTGACAGTCATGAGACTTTAGGTTCTAGAACTTTTTCTCTGGCATATTTATTATTCCCTTTATATTCGACGAGAAGCCAGTCGGGACCTTCATACCGAGCAGGCATTCAAAGAAGATTTATTTCTCTTCTTTCGTAAGTGCGTAGCTGGCAGGACCTTCATAGTACTTCGGAGGCATGTCGTCTTTTTCGTGCAAGCGTTGCAGGTCCTCCCGTGCCTCAGGTGTATCTTTTGTCTTCCCGTACACGCCCAAGAAGCCTAGCAGGTTCACGCAAAGGTTCTTCATCACGTGCATCACGTCGATCGAAGAGCGGACCTCTAGGTCTTTCCAGTAGGGTAGGTCCCAAAATATATATTTCTTCTTCCACATGGGTGCGCGTCCGTCAACGTCATTCGGAACAGCTAGTCCGCCGGGACCCTTTCCAAAGATTACTTGTAAATCATTGACCATAGCAAGTACGTGATCACCTGTACGCATGGCGGGCTTCTTCCAGTGATCTGCCTCGCCTTTCTTTCGACATTGATGGTTGGTCGGAAGAAATCGACGATGGCCCAGGTACACATTCATCCTGCAGCTTCCCAGGTATATACTATTGGTGTCAAGTAAACAGTGCGTGCATGCGTGGTATCCCTTTTTGTCTGTCCTGAAAGGTTACTCAGAGCGGGCCAATCATTGATGGTCACGAACAGCAACGCCTTTAGGTCAAATTCCTCCCGTTTGTGCTCATCCCACGTACGTACACCGTTTCCATTCCACAGATGTAAAAGTTCTTCAACTAATGGCCTTAGATACACATCAATGTCGTTGTCGGGTTGCTTAGGGCCTTGGATGAGAACTGGCATCATAATGAACTTCCGCTTCATGCACATCCAAGGGGGAAGGTTATACATACATAGAGTCACGGGCCAGGTGCTGTGATTGCTGCTCTGCTCTCCGAAAGGATTAATGCCATCCGCCCTTAAAGCAAACCATACGTTCCTTGGGTCACTTGCAAACTCATCCCAGTACTTTCTCTCGATTTTTCTCCACCGCGACCCGTCAGCGGGTGCTCTCAACTTTCCGTCTTTCTTACGGTCCTCACTGTGCCATCGCATCAACTTGGCATGCTCTCCGTTTCTGAACAGACGTTTCAACCATGGTATTATAGGAGCATACCACATCACCTTCGAGGAATCCTCTTCATGGGGGGCTCGCTGTCAACATCACCAGGGTCATCTAAATGCGATATTATACCGTAATGCACCGCATACCGGGCATGCGTTCAGATCCTTGTACGCACCGCGGTAGAGGATGCAGTCATTAGGGCATGCATGTATCTTCTGCACCTCCAATCCTAGAGGGCATATGACCTTCTTTGCTGCGTATGTATTGTCGGGTAATTCGTTATCCTTTGGAAGCTTCTTCTTCAATATTTTCAGTAGCTTCTCAAATCCTTTGTCAGGCACAACATTCTCTGCCTTCCACTGCAGCAATTCCAGTACGGTACCGAGCTTTGTGTTGCCATCTTCGCAATTGGGGTACAACCCTTTTTTGTGATCCTCTAACATGCGATTGAACTTCAGCTTCTCCTTTTGACTTTCGCATTGCGTCCTTGCATCGACAATGACCGGCGGAGATCATCATCATCGGACACATCGTCTGGTTCCTCTTGATCTTCAGCAGCTTCGCCCGTTGCAGCATCATCGCACGCCGTCGTCTGGTTCCTCTTGATCTTCGAGCATCACAAGATTCAGGGGCACATAGTTGTCATCGTACTCTTCTTCTTCGCCGTCTTCCATCATAACCCCTATTTCTCCGTGCCTCGTCCAAACATTATAGTGTGGCATGAAACCCTTGTAAAGCAGGTGGGTGTGAAGGATTTTCCGGTCAGGTTAAGACATCGTATTCCCACATTTAATGCACGGACAACACATAAAACAATTTTGCTTGTTTGCCTCAGCCGCTTCGAGAAACTCATGCACGCCCTTAATGTACTCGGAGGTGTGTTTGTTACCGTACATCCATTGCCGGTTCATCTGCGTGCATTATATATATAATTAAGTGTGTCAAAAACCATTACAGAACATCATGAATAGATAAATAAGTGACCAAATTAATAGAAGTTCATCATCACATTAAAACCAAAGTACATACATAGTTCTCATCTAACAACATATAGCTCTCCAGAGCATCTCATTGATTAAACCATACATTGAAACTATGTAAAACATTTCAATGCGAAAACAAATGCGATCATAATCGCAATCAAGGTAACAACTGATCCAACTGCATAATGATACCAAGCCTCGGTATGAATGGCATATTTTCTAATCTTTCTAATCTTCAAGCGCATTGCATCCATCTTGATCTTGTGATCATCGACGACATCCGCAACATGCAACTCCAATATCATCTTCTCCTCCTCAATTTTTTATTTTTCCTTCAAGAAATTGTTTTCTTCTTCAACTAAATTTAACCTCTCGACAATAGGGTCGGTTGGAATTTCTGGTTCAACAACCTCCTAGATAAATAAAATCTATGTCACGTTGGTTGGCATAATTTTCATAAACAATAAATGAACCAATAGTTATGAAAAGATAATATATACCACATCCGAATCATAGATGTGACGAGGGCCGACGGGGGAGGATACCAAAACCATCGCACTATATAAGATGCAATAATAAAAGTAAGAAAATAATACAAGTATCTATCTAAACATACAAGTAAGAATATTTTTCCTTTCAAAAAGAAGATAAGAACAAGAGGCTCACCACGATGGTGCCGGCGATGATCGGCGCGGGTGATCGACGGCGGTGAAGATGGGGACGGGGCGTGACGGTTCGCTAAACCTAGACAAATATTTAGGAAAATAGAGCTTGAAGAGGAGAAAGCTTAAGTAGTGTGGCTCGGGCATTCCATCGAACACCTTATGTGCATAGGAGGTGAGCTAGAGCACCACCAAGCCCTCTACCCCTCGGGGCCAGAAAAAACTGAGCAGTGTGCTCTGCTCTTACGCGAGGGGGTATATATAGGCACCTTATTGGTCCCGGTTGGTGGCATGAACCGGGACTAAAGGGCAGCCTTTGGTCCCGGTTCAAGCCACCAACTGGGACCAATGGTGGTGGGCCAGGAGCGAGGCCCATTGATCCCGGTTCGTCCCACCAACCAGGACCAAAAGGTCCAGACGAATTGGGACCAATGGCCCACGTGGCCCGACCGGCCCCCGGGGCTCACGAACCGGGTCCAATGCCCCCATGGGTCCCGGTTCTGGACTGAACGGGGACTAATGGGCTGGCCCGGCCTAGACCATTGCCCCCCTTTCTACTAGTGTAGAAAGGTCAAACACAGGGCAAAGGCAGAGCTCCTTCTGTTTCAACTCAAAAAGAAGTGCTCATTATTGACAAGTCTTCATATATGCAATATCTTATACACACTGCCGTCAAGCTGAGAAGATTCAGTGCAGTTCAGGTGGATATCTCGCAATACACCTATGCGAACTTCACGTTCTTCTAATGAAATGACAAAGGTTATTAAGATCAATCTTAGATGACTACAACACCTAGTCTTCTACGGATGCGAGTCTGCGACATGAACTCTACACATTTGCATTGCTAAGCTCAGTATCTGCTAATAAAGTTGGTAACCAGTACATGCAAGAATCTACTATATTTTGCATATATGCGGCAAATAGCAGTTAGAGTTGCATAGCAGATAGAGTTGCACACATTGTTTCGACAGTCATGACAAATTCTATGCATGCAAACATGTTTCAAACCAAGGAGAGGAATTAAACACAGTGAAATAGCATACATTAGGGAGATCCACTCAAACCCATCCACAGAATTTTGACTTCTCATCAATTTCCGTTACCTCGATAAGCTATGCAATATGGGATAGTCCTTTCAACAAAGGACTTGACTAACTTTCACACGTATGGAGGATTGCAACACATCCACACGATTTTAAAAAGTAACACGAGCGAGTGTGGTGTGCGAGCAAATTCCTAATTCATTTCCAAGTCTGCATGCATGCGTATAAAACAGAAATGATGACATCAACAAAGATTCTAAATAAATTCAAAATGCAAAATGTTTTGTAGCCCAAACCGTCGGTCCGATTGCAAAAATGTTTTCACATAAAAGAACCGTCTCGACGAGACCTTCGAAACAAGATCCCATGTTGATATGTTCCGACGAATTTTTTTCGAGTAAAAAGTTATCACGTCTCGGATATGGAAGTTATCATGTTTGTGGTACATAAGTTACCGCGATGTTTACATATAAAAATTCTGCACATAAAAATGATTTCTTTCAAATTTCTCCCCACATGCAAATGCACTTAAAGTGCAGAAAAACTAATGTCATCATAGATTCACTTTATTTTGAAATTTTAAAATGTTTTGTAACTCGAACGGTCTGTTCAGTTCAAAATCCATTTCACAAAATAAATCCGCCATGACGAGACCTTCGAAACAAGATCCCATGTTGGCATGTTCCGACGACTTTTTCTTCTGGGTCAAAAGTTGTCATGCCTAAGCTAAGTAAGGTATCAGCTCTGTTATGCGTATATTACCATGTTTTTACACACATTCTTACCGAAGTATATTTTCAAAAACTTTTTTCATGGCTAAAGTTATCATGGTGTTTATACATAAGTTATAAGACCCAAGAGCCTGTATTACCATGTTATTTACAGAGTATGTTTTCAATAACACTTTTCCATGTGTCAAAAGTTATCGTGGTGTTTGTACCTAAGTTATCCGGTCTAAGAGCGTATCTTATCATGCTTTTATACAAAAAGTTATCGGTGGTATGTTTTCAACAACTTTTTTCCACGTGTCAAAGTTATTGTGGTGTTTATATCAAACTTATCAGGTCCGGGATCCTATATTATCATGCTATTCACGCAAAAAGTTATGGACAGTTCTACCTTCCGACCCTTCGGTATCATGCCATTGACACATAAGTTACAAGGTATGTTTTAAAAAAAATCCCTCGGGTAAAAAACATAATCACGGGTGTTTGTGCGTGAGTTATCAGGTATGTGGTGTGAAATATTACCATGCTATTGACATAGAAGTTATCGGGGATAAGTTTTCGACAACTTTTATCCTCATGAGTCAAAGTTACCACGTATTTATAGCTAAGTTATCAGGTCCATAGTATGTATCTTACCATGCTATTTACACAGAATTTACTAGGGTGTATTTGAATGCCTTTTTCACATGATAATTTTAACAAAGAGAAAACATGATAACTATACATGAACGACATGATAACTACAGAGGGTATCTCAAACTGACATGATAACTATAGAGGGTGTCTCAAACTATAACATACAAGAAAGATTCAAAGCAAACTATACATATTATATCATAAAAAGAAATGCAACATAAACAACTAATTGCTTGACTAGTTGGTTAGTGTGGTTAGTTTGGAGGTCTTAACTTGCGAAGGTTGAGAGTTCGAATCCCACCTTGTACACTACTTTTTGCCTGGGAAATTAGGATGAGGAAAGGACTGACAAAATCATGCAAATTAGGAGGTGACCCACTAATTACGTTTCAAATTAGGGCAACCCATTTATTACGGGATAATCATGCCAACGGTAACTCATTAATTACGGGATAATAAAGTTGCCTACAATTATGATCGCAGTTAAAACATAATCCAATCACCATTTATTGCGGGATCGTGGAGAAAACGGAAGGGAATTAACAACTGTCGTACGATTAATAAGCGCCGTCCGATCCGAAATGGACGCGATCCGAGTCATGCGGATCTGTCGCGGAATTCCTGCCGACTGGATTTTAGCTTTCTCGTTCAACAAATAGGGGCACAAACTTCCCAAAAAAGACCGCCAACCTTATGCATGGATAAAAGGATCATTACATTGCACAGAGTCAAACTTAGCTAGTGTTCGAACTTGATAGTGAAAACACATTTTCACTTTGTAACAGAAGCCTTGAGATATCTCTTAACTCCGTGACAGGGGTGAGATTACTGAAAGAACATAGAATAAAAAGGTTAATCTAGACCTACCATATCTTTTAGACCATTATATCAACTACTATCTAAACACACTCAGTTTGTGGTTAATGAACTGCGTTGCAATGTACTTATTTTGTAATCAGCGATGGAAAATTAGCAACAAAAGTATTAAAAAAAGAGTTAAACAAATAGCACCTAATCAAACTCCACCTATGTTGTGTGATGAAACCCAAAAGATTTTCGTTGGGGTGTAACCCTCGTAGCGACGCGCCACATCGGGACCCAGGTGTGGTGTCAAATGGGCAAGGGCCAGGCCGTCACCCCCCCCCCCTCGTGGCGCGCCGTATCAGTGGCAAGTGAGCGAGGACCGGGTCGTCGCATCTGTAGTGACACGCTACATCGACACCCAGCTTAATTAGTAGAAAATGAGCAAGGGTCTTCGCATTTGATTCGACGAGTGCGAATAGTATGGAAGCTAGCCGAGCCTAGGAGGATCCGCTGAGGTAGCTAGAATGTAGGGTCCCTGACAGGTAAGCTTCGGGAGCTAGTGGGTGCAACAATGAGGAGAGGTGTTGATAACCTTTGCGTCCAAGAAACCAAACGTAGGGGACAGAAGGTGAAGGATACCGGCTTCAAGCTGTTGTACACAGGGATGACTGCAAACAGAAATTGCGTAGGCATTCTGATCAACAAGAGTTCTGGGAAGGCCTAGAGGACATGATTAGGAGTGTTCCAATTGGGGAGAAGCTCTTCATAGGAGGAGACCTCAATCACCACGTGGGTATTTGATATTTTTTTAATATTTTCTATGGCAAGGAGAGCGGCTGATCTTTGATATTTTTGAATAGTGTCTCAAATAAGTAAAGATGAAGAAGAATCAAGATTTTTGACAAGCTGAACTTTTGTGGTTAGTATCACACATAGAAAAATGATGCCAAGAATCAAGATTCGAGATAGGCTTAACTTCTATGGTATCAACTGAATCAGTGCTTCAGCTGATGATTCAACAGGTCCTGATAAGCTAGGTTTAGATCCACTCTAATTTCTAGTTTTTCGCCATTTGTGCATGAGAAGGAATACTGGTTGTGTAGAGTTGTGGACATGATGCATCACATCTAAAACCCCTCCATTTAATGGATGCCACAAATTAAGTAGAAAACTAGGCAACTAGCTCCAGATCACACCTAACGATCTCCCCTAGAACTACCAGTAGTGAACTGGTGATGATGGATGGATTGTCACTACTAGAAAAAAGGCTATAGATGGGATTGACACTAACGGCGCACCAGAAAGTTGGTGCGCCATTAGTATATACTAATGGCGCACCACCTGCTGATACGCCATTAGAGTTGAAACTACTAATGGCGCACCAGGCAAAGGGTGCGCCATTAGTATCAATTTTTTTTTAAACTAGTGCGCCTGTCCAAACATACTAATGGCGCATCCAGATAAAGTGCGCCATTAGTAGTTGTAACTACTAATGGCGCACCCGCCCGAAAGTGCGCCACTAATGTTGTTTTTTTATTATATTTTTTATTCCTTTTTTTGCAATACTACTAATGGCGCACTGATCAGTCGTGCGCCATTACTAGTTTAAACTAGTAATGGCGCACTGCGGATCAGTGCGCCATTAGTATTTTTTTTTGCAAAACTACTAATGGCGCACCGCCAGAAGGTGCGCCATTAGTAACCTGGATTACTAATGGCGCATTTAGTGCTGGTGCGCCATTAGTAAGTGGGCAGCAACAAGATATTTTGGACAGCCTCTCCTACCCACACTCACTTTCTCCCCACTTCATTCTCTCCACCTCCTCCTTGTCTCGGTGCCTCCTCTTTTCACCTCATTTTCACCATAGATTCATTCAAATTAAGTGGTTAAATTACCTTGTTTTAATAGGTAAGTAAGGGGAAGCTATATTTATGTTGTTCTCCCTACAACAATGTGCACATGCACTTTTTATGGCCTAGCTAGATCTATGTATGTTCGTGGTGTTGCATATGTTTGTGGTGTTGCATATGTGTTTGTGTTTGGAGGTGTACCGGTATTTGAAATGCGGTAGTTGCCAATATTTTGCCGGAATGTTGATTCATTTCTGTTTCAAGTAGAATTTTGGCATTAAGCATTCTTTTTGGTCCTATTTTTAGGGAAAGTCATGCCAAATTTTTTTTGGTTCTAAAATATCGTTTTGCTCTACCCCGTAGGCGACCATGGTCCGCACGATGACCGAAGGCACCGTGAATAGGTTTTTGAGGTTCGCGAAGGCCGAGATGCTTCAAAAGAACGAGACGGAGATAAGATGTCCGTGTCGAAGATGCAAGCTGAAGAGCCTTATTGTGGACCCGGATTCCGGGCAGGTGCGGGACCACCTGCTCTTGCGTGGTTTCATGGATGGCTATCGGTGGCAAGGTGATGAAGATGACTAAGAAGTCGTCCATGGGGGCCGGGCAAGAAATGAGGAAGGGCAGGAAGACAACCACCGCGGCTCGGGCGGGCGAGAAGACGAAGAATCCCCAGGAGATGATCACGACGGTTATGATGTACACAGTCATCATGTAGAAGATGCAGGACATGATGATGAGGAAGATGCCGGAGCAGACGACGGGCATGATCATGAAGATGATGATGCCGGCGGAGCAGACGACGCTGGACCATTGATGGGCTGGGTGCAGGACCCTCATATTCAAGAGCTGCTTCTCAAGCAGACGGATAACGCCAGAGCTGTCGCCCGAGAGAAAGCCAAGATGGATCAACTTGAGTTAGACGCGGTTAATCCATTGTATGAAGGATGCAGGCCCGAGGATACCCGCCTGAAAGTAACGCTCATGGCTCTGGAGATGAAGGTAAAACACAAAATGACCGGACGTATGCTTCGACGAGAACATGTCATTCGCACGAACGTCTTCCCAAGGGGAACAAGTGCCCGACCAGTTTGGAGGAGGCGAAGAAAATCGTGTGTCCTCTCGATTTACCGCACGTGAAATACCATGTGTGCATGAACAATTGCATCATTTATCGGGACGAGCACGTGGAGTCTACCATATGTCCGGTGTGCGGCGTCACTCGATACAAGAAGAGGAAGAAAGCTCCTCGAAAAGTGGTGTGGTACTTTCCGATCACTCCTCGTCTGCAGCGGTATTTCGCGGACCCTAAGGTAGCAAAGCTCCTGCGTTGGCACGCGGATAGGGACGAGAAGAAGCGAGAAGATGACGCAAATGATCCGGAGATAGATAAAAAAGACAAGATGCTGAGTCACCTAAGGATGCGAGCCAGTGGCAAGCGTTGAACTTCGAAGACTCAGAATTTGGGAACGATCCAAGGAACATCGTGCTGGGCGTGAGCACCGATGGAGTCAATCCGTTTGGCAGCCAGAGAAGCACACATAGCACCTGGCTTGTGTTTGTGTGGATGTACAACCTCCCCCCCTGGTTGTGCATGAAGAGGAAGTACATTCACATGAGTATGCTAATTGAAGGACCGAAACAACCAGGGAACGACATCAATCTGTATCTGGGGCTGCTGAAAGAGGAGCTTGACACGCTGTGGAAAACGCCAGCCAATACGTGGGACGCTGTGGAAAACGCCAGCCAGTCGACCCCTTCTACATGCGTGCCAAGATCTTGGGCAGCGCCGGGGACCGGCAAGTCGCGAGTTCTTACCTCGAAGGTGTCATTCTGGCAAACCAAGATAAGGATAACTTCCTCGTGCCTTACTTTCCCGAGTAAGTCCTCCCTCAACCGCCCCTAACATATGAATTCTTAGATTTCGATCGTTTTCTTTTAACATTCCGTGTTTTCTGCAGTGACACACATTGCACGCTCATCCTCCTAAGCCCCAAATATTCCATGGCCACGTATTTCGACCCGACCGTCGATTGAACGTAGACTACACAAATGTCAAGAAGGTTCTTGATGATGTTCTCCCGCCACGCCCAATCTGGAGGCACCTTCACCAGGCCTATTCGTAAGCACGGCAAGCACGTGTTCTCCCACAATCTGACGTTACGCTGCGTCAAGCAGCCGCCTGGCGGTCAGAAGGGTGCCTACTACGCCATCCATCACATGCGGGCGATCGTACGGGACCATCATCAACTTCTGTTACCGAGTAAACTCAAAGATTGGGCCACGAGCGTGTCGGCAATCCAGGACGCTGACATCAGACAAGAATTCTTTCGCATCCAGTCGGAGTTTGCGGAAATCATCCATCAAGATGTCCTTCGTACCTCGGGGCAGTTCTACCTCAGAAATCAACCGTCCAACAGTGACATCGACACAATGCTACAAATGCAGGCTGACAACGCCCGTTCTTTCATGACTCCCACGATAGACGGCGGCTTCATCCACGCTCCGGTCCCTTGAGTCGAGTCGAAAGCAGTTATGCTGTGTCTAGTTCTGAAACATCGATTGGCTCATGTTGTAATTAAACTTTAGTGAACTTGTAGTATGTCTCTTTGGTTTCGAGAGTCGTTCAACTTAGATGTAATCGATGCTATTAATGTCTTGCTTTTCTCTTCCGATCGTTCTGTTGCATACTTATATATTGCTTATGTATTGTCTGTGAATTGGTACTAACGTTTCGTTTGGCTAGTGCATAGCGATGCCGTCGTATGTCGGGTACAAGGGTAAGGTTTCCGGAGTCTACGACGATTGGGAGGAGTGTCGGAGACAGGTTCACCGATTCAGCGGTAACAGTTACAAAGGGTACACCACTAGGGCCGGGTTTAATCTAGATACGCCCGCTATCTAGCGGGAGAGGGGAGGGAGCGTTGGAGGAACCGGATGAAGACGAGTTTCATCGTGATGATGCTCATCGTGTTGAACGCAGCTCTCTTCTATGTGATGGTAGTTTAGATGATCGATATCAACATGTAATGTGAAGACAAACTCGCTACTCGCGGTCTCGAGACTTGTAATATAATGTTCTATCTTTGTCCGGTCTTTTCAATTCGGAGACTAATATGATGAATTGTATTCAGAGACTAATATGATGAATTGTATTCAGAGACTAATCTTCTATTGTATTCGATGAATCTGTTGTTGTTGTGTGCTGTCTATATTTTGTCCAATTATACATTTTGTAACCTGTGCAAAAAACAGAAAATAAAAAATAAAAAAACTAATATTCATACTAATGGCGCATCACATCACAGTGCGCCATTAGTATGCCAAAGGATACTAATGGCGCATCATTAAACAGTGCGCCATTAGTATGCCGAAGTTACTAATGGCGCATCTTGCCGTTGTGCGCCATTAGTATGCCAAAGCACCTGGGTATACATGGCCCCCCTGGGAGGCATACTAATGGCGCACTGTTGTATATACTAATGGCGCATCCAGTGGTGCGCCATTAGTACACCAGATACTAATGGCGCACCAGTGGTGCGCCATTAGTAAAATATACTAATGACGCACCAGTGGTGCGTCATTAGTAAAATATACTAATGGCGTGGCACTAATGGCGCACCACTAATGCGTCATTAATGGCTAAATTAGGTGCGTCATTAGTAGGCCTTTTTCTAGTAGTGGTTCTTTTTTTTGCAAAAAATAAGTAAGTTTTAATGTGGAAGATGGATATTACAACTAAAACTCAACATGCTCACCTTGTTGTATCGCTTGAGCCTTCCCTTCTGAACACAAATGAAGTTTCCTTGCCACAGGTTGTACTTCCAGTCATTTCTGTTCCAGTTGCTGCTCCTCATTTCTACTTAACTGTATTCCAAAGTTTTTTTTACACCACTGGTCGCTATGATAAATTCCTTATCTTCAATGCAAAAGCAGAGCTCCTTCTGTTTCGGCCCAAAAGAAGAAGAAAACTTCATTACTGACAAGTCTTCATATATGCAATAACTTATATACACTGCAGTCAAGCTTAGAAGATTCAGTGCAGTTCGGGTGGATATCTCGCAATACACTTCTGTAAAGTTCACACCTTCTTTTAATGAAATGACAAAAGTTATTAAGATCAATCTGACATGATTGCAACACCTGGCGTTCTGCTAACCCGTGATAACAAAAGTTCGGGTGGATATTTGCATTGCTAAGCTCAGTATCTGCTAATTAAGTTGGCAAACATTACATGCAAGAATCTACTATATTTTGAATCGGGGATATAGAAAATAGAGTTGCACACATTGTTTCGACAGTCATGACAAATTCTATGCATGCTAACATTAATTATTCAAACCAAGGAGATAAATTAAACACAGTGAAATAGCATACATTAGTCAGAGTCCAATCAAACCCATCCAGGTAATTTTGATTTCTCATCAATTTCCATTACCTCGTCAGCAACATACCTTCCTATTCAGGATGCGATGAGAAGCTATGTCATAAGGGATAGTGTTTCAACAAATAGGGGTACAAACTTCCCAAAAAAGACCGCCAATCCTATGCATGGATACCAGGATTAATTACACTCTCAAACTAGCTAGTGTGCGAACGTGATAGTGAAACACACATTTCACTTTGTTACAAAAGTCTTGACATATCTCTTAATTTCTCGTGATATGGGGATGAGATTACCGAAAAGACCCTAGAATGAAAAGAAGGTTAATCTTGACCTACCATATCTTTTAGACCTTTATATCAACTACTATTTAAACCCGCTCAGTGTGTGCTTTCTGAATGGGAATGGGAAACGTTTGGGGCTGGGGCACCGGCGGAACGATTCGGCCGGTCTCCCTCTTCCTCGCGCTCCTGCTTCTTCTCCCGTCCCACCCGCTGCTACGGCGAGTTGCGACGACGAGCTGCCCCGGCGAGCGAGCAGCCCCTACGAGCGAGCGGCGACAGCGAGCGGCCTCGATGCGGCTGTCGTCTACCCCCGCCCCTCCCCCGCATCGTCCCCTCCCTCCGCCATAGCCAAATCTCGCTGGTGAGGTCGTCCTCCACACCACGGCCGGCGATTTCCCCCCATACACGACCACCTCTCATCCGCAGCTCCAGCTATTCTCCCAGCGCGCCGTTTCCAGCACCAGCAATCCCCCAGCTCCGACAGACGAGCTGCATAGCTTCAACGGCGAGGCACACCCCACGACACAGGGGATGCTGGAACCGGCGTCTGATTTTGCTGCAACCGACAAATCCAGAGCTGGAACCAGCATGTAGGTTTGGTGCATCGCCTGGAGTGTTTTCCATGTCGCCGTCGGCGGCCGCCTCATTTTGTTGCAAACGACAAGGCAAAAGCTTCTTCCCGCAAGAGTTTTTGCTACCACGGCAACCGGCGGAAGCAGCGACCAGCAATGCTTTTCCAGCAAATGACTTTTGTCCCGGCAAACCCAGAGCTGGAACCAGGTTTTGTTTTTGCTACAACCTGCAAGTCGAGAGCTGGAACCAACAACATTTTTTGTTGGAATCAAAGGAAGCAGGGGCTTCAACGGATGTACGTCAGAGCTGCAACCAGTGCTGAAAAATGCTACATCCCGTAGCCATGAAAGCTACAACCAGCTTGAAAAAAGCTTCAACTAGATTGAGGTAGTTGGAGGTCGGCATCTCGCAGCGACAAAAAGCTGCAACCGGCTTGGAGGAAAGCTACAACGCGCTTCTAAAAAAGCTTCAAACCCAGAACGGCTAGCTAACAATGGTGAGCGGCGGCGACGGAGCTGCATGGCGCGCGGTGCTGCGACGGGCATGCGGCGAGCTATGATGGCGGACTGCGACAATGCTGGAACCCTCACCCGGCGGCAGTGGCGGAGCTTCATGGGGGCCAACCTGGGCGGTGGCCCCCCCAGCTCAAAGAAAAAATTGCATATATACCTATGTATTTGACCAATTTTTCCACTAAAAATCAACATATTGTGATTTCGTTTGCCCCCCCTAGCCAATGGCCCCTCCATGATTTGAGCCCAAGCTCCGCCACTGCCCAGCGGTGCTGCAACCAGAGGGAGGGAGACACGCCCGGCCCGACAGAGCTGCATACGGCGAATGCCTCAGGTGAGCTGCGACGGCGAGCGGCCCCGGTGAGCTGCGACGCGGCGTCCAAGGGCGAGCACGAGGAGGCTGACGCGCGGAGATCCGCGTGCGGGAGGAAGAAGAAGCCGGGGGCGATTCGTTTTTTTTACCTGGATCCAACGACCCGCGCGGCTCACATCCAATGGCCTGGGCTACACCGGCCGAAACTTTCGGCCGGCGCACCGGCGCCTATCAGCGCCCTTTCTGAATTGTGTTGCATGTACTTATTTTATAATGTGCGATGGAAAATTAGCAACAAAAGTATACAAGAAAAGGGTTAAACAAAGAGCACCCAATCGGTGTGTCTGTACTTATGACGACTGCATGTATTTGGAGTTTCCGTGGGGTTTGTAAAGCGACATGGAGGTTACCCTGGCCCATGAGTGCTCTACCTCCGGTCATCGACATCATTCGCTTAAACTAGAAAAATATTTATTTGACAAACAAATGATCCACTGCGACGCCAGATGCAGCCTAGGCAGATCCTTCTTTTTAGCTCATACCATAACTAGCTCACTGGACCAGTGCATCTATCTCAACATCCTAACCTCCCTGAATTAGTGCATCTACCTCCAGTTATCTACTACCATTATATAGTTCCAAGAAAAACATGTACTATATTCTCCATTTACTGATGAGCATTATATATACCGTGGGTTCTCTCACGATCTTAGCACAACAGCTGGCTAAATTAAGCAAAGCATCAAATTAAGCAACGATATGATAAGCATAAGCTCCTTTAATATTGCTCACGATGGTCATCACAAAGCATCCATTGCTTCTGTCATATGACAACAAGTGGCAAAACTAAAAGATCATTACCGTGGAAGTGGAAATGAATGAAGGGGAGCCTTGGCGCAGCACTAAAGCTAAAGTTGTTGCCTTGTGACCATGAGGACGGGTTCCTGGAAACAACCTCTTACATAAATGTAGGGAAAGGTTGCGTATTATACACCCAAAGCGGTCGACCTTTCCCTGAAACCTGCGCAAACGGGAGTTACATGCACCCGGCTGCCCTTTTTTAAAGTGGAAATGAATACAGAAACCCCAGTAATGAATATGGAAGCATATACTACCGGAAACGAACACCGAGCGAATACAGGGCTGACACGGAAACATAAGCAGGTGTTGGTCGGAACTTAATAACCCTAACCATAGAAAAACACAAGCACACTAACAAACTTGATCGATTATTAACATGGCTACCAAATAATATGATTAGGTTAGCGACTTAGTATAGAGTATAGTATTATAGTAGTACTGGAGAATTGTGTAGGGGGAGGGTCTAGTTGACTACGTGCATGGTTGTGGAAGTTGGGCCTCACATGGGTCATTCTGCTCATTGTGTCATTGTGTTGTGTTTGATGGTTGTGCTGCAAAGCAGCCATAGTCCCATAGTAAAGATGGAAATTTCATATACATGAAAACAGAAAGTTCCGTTTCCATGCCTGTTCCTCTCGAAAACAAATTCTGTTTTGTTTCCATTTCCGCGTAAAAATTCCATTTTTCCTTTCCATTTTGCAAATTTCCATTTCCATATTTTCTCTCCATTTTTGTTTTTCCTCCGGAAAAGTGGAAAGTTTCCACTCCATTTTCATCCCTAACCGTTAATATGTTTGACGAGCTTTCCAAAACTACGTAGCTGAACTGCACGCACTATATGATCACTAGCTTGGCTCGATTTTGAGGCTGCGATCACACATAACTGCACACACACATCAGCCACTGCTGTCCTTGACTCTTCAGAGCCAGAGGGCGCCAGCCTGGCTGAGGAGCAGCACGAGCTGACCGCCAAGGTGCACCCTCTCCACGTCCTTCCCCCGGGTGTCCTTTGCCTGCTTGTGTGCCGTCCAGCTCACGCCCAGCTCCGTGAAGAGCATCTTCACCGCGTGGCACATGAAGCGGTTGCTCACCCCGAAGATCACCACCGCACGCTGCGACGCCAGCTTCGTCACCCTGTCCGCCGTTGCTGATCGAGCCAATTGGTGGCTAGCTGTAGGATGTTGTTTCTTGGGGCTTTGTGGTCGATCATCTGATCAGTTCAGTTAACTTGAGCTAGATGTAGGCTGTTGTTTCTTGGTGTTTTATGATGCCGATGACCCAACGGTGCTTATCTATAGATGTGTCTGATTGGGTAGAATATATGTTCTCTGTTGGAAGGTTCTATTCTACCACCTTTTGTATCTTTGCTATTGGGAGGGGCCAAAATCATAGTTAGCTATGGCCAGGAGAGAGGCTAATCTCTGATAATATTTTTAATGATGTGCTCAATAAGTATTTTTTTAAGAAGAACCGAGATTCAAGACAGGCAGAAGTTTAGCTATTAGTATCATATCTACAGAAAAAATGATGGTGGTATCGAACGAAATCGCTGCTTCAGTTGATGATTCATCAAGTTCTTGACAAGCTAGGTTTGGATTCTTTTTTCTGGACACCATTGGGAATTTGGGATAAAACTCCATCTAATGAATTATAGCACCTCGTGTAATCCTTGCTTTTGTGAGGGAGCAAAGTGATACAGTTAGCTATGGTCAGGAGTGTGGCTAATCTTTGATATATTTCTGTAATGATGCCTCGAATGCGTAAAAATGAAGAAGAGTCAGGATTCGAGATAGGCTGAACTTTAGTTATTACTAGTCGCCAACCCGTGCATTCGCACGGGCTAGCCTACAAAGTTGAGTGAGAATTAGAATTATATGTCCTAATCAATTTAAATTCACCAAGTGGCCTGTTTGGATGGCCTAGTTCTTATAGTTCCCTCATTTCAATTTACATTGATATTAGAATTTTCATAAATCAAAATTTTATAGAGAACAATATGAAAGTTTACAATAAAAAATATGTATAGATGATGTGAAAATATATTCAGGAGAAATCTATATAATTATATGGTATTGCAGATGTTAATAATATTTCCTATAAACGCAGTCAAAGTTTAGAAAGTTTGAGTAAGACAATGTTAACATGGGAAGTAAAATCAAAATGAGTGATTAATTATTTGTTAGATATTTTAATGAAATGATTTAGTGTCTATAATATAATAACTAAGACACTTAACAGTTGGTTATAGTACTATATCTTCTTAACATGTTCAAGTAATAGCTCTTGCTTTACAATAATCATTATCTCACACTTTCTTTGATAAATTATGCTAGCAATGATGCATAGTTATAATTGCTGGTAATATTAAAAATTGTACAAAAAAAATAGCATTCAAAAATTGAACATAAAAATGACATACTTGGTAAATGTCCAACACTATGCAATTTAGCTTTATAGAAATTTTCAATTGCAAAATCAGTTTTTCTTCTCCAACACTATGCAAGTTGTTGTGCACATCACTTCTCTCTGCTTTGTATGTACAAAAATATTTATATATGCAGCAGAATAAGAAAGGTGACTCTAATTGTAAGGAATTCATAACATCTATTTTTTATTTCCGTGGCTCCAGGGATGTCCAAAGCCCCCATTAACATGAAGAATCAAAATGACATCTTAATAGATTAATTTATGTAGTAGATTTTTCTACCGTTGACAATTAATGTTCATCTACCAAACTTTGTGATAAATTCTTCATGAATTTGGTTAGTCTAATCTTCTCCATACACCAAGTTCAGAACTTAATGTCTCAAATCATGTAAATTCCATGACTTGCATGTGTTTCGTTGATCTGTCCTATATAAGTAGATAATACATCGATGTCTTCTAACTGAAGATTTGTTAATATATTACCAAAGGTGTAAATCATGTTGACAATTACAATGTACATATTTTAACCATCCGAAGAACCATGATGCTTACCTGAAACTTTGGTCCAACCAAAAGATTTAGTATGCTTTCACTTTTGACCAGAATGAAAGTAGTTGCCAACGAAATCTAAATATTTGCAATCATGTCTACCATAATTATTGCATCATATATATCACACTGTCTAGTACTCTTGTGATAGTCATATGATAAACCGAGAATATATATTTATAACTATATATACTATGGTTTATAAACCTTAAATAGAGTACGTGTGATGTAGTTGTCATGTCATGTTCTCAGTTACCTTGTACAGAACCATGAAATAGAAGAACACAGTACTTCAATAGTGTGCTTCTATTTCACTGGTATCTTGTATCGATCCGGTTTAAAAAACTCTAGGAGAAACTTTTGTCAAAATATAACAATCCCCAGATCAAATCTATCGTATGCAATTGGACAGGCTCCTTCTAGACTCTGAACCATGACTTGATGCACATTGACTACAACAGAGGAGTAGATCAGGATGCCTGAAACAACTGTTTATACGCCTTTTCGTGCAACCTTTTCTCCCTGTACGTCAAGGTCACAGAAGTCAGGTCATGATCATGGCGGTAAATCGATTGTATAGGCTAGTAACATAGCAGAAAACTACATAAGAATTCTGGTAGGTTCAAACATTCGACATGAGAAGAGGAAATAACCTGTGGTAGCTCGAATACGTGATAATGAGACCAGGTTCTGAAGGAGAACATATCATGTGGAAATACTACTTTCCATATTTAGACTTTTCATCTATGGTAGATTTTACAGTGCCAGAAATCCATCTCCTCCACGACATTATTCAGTATCATCGTCGCCATGCGGATTTTACATGGATTCCAATTCGATGTAGTGGAAAAGGTAAATGTCACAATGGAAGATATATAGATGTACTAAATCAGCGATACTTCTTTTGAGACAGAGGGGTACTACAAAGGTAGAGAATAGAGATTTTTAGTTTAAAGGAAATATTGTGATAATTCAATCTGTAAATTGTAATGTATCGTATTTTTTTCATTGGACATGCTGTAGTCTACCCCTGACAGATCAAATAACACATACTTCTGTTCATGCATATATATACGCTTGCAGAAGCGCATGTATTACATACATCAAAATTGCTATGTACATTATGATTGCATACCTCAAGTGCATGTATGAAGTCCTGATTTTCCTGGTCTATTGCACTGGACGGCGACAGGTGTGGCTTGCGGAACAACGCGTCCGGCAGCGCTGCCCTGAACAATCCCAGGTTTTCATGCCCCTTAGGTCCAGACTGCTAGGCCTCCGTTGCTTTCTCGGCCTATAGATTGTTTTATATAATGTACATACCATTCTGTAAAAATGGATGAAATGGAATTACCACTAATTAGAACTCAGAAAAAATATAATAATAAGTATGAGAAGTGAAACATCTCGTACCATCTTGAGCGATCTCAATTTTCAAAGCAGTTTTTCTCCTCAGATGATACAATAGCATAGGCTGGACGTACAACTGTTTTGGGGATTTTTCTTCAGACTCCATCATAGCCTCATAGGCCGCTCCTGTCCGTTGCTGATGTGCAGAACGCAGAACCAAAGCATGCACATCGATTGTCTAACCTGGAAATCGGATGTCACACCAGTCGTTCGTCTTAGCAAGATCCATGGGTACCAGTTCGCGTGTGTGGCCTCTAGCCCTGTACAATATGTTCGTGTGCCTCTCTCTATCTATTTTATCCTTATCCTCTCGTTGAGTTATTCTGCCATGCAGCGACATACAGGGTATACTCTCATCATGTGGGCCTTACCTAGGCGTCCGTCTAAGTGGTACCAATAACGTACCAAACTTAATTAATTACCTTGATTTAAATTAATTAATTGATCAAACCAACTTGATTCAATTACCTTGATTTTTTCAGCAGGTGAAGGAAAGTAGAGCCCCCAACAACTTATCTCCTAGCTGATCTCCTTATATTAAGTTAAATACATGATGCAGGCAGCTAGATGCATGCATGCTTTTATCCATCTGATGATCATAGGCAGAGTAAGCTGGGTATCAAGGGAACGTAATTAAGGATGTGTGGGCGGGAGGAATCGAGGGAACCTTGCTCCTACCGATGGCCTCTATTTTGCTGCATGCAGAACACCATGACGTGCTAACCTGGAGACATACAACAGAGAATCGTTGGTCGTCGACGGACACAACGGCGTCGTGCATGACGCCTAAGGAGAAGAGCGTCTATATGAGGCTATCGGCTCATATATAGATCATACATGTTAATACTACTTGGTAATTAGCAGAGCCATACGTATGGCATGATGCATACTGCATATTTATATGGACGTACCAGAACATATTTATATGGTGTACCTGGCTGGCTAGCCAGCTAGATGAAAGAAGAAAGATGAAAGAAGAGACAAGAGAGAAGAAGACGCATCCATCCATGCCATGGTCTACCCTTGATCGATCAATTTTGATGCGTACCTGAGTTGCTAGCTAGCTAGCTAGATGAAAGAAGAAAGAAGATAGAAGATAGAAGAAGGCTCATCCATCCATGCCATGGCGTACCCTTGATCGATCAATTTTGATTTGCCGATTGAGATAGAAGGCGTGGGGCGGCCATGGGGGTGGCGTACATAGGGCGCGAGGAGAAGAGCGCCTCTAGAACAATCTATTTTGTTTGGCTGATTGAAAAGCTGCGTTGAAGATCAACCAATCGTTGGTGAGATCACTTTTTTTTCTTTTGGTGGCCTAGAGATATTAGGAGAGGGAAGTCCTGAGAGATTGGGATAGGAAGATTTTTTTTCTTTTCGTGGCGTAGAGATATTGGGAGAGGCGAGTCGTGAGAGATTGGGAGAGAGGGAGGGCGCACATATTCATCTTTTAATTAACGTCAAAATTTGTAGGATTAATCTACACCATAATAACTCGGCCCCATCAGATTAACGGCTCCTAATTAATGATTAATAGATTAACGGCTCCTAATTAATGATTAATAGATTAACGGCTCTTAATTACTGATTAACGTGGTAATTTTTAGGGAGTCTCTAATTAGTATAGGTATAGACTATCATATATAGAAAAATGGATGGTGGTATCAATCGAATCAATGCTTCAGTTGATGATTAATCAGGTTTCTGATTAGCTAGGACTGGATGCACTCTAATTTACTGTTTTTGCCATTTGTCCGTGACGATGAATACCATTCTTGTGGAGTTTGTGGACACCAAGCATCACTTTTTTTTCTGGCTGCCATTGGGATAAAACATTCATCTAATGGCATCTATCAATTTTTCCCTTAGAACTAAAGTAGTGAACCAGTGACGATGAGTGGATTATAGCTTGTAGACAAGTCAGTTTTAATAAAAATGGACATCACAACACATGCATACCATCTTATCGCTTGAGTCATCCCTGTCAAGAATACGAAAGGAACTTCCTTGCCAAAAGCTATATTTTCAGTTATTTCTCTTCCATTTGCTGGTTATCATTTTTATTTGGCCACCATTCAAAGTTTTTCTACGCAACTGATCATTACCGGAAAGCAATCATATATGGAATATCTTATACTCCCTCCGTCCCATAATGTAAGATGTTTTTTAACACTAGTGTAGTGTCAAAAAGTGCCTTATATTATGGGACCGAGGGAGTACAAACTACTGTCAGCTTAGAAGATCAATGCAGTTTTGCTGGATATATTTCAATAAACCTCTGCAAACTTCAGGTTTTTTTTAACTGAAATGAAACACATGTTCTTAAGACCCAACATACATGACTGCAATATCTATTCTTTTTAGGAAGAGAAATAACTCAAAGTACATACCTCTCTATTGCAGAACTCATACTCAGTTTAGATAGTACAACGATCAAACACAGGGGGATCATTCTTCACATCTGACGTTCCGTGCTGGGAAGATAGGCGGCCAGATCATCATAACAGGAGAGACACGTACGTGGCCAGCAGCCGCACGTTTATACCCACATTCATCTGCCCCCCTTGATAGACCTTCTCAACCACCCTGCTCCTCAGATGAACATAAAAGAGAGTGCCACTTGCTGGATGATCCAAGAACACAAAGTCGGCATTGTCCCCGACCGCAACAACATCAAGACAAACATTGCGAGGAGGAACCCAACTGTCCTCTGCACGGGGTGTGCATGCCTGACCCTCACGGACACAAAATGTGTCCAGCAGCAGCCAGCCTGCATCATTGTCATCGCCCGACATCCGATGGAGCCACACACTGAGCTGAAACCCGTCTGCGCTGACACGATAGATCCCTGAATCCTCTGCACATGAGAGCATATAGTTGCTCCGCACTCCAGCTGGTAGCTCAAGGGTGAAAGGCTCCTGGTGGCCAAATCTAGACCTACGGTGTACCCAGAGTTGGTCACCATGAAGACTTTGCCATGGATGGGTGGTAGCATTTCAAGGAAGACTGTGCCGTCTGGGGGCTCTATCTCTGATTCCATGTCGGGGATGCACCATCGGCCAGATCTCGGGATGCACACCTCCGCATGCACTTTTGCGGTCCTTCCACAGATTCACCAAGGTGATGCCGTCATGCCCCCATCCTCGGGTAGGAACATCTCAGTGAATTGAGTGCGCCTCTCCCAGTGAATTACGGTGGGCGTGGGGACGGCAGGGTTGGTGGGAGGACGGTTGAAGACTCCCGACGAGAACCGGCACCACGAGGGGTGATCGAATCTGCCGGCGTGGAAGACCTCGATGATGAGGCGGCCATTCCGGCAGTGCTTGATGCGCTGGCATCTGCGGTCAAGGCGGCGTCGCAGGAGGAGGTCGCGGCGTATGGGGGCGGCGAGCTCCGGGGCTGCTGCGGAGAGGCACAAAACGATACCTGCCGGGGTAGCCGACGCAGACGCCGAGGAGGCGGGCGGGTTGCGCCATGAAGCGGCGGAGGAAGGCCGGGTCGGAGGCGTGGTGGAGCCACCGCTTGGAGACGAGGCGGCGTGGACGAGGCAGGTGGGGAAGCCGAGGCGGAGAAGGATCTCGCGCAGGAGGTTGTCGTCGCCGAGAACCGCCGCCGCTGATGCGAGCGCGGCGGCCGCCGTCAGCCGTCGATCTCCGTCCATAGTTTTGGGATTTTCCGATGGGAGGGGTTTGGAGGGGTTTCGGTGGGAGCGGAGCAGGAAATATTTAGGCAGAATGGATACGCAACGGCTGAATCGAGCGTTTCCTTCCTCTTTCTTCCTGATCCGTTTTCCATCGTTGGATTATACAGGACACTAGTAACGGGTGGTTTGTACCCTCGCGTCATTCCTTGCGCCATTTTCTGCTCATACGTGCATCTCATGCTCGTTACCGTTGGATTACGACAATAATAATGGATTGTGCCTCGCGTCATCCCTTATGTCATCTTCGTCCCACACATGAATGTAATCCTGCATCGTCTCACACGGCACACACATCTCTCAAGTTCTCAACCTCTTGCACGAGCAAGCACCAACGCCCTCGAGCAGGTCGCAGTAGGACCTTGTGACGTTGTCGCGGATTAGGGCCTTAGGGTGCCGTTGCGCAGAAGGTCTTTCCCATCGTCGCCATGTTTGCATCACCATAAAAAGTGAATCACTAGCCACCAGTCCATCTCTACAGTCGCATCATCGTCGCCTGCCCCGGCCGTGCGCACTGCCGACTGCGCTTGTAGCACCAGTCACTCCTATTGTAGCACTTGTCGTTGTCGTCGCAGCACAGGCACACGCCATAGCCTGGTCTCCGGTTGTAGCAGGGTCGCCACGGGTTGTAGCTTTCGCCGACACATGTCATGGCATGGGCCGACACCGATTACATCCTTTTTCCACCTCTAGTCCTGACACAGGTCACTGATGTTTACAGTCTGCTATGGCCAGTTGCAGCTTTCGCTGCAGGCGTAGCACAACCGATGCCGGTTGTAGCTTTTTCCACCACTAGTCATGACATAGGTCGAAGCAGGTTGCAACCATTGTAGCACATGCGCACACTAGTTCTCGCACAGAGGACGCCGATTCCAGCATTGCCATGTTAGGTTTCCTGGTTCCAACACCCCCGGTGTGTCGGGCGCAACATTTGGCGTCGTCTGTTGAAGCTGCGTGTGTCGGCGCTTGCAGCCTCGACGCTGACTGTCATCACAGATAGAAGCACACGTCGTCGTCGGTCACAGCCCCCGTCGCACCGCGGGTGGTGGTCGTCGTAGCCTCTGGTGGTCACTTTCGTAGCACCGCCTAGCAGTAGCAACAACAACAAAAACAAGTGGCAATTTTTGGTGCGATGTGACCTGACCGCACAACATGGGAGTGTGTTGGCCTTTGTCCCAGCAACGAGAAAACAAACATGTGTGTTAGGGAAGAAGAAGAGAATTGCCGCCACAATCAGAAAACGAAGTGGTAGGGATCTATGCTAGCTAGAACACACGAAAAAAAGAAAGAGAGGGCTAGAATATGGGGATTTGGGGGGAAGGAAGAAGAACTAGCGAAGTCATCACGAGAAATTCGGGAAACGAGTTAATGAGATGAGAAAGAGGGGGTGACAGCCACGGGACTCATGTGCAACATAGGAGGAGCTGACCCAGATCAACATACCACAATAAGCCCACGGTTGAGAGAGACATAATACACCATGGTAAACCTTAACTTCCTCAGGGCACAGGAGGAGCCCATAGCCTGACACTTTTGGAAGACTCTACCACGACCTAGTATAGTCCACCTAACATTTCGCCGGTGCCTAACTGCCTATAAGGCACGAGTTTTGACCGGTTAAGGTCTTACACTCCTTTTACCCTAGCTTTCTATGGATTTTCTTGTCCTACAGTGATCCCACGGGAATCCACCATAACCGATCTAGGATGCTAGCAATTAGTGGCGGATCAACTGTACCTGCACCATAGACAGGTGCCCAGGCTTTGGGCGGCATCCCAAGAACATCTTACCTACGAGCAACCAACAACCAAAATTGCATTCTGACTAAAGAAGATGATGTTAGTCAGATGCTCGGGGCGTTTTTGCTTGCTTGGCCATGCCTCTCCGTCGGCCCCTCTGTTAGGCTTTTCACATCACTAGGGCTATATCTCGCTTATGGCGAGATGTAACCTTGCCTAGCCTTTGGCGATGGGTGTGCCCTCAACTTAGTGGGCAAGCCATAAAACCGGTTCTTGGAAGGTTTCCATAGCATTTTATGGACTTGTTTCAGAATTTTTCCATGATTTTTTCTTTTTCTGTTTTCGCGTATCACTTTTTAGTTTTCTAAGTTTTTTCCCCAAATACATGTCTACTTTTAATACAAGTTGCATATTTCTGGTATACATGTGAAATCTTTTTTTTGAGACATGTTGAAACTTTTCCAAATACATGTTTGAACAATTTTTCGAATACATGTTAAACATTTTTCAAATACACTTTAGACATTCAATGGTATAGAAATTTCTTAAATTACGCAAACATTTTTTACGTTGTATATACATTCTTTTAAATAACAAAAAGATTTTTGAAACGTGTGAATACTTGTTTAGTGTTATGGACATTTTTCTGAATGGTATGAACCATTTTTATTAAACCCCACCAACATTTTTACATTGTGTATACATTTTTTTATGTGATGAACATTTTTTGAAATGTGTGAACAATTTTTTTGAAATGTCACATACATTATTTTTGAATGGTAAGATTTTCCAAAAAAAATAACAGAACCATGTTTTTGAGGAAAACTTTATTTTGCTACTCTAGCTTTTGCCCATTTTGCTTATGCCACTCACTTTTGCCCCTCTTATCTTTTGATAGTGTATCACAAAGGCCATTTTTGTGGCAAAAGTAATATGTATTCATTTCACTTTTGCTATTCTTAACTTTTGACAATGTATAATAATTGTCACTCTGAAAATTTTGCTTTTGTCATAGAATGGCAATTGTGATATATATTGTCAAAAGCTAAGAGGGACAAAAGTAAAATGTCTAATTTTAGAGTGGAATAGGCAAAGTGGACAAACACTGGAGTGACAAAAGCAAAGTTTTCCCTTTTTTTTTGAAGCGCGTGAACAATTTTTAAATATCACAAACATTTTTTTGAATGGTATGTACATTTTTTAAATGGTACAAACATTTTTAAAAAGGTAAGAAAAGAAGGGGAATAAAGAAGAAACAAAACAGATGAACTGAACTAGCGTTTGCAGCAACTAATGGACCGCCCCACTACGACATTGCTAGAGGCAAACATTCGCTGCACCAAGACAAAGCCGTGCCCTAGCAACAATCGCTTATGGGCTTGGGCCTCGGTACCCAGGCTCCGAGTTCTACCTAGCCCCACCACTACTATAGGACTAAAGAGGAGGAGCTAGTTCCACCTCTACTATAGCATTAAAATGACCATTAGAAAACCACTATAACACCAAAAAATGCTAGGAGAGCTACATTGCTAGCGTGCTGGCATACTTATCTTTGTCAAGACAACACTCACAGTAATGTCGATTTTTGCGATGGTGTCAATGGGTCTTCGTGCAAGATAATTGCTGAAATAGAGAAGCTTTTACTAATTATTCTTGTTATAAAAGGGAAAAAGATGCAGAGGGAGTCCATTAGTTAGCATCATGAGATATGATGTCTTCCCAGAAAAATATGAGAAATGTGTGGCTGCTCTTGGGTGCACCTACACCCGGGTGAATAGTAAAATCAAAACAAATACAAAGCAAAATCAAAAAATTCTGAATTTTTGGGAAATCAAACTTGATCAAATATTTAAGGTACTTGCAAAATTTCGGTCACAAATATCGTCATTTGAGGAGGCCTCACCAAAAAACAAAATCAATGCTCAGATTCGAGCAGCCCGCGCACCTACGCTGATATGATTCTTGCTTGGAGTGTATACGTACCAGCGCCGTCCGCGACCGATGCATGGTATATCGTGGCCGTGGCAAGTGTTTGTTAATGCATCAATGACCGATCCCTTGATCCTCAAAAGAAAAAAAAAGATCGATCCCTTGGAGGCTTGGACACAGGCACGCCACGTTTGATACCGTGAAACGCATACGCGACCGGGCAGGCAGACGATCGAGCTCTCTCTTTCCATACGAATAACGCGGACGCGTTGGCCCTGGACCGGATCCTATCCTTCTTCAACTTTCCGTCCGAGGGGAAAACGGGCTATATACAGCAGCGGGTTTGTTGGATCGTACGAGTATCTCATAACAGCAGACCATGCATATATATATTCCGTCAAAGAGGAAGAAGGCCTAGCTACATCCGCCGCCGTCACAACGCCTGCCTTGCATCTACTCCCTTCGTTCCGAATTACTTGTCGCAGGTATGGATGTATCTAAATGTATTTTAATTCTATATACATCCATTTCTACGACGAGTAATTTAGAACGGAGGAAGTAGGACGGATCGAGAGCTCTCAACGGGCGACCGTGGCCAAGGCCGCAGAGGCAGGAGCGATGCCTTCCCTCCGTGCCCTCCTAGATGAGAACGTGATATGGGAGATCCTCGTCCGCCTGCCCCCCAAAGCCCTCCTCCGCTGCGGCACCGTCTGTCGCGCCTGGCGCCGCATCACCTCCACCCGCGACTTCCTCCTCGCCCACCATGCCCACCAGCCCGCCCTCCTCCTCCTCGACGACTGCACCAACTATGAAAAAGGCATCTCCGACTCGCTAAACATCATCTGCTTCGACCATCGGGCAGGGGTGGCCACCCCCGAGGCCCCGACCAGCTCCAGCCCGTCGCCCGACTTACTGCCCAAACCTCCTTCCATCTAGATGTCGCCTTGATGAGGGTCGACTGCGGAGGCGATAATATATCCTACTATCATCCGGTTGCCTCCTGTGATGGCCTCCTTATCCTCTGCGTCGAGGACAACGGCTTCTTCATCTGCAATCCGGCAAGGCAGCTCTTATGACAACACGCAGTCATTCAACGATGGAGCCCCCGCGCTCGGGCGACTCGCCGCCGCCGCCGCTGGATGGGCCGGCCTCCCCTTCCTCGACCTCCGGCTGCCCGCCTTCGCCCTCCCTGGCCGCTCCGCCGCCCTCCCCCCCCCTCCCCGCCGACTCGACGCGCGTCGTATGGGCTGACGTCGCGGAGGGCAGCGACCTCGCCAGCCGCCCGATCGTTTGTCAGCGACCCTGTCCCCCAAGGCTCCGGCCCGGCCGCCTCAGTCGTTCTGCGGTGGCTCGACTCCCGAGGGTGGAGTCATGCTGCCCGCTGAGGATGGCGGTGCCGGGCGCCAACCGGCGGGTTCGTCCGGACGGCGATACCGAAGGCTCTGCCTTGGGCCCCGGCAGCGCCCTCGTGGCCGTCGCTCACAGTGGGTGGGGGTCACCGGCCGGGCGACCATGACCCCCGGACCTCCTGGAGGTCGTCCGCCCATTCGCCGCCCCCCGCTGTCCCCTCCCCTGCCCCGGCCGTCGCCCCGGCGACGCCCTCGTTGGCGCTCGCGGCGGTGGTCTACCGACGATCCCCTTTCCGCCCATTCATCACATCGTTCGGCGCCCCCGCTCCCCCACGCTCCGGCCCCCTGACCTACCCGGCTTGGCCCCGCCACCCCCGCCAAAGCCCGCCGTCCTCCTCAGCGGGCCAAGAGGGGAAACCTCGCTCATGTTGGTTTCCCAGTCGGTCCCTACCGAGCCGCGCTCGTCTTGGGCCACGCCGTGGACCGCGTGCCCCGCGCCTCTGGGCCGCCGTTGGCCCCGCAGGCTGAGCCTCGCTGCCAGGCCCCCAGGCCCCTACCCCCAGCGGCCTAGCCCCGCCCCAGGTGAGCCTCGGCTGGCGAGGCGGTCCATCCGCCTCCGCCAGGTTCCTCGCCAGCCCCTTCGCCAAAGATCGCCCGCCTCTCCCCTCGTCTCAGCCCCGCCTGCCGCCACCTCCCGCTCTGTCGCCCCAGCCGATGGCCGCCCGCCCCACCTCCTCCTCCTCCTCGCCGGCCATGACCCATGAGTGGGGCAACGGGCTGGGCGCCTAAGCAGAGCCGATGACCGTCGTGCTCCCCGCCCGTCGCCGGATGCGCCGGAGAGAGGAGGACCTCCAGCTGAGCTCGACTCCCGCCCGCCGCCCGCTCTCCCAGCGTCAGCGCCCGCTCCCCCCGCCCGCCGGTCCCTGGCGGGGCGATCACCGCTCCCGGTCCCGGGCGCCGCTCGCCTCCCGGGCCGACTCGCGGGATCGGGGCCGTTCTCCGGTCGAGGGGTCGCGGCATTCCTCCCGGCGGCGGTCTCCTTCCCCGCCGCGCCGTCGGGACCGGTCCCCGTCGCCCCGGCCGCTGCCTCTCTACTCCGACACCGCCAACCCGCCCACAAACGCCAACCCCAACCGCTACCAGCCCCCCCGCGCCCAAGCCTTGTTCCCTCCGTGCAATGGGGGCAACGAGAATCGGGGGCGCCAGGGTGCAAAGAATAAGAAGAAGAAGGGGCCTCCCCGCCCCCCCCCCCCCCCGACCGCCACTCCCGCTGCCGGCGCGGCCGTTCCACCTCCGGGCTCCGCTTCCATCTCTGACGGTCCGCCGTGCTTCAATCAAGGATGCGACCGGACACTTCCGGTGGCGTGCCCCAACCCGCCGATGTGCTATCTCTGCAAGGACTCCGGACACCCCGCGATTCTTTGTCCGGACCATCCGGTGACGGAGGAGCTCATGATGTACGGGCACGTCATCGAGGACATGGGCTTCTTCCACATCGAGGTCCCGGAGCTGCCTCCTCCCTCCCCCTCGCTCCTGGCTCTCGTCACTATCGTTGGCGAGGCCGTCGCCACCCCAGAGCTGATTGAGGTCGAGCTCAACCACTTATGCAGATGCAAGTGGGATTGGCAGG
Organism: Aegilops bicornis; assembly: GCA_021605145.1. Taxonomy (NCBI): domain Eukaryota; kingdom Viridiplantae; phylum Streptophyta; class Magnoliopsida; order Poales; family Poaceae; genus Aegilops; species Aegilops bicornis. The sequence goes on along the minus strand of CM038671.1, from coordinate 786,756,937 downwards.
TGACCTCCTCCACGGCCAACTCCTTCACGGTGATCTTCCCCGACGCTCTGAGCATGGGCTTCTGTACCCGCAGCGACAACATCACCTTGGCCCTCAACGGGATTGTGGTGAACATCTCCGAGCCGAAGTGGGATCCCAAGGCCATGGTGGTCCTCGACACGGCTTGGATCCTCATCGCCGGCCTACCGGATGTGGCCCGGTCTGAGCGAGTCATTCGCAGCATGTCCAAGCTCCTGGGCAAGGTGGTGGTGGTCGATGAGCTTTCTCTCCGCAAGGAGGAGGAGGTCCGGGTCAAGGTGAAATGCCTAGACTCCTCCAAGCTCCACGCCACGATTCGGGTCTTCTTCAATGACGACGGCTATGACCTCAAGATCTGCCCCGAGCCTCCGAACCACATCGGCCGCCCCCGCTTCTCCGACGACAGCCACTTGGGGGGCGGGCCTGCTGCCGACGACGACGCTCACCGCCGCCGGTCCCGCCATCCACGCCTCGAGGATCCCGATGATGACGAGGACCTGTCCGAGCGCTCTTGCTCCCCATCCCGCGAGCCCGCCAACCCACCTCCGGGCCGGGGCGGATCCGGGGCTGGTTGCACCCCTGTGTCGGCCACTGACCTCGAGGTGGCGCTCCGCCTGGCCTCTGCTCCAGCCACGCCTACTTCGCCTCCGTCTGAGTCGGACAGTGACATCTCCAACGTGGGCCTGCTCGTCATGCCGCCGTCGTCGCCGCGCTCCCCCTCCGTCGTCTCCGCCCTGCTCTCCTCGCCGGCGGCCCCGGACCCCCCGGCCACCCCTAGGTCGACCTCCCCGGTCCTCATGGGTGGTGGTGGGGACCCCCCCCCCCCCGCGCTGGCGCTCCGTCTCCGCTCTCCCCACATGCGGACGCTGCAGATGGCGACACCCCGATGCTTGTCGCCCCGCTCCCTCCGCCGGCGGCCTCCGGCACTCTCCTCGCTCCTCCCACCTCTCCGGCCGCGACGGTGGCTATGGTCGTGACCACCCCGACCGCCGCTCACCCTCCTCCGACGGTGGCTTACGTCCGACGGCCCCGCTCCACATCGACGCCGGTGACGGCGTCCCACCGTAGCGCCCGCCTCGATGCGACCCGCCCGGCAGACTCCCGGGTCCGTCCATCGCCAGCGGCGGAGCTCCGGGCTCTGATCTTGAACCTCGAGTCGGTGTGGATTCCGTCCCTCCCAGTTCTTCCTGTTGCCCCTTTTCCGCACTTGAGGCCGTCCCTCTTGGCCACCTCGCCAAGGTGGCCACTGACTCGGCCATAGTTTTCAGGGGGGAGGCTGGACCCCCCTTAGAACAGATTGCGGCCATTAGGGCTCGCGAGATCTTAGACGGCAAGCTGGCTGAAACTCGGGCACGTTTGCTCCGGCCCTCCGTGGATTCGACCGCTGCACCCGTGGGCTTGGGCCCTCCGGTGGCTGATGGTGTGATACGTGGCCGCACTCGTTCTCGCACTGCCGCGCTCCACGCTCAAAGCACCTCCCGTGTCTTGGGGTCAAGCAGCCCCCCTATGGGGGTTTAGATGCGGGCCCTTTTCTGGAACATCCGCGGCTTCGGCCACGATGGCCGCCGCCGCCAACTCATCGAGTACATGCGAGACGAACACATCGACATCATTGCCATCCAGGAAACCATGCGAACTGAATTCTCCCTCCAGGAGCTGGAGTGTCTTAGTCCCCACCTCTTCGCCTGGTATTGGCTCCCTTCTAGTGGGACCATGGCCATTACGGCGGCATCCTGTTAGGCGTGAAGGATGCCACCTTTGAGGTTGGGGGCATGGATCGGGGGGAATTCTTCGTGAGTATGGAGATCTTCGAGAGGGCCCTCAAGTTCAAATGGCAGGTCGTGATTGTGTATGGTCCGGCCGATCATCGCCGCTCCCCGGTTTTCTTGGAGGAGCTTCATTTGAAGATCTCCAACTCTCTCCTCCCAGTCGTTGTGCGGAGACTTTAACCTCATTCGATCCCCGGATGATAAGAATAACAACCAGATTAACCTCCCCCGGATGCAGTTATTCAATGACTGGGTCGCGGAGCTGGGTCTCCGTGAACTGGACCGGACGGGTGCCTGGTTCACTTGGACAAACCGTCAGGCTGACCCGACGCGATCTGTTCTGGATCGCGTCCTAGTTTCCCTGGAATGGGAATTAAGCTGCCCCTAGCCTCGCTTCGATGCGATTACCAGATCGGCTCGACCATGTCCCCTCCTCCTCTCCACCGCCGACGGCGTCCCCTCCCGCCACGCTTCGGTTTGAGCTCTTACGGCTCAACCAGCCGGCTTCCGAGAGGTCGTGGCTGCCGCTGGATCTCTGCCCGTTCTTCCCGCGCCGCATCATGTCGGCTATTGACTCGTGGCACTTCGTGCGCTGCTTGCCCGCCAATTCATGAAAGGGTGGGGTGCAAACCTTGGCCGGGATCTCCGAGAGCGGAAAAAGGCCCTTCTGCTGGCGATTCAAGCTCTGGATGCCCATGGCGACACATCTGGAATCTCCCCAGATGAGTGGATGTTGCAATATGACCTTGAAGACCAGCTTTCAACCATCTACACTGATGAAGAGGCCTACTGGCGTCTGCGTGGTACCCAGCGGTGGGTACTCCGGGGAGATGCCAACACCGCATATTTTCAGGCGGTGGCGAACGGCCGCCGACGCCGCAACTCCATCCACCGCCTGCGGGATGGAGACCCCTCTCGTCGCCTCGCGCCATCCGCTCCCATGTGGATGGCTTTTACAAAACCCTATTTACCCCCACCCCTCGGGTGAGGCTGAATCTCGCCCGACATTTGGTCGGGTGCGCAGTGGTCTCTGATGCGGCCAACGCCGCTTTAGTGGCCCCCTTCGCCGAGGATGAGGTTCTCCAGGCTATTAAAGGGATGAACCCCGCCTCGGCCCCGGGGCCGGATGGCCTGCCAGTAACGTTTTTTAAGACGTTCTGGCAGACCATCAAGCCAGAGGTCATGGCTCTGTTTGAGGAATTCTTCTCGGGCACTATGGATCTTGGGCGCCTTAACTATGGCATCGTGACCCTCATCCCCAAGGTCCCGGGCGCCTCCGACATCCGCCAATTTCGGCCAATCACTGTGATCAATGTGATTTTCCGGATCTTGGCCAAAGGGTACGCCAATAGGGTGACCCTGCTCGCGGATGCCATTACCCACCCGAATCAATCCGCCTTCATTCAAGGCCGATTTATTCTTGATGGGGTTCTGGTATTCCACGAAGTCCTTCATGAGGTCTGGCAGAGACACCATCGGGCAGTGTTTCTGAAGCTTGACTTTCATAAGGCCTACGACACGGTTCACTAGCCCTTCTTGCGGGAAGTGTTGCTTCGCAAGGGCTTCGACGACGTTGGATGACTAGGGTCATGCAACTTGTCTCCTGCGGACGGACTACTGTGAACATCAACGGGGACATTGGGCCCTACTTCCCCACCCTCTGTGGGGTTCGTTAGGGTGATCCTTTCTCCCCCTTTTTGTTCAACATGGTCGTAGATACCCTGGCGTCCATCCTTGATAAGGCCAAAGATGTTGGCCATATTCATGGCATTGTCCCTCACCTCGTCGGAGGGGAGGGGTCTCCCTCCTCCAATATGCGGACGATACCATTATTATGGTGGAAGGCTCCGCCCATGACATCGCTAACCTCAAGTTCCTCCTCCTGTGCTTCCAACAGATGTCGGGCCTAACCATTAACTTCGATAAGAGTGAAGTGATGGTGCTCGGGTTCCCCCCTGAGGAAGCACAGTCCATAGCTGACCGCCTTAATTGTAGGTTGGGTTCTTTCCCCACGACATACTTGGGGATCCCCATCAGTGACTCGCGCCTCACCGTGGCGGACCTCCATACGGTGACCCGTATCTAACATCGTGTTGAACCACAGAAAGGGCGTTGGCTGTCAAAGGCTGCTCGGGTGATCCTAATCAACTCTTCGCTCGCTAGCCTTCTATGGTTCCTCATGAGCTTCTATAGCCTCCATGAGACCCTCCATCAGGAGATCGCCAAGTACCAATCCAGATTCTTCTGGGCTGGCGAGGGGGATAAGCAGAAGTACCATATGGTTAGCTGGCCTGATATCTGCAAACCCAAGGACCAGGGAGGTCTTGGGATCCTGTCCTCCCGCCGCATGAACATAGCCCTCCTGACCCGCTGGCTCTGGCGCATTGCCAATGGCGACGGAGGTCTCTGGCTCACCATCATCCGGAGCAAATACCTTCGTGGACAGCCCCTTGCCTTCTGTCAGCGCTCGGGCGGCTCCCAGTTCTGGCAGGCCGTCGTCCAGCTGCTTCCGGTGCTTCGTATTGGCACCTCCATAGCGGTTGGTACCGGCTCTTCGACCCTGTTCTGGCTTGACCGATGGCTTGGGGACTCCCCCTTAACCCTATGACTTCTTGCCGTGGTCAGACTTGTGCGTGTGTGTGTTGTAGTCGAATTATGTTTGGATGTTGGGCTTTATCTATAAAGCGGGGCGAAAGCCTTTTTCGGTAACTCGCCAGTATGCTCGCCTCCCGCTCCCTTTGGGTCATGCGTGGTGGCTCCTGGGAATGTACCCTCACCCTTCTACTGACGAGTACAGACTATTGCTCTACTCATACAAGCGTATCACAGAAGATGAGCGTCAAGATGCGTGCCACGTCTTAGCATTGTGCTCGATATATCCTTCCATGCTGAAGAAAGTCACTAATGTGCATGTGATTTTAAGATTATCAAAAGTCATTTTGATGCGTCGTTTGAAATATGTGCTAACTCTTTGATCCACGTGATGTTTCTTCTTTCCTGGACTGAAGAATTATATTGTTCTTTTATGTATTGGCCTTTTTAGTGCTTGCTACTTAATTAGCAACCCAAGCGTGTTGTTTCCTCTTTCTAAGCTTGTTCTAGCTGACTAATGAATGTGTGGCAGTTTATTCTCCTAATTTGTTTTCTGGTGTGTTTTACTTTTACCTGATGTTTAGAAGAGGCTGTTGCTAGCTAGTTCACTTGAGCTAGCTGAAGCTGTTGTCAGCTATAGTTCACTTGAGCTAGCTAGAGGCTCTTGTTTGCTTGAGCTAAGCTTCCTTGCCACAAGTTGTAATTTCAGCTATTTCTGTTCCAGTTGCTGCTCGTCTTTCTCACTTGCCTGTCTTTCAAAGTTCAGTTTACACTAGCGATTGCTACTAGAAAAATCTTCATCACTGGCAATTCTTCACATAGGGAATATCTTATACGCATATCTGGCAATACACAGTGTCAGTTTCTTTTGTTGAAATGAACAGAGGCTCTTAATCAAGGTCAAACTTACATGACTGAAACACGTGCATTCTACAACTGTGAGTCTGCTAAGATACAATTTGCACTACTAAGCTTAGCATCTAGAAGTATTAGTCAATTTGGTAGCCCAGTGTGTTTTGCATTAGCCTTTTGTGTTGTGTTCCTTCCAAAGGTTCCAGCAGCAATAGATGGCGACGGCACGACTTGTGAGCAATGATATTGCATTCCATGACGGTGCCACCGGACTGAAGGAGAGGCGATGCAGTTAATAGGATGGTTCAGAACAAGCTCACCGATCCAGTCAAACAGAGCACGAGTACAGATAGTGCAGCAGAAGGTGCGCCGGTGGCATCGCTTGGTAGTAGAAAGCCCGCACGCCCCCCGCGTCACCCCCGCTCGGGCGACTCGGGCGGGATCTAAAACCCTAGCCGCCGGGGGTCCCCATCCGTCCTCCCCTCCCTCCGCCGCCGCCGAAGGACGCCGCCGGCTATAGCCCGGGGCTGATGGCGGTGGCGGGGGTCTTCCCTCTTGCCTGCGCCGTGCGGGCGGTGCGGAGCCCCGCGGCGTGGGTGGCACGGCCGATCTGGCCTGGCGGCGCGGCGGGCCTGCCTTCCGGCGGCGGCGGCAGCTGCCTCGGCCAGAAGCGGCGATGGTGGGGTGCGGCAGCCGGCCCTGCCTCGGGCTGCGTGGCGGCATTCGGCGGCGGCGGCCGGGTCTGCGGCGACACACCATCTGACCTCGGATCGGCGGTGGCGGCATGGAGGGCCTGGTGGTTGGGTCGGCACCATGCGGGTTGTGCCCTCCGGACAGATCTGATCTGGCTGGTGCGGCCTGCTCCATGTGCGGCGGCTCAGATCGGCGGCGACCCGTGCACACTGTCGTGATGGAGGTTCTTGGCGGATCCGGTGAAAACCTTGTGCTCGGCTTGATGCCAAGACCGGCGTTGGTGGCACCCTGAGGTGTCATTACCTTCTTGAAGGCATCGCCGTGAGAAGCTCTAGACCTCTATCCGCTACCTCCGGGGAAAACCCTAGATCAGTTGATCGGATGGCGGCGTAGCGTTGGTGTCGTTTCCTCCTTGGGGCGTCATTCTTGGGCGTACACGGGATCGATGGACCAGCGGGCGCCTTTTTTGGTGGAGCGGTACTTCATCCTTCACATTGATGACGGCGAATCTCGGCGGCGTGGTGCAGTGGAGACTCGGCGCCCGATGCGCGGTGATGGACTCGCGCAGGTGGAGGTAGTTGTCTGGCGTCAAGGTGGCGTCGATGGCGGAGTGGCCTGACAAGGTAGAAGCCTCAATATCTGCTCTGAAGACGGACCTGTGAAAGATGGCGGCGACGACACATGTGAGTGCGTCAAACCAATTTATGCCCCAGACCCGGTATGTGGCTCGGCTGGGGCTTCTGGCTTTTTGATAATAGGTTTGGGTGAGTAGACCGGGTATGTGGCCCAGGTAGCACCCCTTCATCATATGGATAGGAGTAGAGGCATATGTTGCCAAGATGGCGGATTCAGGCATATTGTTGTAATACTTTGTAAGGTCCTCGAGAATAATCAATAAAGTGGCCGTATGCATCTCTCCGATGCAGAGGCCGGGGGTCATCCTCTTTTTCTAAAAAAGAAGGTGCGCCGGTGATTCAGGCCTGATCACAGCAGGCCTTAAGTTAAGATGATTTAGGTCGTTAGCTCTCCTCTAATAACCAAGATTATTACGCCTCTCTTGACAAGAAGTAGTACAACTGAAATAACATGAGGGTGGCATGCACTGTATTTATACCATCACTAGGTTTTTAGGCTGTGATCACACGTATGTAAAGTAACACACCAGTCTTTCCAAGGACTACAGGGCGCCGGCTTAGCGGAGGAGCGGCACGAGCTGGCCCTTGAGGTGCGGGGACATGATCGTGTCGGTGCGGCTCACAAGCTCGCCGCCGATGAATACTGCCGGCACCGCCGGGCTCTGGCTGACCATACCGGCCAGCGCCCTCTTGACCTCCTCGCCCTGGGGGTCCTTGTCCAGCTCGTGCACCGTCGTCGAGCTCACACTGGTGAAAAAACAGGCTTCCGTCCAGCCCCATAAGTCGCGAAGCTGTAGGAACCGCGACTAATGGGACCTTTAGTCGCGGTTCTGGAGGTGACCCGCGACCAAAGGCCTGGGCCCAGGGCGCTCGGTGGCCAGCTGGCGCACGTGAGGGTCTTTAGTCGCGGTTTGCCAAGACAACCGCGAATAAAGGCTTCGGGCACTTTTTAGTCACGCGGTTTGCCGTGCCAACCGCAACTAAAGCCCTCCCTATATATACCCATCCAGCAGCCAACACTTAGCCATTTGGAGCCATTCTCTTCTTCTCCGATTCGATTCTCGCCTGTTCGTCTCTGCCGGCGCCCTCGGCGCCCGCCGTCGCCCTCGCCCTCGGCGCCCGCCCGTCGCCCCTGCGCCCTCGGCCGCCGCCCGCCGTCGCCCTCGCCTACCAGCAGCGCCGCCCGGCCGCCTCGATGCTGCCGCCTCGCTCGCCCGCCCTCAACGCCGCCCGACCGGCCTCCCTCGCCCACAGCGCGCGCCGCCTCGCTTCGCCCGCCCTCGGCGCAACTTTGGTAGTGCACCGGCCAAAGGCTTCTCCAGCGTGCCGCCCGGCAGCGGCGGCGTGCCAACTCCTTCAAAATTAAAATAAAGCACAAAAGAAATAAAACAATACAAATTAAACAGAAAACAGGTTTAGGGGGGGTGGGGGGGGGGGGCTAAAACCCTAAACCTGTGGCGGCTAAAGGTCCTCCGCCCCGACGGCCGCCTGGCGCCCACGTGGACGGGCCGTTAGTCGCGGTTCTTAAGCAGCCGCGACTAAAGGTGGGGGGCATTAGTCGCGATTATTTGGTCGCGGTTGCCCAACCGCGACTAATGGCAGTTGCGAACCGCGACCAAAGGCCTTTTTTCCACCAGTGTCACGCCCAGGTCCACGAAGAGCGCCTTCATCGTGTTTAACACGCAGCAGCTGCTCACCCCGAAGATCACCACGGTTCCCTGCAAAAGACGAGCGCCGTCACCATGTCCGCCATTGCTAGCTGAATTGCCTAGGCTTCTCCTCTAAATTTCAATCCCTCAGCTCACTTCACTTGAGCTATAGCTATGTGGTTTTGCTTCTTGCAGCTTAGTGATGGTGATGAGAATATGAGACGACCCAATTGATGGCCGGGGGCAAGTGCTTGAAGAAGAGAAAGTGCTTAATCGAGGTGTAAGGGAATTGCTGTGACGTGTGGCAAATAGGGGATAATGCATATATGTCCTGTGTTAAAAAGGGTTATATTCTAGCACCACTTGTGACCTTTGCTTTCGGGAGCATTACTGTTTTGGAGCCGCAACAATCATATACTACCTCCGTTCCTAAATATAAGTCTTTTTTAGAGATTCTAATACGGACTATATATGAAGCAAAATAAGTGAATCTATACTTTAAAATATGTCTATATACATCTGTATGTAGTCTGTAGTGAAATCTCTAAAAGGACTTATATTTAGAAACGAAGATAGTACTTGATAAGTAAAAATAAAGAGGAACAAGATTCGAGATAAGCCGAACTTTAGTTGTTAGAATCACCACTACTGGAATTTCCCTATACGTCGGGTGCCAGGCTCTTCGCCGAGAGCCAAACCACGGGAACTTGTCAAAGTAAGATATACTGAGAGGGCCTCTCGACAAATGTAGCACCATGACAATGAACAAGTGCTTCGCTTCAAAGGCAGCTCTCACGACTCGTTCAATAGCAGAGAGAAGGCAGAGTATTATTACAATCAGCATGTGCTTAACCAGAAGAGAAAATCTGAATTAGTGGGTTCAGTAGATGGATTCAGTGGATGTGCTAGCTAGAAACGACTTATCAGGTTCGACGGATGGAAGAACTTGATAACTCTCCTTCAGTTCGTGATAATTGTGGTGTTGCTTTTGTCATGTGGTCGCATGTAGACATGTATTGACCACTTTATTGTTTAGTAAGTAGGCACTTGTACCAAAGAGCTACCTTGTGATTTCAAATGAAGTTTGTGTGAACTATTTTATATAATGCTTATGTGAGTTTGTTGTTAGACTTTGAGACTTCAAATGCGTATTTGTGTATTGTATATCTATTTTTGCTGCTGGGATCTGAGGGAAAAACAGGAGAAATAGGACTGGGAACAGATCTTTACCGAGTGCAGCTCTCAGCAAAGTGGCATGCGCTGGCAGCAGCTGCAGTTGGCTGTGGCAGTTTTGCCGAGTGCGGCTCTCGGCAAAGAGCTGACAGAACCAGCGGCCGTGAAGTCACTTTATTTTGCCGAGTGTCCGTGTCCTGATTCTCGACAAACTCCTGTTTGCCTGAGAGGTGTACACCGGGTGGCCTTTGCCGAGTGCAACTCTCGGCAAAGACTTTGGCGGCGGTTATTGGCTCTTTGCCAAGTGTCCGTGGCATCGGTGTAGGTCGATTCTAGTAGTGCACTGCTTCCATCAATGCTTGCACTGATGATTCATTAGGTTCCTGATAAGCTAGATTAGGATCCATTCTAATTGCCAGTTTGCCGTTGGTGCACGATGACAAGGAATACCATTAGTGTGGAGTTGTTGACATCATGCATTACATTTATTTTCTTAGTTGTGGAGTTGTGTGTGACAAGGAATGTCATTAAAACTCCTCTATGAAATATTCCCTCATTTGGAGAAATAATTGATGTGGTTTAGTTATTTTCGAACGGAGGGAATAACATCTATCAAATTTTCTCTTAGAATAACTGCTAGTGGTAACTGGGGACGATTGATGGATTAGAGATTTGCTGACATAAATATTGGAAAGAAGGAGTATAATTTTGAAAAAAAATGGATATTGATGATAGCATTCGACATTGGTACCTTGTCTTGTTGTTTGAGCCATCACTGTCCAGAGCAGGGATGAAACTTCCTTGGGAAAATCTGTATTTTCAGTTCTTTCTCTTTCAGTTGCTGCTCGCCATTTTTTTTGGCTGTCTTACAAAGTTTTTATACACTACCGATCATTAACAGAAATTCCTCATATAGGAAATATTATACACACTCCCGTCAAGCTTAGAAGATTCATGCAGTTCTGATGGATATCTTGGAATTTAACTCTGCAAAGTTTAGTTTTTTTATTGAAATGAACAGAAGTATTTAAGACCCAGCTTACACTAGTTGACTGCAATATCTACTGCTTTAGGAAGAGAAATAACTAGAAGGGAAATATTGTCAAGTGCATATAGGCGATTGTTCAGGATAACCTGCAATACACTTCTGCAGACTTCAATTTTTTTCAGTGAAATGAATAGAGGTTCTTAAGATTCAACTTACAGGACCGCAGAATCTAGTGCGTGGCATGAACGTCTACGTTTGCATTGCTAAGCTTGATATTTGTTAACAAACTCGGAACTAAATACAAGCCTATTACTCATAATTTTGGCCAAATAGCAAACAGAACAACACATGTTGATTGTAGAGTAGTGACAAATAATAAAGAATTAAAGACTGTAAAATGACATGTACTAGATAGATGAGATGTAGTCAAGTCCATCTGAAATTCGGAATAGTATTGATTTGGTAGTCCATTTTCATACCTCCTCAGAGCTTTTTGTCATGGAAGTTGTATCCAGTGACAATAGAACAAAGATCAAACACACTGGGATTATTGCTCCTGATTATGTCCTCCATTCGGTGCTGGGAAAATAGACAACCAGCTCATCATAAACGGCCACAATGGTCCCTGTTCATGGAAAGGCAACCGGCTGGGGTGGGGTGTAGGCGCGGGATAACAATGGGGACTATACCTTGAGTGGCAACTGGCACTGGTGGAAAAAAGACCTTTGGTCGCGGTTCGCAACTGCCATTAGTCGCGGTTGCGCAACCGCGACCAAATAAGCGCGACTAAAGCCCCCCACCTTTAGTCGCGGCTGCTTAAGAACCGCGACTAACGGCCGTCCACGTGGGCGCCAGGCGGCCGTCGGGGCGGCGGACCTTTAGGCGCGGTTCTTCAACCAACGCGACTAAAGGCCGCCACAGGTTTAGGGTTTTAGCCCCCCTAAACCTGTTTTCTGTTTAATTTGTATTGTTTTATTTCTTTTGTGCTTTATTTTAATTTTGAAGGAGTTTCATATATTCTACGATACTACATACATGCATATGAATGTACAATTTCAAATAAATTTGAAATTAGAACCAAAAAGAATTCAAGAGGAATATACAATATATATTCAATATCATCGGATGACCATATACAATTTTGAACAAGTTTCCATACATGATTTAATGCATATAAAGTTCTACGTCCTCGTAATAGTGTTCTCCTTTAGGATGGAGGACTTCCCTGTTGAACCATCCAGCTAGTTCCTCTTGAAGTGGTCGGAAGCGAGCTTCTAGACTAAGCATCATCCGGAGGCTATTCCTCTGAGCATTGGTATCACTCGGAACCCGCTCAGAGGTGTATCTCCGGATCCTCTCCTGAACATAGTATCCACATAGATTGGTCTCCGGTGGCTGAATATCCCCAGCATTCTTAGGCTTTAACATTTTGAATTCTAGCTCTTTTTGAATTCACCGACCTTTGTATCTACGAACCGTCTCCAAACCCTACGAGGCAAAGAAAATTAAATGAACAAGAGAGTTATTAGTTACTTGATATTAGGAAATGAACGAAATAGGCCGATCGATATAGAGCGCAAATGAATGAAAATAATTACTTCTGCAGCATTCTTCTCATGTCGGCCCAAAGCTTTGGATCCATATTCAGAGAGTCGTGGGCGAGACATTACGAGGTGTTAACTTTAATTACTAGCAGAATCCAGTGGAACCTGCGGACACGATACATGCACAGACGTCATGCATAACTCATCGATTAATGGCCACATACCATGCACATGGAGTAAACAAAAGAGAATGTGCTCAAGACAGAAACACTCACCCAAAATGGTAAGGAAATAGAATATCACTTTTGAGTTCCTGCTTTGTAAGAAACCGCCACAGTGTCTGCCTCCACGTCGGCGGGGTGACGCTCCAACACATGTCCATTAACGATGTGTGGGTCAATGAACCCAACATCATGGATGTTCCTTACTCTGCATTCCTTAATCTTCATTCTGCATGTATAATAGCGGACACAACAATATAGTTAGGACATATATATAGTGCAGGCAATATGAACGAGATGGGGTAGAAATTAATAAATCACTTACGTAGCGTAGCAACCGATGATAGATTTGTCGAGCTCGCGAGATTGAAAAGCTGGAACAATTCACTCGGTGCAATTTGTACATAGTAATGTTTGAAGTGATGCTCATGTCTAACTTCCGCATAAATATATTCTTTGGCGTTTTTATTTTTATGTAACCCTTGTACCAATTCAGCAGACCTTTCATTTGGTCGTAGATCATTTTCCTGCGGAGCTCGACGAGAGGCCCATTCTTGACATATGTAATTACTACCTCCTTCACTGGCGCCTCATCAAGGCCTAACAGTTCACGAAGAGTAATACCTAAGTTGGCCGCTTGTTCTCGCACTTTTCGTTACAGTCAATCCATGTCTTGTCGCAGCTTGTATGATCTCGGGGCATCCGGGCTTCCACTATAAGCGGGGCAATCGATTGTTTACTTTGTTCCCCGAGCTGGGCAACTTGTTTCCGCTTATTTTACTTTCGGCCTTCTCCCGCTCTTTGTTCTCGTTGAACATGAGTGCCTGCCTGCGGTTCACGTGCATAGTCGTTAGGCAGATTCTTCGCGGCTTGGGACGGTGTGCTCAAAAATGACTTAGCCCACTTCTTTTGCTCATCGTAATATCTTGGCTTGGGCTCGGGCTCTCTTTTCTTCTTGCAGTCCGCCTTCCATTTCTCATAATGAGCAGCAGCGTCGCGTCGACTTCCTTGGCACTACGTTCCCAAGGCCTTGTGGGGAGAGGCTTGATGATGGCTCCAGTACCTTTGTGGTCTTAGGTACATAAGGGTCCGGGTTAATAATCGGGACTGCTTCGCTTCTTTGTCGGAGGTGGATTGGGGGCAGCGTCGATCACCGCCGGACGAGGATCGGGGCGGCGGCTGATCACCTGCCGGACGTTGGGATCGGGGGCGGCGTCGGTCGACGTGGCGGAGGTGTGGGTGAACCGCCACCACCACCACCACCACCACCACCGCCACCGCCACCACCACCACCGTAGAGGGGTGGACTTGTTGTCCTTGGCGCCTCGCTCGAAACTTGATAAACTTCTTTTGCCATAGAATGAAATGGCGCTTGACATCTCCAAGTCTTTTCTCCCTTGGTGTAGCAATGTCAATCTCCGTGTCCTCAAACCCTTGGACTATGTCCTCCACCGTGACACGAGCATAGCCATCTTGAATGGGGTTGTTGTGGTGGAGTGCTCCGAATAAACATGGTAAAGCACTGCCGATGGCTACCTTCATGGACATGTTCCGATAGGATAATACAGATGACATTCTTTCATCTCCTTTATATCGCCCACGGGTAGCGAGGAGGCTCCGTGCAGTAATTTCGACCACCGAGGCTCCGTGCAGTATTTCGACCACCGGAGGCTCCGGTGCAGTAATTTCGATCGTCGGTGCATCTGCACCAGCCGGTGGGCCTCCGTGGAAGCCACGCTGCTTCTCCGCTTGGCTTCCGAGATCCATTGGATGATCTTCATGCTGCACCCGAGCTGCATCTCTTTCGCTACTAGTACACTCATGGTTTTCTTCATCACATCCATTTCCGATGCCAACCGCGCCACAACATCTGATTCCCGATCCATCTTTCTCTTACGGCTTCAGAATCAGACGGGTCATCGTTCGGGGAACCCTATTTTCCACGGAATGTGCCCCATGCCTCGTATACACGTCCTCCGTGTTCGTGGATTCCCAGGGCTTTTGTCAGCGTCGTTCTCTCTGTTGAACTTGATCTTCCCTGTTGAGCATCCTTCATTGCGTCAATAAGGGCTTGGGTGGGTTTAATTAATTTGCCCGGTAAACACACTCCCCTGTCTCCGGTTCAGCGTTCCCCATGCCCGCATTTCACCAGCTTTTGGCCCTTGGGTCCCATCCTCCGCACTGGACGGATTCCTCGCGCCCTCATCTCGGTCTCCATCTTCTCCAACCTAGGCACCAAAATGCGATACCCTCCTGGCCCCATAACATGATTGTACTCCTTCTTAGCCGCATTTTCCTTATTTTTTTTCGATATTTCAATGAACTGCTCCGATTTCTTTTGCTTCACAAATTCTGGCCAATCATGTTTCAGTTTGGTCGCGAAAGGGCGGTGGCGGTGGCGGTGGCGGTGGCGAAAGGGCGGTGGCAAAAGGAGGGGGCGAGGAAGGGGTGGGAGAGGGTGTCATGATGAAAGCGCGAGCAGGTGCTCGTGGTCGAACTTGGGGTCGCCGCGGTCTCGGGGTCTACCGGAAGAAGAAGTAATGAGGGGGAACACAATAAATAACAGAGCAATCAAAGCATCACAAAGCGTAACCTGCAATACAGCGGTGCTAGGTGTGCCCTAACGCGGCAAGAGGGTCGTACCCGAAAGGGGAAACATCCGGAAAGTATCCCCGGTGATTCGCATTTTCAGACGAGATGAACCGGAGGAGAAAGTTACGTGTTTGCTATGCTAGGGGTGTGTGGCGGACGAGCGGGCTGCGTATCCGGATCCGCCTCATCGTTACGAGCAACTTTCATGTACAAAGTATTTTCATCGAAAGTTACGGATTATTTTATATTAATTTTTAAAGTTTTATATCATTTTTAGAATTAATGTAATTAATTAAATTGTGCATTAACTAATTAACCAAGTTAATTAGATTAATTAACAGATTAGTTATATTAGTTATTTAATTAGGTTTACTAAACACAATTAATTAAGTTAATTAATTTAATTAACTGATTAATTAATTAATATATTTATTTATTTATTTTCTAAATTCTCTTCTCTCCTTTTTAAATCGTTTTAGGCGTGGGCCCCAATTGTCATTGGGCCAGGGGGCCTTAACGGGCGCCCGGCGCTTAGCGGGCAGCGGGTGTGGTGCCCATGCCCGAGGCCGTAAGGCCTGCCCGGGCGAGGGGAGCCGGGCACGAGTTCCGGCCAAGGCGCTGGCGCGCCGGCCGAACAGGCGGCAGGCGGAGGGAAGTGGCCGGTCCGGCGAGCGCCAAGAACCGGGACGTCGGGAGTTGCGACGCGCGCCGCCATGCAGAGGCGGGCGCGGCGACGGACGGGCGGGCGCGTTCGGAGGGGGCTGGGGAGACGGCCGGACGGGGCCCGGCGGGGAGCTCACCAGAGAGGGCGGCGATGCGCGGAGGACCGACGAAGGAGAGGCGGGGACGGGCAGTCCGGCGCGACGGGGGCGAGGGCGACGGCGGGCGGCGTCGAGGGCGCGGCAGAGACGAACCGATCGGAGAAGACGAGAATAGATCGGAGCGTGGTATTTATAGCCCCCCCCTTTAGTCGCGGTGGGCTACGAGGCCCGCGACTAAAGGTACCCTTTAGTCGCGGGTCGCCTGCCCAACCGCGACTAAAGGTTTTTTGGGCGGGTTTTTTGCGTTCCCGCGCCCCACCTTTAGTCGCGGCTGGTCTGCCGACCCGCGACTAAAGGCCCCACCTTTAGTCGCGGGTCGCCTGCCCAACCGTGACTAAAGGCCTTGTGCTGCCCCGCGCCCAAAAGTTTAGTCCCACCTCGCTAGTTGAGAGAGCTCGAGAGTGGTTTATAAGCGCTGCTGCGCCCACCCTCTCGAGCTCCTCTCAACTGCAGGCTTCAGCCTAATCTGTCACTAGCTATGTGCTGTGGGCCTACTTGGCCTCCTGCGGGCCTGAATCACAGCCCATGTAGGGTTTCTAGTCGTATTCAGGCCGTGGGGGTCCGATGGCGGCACTATATTTTTCCAGTTTTTTGTTTTGTTTTTTACGCATTATTATTTATTTTTTCTTGTTTTTGCTTTATTTTTAATTCTTTTTGCTTTTAGTTTTAGAAAATTATAAACTTTCTGTTAGTGCCATTAGTTTTCAAATTTGAAAACACTTTTTTGTTTTCTTTGTTGCTTTATTTATTTTATTTTGTTTCTACTTACAACAAAATACTTATTGTTGCTATTTTAGTCGCTGGTCGCCTGCCCAACCGCTGACTAAAGGCCGCATGAGGTTTAGGGTTTTCCGCCATTTCTTCCCCTGTCTTCCCGCCTCTTTCTTCCCGCCACTTTCTTCCCGCCTCCTGTCTTCCCGCTCCCATTTTTCCCACCATTTCTCACTACATATATGTAGCCCGGCTTGGCCAAGCATTATCACATCTCTACAATCTCTCATCACTCTCTCATGGCTTCCACCGCACCCACTCTAACCTACCAGCAGGTGGAGGAGCTTTGCGCCTCGAACTACCCTTGTCCACCGGGCTACCGTGTCCCCACCGGCTGGAGCCTAAGCGCCGGCGGCGTGCCGGTCCCTCCCGTCCCTCAGGGTACTGCGCGCCAGCATTATCACATCTCTACAATCTCTCATCACTCTCTCATGGCTTCCACCGCACCCACTCTAACCTACCAGCAGGTGGAGGAGCTTTGCGCCTCGAACTACCCTTGTCCACCGGGCTACAAGGCCCCACCGGCTGGAGCCTAAGCGCCGGCCGGCGTGCAGTCCCTCCCGTCCCTCGTGGTATCAGCAAGGCCGGGCGGCCATCACGAACCACTACTACCTCGACCTCACGCCGGAGCAGCGGATGAATCCCGGCTGGCATCCCGATAACCAAGATACTTGGGGCGCCTTCTTCATCAATCGGCGTGAGAGGGCGCCGCCAGTATGAGGAGGACGGTGCGCCTCACAGGAACTTCCACGAGGCCGGCCGTCGGCTATGGTGGTATGGCCGACTGCAGAGCGTCATGGACTACATCACGGCCGGCGATATCCCCTCTGCGCTACCCTCGATTCGAGCCATTTAGCCGCCGACGACAATGACGACAGAAGCGATTTACAGCAATGACGATGACGGCGGCAACTTAGAAGGCGGCGACTACCAAGATAACGACGACGGCGGCTATGAAGACTACGAGTATGCATATTATACGCCTAGGCAGGAGTATGACTAAATCACTCCAAATTTCATGTATCATCAGTGGTATCTCGAATCATTCAAATGGACACCAAACACATCACGGGTAATATAATTCACATGATCCATTCAACAAAGTTTGGTACAATAAATTATTACACATCATTTTCTTCCCTTCTCGTCTCCTCGCTTGCTTACGATTGTGCCGTATCCATGGAGCATCCTCATCATTTAACTTAATGCTTGGGTCGGTGTTCACTTTGTAGGGCGGAATTTCAGCAAACATATTATAATCTTCTGACATGTCTGTCTTGTCCTCCACTCCCACGATGTTTCTTTTCCCTGAAAGAACAATGTGGCGCTTTGTATCATCGCATGATGTACTGATCGTTTTCTTATCTTTCCGTTTCCTCGGTTTGCTACTCATGTCCTTCACATAGAAAACCTGAGCGACATCTTTCGCTAGGACGAATGGTTCGTCAAGGTAACCAAGATTGTTGAAATCCACCATTGTCATTCCGTATTGCTGGTCCACCTTTACCCCACCTCCTGTTAGCTTGAACCATTTGCACGGAACAAAGGGACCTTAAAGGAGGGTCCATAGTCAAGTTCCCATATCTCCTCTATGTAACCATAATATGTGACCTCTTGCCCATTCTCGGTTGCTGCATCAAAGCGGACACCACTGTTTTGGTTGGTGCTCTTTTTATCTTGGGCGATCGTGTAAAATGTATTCCCATTTATCTCGTACCCTTGGAAAGTCGTTATAGTCGAAGATGGTGTCTTGGCCAACATGTACAGCTGATCTACAACATCATTGTCATTCATTAAATGTTTTCTCAACCAACTGCCGAAAGTCTCCATGTGGGCCTTCCTAATCCAGGATTCAGCTTCCCGGGTTGTCGAACGTAAAATATTCTTGTGTTTCTCAAAGTACGGAGCCACCAAGCTGGAATTGGTCAAGACAAAGGTGGTGTGCTTCAATGAGAATGGCCGTCCATACATATCGTTGATTTCATTCCGATCGTGCCTTTTCCACTTAGTCTCCCCTCGTGCATGATCGAGGAAGACCAATCGGCTTAAGGTCAGGAACAAAGTCAACACAAAACTCAATTACCTCCTCATTTCCATAGCCCTTGGCGATGCTTCCTTCGCCTAGCACGGTTACGAACATATTTCTTTAATACTCCCATGAACCTCTCAAGGGAACATATTGTGTAGAAATACAGGACCGAGAACGAAAATCTCTTCGACTAGGTGAACCAGGAGGTGCGTCATAATATTGAAGAAGGATGGCGGAACACCAACTCGGCCGACAAGACATTGGATCACATCGCTCTGTAACCGTGGTAGAACTTACGGATTGATTACCTTCGAGAGATTGCATTGAGGAATGCACATAGCTTCACAATGGCTACTCGAACATTTTCCGGCAGGAGCCCTCAAAGCAATCGGAAGCAATTGCGTCATAATCACGTGGCGCCGTGAGACTTCAGGTTTTGGAACTTTTTCTCCGCCATGTTTATTATTCCCTTTATATTGGGACGAGAATCCAGACGGAACCTTCATACTGCTCGGGCATTCAAAAAGATGACCTTCTCTTCTTTGGTCGAGCGTAAATGGCACGACCTTGAAACCATTCCGGATGCCGGTCATCGTGGTCTTTCAAACGTTGCTGGTCCTGCCGTGCTTCCTTTGTATCATTTGTCTTCCCATACACGCCCAAGAAGCTTAGGAGGTTCACGCAAATATTCTTCGTAACGTGCATCACGTCGATTGCGGAAGCGGACATCTAGGACTTTCCAATATTCTAGCTCCCGTAATATAGATTTCTTCTTCCACATGGCTGCGTGCCCGTCGGCTCCCTTCGAACTGATTGTCCGCCAGACCCTTTCCAAAGATGACTTTCAAATCCTTGACCATATCAAATACCTCAGCACCAGTCGTTCGCAGCTTCGCCGGTGATCTGCCTTGCCGTTGTAATGCTTGCCTTTCTTTCTTCTTGGATGAATTTTCGGAAGAAATCGACGATGCCCAAGGTACACGTTCTTCTTACAATTTGGCAAATGTACACTTTCAGTCTCATGTAAGCGATGCGTGCATGCATTGTATCCCTTATTTGACAGTCCCGAAGGTTACTAAGAGCAGGCCAATCGTTGATGGTTACGAAAAGCAACGCCAGAGGTCAAATTCCTCTTGTTTGTGCTCATCCCACACACGGACACCACCCCACAACCGTAAAAGTTCATCAACTAATGGCCTTAGGTACACATCGATGTCGTTGCCGGGTTGCTTCGGACCTTGGATGAGCACTGCATCATAATGAACTTCCGCTTCATGCACAACCAAGGAGGAAGGTTGTAGATGCATAGAGTCACGGGCAGGTGCTATGGCTGGAGCTCTGCTCGCCAAAAGGATTCATGCCATCCGTGCCTTAGAGCAAATCTTATGTTCCTTGCGTCGGCTGCAAAATCTTTGAACCATCTGTCGATCTTTCTCCATTATGCGTTCCATCTGCGGTGTGTCTCAACTCCCGTCCGACTTACGGTCCTCTTTGTGCCATCGCAACAACTTGGCATGCTCTTTGTTCCTGAGCAGACGTTTCAACCGTGGTATTATAGGAGCATACCACATCACCTTGGCGGGAACCCTCTTCCCGGTTTCGGCCCTCAACATCGTCACCAGGTCATCACCTACGATCTTATAACGCAATGCGGTGCATACCGGCATTCATTCAAATTCTCGTATTCAAGCGGTAGAGGATGCGATCGTTGATGCATGCATGTATCTTCGTAACCTCTAAACCTAGAGGGCGGACAACCTTCTTTGCTTCAGACGCGTCTTGGCGGGCAACTCGTTATCCTTTGGAAACATATTCTTCAACATTTTCAGCAAGTTTTCAAATGCCGAGTCAGCTACACCTGCCTCGCCTTCCATTTCAGCAAATCCAGCAGTGCAGCCCAGCTTTTTCAGACCATCATCGCATCCGGGTACAGCGCCTTTACGTGATCCTCTAACATGCGATCCAAATTCTCCCTCTCCTTTTCGGTTTCGCAGCGTCTCCGTGCATCGGCAATGGTCCGACCAAGATCATCAACGGATCATCACGTGCCTCTTCTTCACCTTCCCTTCACCTTCAGCATCCTCCATGAAAGTATCACGAAATGAGCAAGATAGCTTTCATCGATGAAATCATCCCCTTCTTCATCTTCTTCCATTATAACCCCTCTTTCTCCATGCTTGGTCCAACAATTATAGCTTGGCATGAAACCCTTCAAGCGGATGCATGTGAACAACTCTTGAGGAAGAGTAACCCTTCTCATTCTTACAGATAACACATGGACAGATAACAAAACCCCCCGCTTGTTCGCATTAGCCACTACGAGGAAATCTTTCAAACCCGTAGTGAACTCGCGGAGAGTCGGTTACCGTACATCCATTGCCGATTCATCTGCATTATTATAATATAAAATATATAATTAACCATCATGCATTTGTTAAACTAACTAGCTACAAACAATATAAATTAAACAATGAACTACACACATGCATATTGACACATCAAAGGTTCATCAAGTTGCTAACCGCGATCGAAGAGTGTGGCTCCAACACTTCATGTCATGTTTGTTTCATGCTCTTGGGGCATTTCATCAAACACCTTATGTGCATAAGAGGAACCAAAAGCAAACCTACACCCACTTGTGAAGAGAATGGCTCCAAATGGCTAAGTGTTGGCTGCTGGATGGGTATATATAGGGAGGGGCTTTAGTTGCGGTTGGCCTGGCAAACCCGTGACTAAAAAGGTGCCCGAAAACCTTTAGTCGCGGTTGTCCTGGCCAATCGCGACTAAAGCCCCTCACGTGCACCAGCTGGCCACCGAGCGCCACAGGCCCAGGCCTTTGGTCGCGGTTCACCTCCAGAACCGCGACTAAAGGTCCCATTAGTCGCGGTTCCTACAGCTTCGCGACTTATGGGGCTGGACGGAAGCCTGTTTTTCCACTAGTGTGGATGGGGCTGGGGGGAGAAATGCTACACGTACGGATGTTTACTTAAGTTTACAGGCTGATTATTGAGTCGGCATGTTTTAATTAGATTAAGGGTGATTGCCAGGCCCCACCCGATGAAAATCAGGGGGGCGGTGAAGAGTAGTTAAGGAAGGGTCTGTATCCGTCCTGTAACTCTCCGTACGTATAGCATTTTTGGGCTGGGGGTATTGTACGCATCAAGAAGCCTCCTCGGACTACGTATCGCACGTGGGGGCTCAGGTGCAGTAATAGACTCACGCGTACAGAGGGGCCTCCAACAACAACGCATACTACTTCACGACGCACCTGGCAGGGTAGTATAAAATATGTTTTCTGCCATCATGACGAATCTATTTTGCACTTATTTTTTGAGTGTAAGTTTGCTCGATCAGTTTGGGCCATAGTTCAGATTGCTTCAAACCTATACCCCCCACGAAGTGCACGTAATATGTTCGGCAACTGGTTGAGGGGAATTCAAAAACAATTTTCTGCACACATTCTTGTGGGGGCGGCTGCCTTATGCTGGGCATTGTGGCTTACCAGGAATGATGTGGTTTTTAATAATAAATGTGTTTCATCTCCCATGCAGGTTATTCATATATGTACGCGATGGCTCCGTACTTGGTCTATCCTGCAGAAGCCGGAGGACAGAGACCTTTTTATGATGGCGTCTACGCGGCTGGAGCGTTCGGCCAGGGAGGTTTTCTACCCCCATGGATGGCGGTGTGATCTTCGGATAGGATCTGCCACGTCTTAGGCTGGATTTTTTATTCTTTTTAGCTATGTTTCTTTTTATTTTTTTCGGACCTTGGATTTGTTGGCTGTGTGCATCTGGTTATGCAGAGGCCGGGAGTTCTGTTGATGCGACTGTATCACCTCGATAACTCAATTCAATGAAATGCCCTTTATCGAAAAAAAACTACTTCACGCACCACACACCACAACGTAGCATCGCAAGTGACAGAGAGTGTCCGTATCGATCGGTCGGGGCCTCTCCTACGTGACATGCACGATCGCAACGAGTTGCGCATATGCAGGCTTCACCACAACTATCGCACGCACTGTTAGAGTTGTGTCGAATATTATTGTACAAGTTAGGTTACAGTTGGACTTGGAGTCGTACTGTGTGTAGACAGGGTAGGAGTTGTGTCCTAATAGAACACTTGTATCATAGGCCTCTCATATATATAGTAGAGGTAGACACACGATGTAACCTATGCCAACATAATAGCACATGCGCGCAAGGAGGAGCCGGCGGCATGTGCCGGCGACCGGGTGGCCAGGGTGCGGTATTGTGACGGTGTCATGGAGAGGAGCGCTCGTAGTCAGGCCCCGGGGATGTAGCCACGATGGTGAACCTCGTTAACAAATCTCGATATTGTGCTCGTGTGATTGCTTGGTCCTCGGTAGATCGACGATAACTTCGAATTATTCTAACAAATGGTATCAGAGCAAAATTCGATTTAAGGCTGCGGTTGTTGATCCAGAGGTGATGGTGCCGAAGGCTGCGAAAGAAATTAGTTCGATCCATGGTGTATCAGGCAATCGGGAGCAATCTCATTGGTAGTGAACGGCAAACCAGGACTATCGATGGAATTTTCCGAAGCAGCGAAAGTCGGCGAGTACACGAAGGAATCAGAAGCAGGAGGCAGATCGATTTGCACCAGGACGGCGGCGCGGCGGATAGCGCAAGCAGCAGGTCAGATCGGACCGGTTCCGATCGAAACCAGGAGCAGCGTGCGTGACCTGGAGAAGGCCCATGCAAGAGCGAGCGATACAGGCAGGGGCACGTAGCAGCGCAACATGAGTCGAGCGACGGCGGACCAGGGGAGCAAGCCCCAGGAGCCAGCTCGGGCGCAATACGCGGTGAGGTCCTAGTTCGGCTGGCTCGTGCGTGCATGCTGGAGTTGTGTGCAGCAGGTTGACACGAGTTTTTGCTGGAAAAAAAAGGTCAGATAATGCAGGCCATCGTATCAATTGGATGTGTCGGAGAAAACAAAAATAAAAAGGATGGGAGTATAGACCCAGGCGTCATGTGATGATGGAGTTCTCTCTTTGGTACGTGTACGAATGTTGGATATCTATAAGGCTCTATCTTTGGCTCTTTGTTTTGGGCATGGATTGAATACAGGATGGCAGCAGGATTATGACACGGAGCCGCAAATTCACAGTTGATTGATGGAGTTGGCAGGTTATGCTATATATTCAAGTGTTGCACCAGTTATGAAGGAAGCCAAGTTGATCAAGATGAAGTGCATGCGGCCGGAGAAGGTGACGTGCATATAAGGCTCGGAGGAGTCTGGAGCGCGTTGTGACAGGATCATGCAAACACAGGGCGTCAAGGCAGTGCACAGATGTGCGGGCGGACACAACGCGGGATGAAGCATGGTTGCAGCCGAATAATTTCGGCTGGGTCGGACTGGACTGTCTGACGGATCGACGGGGATGTCAGTCAAAGCAGAAGACTGTGGTGATTTCAGCAACGACGACGGGTGTGGAATCACGTGGTGCAGGCCTGAGGGCTTGTGCGGCTTCGACAGACTATGCCGCGGGGTTGATTTAAGACGGTGCACATGAGAGCTTGGAGTCGACGGAGCGCGAGGAGTGGCATGTACAACTACCATGGAGTCATGTTGAAGGTGGAGCTGGAGTCTGATGGATGACTATGCTCTGTGCTGATGGAGGGGCCACGTTGTAAGATATCAGAGAATCGAAGCCTATTTCAGCGGGATAGCGAGAGATACCACTAGTAGAAAAGGGGCCTATTGACCCGGTTGGTGAGGGCCTTTAGTCCCGGTTCATGAACCGGGACTAAAGGGTCGGTACTAATACCCTGGCCCTTTAGTCCCGGTTCTATCCAGAACTGGACTGATGGGCCTCAGTGTGGCTCTGTCCGCTGAGCCCTGTGCAGGAGGGCCTTTGGTCCCGGTTGGTGGCACGCGTCGGCATTTCTATGGCTCTGGTTTTGCTTTTTTTTGAAAGGGGGGTTGGGGGGTTTTGGGGGGTTAATTTAGGTGTTTCATATATTGTGCTATAGCAAGCTAATTAATAGAGAAAAGTGTCATCTCTTTTGTCCGTGCTTGGTCGACGCTACGTACTATACATATGTATAGAGAGGACTAGCTAGATACGCTAGCTAGCTAGTAATTAAGCAAACAGAAGATCGTCATGAACATATATGCATACAGAGAGAAGTGATATCGACCACCTCTCCTTCTCCGAGATATTGGTCGAACAACAAGTTCTCGTATATCTATCCGACACTACCGCTACATATATACAATAATTATCTTTTACAATACGGACGCGTGGTCCACATAGTATTCTCCGCCTTCAGCGATCACGTGGTCAAGAAAGAATGCCGCCAATTCCTCTTGAATTGCTCGCATGCGATCTGGTGCTAGGAGTTCATCCCGCTCAAACATCTCATTTTAAGAAAGGGGTCAATACACACACACACACACACACACACACACACACACACACACACATATATATATATATATATATATATATATATATATATATATATATATATATATATATGAATGAATGAATGAAACTCAACACAAATGATGGTAATAAAATTAAATTGTGAATATTTTTATTTACGCACTTCATATTGTTTGTCGGAGTAGCCCCTCTCATATGTTGTGTGGCGGAT
Source organism: Aegilops bicornis (assembly GCA_021605145.1). NCBI lineage: Eukaryota > Viridiplantae > Streptophyta > Magnoliopsida > Poales > Poaceae > Aegilops > Aegilops bicornis. The sequence continues at coordinate 786,731,964 of CM038671.1, read as the reverse complement.
GGACTCGCAAACGTAGTATCCACAGAAATCATTCCCTTGTTTCTGCCACAACCACTTTACAAGAAGCAGAGGTCAATCAAACTGATAATTAGCAAGCATGCTAAATGGTATTGATGAAACTAGCGCTTGAATCACTAGGAGATGCGCGTAGAATATGCTACTATATAGTACTTACTTTCGGGTGTCTAAATTACAGCTTCTTCGGTAGTCCCCGAGCTTTTTTGGTGAACTTTCCCCAAGCCCTGCCATACAAAGAAAACAATTACTTGATATCAGAAATGAACAAAGTTGCTGATATGGTGGATAATGATCGATTTAACTTACTTCTCGAGCATTTCAGTCATGTCCGCATACTCCTTGGGATCTTTTCGTCTCGAGTCTAAGACAGTTACTACTCCCTGCTCAAGCTTAATCTCTAGGAGAATATAGTGATACCTGCGCACGCATGCATAACTCACCAATATTACATTAATATAACCTGGACTAATAAGGGAAACCGAATATGCCACAAGACAGTAACACTCACGTGTAGTTGTAAGGAAAGAGTATTATATTTTTGTGTTCATTTATTTCCAACGATCGTAGCAAGTTGGCCTCGGTTTCATCGGCCACGATATTTAACCTCATTTGCATCTATGAGATATGTGTTAATGAACCCAATATCACCCACTTGTCTTTTCTTCATTTCGGCGATCTTCAATCTGCATAATATAGTGAGGATATTTATAAATACATGCAATGAAAGAGCTGAGTTATATAGAGATACTTAATGACAGAAGTAGTACTACTTACAGACAGTAGCAGGTGATTGTTGCTTTATCGAGGGCCAATTGATTGAAAAACTGATAGAACTCCTCAAATGGAATAGGCAACAGTTCAATTCCAAGGAGGTCATGCTCCTTTTTAACTCTCACATACAAAGTACTCCTCCCTCGCACTCTTTGCAGGTTTTCATGTACCAATCATGCAATCTTCGCATCATCGTTGATAGAGAGCTTTCATCTTTGACGAGAGGCTTCCTGCATCGTATCTTTGTATCTGCACCTCCAAGAAATCATAATGTACATCGTCGGGCAGGTAATCTGCAGGATTGCCATAACCGGCACCATCCTCGGATCGACGATGTCGCTTAGCGGCACCTTGAGCGGGGGCACGATTGCTTTTGTTCGCCGAAAGCTGGGCAATTTGTTTCCCAGCTCGTCGTTCTTTCATCCTTTAATCATCGACAGTACTTCCCGATCTCTCCGCTTCGCAAATGCCTTTCCAATAATGCGCTCATAGTTGCCTTTCGCGGAGACTTGGGTGGTTTTGTCGGGGCAGCCAGAGTGCACTTCGCTTTGACCGGATCTACCTTCTCCTCCGGAGGTGGATGTCTCTTTGCTTTCAACCCTTGAAACCAGTCATCCACTTCGGTCTGCCTTGAAGCCAGATTTTCCTCCTCGCTCCTCTCGTACGGTAACTTCTCTGGAGTCTTCAGAGAAGGACTGAATCTGTATCTCCTCCCGCCTTTGGCTGTACTGCTAGACGCCGGCAGAGCAGACGGAGCGGATGTCTTCTTTCCTTGCTTACGAGGCGGAGGAGAAGGACTACGATGCGCCGGAGCAGCCGGAGCGGCGGGTCTCTTCCGCCCTTGCCGACGAGGCGGAGAAGGAGGAGGCTGGCTGCTCGGGCGCCGGTGCAGCGGAGAAGGAGGCGGAGTGCCGCCACGCCGCCGGAGAAGGAGCCGGCCGAGTGCCCTGATCGTCACTTTCACGGGAGGAGGAGGCGGTGGAGGAGGCGGAGTGCCCTGACTTGCCGGAGGAGGAGGAGGAGGCGGAGGCGTCAATTCGAAGGTTGATGAGATCCTTCCGCCATAGGCACGGAGTCTTCGTGAGCAGAACCCAGCCGATACTCCCCTTCACCGGTAGGGTGGTCAAGCCGGAGGTCCTCAAATCCCTCCGTTATTTCATCGACCATCACCTTAGCATATCCTTCTGGAATTGGCCGGCAGTGAAAAGTTGAGTCGGGTTTAGTAGGATAAACAGAGCCAACAGCCGCCTTGACCTTCAAATTGCTCCATTGCGCCATAAGGTGGCAATTTTCAGCATCCGTGATAGCATCCACGGGATAGCTGGCAGGAGCCGTCAAGGCATGCTGCTCTGGCTGAAGCAGCTCGGTGGAAGCCACATTGCTTCTCCGCTGAGATGGCAGGGTAGCTTCGGGGGAAGCTTCGGCAGGTCGTTTGTTGTGATCTGTTGCTTCTCGTTCCTCTTCTCATTCCTCTAGCCCCATTACCCTTTCGTGCAGCGCCTGCATTAGGCTCTGCTCCAGTTTCTTCCTCCTCTCATGGGTTTTGTAACCCCCTGCGTCCGAAATCCAGCCTTCCACGAAACGGAGCTGGCGTGCCTCGTGTCCGCCCAGGTGCTCGAGATTCCCGAGGGCCATTGTGAGCTCGTCCTTCTCCACTGCGGAACGAACTTCCCTATCTGCGCTGCTTCGATATATTGTTGAAGCCTCTTGACCGGTATGTCCAATTGTTCGTCCGTCCAAATGCACTTCCCTGTTAGAGGGTCCAAGGATCCGCCGCCCCAAGAACCAAGTCCGCAACGGTCCGCCAGTTCATTGTCTCTGGTTCGATCCCTTTATCAAGAAGATCATTCTCAGCCTTGGCCCACTTAGGCGGGCTACGAGGTAGCCACCGACCCGTCGCGATGGTGAAGCTTCTTCTTCGCAGCATTTCTCTTGTTTGTCACCGACATCTTTTACTCTTTTCGATGTCTTGTAGGCCACAAATGCGGGCCACCATCTCGATCTTCTCATATTTGCCCTTGAATTCTGGTGTCTCATTTTTTTCGACATACGTATTGAGTTCTTTCTTCCAATTCCTGAATAGTTCTGCCATCTTCTTAAGAGCAAAAGACTTGATTAATGGCTCTATTACTGGCTTCTCCGGATCATCCTCTAGCGGTAGGGTAAAATTTGACTTCAGCTCAGTCCAAAGATCATTTTTCTGCATATCATTGACACAAGACACCTCGTGGTCTTCGTTCTTAGGCTTATACCATTGGTGGATGCTGATCGATCTTGTCCCTAACCAGAACCCCGCACCGAGCAACAAATGCCTTCTTTGTCCGGTAGGGTTCAATCGGTTGGCCGTCAGCGCGATTTGTATGATCTCAAACTTTTCATCCGAGCTCAACTTTTTCTTGGGCCTCGTCTCTTTACCGTTGTGCTCGATCCGTAGGGCTAGGAAAAGAACAAATACGAGAGTTAATTTTTATGTGTACATACCAAAACAAAGACGAGAGCTAGTCAGCACAGGCTTAACTAATATATATACCTGGCCGGACTCGGTTTGGTGATCACCTGAGCCGTCCTCATGGTCTACTTCTTCACCCTCTCCTTCTTGCACCGGCATTGGGTCATCGGAGCCATGTAAATCATAGCCAGCTGCTTCTTCACCCTCTCCTTCCAGACCATCGTTGTCGTTGAGAAACATCAACGAAAGCGACGGCATCACTTCCTTGTGCGATTATGTCCCTCAACAACGCTTCTTGTGCTTCGTCTCGGGGTGTCCATAGTTCCTACAAATATTTACAACATGGCAATTATTATTCAAACATGACAGATATGGATATATTAGTGGCAAACGAGAACTAGCTAGCTAATCACAATAAGGAATCATATTAGTGGCCTCGACGCTGCTTTTCTAGGGTTTGGGGTGGCCTCGACAATGCTTCAAGGGTTAGGGGGTGGCCTCGAGAACGCTTCAAGCTAGGAGGGGTAATATCGACCCCCCCACGTGTTGAAGCTATCGGGAGGGTCGGCGTTGAACACTACATTTATGTCCCACAAGTGACGTGGGCATCGACGCCATGTAGGGTAGAGGGTCGTGGATCGCCGAGCGATCGAGGTCAAGGGTCGAAGATCGCCGAGGGTCGAGAGGTTGCCTAGTGTCAAAGGATTCAACAAAACCATGTCTTCATCATTAGGCTAAATGTGGTGCATGATGGTGCAAGCTCTCCAAAGTTATTTTGGAGCAGGTCCCAGATAGGATAATTAGCTTTTTGGTACAAAGTTCAGCAAGAACCTTCCGAATATCGTTATTTGAAAGGCCTTTGCTGAGATTCGCATAAAAGGCAAATTATCCTATCCGGACTCCATTCCGTATAACTTTGAGGACTTCGTACCATCATGCCATGGTTACTTCCGCTAATGATGAAGCCATGAATTTCTTCAATACTTTGACACTATAGGAACCCTCGACCTGAAACCTTCGACCCTTGACCCCTTAACGACCCTCGACCCTCTACTCTAGTTCCGACCCTCGACCCTCGGCGATCCTCGACACCCTCGTTATATCGACAATGACGCAACATACATATACATAGGAAAATAATGTTATCGGGAGGGGTATCGGTACCCCCTCGTGTCAAAGTTTCTTCTTTCTCCTCTATCCCTTTCTTTCTTCTTCTCCTCTTCTTTTCTTCTTATCCTCGAGAAAGGAAAATAAGGAAAAAGGAAGAAAAGAGGAAGAAGGAAGAAGGAAGAAGAAGAAGAAAAGAAGAAGAAAAAAGAGGAGAAGAAGAAGAAAAAATAGATTTTTTCTATTTTTCTTCTTCTCCTCTATTCCTTTCTTCTTCTCCTCTTCTTTTCTTCTTTTTTCTTCTTCTTATTTATTTCTCCTCTTCTTCCTCTCCCCTCTTCTTCTCCTTTCTTCCTCTTCTTATTTCCTTTTTCCTCTCATTCTTTTTCTTCTTCTTCCTTTCTTAAAAATACATGAAGTAGTATTGCTTGTTTTTTTTAAATAATGATCAAATATAAATTTTAGAAAAAAGTAAAGGTTTTGCCTAATTCATTGTTCATATGAATATACAAACATTTGCATATTTACAATCATTAATATCACCAAAAAAATCTATGAACAGAGAAAAATACTATTTTTCTAAAAATCTATCTTTTGCATATATTCATGAACATATATATATACAGAGAACATATATACATACATATATACATTTTTATAAAATGCAAAAAACAAAAATCTAAAAAAGGACATATAAACAGATATACACACACATATATATACCCATACATATAAATATAATAAAAAATAAATCTATCTTCTGCAGGCGGGGCGGCAGGCACGCTGGCGCCAACAGGCAGGCAGCGCGCGGTGGCTGATGGGGGCGGCGACGGCGGTCACAGGCGTAGGCGGCGGCTGGGCCACAGAGGACAGGGGCGCTGGATGGAGGGCGCGAGCAGGCCAGGTCAGGGGCGGCGGCGACGGCGAAGGCGAAAGCAGCCTGGACGGGCGCGGTGGCGGGCGACATGAAAGCAATGACGGTGTCGGTGGCGGCGGCAACGGCAAGGTGGAGCAGGGGCGTCGGGCGGCGACGGCGATGAGGAGGAGCAGGGGGCGTCGGGGGAGAAGTGGGTGATTTGGTCGAAAACTGCTAAGTGCTGCTTATATAGCAAATCCTTTAGTCCCGGTTGGTGGCACCAACCGGGGCATTAGTCCCGGTTGGTGCCACCAACCGGGACCAAAGGCCAATTTTCAGCAGCCCAAAGGGCGGGAAGAGGCGGCCTTTGGTCCCGGTTGGTGCCGGTGGCACCAACCGGGACTAAAGGGGGGCATTAGTCCCGGTTGGTGCCACCAACCGGGACCAAAGGCCTTGTGCTGCCCCGCGCCCAAAAGTTTAGTCCCACCTCGCTAGTTGAGAGAGCTCGAGAGTGGTTTATAAGCGCTGCGCCCACCCTCTCGAGCTCCTCTCAACTGCAGGCTTTCGGGCCTAATCGGTCACTAGCTATGTGCCTGTGGGCCTACTTGGCCTCCTCAAGGGCCCTGAATCTTGGCCCATGTAGAGTTTCTAGTCGTATTCAGGCCGTGGGGCCCAGAGCGGCACTATTTTTTCCAGTTTTTTTGTTTTGTTTTCTGCATTATTATTTATTTTTTGTTGCTTTTTGCTTTATTTTTTAATTCTTTTTGCTTTTAGTTTTAGAAAAATTATAAACTTTCTGTTAGTGCCATTAGTTTTCAAATTTGAAAACTCTTTTTTTTGTTTTCTTTGTTGCTTTATTTATTTTATTTTGTTTCTATTTACAACAAAATACTTATTGTTGCTATTTTTATTTCTATTTCAGTTTTTTGTTCTGTTTTCTGCATTATTTAGTTTTTGTTGTTTTTTGCTTTATTTTTTAATTCTTTTTTATTTTAGTTTTAGAAAAATTATAAACTTTCTGTTAGTGCCATTAGTTTTCAAATTTGGAAACTCTTTTTTTGTTTTCTTTGTTGCTTTATTTATTTTATTTTGTTTCTACTTACAACAAAATACTTATTGTTGCTATTTTTATTTTTTTCAGTTTTTGTTCTGTTTTCTGCATTATTTATTTTTTGTTGTTTTTTCTTTATTTTTAATTCTTTTTGCTTTTAGTTTTAGAAAATTATAAACTTTCTGTTAGTGCCATTAGTTTTCAAATTTGAAAACACTTTTTGTTTTCTTTGTTGCTTTATTTATTTTATTTTGTTTCTGCTTACAACAAAGCGGTGTGTAGAGGGACGGGCTTATAAACGGTGTGAGCGCCCTTGGTTGGCGAGATTTTCAAATTCATAGTTTTCAAATGAACTCTGAAAAGTTGGCATAGCATGTGCATGTACAAAGCGGACAATGGTATCATACTCGTGTGTTACAAAGTTGGCATGGTATCATCATAATAGTTGCGGGAGAAAGTCTTCACTTTTTCTTCGCTTGTGTCGCTTGCTTATTGCGCCAGTAACCATGGATAATCTTCATCGCTTATCGGGATGCTTGGGTCAGCCTTGACTTTGAAGGGGGGAATTTCATGAAACTTTTATACTCTTCGGACATGTCCGTGTTGCCCTCCACTCCCGTGGATGTCCCTTTTTCCTGAAAGAACTATGTGGCGCTTTGGCTCATTGTATGATGTATTCGCTTCCTTATCTTTTCTTTTCCTCGGTCTGGTAGACATGTCCTTCACATAGATAACCTGTGCCACATCATTGGCTAGGACGAACGGTTCGTCGGTGTACCCAAGATTTTTTAGATCCACTGTTGTCATTCCGTACTGTGGGTCTACCTGTACCCCGCCTCCTGACAGATTGACCCACTTGCACTTAAACAAAGGGAACTTAAAATCTACTCCGTAGTCAAGTTCCCATATGTCTACTATGTAACCATAATATGTGTCATTTCCCTTGTCGGTTGCTGCATCAAAGCGGACACCGCTGTTTTGGTTGGTGCTCTTTTCATCTTGGTCAATCGTAAAATGTATTCCCATTTATCTCGTATCCTTTCCAAATCATTACAGTCGAAAATGGTCCCCTGGACAACAAGTACAGCTCATCACAAACAGTGATGTCACCTCTGAGACGTGTTTCCAACCAACTGCTGAAAGTCTTGAAGTGTTCACATGTAATCCAATCGTCGCACTGCTCCGGGTGTTTGGAGCGCAGACTGTTCTTGTGTTCATCGGTCACCAAGGTAGAGTTCTGTAGAACTGTGTAGTGTGCTTGATACCAAGAATATCCGTCCCTGCATATTATTGAGTCTCTTCCAAGCGTGCCTTTTCCAGTCAGTCTCTCCTTATACCGCGATTTAGGGAGACCTATCTTCTTAAGGCCAGGAATGAAGTCAACACAAAACCCGATGACATCCTCTTTTTGATGGCCCATGGAGATGCTTCCTTCTGGCCTAGCGCAGTTACGAACATTTTCTTTAGGACTCCCATGAACCTCTCAAAGGGGTACATATTGTGTAGAAATACGGGCCCCAGAATGACAATCTCGTCGGCTAGATGAACTAGGACGTGCGTCATGATATTGAAGAAGGATGGTGGGAACACCAGCTCAAAACTGACAAGACATTGCGCCACATCACTCCTTCGCGTTGGTACGATTTCTGGATCGATCACCTTGTGAGATATTGCATTGAAGAATGCACATAGCTTCATAATGGCTAATCGGACATTTTCCGGTAGAAGCCCCCTCAATGCAACCGGAAGCAGTTGCGTCATAATCACGTGGCAGTCATGAGACTTTAGGTTCTGGAACTTTTTCTCCGCATATTTATTATTCCCTTTATATTCGACGAGAAGCCAGTCGGGACCTTCATCTTGAGCAGACATTGAAAGAATATTTCTTTCTCTTCTTTCGTAGAGCGTGGTGGCGGGACCTTCATACCGCTTCGGAGGCATGCCCTATTTTTCGCCAAGTAAGCGTTGCAGGTCCTCTCGTGCCTCGTGTGTATCTTTTGTCTTCCCATACACGCCCAAGAAGCCCTAGCAGGTTCACGCAAAGGTTCTTCGTCACGTGCATCACGTCGATCGAAGAGCGGACCTCTAGGTCTTTCCAAAGAGGGTAGGTCCCAAAATATAGATTTCTTCTTCCACATGGGTGCGTGATTCTCAGCGTCATTCGGAACAGCTAGTCCGCCGGGACCCTTTCCAAAGATTACGTGTAAATCATTGACCATAGCAAGTACGTGATCTCCGGTACGCATGGCGGGCTTCTTCCGGTGATCTGCCTCGCCTTTGAAATGCTTGCCTTTCTTTCGACATTGATGGTTGGTCGGAAGAAATCGGCGATGGCCTGTACACATTCTTCCTGCAGCTTCCGGTATATACTATCGTTGTCAAGTAAACAGTGCGTGCATGCGTGGTATCCCTTGATTGTCTGTCCTGGAAGGATACTGAGAGAGGGCCAATCGCTGATGGTCACGAAAATCAACGCCTATAGGTCAAAAAACTCCATTTTGTGCTCAACCCACGTCGCATTCGCTTCCATTCCACAGCTGTAAAAGTTCTTCAACTAATGGCCTTAGGTACACATCAATGTCGTTGCCGGGTTGCTTAGGGCCTTGGATGAGAACTGGCATCATAATGAACTTCCGCTTCATGCACATCCAAGGAGGAAGGTTATACATACATAGAGTCACGGGCCAGGTGCTGTGATTGCTGCTCTGCTCCCGAAAGGATTAATGCCATCCGCGCTTAAAGCAAACCATACATTCCTTGGGTCCTTTGCAAACTCATCCCAGTACTTTCTCTCGATTTTTCTCCATCATGACCCGTCGTGGTGCTTTCAACTTCCGTCTTTCTTACGGTCCTCACTGTGCCATCGCATCAACTTGGCATGCTCTTCGTTTACGGACAGACGTTTCAACCGTGGTATTATAGGAGCATACCACATCACCTTCGCAGGAACCCTCTTCCGGGAGGCTCGCCGTCAACATCACGTGGTCATCTCGTCTGATCTTATACCGCAATGCACCGCATATCGGGCATGCGTTCAGATCCTTGTAGGCACCATGGTAGAGGATGCAGTCATTAGGGCATGCATGTATCTTCTCCACCTCCAATCCTAGAGGGCATACGACCTTCTTTGCTGCGTATGTACTGTCGGGCAATTCGTTATCCTTTGAAAGCTTCTTCTTCATTATTTTCAGTAGCTTCTCAAATCCTTTATCAGGCACAGCATTCTCTGCCTTCCACTGCAGCAATTCGAGTACGGTACCGAGCTTTGTGTTGCCATCTTCGCAATTGGGGTACAACCCTATTTTGTGATCCTCTAACATGCGATCGAACTTCAGCTTCTCCTTTTGACTTTCTCATTGTGTCCTTGCATCGACAATGACCCGACGGAGATCATCATCATCGGGCACATCGTCTGGTTCCTCTTGATCTTCATCAGCTTTGCGTTCCAGCACCATCATCGTGCACATCGTCAGTGCATCTTGATGTTCGATAGCATCACCGTATTCAGGGGGCACATAGTTGTCATCGTACTCTTCTTCCTTGCCGTCTTCCATCATAACCCCTATTTCTCCGTGCCTCGTCCAAACATTATAGTGTGGCATGAAACCCTTGTAAAGCAGGTGGGTGTGAAGGATTTTCCGGCCAGAGTAAGACTTCGTATTCCCACATATAGGGCATGGACAACACATAAAACCATTCTGCTTGTTTGCCTCAGCCACTTCGAGAAAATGATGCACGCCCTTAATGTACTCGAAGGTGTGTCTGTCGCCGTACATCCATTGCCGGTTCATTTGCGTGCATTATATATAATTAAGTGTGTCAAAAATCATTACAGAACATCATGAATAGATAATTAAGTGACCAAATTAATAGAAGTTCATCATCACATAAAAACCAAAGTACATACATAGTTCTCAGCTAACAACATAAAGCTCTGCAGAGCATCTAAATTAATTAAACCATACATTGAAACTATGTAAAACATTTCAATGCGAAAACAAATACGATCATAATCGCAACCAAGGTAACAACTGATCCAACGGCATAATGATACCAAGCCTCGGTATGAATGGCATATTTTCTAATCTTTCTCATCTTCAAGCGCATTGCATCCATCTTGATCTTGTGATCATCGACGACATCCGCAACATGCAACTCCAATATCATCTTCTCCTCCTCAAGTTTTTTTATTTTTGCCTTCAAAAAATTGTTTTCTTCTTCAACTAAATTTAACCTCTCGACAATAGGGTCGGTTGGAATTTCCGATTCAACAACCTCCTAGATAAATAAAATCTATGTCACGTTGGTCGGCATAATTTTCATAAACAATAAATGAACCAATAGTTATGAAAAGATAATATATACCACATCCGAATCATAGACAGGGACGAGGGCCGACGGGGCGGATACCAAAACCATCGCACTATATAAGATGCAATAATAAAAGTAAGAAAATAATACAAGTATCTATCTAAACAAACAAGTAATAATATTTTTCCTTTCAGAAAGAAGATAAAAAAAGAGGCTCATCACGGTGGTGCCGGCGATGAGATCGGCGCGGGTGACCGACGGCGATGAAGACGGGGACGGGGCGTGACGGACCGCTAAACCTAGATAAATATTGAGGAAGATGGAGCTTGGTGGTCGAGCTTGGAGAGGAGAAACCGTAAGTAGTGTGGCTCGGGCATTCCATCGAACACCTGTGTGCATAGGAGGTGAGCTAGAGCACCACCAAGCCCTCTCCCTCTCGGCCAGAAAAAACAGAGCAGTGTGCTCTGCTCTTGCGCGAGGGGCTATATATAGGCAACACCATTAGCCCCGGTTGGTGGCATGAGCCGAGACTAAAGGGAAGCCTTTGGTCCTGGTTCATGCCACCAACCGGGACCAATAGTGGTGGGCCAGGAGCCAGGACCATTGGTCCCGGTTCGTCCCACCAACCGGGACAAATGGCCCACGTGGCCCGGCCCCTCAGGCTCACGAACTGGGCAAATAGCTCCATTGGTCCCGGTTCTGGATTGAACCAGGACTAATGGGCTAAACTGGCCTGGACGAAAGCCCTGTTTTCTACTAGTGTACGTGGATCGGACTGGGTAACAGGGGTCTGATGGAGACGTGATACTCGGCATCGGTCGGTGATTATCGATGATTCTCTTCAGTGGGGGTTGATTGGTGTGGGTTCGCGACCCTGTAGACTCGACCAGGACATCAGAGGCTTGACGCGGTGATAGCGGCGAGGCGTGCGGTAAGCACGGGAAACAGCGACACGCCAAGGCACTGGTGGTCAGACAAAGTGTGCAGGGGTGCTGAAAGTAGTGTTGACGAGTACCGGATTCAAGTTGATGACTGGGTCTATCGGTGCCGGAAGATGGATAGGAGTTGACCATGGAGAATTTGAGAAAGTGGCGGAGATTCCGAAATTGTCAAAAGCAGAGAGAGTACATGGCTGTATATTCTGTGGTGTTCGGTGCACATGGCAAAGTGTGGATGACAAATACAGAAGGAGACGGAGTGCTATAGCTATGGGACATGTTAGAGACTATCCGGAAGAAGAGTGAAACAACTGCGAATTTGACTGAGGGTGACACAGGGCGACGGTGAAATGCCTTCAAGTTTCAGACAAGTAGTCGAGAAAGAGCTGTGACGTTGAGTTCAGATAACTCTTATATGTGGCGTCCAATATGTGAATTGTTTTTCACTTTCACGCAGACAGTGGTCGGTATGTGATAGCATTGAAAGGATTTTCTGAAAGTTGGGAGCACAAAGTAGAGTAATGAGGAACTTAATTTTTCTCGAGTGTTGACTGTGAAGAAGACGAGAAGGGACTACAGTTGCAGGTGGAGTCACATGGAGTCTGGGAGTAGCAGCGGTGCTCATGGCGTATCTCAAGTCCAATGTACATGGAGGTTTGACACATGGATGAATCCAAGGTGGTGGAGAATATTCGCCAAGGTGGAGTTTGTTAGAGTTGTGTCGAATATTATTGTACAAGTTAGGTTACAGTTGGACTTGGAGTCATACTGTGTTTAGACAGGGTAGGAGTTGTGTCCTAATAGGACACATGTATCGTAGGCCTCTCATATGTATTAGGGGTAGACAGACGATGTAATCTATGCCAACATAATAGCACAGATGCGCAAGGAGGAACCGGCGGCATGTGCCGGCGACCGAGTGGCCAGGGTGCGGTATTGTGACGGTGTCATGGAGAAGAGCGCCCGTAGTCAAGCCCTGGGATGCAACCATGATGATGAACCTCGTTAACAAATTTCGGTATTGTGCTCGGGTAATTGCTTCGTCCTTGGTAGATCGACAGTGACCTCAAATTTATTCTAACACACACGCACAGGTGCAGGCTAGCCAGAAACTCGCATCGGTTGTTCGATCGGGTTCTCTCTAATGCGAAAGTCGAGCGCATGCAAAAAGGCACGGGTGCCTGCAACTACCACACGCACAAGCATATCAATCAATTGGGGCCCTTCAAACTACCTCGCGCAAGCAATGATCGATCGGGGGAAAGTACCACGCGTGCATCAGCATCGATCGTTCGGGTTCAATAATGTGAAGCCTTTCACACACGTACGAGAGAACGCACAAACCACCCCTGCATCGTTCGGCCCGACCACCCGTTGTATACCAGAGAGACGGAGAAATCCCCTAAAAATCTCACCCTCACTTTTATCATGATTTTTACGTCATGGAAAGTCCAAAGAACGTAATGTAGGTGTGCGGCCTACCTTGCCCAGGACGAAAATTCCTTTTTCTATCATACTTGATGATATGTGTTCTTGTCACTATTATCATGGAGAGGAAGATCTGGGATGGAAACCCGCACTCGCTGCTCGGCAACATCGAAGCTGAGCTCATCTGTTGGGAGGAACAGCCTGAACTTGATGGTTGCACCGTGTGTTATGGCCTCCATGCTGCCGGTGAGCAGCTCATATCCTAGGCTTTCTTCACAGTCATTGGTGAAGGAAAAGATAGCTTCTTTCTCTGAGGCGGCATGGACGTATTGTGATTGTTTCGCGGTCACAGATCGATGAGGGGCTGAATTTTGTTGAGGAGCTCCTCTAGAGTGAAGTCATTGACCGCGGCATGAACCGTTGTTGCGACCAAAGGGAACCTGATGGAGTAGTATGGATGGGTTTGCGGCTGTGTCCGTGCTACGTCGTTGCACCACTGCTACACGAGGGCCAGACGGCCGATAGATGGTGCCGGTGATACCAACACGTATCGTGGCAACTAGCAAGCGCACCAAGATGAACGACCATGACGACAAGCACACTAAGATCGATCGGGATAGCTGTGCTCTAGCCTTGCGAGTTGCGACCGAGGTGAGGTGCGCTCTTTGTCCACTACGCGTCTGGTTAATTTGATCTTGATCCGGCCGGCTCCATGTCCTTTCTTTGTCCACGAGAATTATATATGTACGGATGCGTTTACACTGGGCCGAATCCTGTTCGTCCTCGACTCGCTCGGTCCGTGGCAGTGGCGGAGCTAGTATTTGATCACAGGGTGGTCCACCTAATTTTTTTATAAGCAATATGATATTTGAAAGTTCTAACTAATTATCAATATCACAAAGGAAATAGATTAATATGATCTTACAAACACACTAAAATTCTTAATTAAACCGCAGTGAGAAAAATTATGTACAAATTATGCATGTGTTCATGTGTAGAAAATTAGGGCAAAAAGCAAACCCTAAATCTGAAATTGGGGCATTTTAAGGTACCAAATTGGTTGCAGACTGGTTGACTGGTTGTCACGCTAATCGGAAAATGACTGACCGGCAGAGGTTGTCGCTGGCTTTGCAGGGGTGCAGCTGGGTGGGGGCAGGAGCGGCCGGGCAGGGGCGCCAAGCGCAGGCGGCCGGCCGGCAGGGGGCTGGGCGCAGCAGGACTAGCGCACAGGCAGGGGGCGAGCGGGAGGCCGGGAAAGGGATGCGGGAGCCTGCAGGGCGGCTGAGCTCGGGGCTCCGGCCGGCGAGCACGCGAGGAATGGCGCGGTTGGGTGTCGGGGTCGGGCAGGTTAACTACTTAACTAACGGCGCTGTGCGAGGGGGACGAGCATTCTGCTCGATGTGGATAGGCCGTGCCTGCAGTTGTTCGTTCCTCCTGGATTGAGTTATTGGGCCTTATTTTTCTCTATGGCCCAGTTAGAGTCATAAGTACATAAGCTGATCAAAAAAAACTTGTCTAAAAAAAAAAGCTGATCAAAAATTCCAGGGTGGGCCGTGGCCCACCCTGGCCACCCCCGTGGAGCCGCCGCCACACGCGGTATATAGCAGAGCTTAGCTCGATGGTAATACTCCCTCCGTTTCTTTTTAGTCTGCATATAAGTTTTGATCAAAGTCAAGCTTTGTAGAGTTTGACTAACTTTATATTAAAATATATAAACATTCACAATATGAAATCAGTATTATCATATGCACCATAAAACGTATTTTCATGCTATATAGTTTTAGTATTGTAGATGTTCATATTTTTTTATATAAATTTGGTCAAACTTGGTGTAGTTTGACTTTGACCAAATCTTATATGCGAAGTAAAAAGAAACGGAGGAAGTATCTCATAACTCCTGGGATGGATCGAGAGCTCTCAGCCGGTGACAGTGAGGGATATTTAGCTGCTTCTTCTCACCCTGCTCATCGACCACCTCAATATACCGAGAGGAACCACACTTCCTAGAGTAGTTGTCATTTCGCATACTAATGCCTAAAAAAAGGAAATTCTTTGGACAAACATGTATTTCCTCATAATCCATGGAGAGCACCTTCATGATTTTGTTCGTACCATGCATGCTTTTCAGCAGTTCATGGCCCTCGGGGAAGTGGTTAGCCCATACTCCCAGAAATGCTTCGAAGCAACCTCGGCTACAGTCGTACTCGGCCTTGACTGCCATCAGTTGTGAGATGGCATCCAGCTGAGAGAGCTTGGCAGTCTCATAAAGAGGTTTCTTTGACAGGGCCTAGATATCCAGAAAGGCCTTTGCGGTTTCCTGCGGCTCCTCCGGTTCATTCGCTTAATGTGACGGAGGTGTCGGCTGTGCAGCAAAGACATCATCTAGCATGTCTCTAACCCCATCGTCCTCATAACCAGCGATGCGTTATCGTATCACCTCCTCTCTACCATGGTCCCGCTGGGCAAAGTTTATCGGCATGCTAAAGTTTGGCATAAATCCATGTGCGCGAAGGTGCTTAGTCATCTCACTCTTATATCTACGCATACATCTCTTACATTTGGCACAAGGGCATTCTGGCACAATTCTCATTGGACTACGGAATATCTCTTTCAAAAACACATCGGTTTTCTCAACCCACTCTGCTGTTACTTGATTCCGACAAAAATACCCACTATACATCCACTTATTATCTGCCATCTCTGCTTGATTGGAAGCCACACAACAAAATAAAGGATTCATTTAAATTACTCACATCAATGTTTTATTTTTTACAGGGTTGACGAGAAACGTCATTGCATCCACCTACATCTCTAATAGGTAAAGATGAGTCCTAATTCCACCCGAGAATGTGTAGATTGAGTACATTGTCCATGCTCTACCCCATTCCGAGACAAAATTTCGGCAGCACCTCCCCGCTGTTCTCCAAATACACGTCTCGGCAAAATGTTGGGAGAATGTGCATCCGGAGAACAACGGGGAGGCGCCGCCGAAATCCTGTCTCGGAACGGGGTATTCCATGGACAACGTACCCAATCTACACATCCTCAGGATGTCCTTGGAAAACGTTGGACAATCTGAAAGAGCAGCAGTGATAAATATGCAATTGAATACATATTTATTGATACAACCCTTTCGGATGGGAGGCACCTAGGTTACACGACTTGATGTGAAAATGAAATCTAGTGACATGGAAAAAAGTGGACAAGGTGATGGAATTTTTTCTCACCCTCCGATGTAGAGGATGTAGTCAATCAAAGGAGGGACAATTGTGGACCAACACCTCCAACGTCGACGATCACTCCGCGAAGATGGGACACCACAAATCCTGTTAATTCTATCGAGTGAAAAAAAATTAGGTCATCATCCCACATTAAGCATTGGCACAACATTATGAATCAACATGAAACAACATGTTAAATTGCAATAAAAGCTTCATTAACTATTTTATAAACTAAGTTTCTGGAATTGCTTCTTATGAATCAACATGACCTAAGACTAACTTGACCAAATACTAACTTGACCAATATCCATCCATCTATCACAAACTTAACCGACATATATTCATCTATATTTTAGAAACTAAGTGACTAAAGCATCTAACAATATATATCTATCTATCTAGCATCCATGCATCTAATATCCATTCATCCATGCATCTAATATCCATTCATCTTGCATTTAATATCCATTCATGCATCTAACAGTGGCATGTAACAATATCCATTCATGCATCCAACAAATGAAAAAAAATAGAAAAAAAGAAGAAGGCTGATACGTCTCCAACGTATCTATAATTTTTGATTGTTCCATGCTATTATATTACCCTTTTTGGATGTTTATGGGCTTTATTCTACACATTTATATCATTTTTGGGACTAACCTACTAACCGGAGGCCCAGCCCGTATTGCTGTTTTTTTGCCTATTTCAGTATTTCGAAGAAATGGAATATCAAACGGAGTCCAAACGGAATGAAACCTTCGGGAGCGTGATTTTTGGAACAAACATGATCGAGAGGACTTGGAGTGCAAGTCAAGAAGCAGCCGAGGCGGACACGAGGGTGGAGGGCGCGCCCCCCTATCTCGTGGGCCCCTCGGGCGGCCACCGACCTACTTCTTCCTCCTATATATACCCACGTACCCCGAAAACATCCAGGGAGCCAACGAAAAACAATTTCCACCGCCGTAACCTTCTGTATCCGCGAGATCCCATCTTGGAGCCTTCACCGGCGCTCCGCCGGAGGGGGAATCGACCATGGAGGGCTTCTACATCAACACCATAGCCCCTCCGATGAGTTGTGAGTAGTTTACTACAGACCTTCGGGTCCTAGTTATTAGCTAGATGGCTTCTTATCTCTTTTTGGATCTCAATACCATGTTCTCCCCCTCTCTTGTGTAGATCTATTTGATGTAACTCTTTTTGCGGTGTGTTTGTCGAGATCCGATGGATTGTGGGTATATGATCAAGTTTATCTATGAGAAATATTTGAATCTCCTCTGAATTCTTTTATGTATGATTGAGTTATCTTTGCAAGTCTCTTCGAATTATCAGTTTGGTTTGACCTACTAGATTGATCTTTCTTGCCATGGTAGAAGTGCTTAGCTTTGGGTTTAATCTTGTGGTGACCTTACCCAGTGACAATAAGGGTTGCAAGGCACGTATTGTATTGTTGCCATCGAGGATAAAAAGATGGGGTTTATATCATAATGCATGAGTTTATCCCTCTACATCATGTCATCTTTCTTAATTTGTTACTCTGTTCTTATGAACTTAATACTCTAGATGCATGCTGGATAGCGGTCGATGTGTGGAGTAATAGTAGTAGATGCAGGCAGGAGTCGGTCTACTTGTCACGGACGTGATGCCTATATACATGATCATGCCTAGATAATCTCATAATTATTCGCTTTTCTATCAATTGCTCGACAATAATTTGTTCACCCACCGTAATACTTATGCTATCTTGAGAGAAGCCACTAGTGAAACGTATGGCCCCCGGGTCTATCTTTTATCATATAAGCTTTCAATCTATTTTTATTTGCATCTTTAGTTTTCCTATCTATATTATAAATACCAAAAATATATTTATCTTATCATACTAGCTCTATCAGATCTCACTTTCGCAAGTGGCCGTGAAGGGATTGACAACCCCTTTATTGCGTTGGTTGCGAGTTCTTTATTTGTTTGTGTAGGTGCGTGGGACTTTTGAGGAGCCTCCTACTGGATTGATACCTTGGTTCTCAAAAACTGAGGGAAATACTTACGCTAGTATTGCTGCATCATCCTTTCCTCTTCAAGGAAAACCAACGCAAGCTCAAGACGTAGCAAGATGGATTTCTGGCGCCGTTGCCGGGGAGGTCTTCGCTCAAGTCAAGACATACCAAGTACCCATCACAAACTCATCTCCCTCGCATTTACATTATTGGCCATTTGCCTCTCATTTTCCTCTCCCCCACTTCACACTTGCCATTTTATTTGCCCTCACTTTCCCAATCTTCTCTCTCGCTTTCGCTTGCCTTTTTCTATTTGCTCGTGTGTTAGATCATTCACCTTGTCGTTATGGCTAGTCCTCCTATCCTTGTTATCACTCATGAACATGAAATTCTTAATTTTAAGCAAAGGGAGGGAGAAAATTTAAAAGATGCTTGGCATAGAATTTGCAATGCTCAAAATAAATCTACTAGGAAGCTTTCCACTTCCGTATTTCTTCGCAATTTTTATGTAGGCATTACTCCTTGGAATAGATGTGTTCTTGATACCGTTACCGGAGGGGATTTCTTGAGTAGCCATACGTTTGATGCTTATAATGCTATGTTAGATTTGTTTGGCCCACCATCTCTTTTGGTTAATGGAACTGTTTTAACTTTGGAACATGTGATGCAAAGGCTTGAAATTATTGAAAATAAAGTTGCCTCTGTTGAGTTGATTGAAAGTTTGGATAAAAAGATTCATAATCACATTACCCAATATGGATCTAGGGTTGGAGTTACTTTGAAAATTTTTAAGGAGAAAGAACCTATAGTTAATGAAAAAGTAGATCTAGACTCTGCAAGAATCGGTAAACTTGAGGATATCATTACCAACTTAGGGTCGGTGTTTTCTTCCGTGAAAAACGCTCCAAATCCTCCTACAAAAACTGCCAAATTTATTTATGTTCCTAAAAATAAAGGTGAATCTTCTAGTAAGGGGAATGCGGATCTCAAATCAATAAGTGTTCATCCCAATTGTCTCTCTATCATTAAGGAACCTTTTGCTACAAATGAATTTTTTGATTTCTTGCCTAAAGGTTTAATCATTGCTAAAAAGGGAGAAACCCCTAAAAATTATAAGTGCTCTATTTAGGAATTGAGTGCCAAAGATGGCACTACTTAGATCTATCTTCGCTTTTATACCTAGCTAGGGGCGTTAAACGATAGCGCTACTTGGGAGGCAACCCAATTTTATTTATGTTTTTTGTTTTTGTTTCTGTTTAGTAATAAATTTTGCATCTACCTTCTGTTTAGATGTGTTTTATGTTTTAATTAGTGTTTGTGCCAAGCAGAACATATAGGATAACCTACGATGATAGTTAATTTGATTCTGCTGAAAAACAGAAACTTTGTGCGCACGAAATTAGTTTTTTTAAATCACAAAAACTTGCTTTTGTGTTGATTCTTTTTGATGTAGATCAATAGACAAATTTTCCAGGACTTCCTATTTTGGTAGGATTGTTAGAGTTCCAGAAGTTTGCGTTAGTTACAGATTGCTACAGAATGTTCTGTCTTTGACAGATTCTGTTTTTCGTGTGTTGTTTGCTTATTTTGATGCATCTATGGCTAGTATTAAGCGGTATGAACAATAGAGAACTTGAAATACAGTAGGTTTAACACCAATATAAATAAAGAATGAGTTCATTACAGTACCTTATGTGGTGGTTTTTTTTTCTTTCACTAATGGAGCTTATGAGATTTCCTGTTGAGTTTTGTGTTGTGAAGTTTTCAAGTTTTGGTTAAAGATTTGATGGACTATGGAATAAGGAGTGGCAAGAGCCTAAGCTTGGGGATGCCCAAGGCACCCCAAGATATTCAATAATAGCCAAAAGCCTAAGCTTGGGGATGCCCCCGGAAGGCATCCCCTCTTTCGTCTTCATTCATTGGTAACTTTACTTGGAGCTATATTTTTATTCGCCATATGATATATGTTTTGCTTGGAGCGTCATGTATTATATTAGTCTTTGCCTTTTAGTTTATTACAATCATCCTTGCTATACACACCTTTTGGGAGAAGCCTACAGGGAACGCCCCCTATCTCGTGGGCCCCTCGGGCGGCCACCGACCTACTTCTTCCTCCTATTACCCACGTACCCCGAAATCATCCAGGGAGCCAACGAAAAATAATATCCACAGTCATAACCTTCGTTATCCGCGAGATCCCATCTTGGAGCCTTCGCCAGTGCTCCGCCGGAGGGGGAATCGACCATGGAGGGCTTCTACATCAACACCATAGCCCCTCCGATGAGTTGTGAGTAGTTTACCACAGACATTCGGGTCCATAGTTATTAGCTAGATGGCTTCTTCTCTCTTTTTGGATCTCAATACCATGTTCTCCCCCTCTCTTGTGGAGATCTATTTGATGTAACTCTTTTTACGGTGTGTTTGTCGAGATCCGATGAATTGTGGGTTTATGATCAACTTTATCTATGAGAAATATTTGAATCTTCTCTGAATTCTTTTATGTATGATTGAGTTATCTTTGCAAGTCTCTTCGAATTATCAGTTTGGTTTGGCCTACTAGATTGATCTTTCTTTCCATGGGAGAAGTGCTTAGCTTTGGGTTCAATCTTGTGGTGTCCTTACCTAGTGACAACAAGGGTTGCAAGGCAGGTATTGTATTGTTGCCATCGAGGATAAAAAGATGGGGTTTATATCATATTGCATGAGTTTTATTCATCTACATCATGTCATCTTTCTTAATGTGTTACTATGTTCTTATGAACTTAATACTCTAGATGCATGCTGGATAGCGGTCGATGTGTGGAGTAATAGTAGTAGATGCAGGCATGAGTCGGTCTACTTGTCACGGACGTGATGCCTATATACATGATCATGCCTAGATAATCTCATAATCATTCGCTTTTCTATCAATTGCTCGATAGTAATTTGTTCACCCACCATAATACTTATGCTATCTTGAGAGAAGCCACTAGTGAAACCTATGGCCCCCGGGTCTATCTTTTATCATATAAGCTTTCAATATAATTTTATTTGCATCTTTACTTTTCCTATCTATATTATAAAATACCAAAAATATATTTATCTTATCATACTATCTCTATCAGATCTCACTTTTGCAAGTGGCCGTGAAGGGATAGACAACCCCTTTATTCGTTGGTTGCGAGTTCTTTGTTTGCTTGTGTATGTGCATGGGACTTTTGAGGAGCCTCCTACTGGATTGATACCTTGGTTCTCAAAAACTGAGGGAAATACTTACGCTACTATTGCTGCATCACCTTTCCTCTTCAAGTAAAATCAACGCAAGCTCAAGATGTAGCAAAGGCTCACCGTGGGACGTCACGGGCGCCGGTGCATTAGGCAAGCTGGGAGTCCGGTGGCCGGGGCAGAGCGGAGGGGAGTCGGGGCCGCCACTGCAGGGTGTCGGCGGAGGCGGTCTCCGAACTCGGGCCGGCGCGGCAAAGGCTCGAGCAGGAGAGGGAGGGGGAGGGGGCGGGGCGGCATCGACAATGTGGACGGGGTCGGGGCGGCTGTAGGGTGGACCGCGTGACTGGGGATGGGGTGGTGGTGGGGGTGGGGTGGCGGCGGTAAGGGACGAGGTGGAGTAGGCGGCGGCGCGCGCGGGTAGGGTCAAGTGGGGGTCGAATGGGGCGGCGGTGTTGCAGGTGGGGTCCGAGTGGGGCAGCGGCGGAGTCGGGGTGGAGCTGGGCGGCGGAGTCGGGGTGGAGCTGGGCGCCGGCTGCCGGGTGTGGGTCGAGTGGGGCAGTGGCGGCGGCACGGCAGGGCAGGTGGGGCGGGGTTGGGGCCGGGGTCGGGCCTGTGGATGGTAATGAGTGGTGGGAATTGCCCCGCGGATGGATAAGGCGTGGTGTGCCGACGGCAACACCGTTGGCATACTTTGGCACGCCACGTGTCACCTATGCCGACGCCGTCGGCATAGATAGGAGGTCAGTAGCTTAAAAAATAGTCCCACTCGCCCAAAGACAAGTAATATGACCAGTTTAAATATTTGGCAAATCCAAATGAAGCAAGCACTGGTATTCACTAGACTTTCGTTAAGAAAACGGACAATTACGGTGAAACTTTTAGTGCTCAGGCACGGCACGATGCCCGGGCACTGAAGGTTTCATGCTACCTCTTGATCTTGTGTTAGTTTTCCCTTGAAGAGGAAAGGATGATGCAACAAACTAGCGTAAGTATTTCTCTTAGTTTTGAGAACCAAGGTATCAATCCAGTAGGAGACAACGCACAAGTCACCGAATACCTGCACAAACAATCAACAACTTGCACCCAACGCGATAAAGGGGTTGCCAATCCCTTCACGGTCACTTGCATAAGAGAGATCTGATAGAGATAGATAAACGGTAAAGTAAATATTTTTGGTATTTTTGTTTCATAGATTGGAGAGTAAACATTGCAAAATAGTAGGTCAAAAACTAGCAAGATGTAAGCGAGATTCAATAATATGGAAAAGAGACCTAGGGTCCATAGGTTTCACTAATGGCTTCTCTCTAGATAGAAAATATTACGGTGGGTGAACGAATTACTGTCGAGCAATTGATAGAAAAGCGCATAGTTATGACGATATCTAAGGCCATGATCATGAACATGGGCATCTCGTCCGTGTCAAGTAGACCGACTCTTGCCTTCATCTACTACTATTACTCCACACATCGACCACTATCCAGCATGCATCTAGAGTATTAAGTTCATAAAGAATGGAGTAACGCATTAAGCAAGATGACATGATGTAGAGGAATTAACTCAAGCAATATGATGAAAACCCCATCGTTTTATCCTCGATGGCAATAATACAATGCGTGCCTTGCTGCCCCTACTGTCACTGGGAAAGGACACCGCAAGATTGAACTCAAAGCTAAGCACTTCTCCCATTGCAAGAAAGATGAATCTAGTAGGCCAAACTAAACTGATAATTCGAAGAGACTTGCAAAGATATCAAATCATGCATATAAGAATTCATAGATGAACCAAATAATATTCATAGATAATTTTGATCATAAATCCACAATTCATCGGATCTCGGCACACACACCGCAAAAGAGTATTACATCGGATAGATCTCCAAGAACATCGAGGAGAACATGGTATTCAGAATCAAAGAGCGAGAAGAAACCTTCTAGCTAATAACTATGGACTCGAAGGTCTATGGTAAAATACTCACGCTTCATCGGAGAGGTAATGGTGTTGATGTAGAAGCCCTCCGTGATCGAATCCCCCTTTGTTGATGTAGAATCCCTCCGTGATCGAATCCCCCTCTGGCAGGACGCCGAAAAAGGCCCCAAGATGGGATCTCACGGGTAGAGAAGGTTGCCGCGGTGGAGAAGTGGTTTCGTGGGTCTCCTAGATGTTTTCAGGGTATAGGAGTATATATAGGTGAAAGAAGTAGGTCAGGGGAGGTACGAGGAGCCCACGAGGGTGGGGGCGTGCCCTCCTGCCTCGTGGCCGCCTCATTGCCTCTCCGACTTCATCTCCAAGTCTTCTTGTTTGCTTTCGTTCCAAGAAAGATCATCCCAAAGGTTTCATTCCGTTTGGTATTCCTTTTCTGCAAAACTCTAAAATAGGAAAAAAACTGAGAACTGGCACTAGGCCCTAGGTTAATAGGTTAGTCCCAGAAAAATATAAAATAGCATATAAATGCCTATTAAACATCCAAAATAGATAATATAATAGCATGGAACAATCAAAAATTATAGATACGTTGGAGACGTATCAAGCATCCCCAAGCTTAATTCCTGCTCGCCCAGAGCGAAGCTAGGTGTCAGCATTGAAAAAGAAGGTGATCGATCGATGGTTTCACATTGGCTGCAAAAGGGGCAGGCCGCAGAAGTGGCAATGCCCCGTATGAAGCGTCCTGGTTGGTGAGCCAGACAAAAATTCTGCATTTATTCGGGGCGTAGTTTCTCCAAATGGCCGGCGCAAGGTTGACCGTCGTCCGCGACTTCCAAACCGCCTGGTAGGCCAGCTTAGTGGTTAACGGTTTGCCTGTATCCCTCGAAATTCTTCTGTCAGCAACCTACAAATTCACGTTACCGAAGCCAGTACATTGCGGAGTTCAGCAAGCTCGCATTCGGCCGTATGAGACAGCCTGGGGGTCAGGTCCAATTTTAGGTTGTTTGAGCCCAAAGCACGAGCCATCGGAGTGTGGATCCTATTGGAGTGAGAGAACAGTGTCGGGAAAAGTTGTGCTAGGGTTTGGGTGGCGTTAGGAAGCCAAAGGTCGAGCCAGAATGAGGTAGAAGCACCGTTGCTAAGTTGCACCCGAGTTTTTTGAACGAAAGAAATCAAGGCCTTTCATGATATCCCGCCAAATAGGAGTAGAATGACTAGCGTCAATGCCCACGTCATGGGTGTTAGACTAGCCATACTTGGAGACAAGGTAAGTAGGTTCTCGCGTAGTTGCCCCATCGTGAAGCTTGGAAATATGTTTTAGGAGGAGGCAAAGATTCATTTGCATTAGAGATAGGAAGCCGAGGCCTCCATTAATGAAAGGAGCGCTCACAATGTCCCAAGCCACTTTGCAATTACCCTCGGCGATCATACACTAGTAGAAAAACACCTATTAGTCCCGGTTCGTAAGGGCCTTTAGTCCCGGTTCGTGAACCGGGACTAATGGATCGTTACTAATACCTCCCCCCTTTAGTCCCGGTTCTAACACGAACCGGGACAGATGGTCCTCCACGTGGCCGGTGCGCCGAGCCCAGGCAGGGGGGCCTTTGGTCCCGGTTGGTGGCACCAACCGGGACCAAAAGACATCCACGCGTCAGCATTCCAGTGGCTGGGGTTTTTGTTTTTTTTGAAAGGGGGGGGGGGGGGTTGGGGGGTTTGGGGGTTAATTTAGGTGTTTCATAAATTGTGTTAGCTAGCTAATTAATAGAGAGAAGTGTCATCTCTTTCGTCTGTGCTTGGTCGACGCTACGCACTATATACATATAGCCCTCGACACGCTAGCTAGTACGAAAATGAAGGGAACCATCGAGTACAGAAGTTCGTCATGCATACCGAGAGAAATGATCGATCGACCTCTCCTTCTCCGAGAGATTGGTCGAACAATTTAAAACAAGTTTTCGTATCATGTACGTCCGACGCTACTGGCTACATACATGTACAATATATAAGATCTCTCAATTACAGTCCCCTAGCATTTGAAATCAACTTCCACATGGTATTCTCCGGCTTTATTGATGACGTGGTCAAGAAAGAATCCCGCCAATTCCTCTTGAATTGCTTTAATGCGATCTGGTTCTAGGAGTTCATTCCGCATCTGCCACGTCTAATTTGAAGAAGGGGTTAATTAATACATATATATGAATGAAACTCAACAGAAATGATGGTGTAATAAAATGAAATTGTGAATATTATTAATTGCTTACGCACTTCATATTGTCTTGGAGAGTTGCCCGCTTGTTTTTCAAAGTCGCGTTGTAGATGAACTTCGCATTAACGTAGTATCCACAGAAATCATTCCCTTGTTCCTGCCACAAGCACTTTACGAGAAATAGAGGTCAATCAAACTGATAATGAAGCATTATAAATGGCATTGATGAAAGTATAGCTATAGAATCAATGAGAGATGTGCACAACTAGCTAGGCAGTAGTACTTACTTTCGGGTATATATATCGCAGCTCCTTCGGCAGTCCCGGAGCTTTTGCGGTGAACTGTTTCCAAACCCTGCAAGACAAAGAAAATAATTATTATTACTTGAGATATCAGGAAATGAACAAAAAGTTGCCGCTATGGTGCGATAATGATCGGTTAATTGAACTTACTTGCTGAGCATTTCAGTCATGTCCGCATAGTTGCTGGGATCTTTCTGTCTCGAGTCTAAGACGGTTAATAGTCCACGCTCAAGCTTAATCTCCAGAAGAATATAGTGGAACCTGCGCACGCACGCATAACTCATCAATTACATTACTATAACGTCGCTCGAGTAATAAGGAAAACCGAATATGCAAACGATCAGTAACACTCACTTGCCGTTATAAGGAAAGAGTATGGTATCTTTGTTTTGATTTTTCATCAACGATTGTAGCAAGTTGTCCTCGGCCTCTTTGACGTGCTTTTCAACCAGAAATACATCTATGATATTTGTGTTAATTAACCCAATATCAAAGATTTTTTTTTGCACTCGACGATCTTCAATCTGCATAATATATTGAGGATAATTAATTATAAATACATGCAACGAAAGAGCCGAGCTATATATAGAGACTTAATGACAGAAATAATACTTACAGGCAGTAGCAAAAGACCGTTAATTTATCGAGGGCCTTTTGATTGAAGAACTCAAAGAACTCCTCAAATGGAACACACAACAGATCAGTTCCAACGAGGTCGTGCTCCTCTTTAATGTTCAGATACAAACAATTCGTCCCCCCAGACTCTCCGCAGGTTTTCATGTACCAAGTATGGAATCTTCGCATCATCGTTGTTAGAGATTTTTCATCTTTGACGAGAGGCTTCCCGTACTCGTATCTGTGTTCGTCCACCTTCATGTATTCAGGAAGTGCATCGTCAGGCAGGTAATCTTCTAGATTGCCATAACTAGCCACCATCCCCGGAACATTAGCGACGATGTTGCCGCTAGACACATTGAGCGGGGGGCACGATTGGTTTGCTTGTTCACCGAGCTGGTCAATTTTTTTCTTAGCTGCTCGTTCTTTTGCTCTTTGATGTCTGACAGTACTTCCCGGCCGGTCTTTCACCGGATCCACTTCGGTCTGCGCGATCTTCGCGTTTTCCTCCTCGGTCCTCTCGTACGGTAACTTCTCTGGAGTCTTCAGAGAAGGACCGTATCTGTATTTCCTCCCGCCTTTGGCTGTACTGCTAGACGCCGGAAGAGCGGATGTCTTCTTTGCTTGCTTACGAGGCGGAGGAGAAGGACTACGACGCCACGGAGCAGCCGGAGCGGCGGGTCTCTTCCGCCCTTGCTGACGAGGCGGAGAAGGAGGAGGCTGGCTGCTCGGGCGCGCCGGCGCAGGCGGAGAAGGAGGAGGCTGGCTGCTCGGGCGCGCCGGCGCAGGCGGAGAAGGAGGCGGAGTGCCGCCACGCGCCGGAGAAGGAGGCGGAGTGCCGCCACGCGTGCCCTGATCGTCACTCGCCGGAGGAGGAGGCGGTGGAGGAGGCGGAGTGCCCTGACTCGCCGGAGGAGGAGGAGGAGGCGGAGGCGTCCAGTTCGGAAGGTTGATGAGCTCCTTCCGCCATAGGCATGGAGTCTTCAGAGCAGAACCCAGCCTAGTCTCCCCTTCACCGATAGGGTGGTCAAGCGGGAGGTCCTCAAATCCCTCCGTTATTTCATCCACCATCACCTTACCATATCCTTCTGGAATCGGCTGGCAGTGAGAAGTTGTGCCGGGTCCACTAGGATAAACTTGGCCAACAGCCGCCTTGACCTTAAAAGTCATCCATCGCGCCATAATGTGGCAACTTTGAGACTCCGTGATACCATCCACGGGATATCCGGCAGGAGCCGTCAAAACATGCTCCGGCTGAAGCAGCTCGGTGGAAGCCATGCTGCTTCTCCGCTGAGATGGCGGGGTAGCTTGGGGGGAAGCTTCGGCAGGTCATTTGCTGCGATCTGTTGCTTCTCGTTCCTCTAGCCCCATTACCCTTTCGTGCAGCGCCTGCAGTTGGTCCTGCTCTAGTTTCTTCCTCCTCTCGTGGGTTTTGTAACCCCCTGCGTCCGGAAATCCAGCCTTCCACAAAAGGGAGCCTGGCGTGCCTCGTGTCCGTCCAGGGTGCTCAGGATTCCCAAGGGCCATTGTGAGCTCGTCCTTCTCCCTGTTTGGAAGGAACATCCCTCGCCGCGCTGCATCGATATAGTGTCGAAGCTTCCTGACTGGTATTTGCAATTGCTCGTCCGTCCACTGGCACTTCCACATTATAGGTCCAAGGTTCCGCCAGCCCCGAAGAACCAAGTCCGGCAACGGTCTGGCCAGTACATTGTCTCTGGTTCGATCCATTATCAAGCAGATCATGCTCAGCCTTGGACTACTTAGGCCGGGCTTTGAGGTAGCCACCTGATCCCGTGCGATGGTGAAGCTTCTTCTTCGCAGCATTTTTCTTGTTTGTCGTCGACATCTTCTTACTCTTTTCTGATGTCTTGTGGG
The DNA here is from genome assembly GCA_021605145.1 of Aegilops bicornis. Lineage (NCBI taxonomy): Eukaryota > Viridiplantae > Streptophyta > Magnoliopsida > Poales > Poaceae > Aegilops > Aegilops bicornis. Next base: position 786,703,698 of record CM038671.1, on the reverse strand, counting down.
CCACAAATGCGGGCCAGTGATCTTTGATCTTCTCATATTTGCCGATGAATTCTGGTGTCTTATCTTTCTCGACAAACTGGTTCAGCTCTTTCCTCCACCTCCTCATTAGGGTTGCCATCTTCTTAAGAGCACAAGACTTGATTAATTGCTCAAATGGCTTCTCCGGATCCTCCTCTGGCGGTAGGGTGAAATTTGCCTTCAGCTGAGTCCAAAGATCTTCTTTCTGCATATCATTGACATAAGACACCTCAGGGTCTTCCTCCTTAAGCTTATACCATTGATGGATGCTGATCGGTATCTTGTCCCTAACAAGAACCCCGCACTGAGCAGAAAATGCCTTCCTTGTCCGCATGGGTTCAATCGGTTCGCCGTCGAGCGCGATTTCTATGATCTCAAACTTTTCATCCGAGCTCAACTTTTTCTTCGGGCCTCGTCTCCTTACCGAAGTTGTGCTTGATCCGGAGGGCTATAAATTATAAGGAAGAAAGACGAGACTAATTAATATGTGTACATATACCAAAACAATGGATGCATCAATTAACTAGTCATCACGGGCTTAACTAATTAATATATACCTGGCCGGACTCGGTTCGGTCACCGGAGCGATCAAGACGGTCTCCTTCGCTTGTACCTCCATTGTGTCACCGAGCCATCATGAACATAGTCCTCTTCTTTTACCGGCATTAATGGGTCGAAGCCATCATGAACATAGCCCTCTTCTTCACCCAGTCCGGTGTCGTTGAGAAATGACGCAACTTCATCACTTCCTTGTGCGATTATGTGCCGCAACATCGCTTCTGTTTCTTCGTCTCGGGAGTGCTCCATAGTTTCTGCAAATATTTACAACATGTCAATTATTATTCAAACATGGTACAGATGGATATATATATATTAGTGGCAAACGTAGAACTAGCTAGCTAATCACAATAAGGAATCATGTTAGTTTGGGTGGCCTCGAGAGAGTTAATTTGTCGGGTAGGAGCACGGCGGGAGGGGGTAGGAGACCAACATAGTTTTCTCTCTAGGGTTTGGGGTCGCCTCGACACAACGCTTCAAGGGTTAATTTGGGTGGCCTCGAGAGAGTTAATTTGTCGGGTAGGGGCGCGGCGGGAGGGGGTAGGAGCTACCAACATCGTTTTCTCTCTAGGGTTTGGGAGTCCTCGAGAGTTTTGGTCGAGCGAGAGGGCCGAGGGGGGTGCTGCCGTTGTATAAGTTATCACGGTCGAGAGGGGGTATATATATCGACCACCCCTCATGTCGAAGTTATCTCGAGGGGGTTATATCGACAATGACGCGACATACATATACATGGGAAAATAATATTATCGGGGAGGGGGTATCGGTACCCCCCCCCCCCCACTCGTGTTGAAGTTTCTTCTTTCTCCTCTATTCCTTTCTTCTTCTTCTACTCTTATTTTTCTTCTTCTCGCGAGAAAGGAAAATAACGAAAAGGAAGAAAAGAGGAAGAAGAAAAAAAAAGAGGAGAAGAAGAAAGGAATAGAGGAGAAGAAGAAAAATAGAAATTTTCTATTTTTCTTCTTCTCCTCTATTCCTTTCTTCTTCTCCTCTTCTTTTTCTTCTTATTTCCTCTTCTTATTTATTTCTCCTCTTCTTCCTCTCCTCTTCTTCTCCTTTCTTCCTCTTCTTATTTTCCTTTTTCCTCTCATTCTTTTAGTATTGCTTGTTTAAAAAAATGTTCAAATAGAAAATTTCGAAAAAAAAGGTCTTGCCTAATGCATTGTTCATATGAATATACAAACATTTCCATATTTCTACAATAATTAATATCACCAAAAAAAATCTATGAACAGAAAAAAAACCTAACTTTTCTAAAAATCTATCTTTTGCATATATGAAAAGATTAATACACATATGAACAAAAAATACATATATGAAGAAAAACATGCTCTGAACAATTTTTTTATACATTTTGAACATCTACATACACATAGCCACATACTTACACATATACAATATATATATATATATATATATGAACAAAAAAATTAAACTAACAAAAGTGACAAAAAACAGAGCCGGTCTTGTGGCGGCTCACAATGGCGGCTAGATGACGATGGCGGACGGTGGGCGGCGAGGCGCCGGGCGAGGGCGGGACGACGAGGCAGGGCTCGGGCGGCGCGCGAGGCGGACGGGCGCTGGCTCGGGAGGCAGCTGACGAGGACTGCGCTGGGTTGAGGCGGCAGCCTTGGCGGCGGAGGCGGCAACAGCGAGGTGGAGCAACTGGCGGCATCGAGGAGGCGGGGCGGCATCGTCGGGGGCAACTGGCGATGAAATTCTGAATTTTTGCAAAGTGTTTGCTTATATAGCAAAGCCATTGGTCCCGGTTCGTGAAACCAACCGGGACTAATGCACCCTTTAGTCCCGGTTCGTGGCACCAACCGGGACCAAAGGCCTCTTTTTCGGCAGCCCAAAGGGCGGGAAGCGGCGGCCTGTGGTACCGGTTGGTGCCACGAACCGGTACCAATGCCCCCCCATTAGTCCCGGTAGGTTCCACCAACTGGGACCAAAGGCCCTCAGGCTGCACGATCGGGGCCAAAGTTTAGTCCCACCTCGCTAGTTGAGAGGGGCACGCAGTGGTTTATAAGCCTCACTGCCGCACCCCTCTCAACCTCCTCTCCATTGCAGGCTTACGGGCCTACTTATTACTGCTATGCCTGATGGGCCTGATGGCCCTGCTACGGGCCTGAATCCTGGCCCATGGATGGGTTTGTAGTCGTATTCAGGCTGTGGTGGCCCAGTAGGTGGCAATTTTTTTGTTTTTTTGTTTTCTTTACTTATTGTTGCTATTTTTATTTTTTCCAGTTTTTTGTTTTGTTTTCTGCATTATTTATTTTCTTTTGTTTTTTGCTTTATTTTTTAATTCTTTTTGCTTTTAGTTTTAGGAAAATTATAAACTTTCTATTAGTGCCATTACTTTTCAAATTTGAAAACACTTTTTTTGTTTTTTTGTTTTCTTTCTTGCTTTATTTATATTATTTTGTTTCTACTTAGAACAAAAAACTTATTGTTGTTATTTTTAATTATTACGAGGGCCCAATCATAAGACATTAAAGCATTTCGAATGAACTCTGAAAAAGTTGAAAGTTGGCATGGTATCATACTCGTCAGTTACAAAGTTGGCATGGTATCATCATAATAGTTGCGGGAGAAAGTCTTCACTTTTTCTTCTTCGCTTGTGTCATTTCCTTATTGCTAGAACCATGGATAATCTTCATCGTTTATCGGGATGTTGGGGTCAGCCTTGACTTTGAAGGGAGGAATTTCATGAAACTTTTCATAATCTTGAGACATGTCATCTTGTCCACCACTCCCACGATGTCCCTTTTTCCTGAAAAGAACTATGTGGCGCTTTGGATCATCGTATGATGTATTCGCTTCCTTATCTTTTCTCTTTCTCGGTCTGGTAGACATGTCCTTCACATAGATAACCTGTGCCACATCATTGGCTAGGACGAACGGTTCGTCAGTGTACCCAAGATTTTTCAGATCCACTGTTGTCATTCCGTACTGTGGGTCTACCTGTACCCCGGCTCTTGACAGATTGACCCATTTGCACTTAAACTAAAGGACCTTAAAATCATGTCCGTAGTCAAGTTCCCATATGTCCACTATGTAACCATAATATGTGTCCTTTCCTCTCTCGGTTGTTGCATCAAAGCGGACACCGCTGTTTTGGTTGGTGCTCTTTTGATCTTGGTCAATCGTGTAAAATGTATTCCCATTTATCTCGTATCCTTTCCAAATCAATACAGTCAAAGATGGTCCCCTGGACAACAAGTACAACTCATCAAAAACAGTGCTGTCACCTTCGAGCACGTGCTTCCAACCAACTGTTGAAAGTCCCGATGTGTTCACATGTAATCCGATCGTCAGACCGCTCCGGTGTTTGGAGCATGACTGTTCTTATGTTCATCGACATAAGGGGTCACCAACGTAGAGTTACGTAGAACTGTGTAGTGTGCTTGAGACCAAGAATATCCGTCCTGCATATTATTGAGTCCCTTCCAAGCATGCCTTTTCGGTCAGTCTCCCCTCGTACCGCGATTTAGGGAGACCTATCTTCTTAAGGACATGAATGAAGTCAACACAAAACCCAATGACATCCTCTGTTTGATGGCCCATGGAGATGATTCCTTCTGGCCTAAGCGATTCTGGACATATTTCTTTAGGACTCCCATGAACCTCTCAAAGGGGTACATATTGTGTAGAAATATGGGGCCCAGAATGACAATCTCGTCAACTAGATGAACTAGGACGTGCGTCATGATATTGAAGAAGGATGGTGGGAACACCAGCTCGAAACTGACAAGACATTGCACCACATCACTCTGTAGCCTTGGTATGATTTCTGGATCGATCACCTTCTCGGAGATTGCATTGAGGAATGCACATAGCTTCACAATGGCTAATCGGACGTTTTCCGGTAGAAGCCCCCTCAATGCAATCGGAAGCAGCTGCGTCATAATCATGTGGCAGTCATGAGACTTTAGGTTCTGGAACTTTTTCTCTGGCATATTTATTATTCCCTTTATATTCGACAAGAAGCCAGTCGGGACCTTCATACTGAGAAGGCATTCAAAGAAGATTTCTTTCTCTTCTTTCGTAAGAGCGTAGCTGGCGGGACCTTCATCTTTGCCGGAGGCATGCCCTCTTTTTCGCAAGCGTTGCAGGTCCTCCCGTGCCTCGTGTGTATCGTTTGTCTTCCCATAAACGCCCAAGAAGCCTAGCAGGTTCACGCAAAGGTTCTTCGTCACGTGCATCACGTCGATCTAAGAGCGGACCTCTAGGTCTTTCTAGTAGGGTAGGTCCCAAAATATAGATTTCTTCTTCCACATGGGTGCGTGATTGTCAGCGTCATTCTGAACAGCTAGTCCGCGGGACCCTTTCCAAAGATTACGTGTAAATCATTGACCATAGCAAATGCGTGATCACCGATGCGCATGGAAGGCTTCTTCCGGTGATCTGCCTCGCCTTTGAAATGCTTGCCTTTCTTTCGACATTGATGGTTGGTCAAGAAATCGGCGATGGCACGGGTACACATTCTTCCCGCAGCTTGCGGTATATACTATCGATGTCAAGTAAACAGTGCGTGCATGCGTGGTATCCCTTGTTTGTCCGTCCCGAAGGTTCTTGAGAGCGGGCCAATCGTTGATGGTCACGAACAGCAACACCTTTAGGTTAAATTCCTCCTGTTTGTGCTCATCCCACATAATGCACACCGTTTCCATTCCACAGCTGTAAAAGTTCTTCAACTAATGGCCTTAGGTACACATCAATGTCGTTGCCGGGTTGCTTAGGGCCTCGGATGAGAACTGGCATCATAATGAACTTCCGCTTCATGCACATCCAAGGAGGAAGGTTATACATACATAGAGTCACGGGCCAGGTGTTGTGATTGCTGCTCTGATCTCCGAAAGGATTAATGCCATCCGCGCTTAAAGCAAACCATACGTTCCTTGGCTCACTTGCAAACTCATCCCAGTACTTTCTCTCGATTTTTCTCCACTGCGACCCGTCAGCGGGTGCTCTCAACTTCCCGTCTTTCTTACGGTCCTCACTGTACCATCGCATCAACTTGGCATGCTCTCCGTTTCTGAACAGACGTTTCAACCGTGGTATTATAGGAGCATACCACATCACCTTCGCAGGAACCCTCTTCCTGGGGGGCTTGCCGCCAACATCACCAGGGTCATCTCGTCTGATCTTATACCGTAATGCACCGCATACCGAGCATGCGTTCAGATCCTTGTACGCACTGCGGTAGAGAATGCAGTCATTTGGGCATGCATGTATCTTCTCCACCTCCAATCCTAGAGGGCATACGACCTTCTTTGTTGCGTATGTACTATCGGAAACTCGTTATCCTTTGGAAGCTTCTTCTTCAATATTTTCAGTAGCTTCTCAAATCCTTTGTCAGGCACAGCATTCTCTGCCTTCCACTGCAGCAATTCCAAAGACGGGTACCGAGCTTTGTGTTGCCATCTTCGCAATTGGGGTACAACCCTTTTTGTGGTCCTCTAACATGCGATCGAATTTCAGCTTCTCCTTTTGACTTTCGCATTGCGTCCTTGCATCGACAATGACCCTGCGGAGATCATCATCATCGGGCACATCGTCTGGTTCCTCTTGATCTTCAGCAGCTTCGCCCGTTCTTGACATCATCATGCACATCGTCTGGTTCCTATTGATGTTCGGTAGCATCACCGTATTCAGGGGCACATAGTTGTCATCGTACTCTTCTTCTTCGCCGTCTTCCATCATAACCCCTATCTCTCCGTGCCTCGTCCAAACATTATAGTGTGGCATGAAACCCTTGTAAAAGCAGGTGGGTGTGGAGGATTTTCCGATCGAGTAAGACTTCGTATTCCCACATATAGGGCATGGACAACACATAAAACCATTCTGCTTGTTTGCCTCAGCCACTTTGAGAAAATCATGCACACCCTTAATGTACTCGGAGGTGTGTCTTGAACCGTACATCCATTCCCGGTTCATCTGCGTGCATTATATATAATTAAGTGTGTCAAAAATCATTACGAACATCATGAATAGATAATTAAGTGACCAAATTAATAGAAGTTCATCATCACATTAAAACCAAAGTACATACATAGTTCTCATCTAGCAACATAAAGCTCTGCAGAGCATCTAAATTAAGATAAGATAAGAACAAGAGGCTCACCACGGTGGTGCCGGCGACGAGATCGGCGCGGGCGATCGACGGCGGTGAAGACGGGGACGGGATGTGACGGACCGCTAAACCTAGACAAATATTAAGGAAAATGGAGCTTGGAGGTCGAGCTTGGAGAGGAGAAAGCTTAAGTAGTGTGGCTCGGGCATTCCATCGAACACCTCGTGTGCATAGGAGGTGAGCTAGAGCACCACAAAGCTCTACCCTCGCACGCCACGAAAACAGAGCACTCGAGTGCTCTGCTTTCATGAGCGAGGGGTATATATAGGCAAATAATTGGTCCCGGCTGGTGACTTGAACCGGCACTAAAGGGCAGCTTTTGGTCCCGGTTCGTCCCACCAACCGGGACCAATGGTGGTGGGCCAGGAGCGAGGCCCATTGGTCCCGGTTCGTCCCACCAACCGGGACCAAAAGGTCCAGACGAACCGGCACCAATGGCCCACGTGGCCCGGCCGGCCCCCGGGGCTCACGAACCGGGTCCAATGCCCCCATTGGTCCCGGTTCTGGATTGAACCGGGACTAATGGGCTGGCCGGGCCTGGACCATTGCCCTGTTTTCTACTAGTGGTATCCTGGCCCGTCCAGAAGAAGGCCCTACAACGTGATACGTCTCCAACGTATCTATAATTTTTTATTGTTCCATGCTATTATATTACCCCTTTTGGATGTTTATGGGCTTTATTTTACACATTTATATCATTTTTGGGACTAAACTACTAACCGGAGGCCCAGCCCATATTGTTGTTTTATTGCATGTTTCAGTATTTCGAAGAAAAGGAATATCAAACGGAGTCCAAACGGAATGAAACCTTCGGCATCGTGATTTTTTGGAAGATTATCATCCTGGAGACTTGGAGTCCAAGCCAGAAGGTCCTCGAGGAGCCCAGGAGATAGGGGCGCCCCCCCCCCCCCTACAGGGCGCGCCCCCCTGTCTCGTGGACCCCTCGAGCACCTCCCGACCGACTTCTTTCGCCTATATATCCCTACGTACCCTAAAACCATCAAAAATCAAGATAGATCGGGAGTTCCGCCGCCGCAAGCCTCTGTAGCCACCAAAAACCTCTCGGGAGCCCGTTCCGGCACCCTGCCGGAGGGGGAATCCATCATCGGTGGCCATCTTCATCATCCCGGCGCTCTCCATGACGAGGAGGGAGTAGTTCACCCTCGGGGCTGAGGGTATGTACCAGTAGCTATGTGTTTGATCTCTCTCTCTCTCTCTCTCTCTCTCTCTCTCTCTCTCTCTCTCTCTCGTGTTCACTCTATGGCACGATCTTAATGTATCGCGAGCTTTGTTATTATAGTTGGATCTTATGATGTTTTCCCCCCTCTAATCTCTTGTGATGAATTGAGTTTCCCTCTTGAAGTTATCTTATTGGATTGAGTCTTTTTATGAGAACACTTGATGCATGTCTTGCCGTGTTTATCTATGGTGACAATGGGATATCATGTGCTACTTGATGTATGTTTTGGTGACCAACTTGCGGGTTCCGTCCATGAACCTATGCATAGAGGTTGGCACACGTTCTTGACTCTCCGGTAGAAACTTTGGGGCACTCTTTGAAGTACTTTTATGTTGGTTGCATGAATCTGAGATTGTGTGATGCATATCATATAATCATGCCCACGGATACTTGAGGTGACAATGGAGTATCTAGGTGACATTAAGGTTTTGGTTGATTTGTGTCTTAAGGTGTTATTCTAGTACGAACTCTTTAATAGATCGATCCGAAAGAATAACTTTGAGGTGGTTTAAATGCGCTACCATAATCTCTACGTTTGTTCTCCGGTATTAGTGGCGTTGGAGTGACTCTTTGTTGCATGTTGAGGGATTGTTATATGATCTATCTATGTTATTATTGTTGAGAGAACTTGCACTAGTGAAAGTATGAACCTAGGCTTTGTTTCCTGTCATTGCAATACCGTTTATGCTCACTTTTATCATTAGTTACCTTGCTGTTTTTATATTTTCAGATTACAAATACCTTTATCTACTATCCATATTGCACTTGTATCACCATCTCTTCGCCAAACTAGTGCACCTATACAATTTACCATTGTATTGGGTGTGTTGGGGACACAAGAGACTCTTTGTTATTTGGTTGCAGGGTTGTTTGAGAGAGACCATTGATAATCCCCAAGGTAGGGTCAGTTTGGGGGATTGAGAGTGCGTCACGTGGCACGCTCTCGGTCGCCGTTACATGGCATGCTGGACGCTCACTTAGGATTTTTTTTTCTTGCCGGGTTTTCGGGTTTTAGATGGGTTTTGTTCTGGTTTGTTGTCTTTTTGGAGTTCACCGGGTTTTGAAGAAAAAAATCACAAAAAAAAAACAAAATTTCCTTTTTTTCTGTGACTAGAGGCATAGATTTGCTTCCGCGATAGACACGGTTGTGTCTTTTTTTTCAAGAATACGTAAAGCTTGTGTATCATTTTATTGATAGGAAAAATTAGAATGAGTATAGTAGGTGGTACAACACATGACAGGGATGCAGAAGACATGAACATGATGCCCGAAACACAAAGGCATGAGATACATGACCCAAACATAGACATACATAGCTAAATCGTTGACTAGAGAAACAATCCAACCAACAGCTAGACGACCAACATCTCCAAATACAACATCAAAGATGTTGCGAACAAACAAGACAACACCTTCACCAAGGAGGACGGCACCAAGGCGCCGTTGTCACCCGATCCTGAAAACCAGGCCTAGGGTTTCCCCTGATGCTCGAAGAGGGGCACACATAACGGCCATGGCAACGCCTCCAAGAAGGGGATAGCGCCCGCGGGTGTATCCGCTCCCAACACAGGATGCGGGGATTTCTCCTTGGCCAAATTCCGAGCAATCCCAAGTTGTCCGAGCACGAATCTGAGAAGAGGAAGTCGAGCATAAGCCGGAACTGTGACTGTAGGAAGGGGAGCCATGCCGGACCCGAAAGGCGGCACCAGGCGTCGCCGGGCGTGCGAGCTCCAGAGGAGGACAAGATAGCGTGGCTGAGCATAATGAGAGGCACCGGTGAGGAACCCAAAGCCCCTTCTATTTATTGCTGTGGGACCGAGCTACCCTTCAGCAGCACCACCCCCTAGGAGAGAGTTCATCAGAGACCCGAAAATGTTTCGTGTGGGGAGCTACCAATGAAGATTTGGTGAAACCAGTCTCGGGCTCTCGGCACTCACCAATGGTGTGAACATGGTTTATGTTTACGTGAGAGCTTCGAAGACATGATAGAGAGACAACGAAATGGGAACCACACGCCAAGCCGTCAATAACCCCACATCGCCACCATCCAAGGGTCAAGCCTAAAGTTGTGATATAGTCTATGGATTGAGATCCTTCCCGTTCATCTTATGTATTATCTTTGTCCTGTTTAACTGTTTTTTACCACCATCTTTTAGAGTGCATGTGCTTGTATTTTGATATATGTATCCTCGTATAGACACTTTTTTATATAGCATTATGAATCAATAAATATGTCTTTTAATGAAAAATGAAGAAGTTATATATTGCTATTTACTTGTATTCCATGTTTCAACATTAAGTGAAAAACTGAGTTCCCTGGAAAAAAAGGGACCGACCAATGGTCAAGCGACTGAAAACTAATTTTTGGTCAGGCATTTTTTTTGTCCCGCTTGATTACCACGAGGCCCCGCCCTGCAGCAGGTCAGCCCACCTTTTGTCATGCAGATGAAACATGCCAACTTTTTATTGTCCTTCACTACCAGGCCATGCATTTAGATGAAACATTGTTGCCTTCTTTTTTTTATTCTCAATCACTAACACGCGATGCTTGCAGGCAGGCATGCAAAGCTCCTTGGTGATGCTACATGCCTTCGGATTTATGATTGTACCGCTTGAGTTCGACTAGAACGAATTTCCAACATGGCAGGCATATACATATCTCCATCTTTTATGTTCTTCGTAATGTAAAACGACAAATGAATAAAATTAATATGGGAGCAAGAAACATCAGCATGTCTCAGATAAAAAAGGATTTTATTCGTATCGGTTACTTTTCCTTACTAGTAAGTGCAATGCATGTTGATATTAGACAGTACATTAATTGCACGCATATATTAGATATGATATTATTTGCATGTTAATTATTTGATTAGTGCTGGAATTGATATTTGATATGATGTTAACTGCACGCTAAACGTGTTGAGCGCTCACCATTGGAGCAACCTGAGTCGTTGGATTGACCTAATTTGATGGCGAGATTTGTTGGATATACCATTTTGGGTCTTTCTATATTGCTATCAATCGACTTTTTTAAAGGAGCACTCGGTCCTAGGCAACCAATAAAGAAGTCCATCAGATACTTAGGCTTGGTTTAAAACATATCAAAAATGACCCGAAGCCTTGTAAGATATAAGACAATAACGATAATAACAAAGAAAAATAAAAGTAAATAAAAATAAAACATTCTAACAAAGAAGGAACTAGTGGCATAGGTATCACCCTTTAAAAAGAAAAATAAGGAAAAAAATCACATAATTTACATATAAATTCCATATTTTTATAATATGCAATAATAAGTGGATTTTCTGGGAAACAAAGAAGTTCCCTAAGAATATATTTTTTTAACAAGCAAAGGCACCAAAAGGTGCCACATTTTTCATACAGCTCAAAGAGATTGAACAAAGTGTGTTACATAGATCTGCCAAAGATGGAAAGAAAAGATGCAGAAACTATGAGGGGGAGCTGAAGAAAGGATCCTAGTAGGGCAAAGTGGCCAGAAGCACTATGCCGTGAGCAACATGATCAGAACTAGAGGAGAAAACATCTGAGAAAAAGAAAACAAAGAAGACTCTGATCTCCTCCGAACAAGCAGCCCAAAGAATGAATCGTTGGGCAAGAAAACTGCCAACCACATTTTGTGCCAGAGATGCTTGACCTGCCTTAGAAGCAATGCACCGTGTGCAGTTGAATACCTGCAAGTTGAAAGTTTGAAAGAAGGATCACCACCGGACATGGAGAATTTGAGTGAGCATGAGCAAAACAAGCAACTTGCGTCTCTCCGACAGATCGGAAAACCTGCTGAGCCAGATTATGAGCGACACCATTGATTTCCCTGGAAACATGAAACACTTGAGCAGCTAAATTAGACATAATTTTGAGAAAAGTAGCCAACTCTTTTCTAAGGTTCCAATGAGCAGCAGAATCTGAAATATTTCTTGAGGCAGCAGCAGAAGCAAGAGAAAGACAGTCCGTCAGAAATGTGGGATTAGTAATATTAAGCTGAGCGGCAAGGTGAGCTGCACAAGAAAGGGCAACTGCCTCGGCTTGAAGGGGAGTTGAAGTTGAAGAGGTCGAAGCTTGAACCTGAATACTAATCTCACCTTGATCCGAAGGTATGGAAATATAAACACCTATACCTGTCCTCGAGCGAGTCCTGGGATTTTGGACGATCTAAATGCTGCATCAGAGAAAGTTTTGGTCCCAAAAATTAACAAATCCGATTTAAGCGTTTTGCCCTGCTTAGGTAAAATATCAGTAGAATGATGATCAGTAGAAAGAGGCTGCTCAGAAGAAGGATTGTGAAGATTACGCAAATGCCCAAAGTCCAAAGTTGTAGCAGCAATATTAACCTGATGAGGACGATGATTTTTCCTATCAAAAAAAAATCATTTCGAGCTTTCCAGAGGCACCAAACAAAATTAAGAACATTCTAAATAGAAGCATGAGGGTGACTCATATTAACAAGAAAGATGAGAATGGAATGCATAGAAGAGTGCCCTTGAGTAAGAACATCCGCTCGAATAAACCAAGGCGAAGAAAACCAAGCTGCTCTTGTGAAGTCGCAGAGAAAAAATAGGTGAAATTCATCCTCCTGCTGTCCGCATCTACAACAAGACGGAGAGATGTGAACAGAGAAGCGGCCAGCTCTCATGCCCGTAGGACTAATAAAAGCAATGAAGTTTTTCTAGGAAATAATGAATGATTAATGTTGGTTTTACTCTTTAAGAATAAAGAAAATATAGCATAATAATGATGGAACTTGCACACAATTGTCATAAAAGTTGCGCTTTATTGTAATGACGGAATAATAAGCATATAATAGTGGAATTTCCGCAAAAAAAGTTTCCTAAGAAGAAACAAATTAGTAGCATGGTATTGCCCTTAAAAAGGAATAAAATGAAATATAAACTAATAAAACAAGAACAGAATAAAATTTAAAAATAACAAAGTTTTCTAAGAAATAATGAATTAGGGGCCTTACCCTTTAAGAATAAAAAATCTAGTCAAAAAATTTGCATACAATTCACACACAAAATGTGTTTTTATATAATATGTAACTATAAGCATATAATGATGGATTTTTTGCAAAAAAAAAGAGTTTCCTAAGAAGGACTGAATTAGTAAAACTGGTATTACCCTTAAAGAAGAAATAAAACATAATATAAACTGAAATAAATTCAAAAAATAATGGCAAAATTTGCACACAATTTACACAGAAATTATGTTTTTATAATATACAAGAATGAACATATAGTAGTGGAATTTCGCAAAAAAATATGTCACCTAAAATGGAATGGATTAGTGTTATTGGTATTACCCTTAAAAAGGAAACAAAATATAAAAAAAATCAAAATAATGAAGTATTCTAAGGAATAATAAATTAGTGGTATTAACCTTTAAGAACATAGAAAATGAAATAAAAACTAAAAAACAAATTAAAGATGTTTTTTAAGGAATAAAGATTTAGTGGCATTGGTATTACCCTATAAGAGTAAAACATTTAATCAAATAATGGAAAAGTTTACACAAAATTTACACATATATTGCGCTTTTCATAATATGTCAGTATTAGCATATGATAGTGGAATTTCACCAAAAAAAAGTTTCCTAAAAAGGAATGAAATAGTGGCATTGGTATTACCCTTAAATAAGAAATAAAATGACAATCAATAAAAAATATCAAAATAATGAAGTTTTCTAAGGAAAATGAATTAGTGACATTGGTATTACCTTTTAAGAAGAAAGAAAATAAACTAAAAACTAAAAAATATAAAAATAATGAAGTTTTCTAAGAAAGAATGAATTAGTGGCATTAACATTACCCTTTAAGAGTAAAGAAAATGAACAACATTAAATCAAATAATGGTAAATTGTGCACACAATTAAGATAGTAATTGTGTTTGTATAATATGCGAGAATGAGCATATAATTGTGAAACTTCGCAAAAAAGAAGTTCCTACAAAGAATGAATTAGTGGCATTGGTATTGCTCTTAAAGAAGAAATAAAATGAAAGAAATACTAGAACAAAATCAAAATAATAAAGTTTTCCATTGAAGAATGAAATAGTGATATCGGTATTACACTTTAGGAAGAAAGAAAAATTGACAAAATTTGCACATAATTTATATAGAAAATTGTGCTGTTTTTATAATATGCAAGAATAAGCATACCATAGTGGGATTTTGGAAGAAAAAAAGTCTACTTAGAAGGAATGAATTAGTGGAATTGGGATTACCCTGATAGAAGAAAGAAAATGAAACAAAACTAAAACAAAATAAATTATAAAGTTCTCTAAGATAGAATTAATTAGAGACATTGGTATTACCATTTAAGAAAGAAAATTTAAAAAAAATTGAAAAATAGTTGGCACTTACTCCCTCCGTTCCCAAATAATTGTCTTTCTAGCCATCTCAAATGGACTACAACATACAGATGTATGTAGACATGTTTTAGAGTGTAGATTCACTCATTTTGCTCCATATGTAGTCATTTGTTGAAATCTCTAGAAAGACAATTATTTAGGAACGGAGGGAGTATTAAATATGTAAGAAATAATCATGTGATAGTGCAAGTTTCTCACTCAGTATAATTATACATGTATTATTGTATTATATAATACTTAGGGCTAGTTTAGGAGCATGGTTTTCCAAATACCGTAGTATCCCAAAATTTCGGTATTGCAATGCGTGTGCAATACGTACTTCGGTTTCTTAAAACTGGATTTTTCTTAGTTTAAAAAAACCTACCAATATGTTCGGCTGGTGCTGTTTTATCGTAGTTTTGACCGATTGCTACGAATTGAATCTAACTTGGCTACACAAAAGAAGCTACACCACCGGATCAATCAGCGGGTGCTAACGGCTGCACGGCTTCATGCAGCGCCATACGGCTGGTTAATTGCTGACCTAGTAAGTCACGGCCTCGCGGGCGCAATCTATACACGCGCATGGACTTGTGTTGATGGGCTCAATCGATCGAGCAGGGTAGGGTGTACCTTTGTTCCCACCAGGTAGTCAACCTGTCCATGGCAGGAGAGAAGATGCATGAATGAATCGCACGTAATGTGGACGGCCGGAAGAAGATGGGCTCGCGAGAGCAGAGGAGAGCAAAGTAACGATTGCGTTTCTCGGTTTAAGAAAAAAAAAGGTTGCAACTTCCTTTTCTAATTCAGCAAAAAAAAAAACCACTAAAACTACAGTTTCCAAAATTGTTGTATCTGTTCATGCCAAACACATCAAAGTATTTAAAACCATCGCTTTATTGAAAACCACGGTATTTCTTGTAAAACTGCAAAAATACAGCGCTGCCAAACACAGCCTTAAACGTATTCATTTTGCATTTATCCAAATTCTAAAAAATACCCATAAAAACCGACTAAAAAGAAAAAAGACAAGCAAAAATTGTTTTTTATTTAAAGCAAAAAATTCAAAAAATGCATACAAAAAATAAAATAATGAAGCACTGTTGGGCTTCTGCGCAATAAGGAATTGACCGACCCAAAATAGTGGTCAGTCGGAAATTTGGGCCCAAACACAACAACAGTCACAACAGAAAAAAAACATCAAGGAGCACGGATCTTGAAGCAGGAATGGACGGCTGAAATAACCAACTGACCCACATTTAATTTTTATGAAACTTACATGTAGCTAAATTGGAAGGAAAAATTAGGTACAAAAACGGGTCAAGCAGATCAAGTCTGGTACTTCAACATTAGACTGGTAGCTAGCAGCATCTCTTTCCAAGAGAGCAACCAGCAAGCAAGCATGCCCACTGCCGCCTGTGACCACCACAGCGCCGCGGCAGCCGCGTCACGCCGCCGACTCCGCGTCTTCGTCGTCGTCTCCCTCACCGTACTCCTCCTCCTTGCAGTGGCCGTCGCTGTGCTAGCCATCACGGCGCTCCGCCCGCACCCGGCCGACACCACCATCTCTACGATCCGGCTCACCTCCGTGTCTCTCTCCCCCGGACTCTCCCTCAACGTGACGCTCGACGTCGTCCTCTCCATCCGCAACCCCAGCCCCATCGCGTCCTTCGTGCATGGCGCCGGCCGCGCTGAGGTCTACTACCACGGCGCGCTCGCCGCGGACGCCAACGTGCCGCCCGGACACATCGGCGCGGTAGGCACCAACGTGGTGACCGTCAGGCTCACGGTGCTCGCTGACCGCCTCGCCGGGTATGCACCTCAGCTGTACAGCGACGTGCTCAGCGCCGCTGGGGACGTGTCGCTCACCGTGCGGACGACCGTGCCAGGGACGGTCACGGTTCTCGGCCTGCTCAGGCACCACGCTGTCGTGCTCACGGTGTGCGACGTCGTTGTCAGCGTGCGGCGCCCCGGCGCACAGAGCTCGTCGTGCCAATACCGGACCAAGTTCTAGCTAGCGATATTTGGATTAGTTAATGATCTTTACTAGAATCATTATCAAACCTAAGGTTGGTGAAATCTCTTTCAAGATTCTGGCCAAGCTTTTATTGTTTTCGATCGGTGATTCTGCAGACAATACAAATTTGTCATCTGTTATCTGAATTCTGCAGTTTTTGGGTGCTGTGTCTCTCTGAACAAACAGAACTTTTCTTTTCATTGCTAAGAGAACTAAGGAACCAATTTCATGATGATCAAATTAGACAGAAAATAAATTCAGATCAATTGGTCAATTAAACTGATGTTCCAAGTTCCAACTCGCAGGTTTGATGAACACCTAAAGCATGAGCAACAAATAACTAAAGTACGTACAAACGGGTCACAGAATGTACATGAAGTAGTCAGTTAGCAACATGAGGTTGTAGATATTAATCTGACATATGTATCTTGTGACCAAACAAAGACCCAAATTTGAAACTGAAACTGACAAGCAGAGCCAACTACTTCGTGTGACCTTCAACTACGTTCCCGTTCTATGGCGTTGAAACTCAAATTTCCGATGCTTCAGAATCGATATAAAATCTATATAATTCCAACTAAAAGATTGCTAGGTGATGGCAGATGAGGAAGCAAAATGAGACTATTTTGGTGATGTGCTGAGTCGCAGATGAAAATGTAGAGGGTTTAACGCTACAAAGCCCCGGTTAGTTTTGGCGATGTGCTGAGTTGCAGATGGAAATGTAGAGAGGGTTTAACGCTTCAAAGCACCAATTAGTTTCAGTGATGTTTCTTGTCCAACAGAAACATGCAGACTATCAGTATCAGACCTGCAGTGAATGGTTAAAGCACAGATCCAGTAATGCCCGGAAGTGGAGACGCTGGAACAGATGCAAACTATCATCACAAGTTCATGTTGCAAAAGGGTTAACAAAGAATTTGGGTGACTGAAGAATATTTGCAAGGGCTTTGTCTCGGCATTCACCATATGCATTGTTGGCTCAATAATTTAAAATAAGAATGACCTGTATTTTCGGTGCCAAAACCCGTAAGATATTGTGGAATCTTTGCACTGTTGAATACATATTAACTATGCCTTCCACAAAATTCAGTGAAGCCGTAAAATATCACTGCTTGAATTCACATCTCAAAATTACTCAAAACAATGGGAGATGAATCATAGCAAACAGTGGTTTGGTTTGCTAGTTTGCCATAGCAGGTCTCTGATGAGGAAAATGGACTTCTAACAGCCCCGTACACCGAGGAGGAAGTTAGAAATGCAGTTTTCTTAATGGAGCACAACAAAGCCCCGGGTCCGGATGGTTTTCCCGCTGAGTTCTATCAGAACTTCTGGGAAGTCATCAAACCGGATCTCCTACTTTTGTTTAGTGACCTACATGCTGGCCAACTAGAATGGTTTCGCTTAAACTTCGGTGAGATTATTTTATTACCTAAGGTTAATGAGGCTGAAAGGATACAACAATATAGACCTATTTGCCTCCTTAATGTTAGTTTTAAAATATTTACGAAGGTTGCGACGATCAGGCTAAATAAGGTTGCTGAACACGTGGTTCGTCCTTCACAGACTGCTTTTATGCAAGGGAGACACATCCTAGATGGAGTTGTTATCCTTCATGAAACAATCCATGAATTACATCGGAAAAAGTTGAATGGGGTGGTACTCAAATTAGACTTTGAAAAAGCTTATGACAAAGTCAAATGGCCATTTCTTCAATAGACTCTCAGAATGAAAGGATTTTCTGCAGAGTGGCGCGCTATGATTCATAGCTTCGTTTCTGGAGGTAGTGTTGCCATTAGGGTCAATGATGATATTGGACACTATTTCCAAACGAAAAAGGGGTTGCGACAAGGTGACTCCATATCGCCCATGCTATTCAATATAGTGGCGGATATGCTAGCGGTCATGATTGAGCGTGCCAAGGTTGATGGCCAAATTGATGGGGTAGTGAATCATCTAGTTGATGATGGTCTCTCTATACTTCAATATGCCGACGATACGATTCTCTTCATGGATCATGACCTCGAGAAAGCGAGAAATCTGAAATTAATTTTATCCGCATTCGAGCAACTCTCAGGTCTTAAGATCAATTTTCACAAGTGAATTGTTTTGTTTTGACGAGGCTCAAGACGACTCCCACCTATACGCCGAACTATTTGGATGCGGGTTGGGCCAGTTTCCGATCACATATTTGGGGATACCGATACATTATCGGAGACTCACAAATGTTGAATGGAAAGACGTCGAGGAGAGACTGCAAAAAAGACTTAGCAGTTGGAAAGGTAAACTGCTATCTCTGGGTGGAAGATTGGTCCTCATAAATTCAGTACTAAGTAACATGATACTATATATGATTTCCTTCTTCCAATTGCCGAAAGGAGTTTTACATAGATTGGATTATTTCCGATCAAGATTCTTTTGGCAAGGAGATAGCGAGAAAAAGAAATATCGACTGGCTAAATGGAGTGTGGTTTGCCGTCCCAAAGACCAAGGCGGGTTGGGCATTCATGACCTTGAGGTTAAGAATAGGGCCCTCCTCGGCAAATGGTTGTTTAAATTAATGACGGAGATGGTGTATGGCAAACCCTCCTGAGAAGGAAATATGTGGGTTCCAAGGCGGTATCTCAAGTATACTGGAAGCCTGGGGATTCTCACTTTTGGGCAGGTCTGATGGCTACGAAGAAATATTTCTTCTCCTATGGATCCTTCTCAATTAAGGACGGCTCGGAAATTAGATTCTGGGAGGACAAGTGGCTGGAAAATGCCACACTCTGAGAACAATATCCGGCTCTATACAACATTGTGCGTCATAAGGGTGATACTATCGCCACGGTAATGGAATCATTTCCGCCAAATGTGATGTTCAGAAGAGATTTAATTGGACCCAGACTTCAATCATGGTATATCCTGCTCCAGCGTTTGTCCACGGTGCATTTGTCACATGGGTATGATGTATTTCGATGGAACCTACATGGGAATGGACAATTCTCTGTGGAGTCTATGTATAGAGCGTTAATCCAGTCTGATGTGCCAGTTGATAATAATAAGAAGATCTGGAAGATGAAGATACCTCTAAAGAATAAAATATTTGCATGGTATCTTCGTCATGAGTCATTCTTACTAAAGATAACCTTATTAAGAGAAATTGGCATGGAAGCCCGCAATGTGTCTTTTGTCACCATGATGAGACAATAAAACATTTATTCTTCCAATGCAAATTGGCTGGTTCTATATGGTCAGTCATCCAGATAGCTTCTGGCTTGTATCCTCCTTATAGTGTTGCTAATGTATTTGGCAACTGGTTACATGGGATAGATTACAGGTTCAAAACTATTCTTAGGGTGGGAGCGCTTGCCGTTATTTGGTCGCCTTGGCTATGTAGAAATGATAAGGTGTTTAACGATAAAAGTACTTCTCTGATGCAGGTTATCTACAGGTGTACCGGGACTCTTCGTTTATGGTCCTCTCTACAACGTGTGGAGAATCGAGGCCTGTTTACGGAGGTGTGTACACGATTGGAGGATACGGCGAGGGATACTTTTACCCAACATGGGTGGCAGCATGATCTTAGGATTGGCCCACCTCCGCTTTAGGCGTATACTCTGTTTCTTTGTATTTCGCCTTCTTAATTTTTGTTTGTGTGAGAGAACTTGTTTGACTGTGTGCATCATAGTTATGCAGAAGCCGGGTGTAATGCTTAAATCTTTTAAGTAATAAAGCGCCCCTTTTCGAAAAAATGGTGTCAACTATGAATCAGTGGGAAAATATTCTGTAGAGCTTAGTCTTAGGTGCACCCCTTATCTAGCCATCCATCTCTGCATCGCGATTCGTGCAAGAACTTTTTTTTGTTTCTTCCAAATAAAACAACATATGAACTTCAGACTGTGCAGCACAACAAAAAAATTTAACTAGAATATGGGAAAAAACTTTCAAATTTTTTCGTGCATCATAAGTACTAAAAATAACATTTTTGAATAAAGAAAATCTCATTCCATATATTTATGTTGGTCAAAAAAATCTATAAGTTTTTCCTCTCTTTGTAGTAAGAATGTTTTGCTATCTTGCAAAGTTTGAAGTTCATATGTTATTTTATTTGGAAACAACAAAAAAGAGAAAATTTCACGCAGTAAGTTAATTGTCTAGAACGGATTTTAAAGCTATACGGGATGGTATGGATAGGAGGTGTCCATGAGCCTAAGCTCTAAAAATCCGCGTCCTCATGAATCAGTGTTTTCCCAATGTAACTATCCCTTGGCAGAATATTGCTGCCAGATTCACAACGGAAGAGTTCCTGTCCAGCTGACAACGCAGATGATGGAGATGCTGATGAGCGACTTACGTGCCATTCCATGAATAACCTGCAACTACTCTCACCCACTGGTTAATATTCCAACTAATACTCTGAACCCTCAGCTTACAAGGACACATTTGAGTTCAAGGTGATTTGTTATATCTCCGTGACCATGTTCATTCTGAACAGCTTTGTTTCATCGCATGATCCAATCAGCACATCTATATCAGTTTAAGGAACAGAGAGGTCCTGCTTGATCGTGGGAAAACAGAGGATGTGAGCATCAGCATACACACTGCACAAGCACATGTCCGCAGCCCCGTGGTGGCGACTGTTCAGTTCGTTCTAGTGTAACAAAGTGCACTGGATACAGACTATGGAAAAGAGACTTCTCGATCAATCTCTAGTTTCATATCACAAACACGCGTACTGGACCGACTAATCTGGATAATGAACTAACTTTTACATCTTCAAAATTCTGAAGCAAATGATCACAGTGACTTTACCCTTACTTCTCCAGTTGTGGTGTAACACAACAGGCCTGGTGCTGTCCTCCTTGAGACATGAACACAATGTGGGACCTGGGCCTGACAATAGCATACCTTTCTTATGCTTATTACTACAAATTTTGTTTCTTCAACTTCTGTTCAGATTAAACATAAACATGAAGCACTAATACTCAAAATGTTTAGCAGGAAAAGTAATACAGTAAGAGCTTATTCCAAACAATGCAATGTAAAAACGGTGTCAGCGTGGAGGCACAAAAAGTTATTCATAGATTTTCAGGTTGCAGTATCAGTCTATTCTAGACAATATTGCAGCTCATTGGAAAGAGACAAATATAACCATGTTCAGTTCTCTAAAATGACAAGCTTAAAGTCTCCATAAGACCTATACCTACCAAGATGCAATTGATTCACGGAGAAAAATGAATTATGACAGAATATTTCATTCGCTATGATGCAACCATTTAATAGAACTACTAGTATTCCAAGCTATTCTAAAATCAGATGATGTTTGCAAGTCAATAAGTGATATTTTTTTGCCTCTGTTTCATCGTCAGCTTCAACACAGGATAGAAACAGAAAATACCCTAAATGTTGACTATTAAGAAGACCACTAGGTGAAAAGGTAAAATCAATTCCCAAATTCAAGAAATAGTGAGTATGAGGGATATAGAAAGCTAACAATTGAGCACTAAGACCACTAGATAATTAACATAAAGCAAATCCAAATCCGTCAGCTCAAATAGCAAATATTTCCAAAGCAGAGCAAAATGACATCTTTATTTTAGCATCAACGCACACAGTCACTACTGGAATCGACAGCTTTGCCGAGTGCCGTAAACACTCGGCGAAGGCCCAAAAAAACTTGGCAAAGGACACTCAGCATACAACCTTCCAGCAAATAGAATTTCGCTGAGAACCAACCATCGCACACTCGGCAACGCCTTTGCCGAGTGTTTTTTGTGGTACTCGGCAAATATTGGGACTTGGTGAAACATAACTAACGGATGACGGAAACGGCAAAAATTGGTACAATTGCACTCGGCAAAGGTGATGGCTTTCCCGAGTTGTACACTCCGTAAAGATGTTCAGTAAAAATTAAATAAAAAACGCCGCCGACAGCGGCGACGTTGATTCATGCCCGCAAGTTACAGTAGCCCCAGTGATCATAGGGGGGATCCAGACAACTAGTCAACCGTTTGAGCAATGCGCTCTCTGCCAAGCTAGCAGGTCCGCCGAAGACAGGCACACTTTATCGAGTGTTGCTCTTGAAAAAGATCTGACTAAAAATAATCAGCATAAAATCATTTAAATTGTGGAAGTAGCAAAAAATCTAAAATTTTCATAAAACGTGGGAATAAAGCATAATATAAGGTCTACTTACTGTGAAAGTTGGAGTGGTACTATTTTGCACCTTGTTTTTGTAGTTGCTTCATGAAAATACCATTTTTGACACTTAAAAAATGAAAAATATTTTTCTTTTACAGAAAAATTGGAAACTTTATTTGTCAACATTGTTTGTAATGGCAATATGCACTTGTATGTTTAATTTGGTCATATTATAAAAAATTGTGCAGTGGATATGGCCATCACCTTGGTCATTTAATTTGAAAGTCATGAAAGTTCATACACGATAACCCATTTTGTGAAGGAAGTTTTTTCAAATTAGTTATGTTGAAAGTTTGGTATTTTTCATCGCAACTAGTACACATAAAAGGACTCCATGCGAAAGTATTGCATTTTTTAAACTTGTATTCTTTTTCTTTTATTTTTCTAAAAGCGAGGTCAAATTGGTGAACATGGCTATTCATCACAATGGGTTGAATATCACAAAACTCTAAGTGGTTCTCCCATATAATGACTACTTGTGTATCTAAAAATATTTTTACTAATTTTTATGACTGAGCTATCACACACTTGCAGTTCAATTTTGAATTACTTTCGAGAAATTGACATAAAGTAATTGAAATGTGCGAAAGTAGCTAGAAAACTAGAAAATCCATGAAACTTGGGAATTGTGCATAAAATATGGTCTACTTACTGTGATAATTGGAGTGGTGCCATTTTGCACCCGGATTTTTGTACTTGCTTTACAAAAAACACCCATTTTGGACACTTAGAAAATGAAAATTGATGTTTTTGTTAAAAAGTAGAAAACTCTATTTGGCAAAATTGTTTCTAATGTCAAGATGCACCTATCTGTCCAATTTGGGGACATTATAATAAACTATGCAATGAATATGACCATCACCTTGGTCCTTTGGCTTGAAAGCCATGAATGTTCATACACGATAGCCCGTTTTGTGAAGGATATTATTTTTTTCAAATTTATAAGATTGAAAGTTTGGTATTTTTCCTCGCAACTAGTACACATAAAAGGACTCCATGCGAAAGGATTGCATTTTTTAAACTTGTATTCTTTTTCTTTCATTTTTTCCAACACGGGGTCACGATGGTCAAGATGGCTATTCATCACAAAGGGTTGAATCTCAAAAACTCTGAATGGTTCTCCCATATAATGACTATTTGTGTATCTAGAAATATTTTTTGCTAATTTTTATGACTGAGCTATCACATGCTTGCAGTTCAAATTTGAATTACTTTCAGAAAATTGACATAAAGTTATTTAAATGTGCGAAAGCAGCTAGAAAACTAGAAAATCCATGAAACTTGTGTCGTTGCCGGAAGACGCCGAGAAGGCGATCGAGAGAGAGAAGCGAAAAGCGAGCGAGAGATGTAGTTCTTGCCGCCTGAACCTACACGACTCTTTCTGTTATTTCTTCCGTGTGTATCTCTGTAGTTACAAAGGGCTAACAACCTGCTAACTAACTCCCGGCTGGCTGCATCACGATCCGCACAATGCTGCGCCATCCCACAGCCACGAGTCGTGCGCAAAGCCACCGGGAGAACAAATCAAAGCAGAAGAAAAAACCAGGAACGTGCGGCGTGCACTCCGTGATCCTAGCTACGTGCATGTCAGGGTCACATCACCGTGCATGCATTATTCAACAGAAAAAGACCAAAGTCCGAAACCTACTAATGAGCTTAGCCAGGTCCTACATTTCACCCCCCCCCCCTTAAGCTCAAGTCCCAGTGCTGATCACCACAAGCCTCTGCCTCATCTCAATGAAACGAACACGCCCGAGTGCCTCGGTCAATGCATCAGCTAGTTGGTCTTGAGTCCCCACATGATCGATCTCCACTTGTGCCTTCTCCATGCAATCTCTGACAAAATGGAACTCCACATCTATATGTTTGCTTCTATCATGATGGACTGGGTTCTTGCTCAAAGCAATGGCTTATTTATTGTCCACCAACAGTCTGAATTTTGCTAGTGAGACCCCTGTCATATCTTCTAGCAGCCGGCTTAGCCACAGCCCCTGGCATGTCGCAGCAGCTATGGCTACATACTCCACCTCACAAGAAGAAAGGGCAACAATTTTCTGCTTCTGAGAGCTCCAAGTGATCAGGTTCTTGCCAAGAAAGAAGACATGTCCAGAGGTGCTCTTGCGATCGCTGGTGTCGCCGGTGTGATCACTATCACTGAACACAAGCAACTTGGCACTGTCCTGACCTCTCTTGTAGCTGCATCCAAGGTGCATGGTGCCTTTAATGTACCTCAGAATTTGTTTGACTGCCGCCCAATGGTGTGTGCTAGGTTTCTCCATGAAACGGCTGACCATGCCCACTAAGTGTGCTATGTCAGGCTGTGTGTTCACAAGATAACGCAGGCTTCCGATCACTTTGCGATATAGGGTGGCGTCAAATGGCTCTCCACCGTCTTCTTTCTTCAGTTTGAGACGGCACTCCATCGGAGTGTGACACCCATTGCAACTTGCCATGTTTGCCATCTCTAAGATCTTCCCAGCATAGCTCTTCTGACTGAGCGTGATGCCGCTGCTGTTCTGATCCACTTCAATTCCTAAGTAGTAGCTTAGCAGATCGAGATCACTCATTTTGAATAGTTGCTGCATCTGGATCTTGAAAGAGTTTATGGCTGCTGCATCTGTGCCAGTTATGATCAGATCATCAACATAAACGCCCACCAGCAGATACGAGTGCGCGTCACCGTGTCGGTAGATGGCGTGTTCCAGCGGACTGCGTGTGATGCCGAGAGCAACCAGCGACTCATCCAGCTTCGCGTACCAAGCACGCGGAGCCTGATGCAGTCCGTACAAAGCCTTGTGGAGTCACAGTACACTATCCTCCTTGTCGGCGACCTCATACCCCGGCGACTGAGCGACGTATACCTCTTCACGGAGATCACCGTTCAGAAAGGCAGATTTCACGTCCATATGATGGACCTCCCAGCCAGAGTGTGCATCAAGAGCTAGCAGTAGCCGTACTGTTTCCATGTGAGCTACGGGAGCGAAAACCTCCTCAAAATCCAACCCCAGGCGATGGACATATCCCTTGGCGACGAGGCGAGCCTTATGCTTGACGATGTTGCCCGCCGCATCACACTTGACGCGATATACCCACTTCAGACCAATCGCTTTGTGTCCAGCGAGCTCCCATGTCTTTGTTGTCGATGATGGACTGCATCTCGACGTCCATGGCGCCCTTCCACGCCTTGCTTGCGAGCGCCTCGTCCACGCCACACGGCTCCTCGGCGCTGAACAGACAGCGCACGAGCAGGCACCGCTCGAACTGCTCGCGCACCGCCTGATCCTCGGTCGCCTCCAGGACGCTCGTGAAGCTCCGGTAGCGAACTGGCTGCCCCGTTGGCACATCGTGCCTGGAGTCATGTGACGGAGGCGTGTCCCTGTTAGCCGTCGGCGAGTCCGTGGGTGTCACCGGCTTGTACTGCGACGACTCGGGCGCGTCCATCACCGGCGTGGCAACTGCAGGCGATCGCGACGTCCCCAAGGCTGGTGTAGAGGGTGTCGCCGTGCTCTGAGGGGTGACCAGCAGGGTGGTTGACCCACTGTCGATCTCCTGGACACCATCGTCCATGGTGTAAACCACGGTAAATGTTGCCGGCGCCGCGGTGACCGCGCTCGTGCCCGGGGTGCTCCAAGTCCATGGCCTGCTTTCTTCAAACAAAACATCACGTGTTACCTGAAGTTTCTTGCCCACTGGATCATACACCCGATAGCATGTTGACCCCTCGTCGTAGCCGATGAAGACCATTTGTGTTGATCGATCCGAAAGCTTGGTTACTCCCGAACCCAGCTTCTTCACGTGAACCGTGCAACCGAAAGTGCGCAAGTGTTGCACATTCGGTTTAAGACCGTGCCACGCCTCGTAAGGGGTGACACCGTGGAGGCTGCGCGTCGGGGACCGGTTGAGGATGTAGAGCGCTGTTCTGACTGCCTCCCCCCAGAAGACAGCGGGCATGCCCATGCTCTTCAGTAAACACCGCGCCATACGCCGCTCGACCACGCCATTTTGTTGTGGCGAATACGGCGCGGTCGTGTAGTGTTTGATGCCGTGCTCGCTGCAGTAACCCATGAAGTCACCGGAGTTAAACTCGCCGCCCCGGTCAGAGCGGAATGTACACAGCCTGCATCTCCCTTCAGTTTCAGCCAAAGCCTGAATTTTCTTGAAAGAACTGAAGGCCTCATCTTTGGATTTCAGCACAGCTAACGACATGTATCGGCTGTAATCATCAACAACAAGCAGAAAGTAGTTTTTACCTCCAAGAGTAGCTGGACTGATCGGTCCACACAAATCAGTGTGTACAAGCTCCAAGCCATGCTCAGCTCTGTACGCAGCTACGTACGGGAATGGGGCTCGGTGCTGCTTGCCGAGGGCACAACCATCGCAGTACTCGTCGACGTGATCGATCTGCGGCAAGCCACGCACCATGCACTTGGAGGACATAGTACACAGTGCTCTGAAGTGGAGATGTTCCATCTTAGCATGCCAACTCCAGATCTCATCATCCCTCTTTGTTAGAAGGCAGATTGGATCATCAATGGTGAGGGCTGCAGTGTATAGGCCGCTGCGGGAGCGTCGGACATGAGCCATCATGCGCTGTCCAGGGTCGTAGATCATCATCAGACCCTCATGTATCTCTATCTTGCATCCCCTTCATCCAACTGACCCACAGAAATTATGCTGCTGTTGAGACTTGGAATGAAATATACCTCGACAATGCACCTTCGATTACCACTTTGTCCTCTGAAAATGACTGAACCCTTGCCTCGGATCGCAACATGAGAGCCATCTCCAAACTTCACACTGCCTTGTACTGACTCATCAAGAGTTGTAAACATCCCACACCCCCAGCGGCGAGCTCTCTGGGTACACCTTCTGTTCATTCAGATGCACTTGTTGGGGCGCCACTATGTTGGTCGTAACACCCATGGAGACCGTGGCCATCATGAGACCCTCATGATGCTCGTCACCGTCGCGGACAAGATGTGCTTGGCCTTTCTTGCCTTTCTCATCCTCGTCCTTGATCCGGGTGGGGCATTCCTTTTTCCAGTGGCCCGGTTTGTTGCAGTAATGGCACTTGCCTTTCTTCTTCCCTTGAACGCCGGATCCTCCTGCGCCGCCGCTGCCCGGCAGTCCACCGCCGCCGCCGTGAGGTTTGGGCTTGCCCGGCGACTTGTTCTTGCCGCCGACCCGCCCCCACCTAGCTGTCGCTCGTGGGCGAGCCACTCCTCACGTGTGAAGAGCAGACGGCCGCCAGACTGCCCCGCATCGTCGAGATCGTAATGATCTTCACATGCCGAGAAACGCCCGACAAGCTCCTCGATGGTCATCATCTTCAGATCGACGAGGCTCTCGATTGCCATCGCCATCTGACGATATTTCCGCAGCACCACGCGGAAGAACTTCTGGACCGCCTTGTGCTCCATCACGGGATCGCCATACAGCTCCAGGTCGGAGACGAGGCCAGCGAGTCGCAGCCCGAAGTCCTCGACGGACTCGCCGTCTTTGAAGCGCAGATCCTCAAACTCGTGGCGGCGCACCTGCGCCTTGGCCTCGCGAGCCCGCCCGCTCCCCATGCGGAGCGTCTTCATGGTCTCCCACGCCTTCTTCGACGAGTCCTTCACGGCCAGCATGCGCATCGACTCCGGCGGAACGCCGGTGAGGATGATCTGTAGCGCGCGTCGGTCGTCGCACTCGTCGGTGGCGTCCTCGGTCACCGCGTACCGGACGCGGGCGACCTGCAGCTTGACCTGCATCACGAGCGCCCATTCCATGTAGTTTGTGCACGTGAGCATCATGGACGTCCCCGACTCCTCACGCACGACGCGCTCCACCACACGGAGCTCGCCGCTGCCGCTGCTGATGAAGTCATGTACCTAGGGTAGGGTCATAGACCTGCCCAAAGGTACCCTCCCCAAGGACACTCGCGAAAGAAGCTGCCTACCAGTCGACCTGGTAGGTTTCCACTCGGAAGATTCAAAGACACTCGACCATGAAGACCCACTCGACCACCAGGAGTCCAAGAGCCACTCGGTGTCCAAACGGTCTGTGGTTAAATAGTTTATGGTCATGATGACACTTTATGTAAGGCGTTACCAGTAACGCCTAGCCTTAATGTACCTTAAACCCTCCGCTACATGGGCTGGCTGGGGTCCTGGCGCACTCTATATAAGCCACCCCCTCCACAGGTAGAAGGGTTCGCACCCCTATAACACATACGCATATAATCCAGTCGACCGCCTCCGGGCTCCGAGACGTAGGGCTGTTACTTCCTCCGAGAAGGGCCTGAACTCATAAATCCCCTGCATATACAACTACTCCATAGCTAGGATCTTGCCTCTCCATTCCTACCCCCCATTCTACTTTCAGACTTAGAACCACGACAGTTTGCGCCCACCTTGGGGCAGGTGTTCTAGCGATTTGTTGGAGAAGTTGGGATTCTTTCGATCTCCTACATCATGGTTTCAGGTGGAGTTCTGGTCGACGGCCACGAGATCTGTCTCGGTGTGCTCACGTTCGTCAGCCCGACGACTCCGCTTCGGGGAGGCTCCAGTCGGCGTGGGCCGCTCCCGTCCATGGGCGGCGCACTTCAGCGTGTGTCCACGGCGTCCTCCTGCGGCAACCGTCGACCCAGTATGGGTCGGCTCCTGTGCCATCCTCGCTCCCAGTCTCCCGCCGGCGCAAGCGTTCCGGTCGGTCGAGGCTTCAGCGGTGGGTGAGGCATGCGGTGGCCTGCCAGTGGGCCACCCCCCAAGTCGCGGCGATCGAGCCCGACGAATCTCTCTACGGCCTGTTCGACCGGGCTCGCGATATCTGCATCCGAATGCGATAGCGATGACCCGGGCGGCAGAGATTACGATGGTCGATGGACCACGCAGTCCCCCCGGATTCACCCGCACCAACGGAGGTGACGGTGGAGGCGATCCGGAGCAAGCCCACGAAGAGTACCTGCCCGAGCCCCTCACTTCGCTTCAGAGGGAGGAGCTTCGCCATCGGAACATGGATGCGCTTCACACTCCTATCGTTGGAGAAACCCCCGAGGCTCGTGCCTTGGAGGATGCGCGCTTGGCCAACCTGGCTGAGCGCACTCAACTGGAGAACCTTCAGCGAGTACTCGACGAGCGCGCGCGACCAAAGGTTCCAGAATCCAGTCGACGTCAGCTCTTCCAGCCACCAACTCAGGTATATCGAACTCCGATTCAGAATTTAGCAGCTGCCGCCCGTATAGCAGAGTCAATTCAGCCTTCCCGATCGAGGCGGGTAGAGGTTTGCTACAAAGTAGAGATCTGCTCCGGGCGGCGGAGACCAAAACTCGATCGTATCACGATCGGCGAACAGGATTCACAGCCGATCCGTCGCTGCGAATTCAGTCGATCGGCCCATAGTCCGAGATCGCCCCGGCGTGAGGAACGTGGGGGCGGCGTGATGATCGATACAAGAGCCGCGAGCAATATGAGCACCGATTCGATCGCAATGATCGACGTCGATGCGCCTCCTCCCCAAAGGCGGATCATACGCTCCTCGGCGGCGGGGACGAGCGCTTGACGCCATAGTGTTGGGCGAAGAGTTCCAGTCGACCCCAGGGAACCAGGCTTTGATGCGAGATCTACTATCGTTCAAAGTTTGGTCGACAGGAACAGAGCTCACCGAGACGGCCATGACAGAGATGTTCCCTCCAGCAGCAGAGTTCATGTTTCAGGGCCAGAGTGTTTCAGCAGAGCCATCAAAGCCGCGGTGATTCCTCCCAACTTCAGGTTGGCGACTGGAGTCAGTAAGTTCACTGGTGAATCCAAGCCTGACACTTGGCTTGAAGATTACCGAGTGGCTGTTCCGATCGGCGGCTGCAACGATGAGGTAGCCATGAAGCATTTGCCTCTTATGTTGGAGGGTTCAGCCAGAGCGTGGTTGAATCAGTTAGCACCCAGTAGTATTTACACTTGGGAAGATCTTGCCCGAGTGCTTGTCAGGACATTTTAAGGGACTTGCAAGCGACCAGAAGGGTTGACGGAGTTGCGATCGTGTGCGTAAGTCGAGTGAAACTTTGAGAGATTATATCCAGAGGTGGATCACTTTGCACCACACCATTGAGAATGTATCTGATCACCAGGCAGTCTGTGCCTTCAAAGAAGGTGTCAAGAACAGAGAGTTGAGTTTGAAATTCGGTCGAACCGGAGATATGACCCTGAGTCGGATGATGGAGATTGGATCGGCTCCGGAGTGGTAAATACAAATCAGGCGCTAATGAGGCCGGCGGAGGAAATACCAGTCGGAAGCAGAAGCGCAAAGCTGAGTCAGCTGCTCCCGGAGAGGCCTTGGCTGTGACCCTAGGAAAGTTCAAGGAGACCCAAGGGTCCTTGGAACCCCAAGAAGGTGAAAGACCAGGATGGAAATGACGTGTTGAATTTGCCATGTCATATTCACACGAAGAAAGATGAAGAGGGTAAACTCATTTACCCGAAACATACCACTCGACAGTGTCGGCTCTTGATTCAGCAGTTCCAAGGGAAACAGCCCAAGGATAAGGATAAGGAGACAGACAAAGTTGAGGACAAAGATGACAGTGATGATGGACATCCCCAGGTCAATTCCACCCTGATGATTTTTGCTGACGTCGAAAGCAAAAGTCGATTGAAGGTTATCAATCGGGAAGTGAACTTGGTCGCTCCGGCGACGCCCAATTATCTGAAATGGTCCCAGACCGCCATCACATTCGACAGTCTGATCACCCGACGCACATTGCCACCCCTGGGAGGCAAGCATTGGTGGTCGACCCAGTCGTCGAGGGCACTCGACTGACCAAAGTTCTGATGGATGGTGGTAGTGGCTTGAACATATTGTACTCATAGACATTGAAAGGGATGGGCATTCCGATGTCCAGACTCAGTACCAGTAACATGAGTTTCCACGGAGTCATTCCTGGAAAGAAGGCTGAGTCACTCGACCAAATTGCTCTTGATGTAGTTTTTGGTGATTCGAAGCATTTCCGGAAAGAAAAGTTGACCTTTGAGGTCGTGGATTTCAGGCGCTTATCACGCTATTCTCGAAGGCGAGATATGCACGTTCATGGCCCGGCCATGTTACGTGTATCTTAAAGCGAAGATGCCTGGTCCCAAGGGCGTGATCACATACGGGCAATCGGAAGAAGGCGGAAGAGTGCTTCGAGAAGGCTCTAAGATCGCCGATGCTCAGTTGGCAGTGGTAGAGCTACAAGAGTATTAGAAAACTGCAGATCCGAGTGATTTGTTGCGAGCTAAGAAGCCTGCTACGGAGTCAGCATTCCAGTCGACCGGTGAGACGAAACAGGTTCACATTCACCCGATTGATCCCAATGCTTCTCCGACCAACATCTCAACAACACTCGACTCAAAATAGGAAGAAGCGCTCATCCAGTTCCTCCGTGAGAACTGGGACATCTTTGCATGGAAGTCTGCTGACATGCCGGGTGTTCCCAGGGAGCTAGCTGAGCATCGCCTATGAGTCTACCCAAAAGTCAAACCGGTTAAAGAATATCTTCGGCGGTCCGCCGTCCAGAAGAGAAATGCCATTGGCGAAGAGGTGGCTCGGCTCTTAGCGGCAGAGTTCATCAGAGAGATCTACCACTCCGAGTGGCTCGCCAATGTCGTCATGGTCCCCAAGAAGGACAAGTCGTTGCGCATGTGCATCGATTTCAAGCATATCAATCGGGTCTGCCCGAAGATCATTCCCTCTTCCTCGCATTGACCAAATAGTCGACTCAATCAAGGGATGTGAGAGGTTGTCTTTTGTAGACGCCTATTCCGGGTACCATCAGATCCGTCAGTATGGACCCGATGAGATTAAAACAACGTTCATCACTCCATTCGGTGCTTCATTATGTCACCATGCCATTTGGTCTCAAGAATGCCGGAGCCACATTCATGAGGATGATTCAGAAGTGTTTGCTCACTCAAATCAGTCGGAATGTGGAAGCGTACATGGATGATATAGTGGTCAAGTCACGAAAGGGTTCCGACCTGTTGACTGACCTTGCTGAAACATTTTCCAATCTCAGGAGGTATGATATCAAGCTTAACCCATCAAAGTGCACATTTGGAGTTCCTGGTGGAAAGTTACTCGGTTTTCTCGTTTCTGAGCGAGGAATCAATGCTAACCCCGAAAAGGTTAGCACTATACTCCGAATGAAGCGCCCTGTGCGTGTGCACGATGTCCAGAAGCTTACTGGATGCTTGGTCGCTTTAAGTCGATTCATCTCTCGCCTCGGTGAGAAGGCATTGCCTCTTTACCGACTGATGAAGAAGTCAGACAAGTTCGAGTGGACTCTAGAAGCTGATGCAGCGTTTGCAGAGCTAAAAGCTCTTCTCTCCACCCAGCCGGTGCTTGCTGCTCCTATCAGCAAAGAACCTTTGTTGCTTTACATTTAAAGCCACTGGACAAGTCGTCAGTATCGTATTTACGGTCGAGCGGGAAGAAGGAAAAGCCTTCAAAGTTCAACGCCCAGTTTATTATCTTTCTGAAGTGCTGACCCCATCAAAGCAAAGATACCCTCACTATCAGAAGCTTGTTTATGGGATCTATATGACCACAAAGAAGGTTGCTCATTATTTCTCTGATCATTCCATTACAGTCGTCGGACGCCCATTGTCGGAAATTCTTCATAACAGAGATGCAACTGGTCGAGTGGCAAAATGGGCGATTGAACTCCTTCCCTTGATATCAAATTTGAGGCAAAGAAAGCCATCAAGTCCCAAGCAATAGCAGACTTCCTCGCCGAGTGGGTGAACAGCAGCTTCCGACTCAAGTTCACTCGAACCTTTGGACTATGTTTTTCGATGGTTCCAAGATGCTGAACGGTTCTGGTGTGGGGGTTGTATTGATTTCCCCCCGAGGAGATAAGCTCAAATATGTTCTCCAGATTCAATTTGATTCTTCCAACAACGAAGCAGAATATGAAGCACTCTTGTATGGGTTGCGCATGGCCATTTCACTCGGCATCCGTCGCCTTATGGTCTACGGCGACTCGGATCTGGTTGTTAATCAAGTGATGAAGGAGTGGGATGTCGAAGCCCAGCTATGACAGGTTCTTGTAATGCAAATGAGAAAGTCAAGAAGAAATTCAAGGGGTTAGAGCTTCATCATATACCCCGAATGAAAAATCAAGCTGCGGATGATTTGGCGAAGATAGGGTCCAAGAGGGAAGCCATTCCCAGTAATGTATTTTTGGAGCACATTCATGCACCACCAGTGCAGGAGGATCCTTTCACAGAAGAAGCCCCGCGGCAAAAGAGTGCCAATGATCCGACTGAAGTTGAGGTCCCCGCCGTGGTCGACCTGATTATGGAAGTTGTGGTCATCACTCCCGACTGGACAGTGCCGTACATCGCATATATCCTAAGGAAAGAGCTCCCAGAGAATGAAGAAGAGGCTCGAGAGATCGTCCGTCAATCCAAGGCCTTTACAGTTATCAAGGGACAGTTGTTCAGAGAAAACGTGACTGGAGTCGGCCAGAAGTGTATCACGCCAGAAGAAGGTCAGATAATTCTTGAGGATATCCACTCGGGGACCTGTGGCCATCATGCGTCCTCTCGGACCATCGTGGCTAAAGCATACCGAGCGGGATTTTACTGGCCGAAAGCAAATGAAATGGCAAAAGAAATAGTTGACAAGTGTGAAGGGTGTCAGTTCTATTCCAACATGTCACACAAGCCCGCCTCAGCCTTGAAGACCATTCCACTCGTCTGGCCCTTCGCTGTTTGGGGATTAGACATGATTGGACCGCTGAGAACTGGCAGAAGCGGCTTCACTCATTTGCTAGTAGCAGTCGACAAGTTCATCAAGTGGATCAAAGCCAAGCCCATCAAGAACCTCGATGCATGCACTGCTATCAATTTCATCAGAGAGTTGATATTCAGATATGGAGTTCTGCATAGCATCATCACCGACAATGGGTCAAACTTCGATAATGACAAGTTCAAAGCCTTCTGCGCCTCTCAGGGCACGCAGGTCGACTATGCTTCAGTTGCTCATCCTCAGTCGAATGGACAAGCAGAGCGTGCAAACGGCCTCATTCTCAAAGGGCTGAAACCACGGCTGATGCGTGATCTCAAGCACGCAGCAGGAGCTTGGGTCGATGAACTTCCATCAGTTCTCTGGGGATTGAGGACCACTCCTAATCGGTCGACTGGGAGAACTCCATTCTTCCTGGTCTATGGAGCTGAAGCAGTTCTGCCGAGTGACCTGCTTCACAATGCGCCTCGAGTCGAACTATACTCTGAAGAAGAAGCGGAACAAGCCCGGCAAGATGCAGTCGACCTCTTGGAAGAGGAGAGAGAGATGGCCCTGATCTTCTCGACTATCTATCAGCAAGACTTGCGTCGATTCCATGCCAGAAATGTGAAGAGTCGAGCCTTCCAAGAGGGAGATTTGGTCCTCCGAGTGGATCAACAGAAACCACACAAGCTCGCTCCCACTTGGGAAGATCCTCCATCGTCACAAGAGTTCTCCACAACGGAGCGTATCATCTCTACAACATTGATCGCCAGATCGACGAGCCTCGAGCTTGGAATGCGGAGCTGCTCCGCCCCTTTTATACTTAAATACTCACTCGGTTGAGATGTAGTAAAAGTACTTTTGTAGTTTGTTTATCTAAGACAAGAATGTTATAATTTTCCCAGTGATTGTTATTACTTTTTGTTGAAATTTCCCCCAGTGGGTGGCTTAGCTGCGAATCTGGTTCGCCTAAGTTTGTAAAAAATCCTTACCGAGTGGCGAGCCAGCCTCTCACACGGGGGTTTAGCTGCGAAACCGTTTTGCCTAAGTATTAAAAATCCTACCGAGTGTTGAGCCAGACTCCCACTCGGAGGCTTAGCTGCAGTCCAAGTACTCTCCTAAGTATTCAAACTCATAGCCCTTGGTGAGCCAGCCTCCCACTCGGGGGCTTAGCTGCAGTCCAAGTACTCGCCTAAGTATTCAAAATCCTACCGAGTGGTGAGCCAGCCTCCCACTCGGGGGCTTAGCTGCAGTCCAAGTACTCGCCTAAGTATTAAAAATCCAACCGAGTGGTGAGCCAGCCTCCGACTCGGGGGCTTAGCTGCAGTCCAAGTACTCGCCTAAGTATTTAAATCCTACAGGGTGGAGAGTAAGCCTCTCACTCGGGGGCTTAGCAACAGCCCAAGGATTCGCCTTAACATCCAAAATAATGAACGCTTCGCAAGGACGACGAGGTGCAGGTCGACTGCTACCTTCTCCTTCAAAGCTACACCATAAAAATCCTACCGAGTGGAGAGCAAACCTCCCACTCAGGGGCTTAGCTGCAGCCCAGTGCTCTCCTAAGTAATAGAAATCTTACCGAGTGGAGAGCAAACCTCCCACTCGGGGGCTTAGCTACAGCCCAGTGCTCGCCTAAAGTAATAGAAATCCTACCGAGTGGAGAGCAAACCTCCCACTCGGGGGCTTAGCTGCAGCCCAGTTCTCGCCTAAGTAATAAAAATCCTACCGAGTGGAGAGCAAACCTCCCACTCGGGGGCTTAGCTGCAGTTCAGTGCTCGCCTAAGTAATAGAAATCCTACCGAGTGGAGAGCAAACCTCCCACTCGGGGGCTTAGCTGCAGCCCAGTGCTCGCCTAAGTAAGGAATTCATCCAAATCCGCAAGGACGATTTGAGGTGCAGGTCGACTGCTACCTTCTCCTTGAGCTTCGCCACAAGTACAACGTGCGGTCCATCCCAATCCGCAAGGACGACGAGGTGCAGGTCGATTGCTACCTTCTCCTTCGGAGCTTCGCCACAAGTACAACGTGCGGTTCATCCCAACCCGCAAGAACGACGAGGCCAGTCGCAGTCTGTGCTCCATCTTTACCTGCAAGATAGATGAAGTACAAGTCGACTGGAGTTTCACCTCAAGGATACTACTTACAACAATGAAATATATTCCGAATGAGGAGCAAAGTTCTCTCGAAGGCAAATAAAGCATGTTCAAGGATAAATCAAGTTCGGATAAACGTCCTACGGATCCAAAAGTGCTCAGGCGTTAAGCCTGTTAAAGTTTGTCGGTTACAAAAACCACTCGGCATTCCGAGGCAAATTTAAGGTGGGACTTAGAAGTTTTTTACTCCTCCGGTGGAGGACTGGAAGGTGCAACAAACTGGTCGAGGTCGATTCCGTCGGCAATACGGGTAGTAGCAGCGATGAAGGTCTCCATGAAAGATCCGAAGTCGTACTTCCTGGTGTTGGCAACCTTGAGGGACGCCAGCTTGTCCTCTTGCGCTTCCTTGCAGTGGACACGAACCAGAGATGAGCAACATCAGCACCACACCTAGCGTAAGACTTTTTCCATTCTTGCACTCGACTTGGAATCTCATTCAAGAGTCATTAAGGATTCAAGGTCGCTCAAGCGTCTGATCTGGCGGAGAGTCGAGTCGATCCGCGACATCGCAACTTTCGGTCGAGCAAGATAATCCACCACGCTAGCAACGCGAGACTCGGTCGGAGCACATTCATAGCAACCGTCCTTCACGGGAGAGTTGATGGGGTCCAGCTGGTTTCCACTCGACTGGTTTCTTCTTCGAAGTTTTGACAGAATTCTGAAAACACAGCTCAGACTCAAAATAACAATCATGCGATGAGCAGGTGATAGCAAGACAGTTGGGTAAAAGAGATTACCTTCAAGCATGAGAAACAGCTTCTTGGCGAGCCCTCCAAGATAAATTTCCAGGTCATTTCGCTTCCCCGCCAGTTGGCCAGCCTTGTCAGATAGAGCAATCTTGTCGTTCTTCAGTCGACTAACTTCCTTGTTGGCTGCGTCAAGAGCGGCTTTCAGCTTGGCATTTTCATCTTCAAGTTTGTCGACTGAGGCAATTTTCTCTTCAGCGAGCTTTGTTTTCTCCAAAGCCGCCTTCTGTGCCTCTGCAAGGTCAAGGTCCTTCTTCTTCAGAGTCTCTTCCAGTTTATCTGCAAAGCAACAATGAGAACAGAGTTGAGAATGAGCAGAGAAAAACAAAAGGCGATCGTCAAAGTTCTCACCAGCCATACCTTTTCTTCATCCTTCGCATACGCAAATTCTCCCGAGCAAGCTTCAAGTCGAGGTTGAGCTGGATCTGTTTGTTCTCTAACTCAGTATAGCGAGCCACAAGCTCGCAAGATTTCTACAAAGAGTCAATCAACAAAAGACATCAAAGACAGGTCACTTCCGAGTGACTAAGGAAAAATTGTAGCATTTCTAAGACTACAGTCGAATCAAAACATTCGACAGTAGTCTCGGGGACTACACCCAGCGGGTGCACTCAGCGTGTTCTTACTGGTTTTACCAATTTGGTTCGACCGATTCGACCAAAAGAGGCAAAAAGGTTATGATTCTAAAGCGATGGCTAATTGTCGGTGATCACCGGTAAAAAACAGTTCTTTAGACTATAGTCGACTGCACGCATTCCACCATAGTCTCGGGGACTACACCCAGTGGGTGCACTCAGCGTGCCCCCACGGTTTCTGGTTCCATTCGACTTGGTCCGACCAGGCCGAGTGAAGAAGTTCAAAGTATAAAGACTATAGTCGATCGCACGCAGTCCACCATAGTCTCGGGGACTACACCGGTGGGTGCACTCAGCGTGCCCCACAAAAACTCAATCGACACACCCATCCAAAGGGTGTACAGATATGGAAATCTTGAGAAAGAAGCGATTTCAGTAGCATATCCTAACAGAGCAAGCAGTTTGTGTAGCATATCCTAACAGAGCAAGCAGTTTGGTAGCATATCCTATGAGCAAGCAACGATCGACTTACTTGGACATTGCTCTGGAG
This sequence comes from Aegilops bicornis, assembly GCA_021605145.1. Lineage (NCBI taxonomy): Eukaryota > Viridiplantae > Streptophyta > Magnoliopsida > Poales > Poaceae > Aegilops > Aegilops bicornis. The sequence goes on along the minus strand of CM038671.1, from coordinate 786,665,422 downwards.
AGCTGAACTAGCATCATAGGCCGCCTGGCTAGCCTCTCGGACCGCCTTCACTTGCTCCATCATGATCCCTGCCTGGCGTATAGCCTCCTTAGCAGCACTCACTTGGTCTTCCGGGACGTGGTGTATAGCAAAAAGGGATGGTGGATCAGCGATCGGCAAGTGGGTTGGGAACTTGTCGGTGATGCAGACAAAAGACACGAAGCCCGTGGGGTTGCTTCCCTCGAAACCAGCGTCTCGTGTATCGTCTGGCTGGAGCAGCCTTGCCAGCAGGCACCCTCTTGTTTTTCCTCTTCCTCAACGACGCTTCCTCATCATCATCAGGGAGATCAATGACATGAGGCGGAACTATAAGAAAGATTCAAAAGTAAACATGGAAATCCAATCGACTAAAAGCGAAACTACAGAGATCATAACAAGGTTGGAGGTGGCGGCATCTTCCATTTCCTGATCTTCATGCTTGGCTGAGGTCTCGGAGGTAGCAAAGACTTCTTGATTTCAAGAATCGGTGATCGGTCATCAAGTCGACCAAAAGTACACTCATGTTGAATAGGGAAATACAAGTTCTGCTGGTTACCCGGAGATGGTGGGAATGACCATCCGCATTTTGGGCAGGGCCTTCACGGCTTTGACGACGTTGCTCGAGGTTGCTTGGCGGTTTCTCGATCGGCGAGGAAGTTGTCCGAGGTCGCTTGCCGACCGCCCGATTAGGGCGCAATAGCTTTACCGCGGCCGCCGGGTCATGCGTCAACTTGGACCTTCCTTCCGAGCGGGGAGGATCGACGTCTTCCTCATCTTCCTCCTCCTCCTCCTCTTCATCAGAGTTGTCGCCCCCCTCATCCTCCTCACCGTTGGACTCCCATTCTTCCTGGCTTTCACCTCCGCTTCCTTCTACTTCTTCGACTGGTTCCTGCGCCCCGTTGGGCATCGAGTACATCTCAGTGGTGACCTAGAAGACAACAAAACAAGGCAAAAGTCAGTCGACGAATTGGCATCTAAACAGAATGAATGCAGCCGAATCACAGTCGGAGATAAGTGGTTATACCTTGTCCACTTCATAAGTCTGGTCGAGGGGTGGAATCCTCCTAGCTCATGAGGGTTATCTTTGTTTCCTGTGATGGCAGTCATCCACTTCTCCAGCGTGGCGTCATCGACCTCCTCTGGATGGACCCGGGTGGTATCATCCGCATGCAGTACATCCACATCGGATGGCCTCGGTATTGGAGTGGCTGAATACGCCGTCGGAGGAAAACCTCCAGAGATCCATGTCGGTCACCCCGAATGAGCTGGACTACGCGTTCCATCAACAATTTTACTTGGGCCTTCTCCTCTGGTAGCACCTTCAGGGAAGATGGCTTGTTCACTCGACTCATGGAGAAAGGAGGGAGTCCAGTCGACTGCCCCGGCATCGTCTGGTCTTGGCAGTAGAACCAGGTCGACTGCCACCCTCTAACCGAGTCGGGGAGAGTCATAGCCGGAAAAGCGCTCTTGCCCCCTCATCTGGACCCCGAGTCCCCCACACATCTGGATTACTTGGGTTCCTCTCGTCATTCGGGTTCGTTTTCTTCACCGTTTGAGAGCGACAAGTGAATATATGCTTGAAGAGGCCCCAGTGCGGCCGATAGCCCAAGAAGTTTTCGCATAACGAAATGAAAGCAGCAAGATAGAGAATGGAGTTGGGAGTGAAATGATGGAGTTGCGCTCCAAAAAAGTTCAGAAACCCCGGAAGAAAGGATTGACGGCAAAGAAAATCCCGGTCTCGTGGAGTGGCTAGGAGAACGCACTCACCCTCTTCAGGCTGCGGCTGCCACTCCGTTCCCGGAAGCCTCGCCGACCCATGGGGGATTAGTCCCTCGTTGGCCAGATCGCTGAGGTCCTTCTCGGTGATGGTCGAGCAGACCCAATCTCCCTGGACCCAACCTTGCGGCAGTTTGGACCGCGAAGAAGATCCGCCCCGACTGGGCGCTCTCCCCTTCGCCTTCGCCGCCGCCTTCTTCACCCGCTCAAAGGTTGCGATCTTCTCCTTCACCATGGTCGCCGGCGAAGCAGGTACTGAGCTGCGGCGCTGAGCAGGCTATGGGCGCAACAGGAAGGTTTGGAGGCGGAGGGAGGGGAAGATTGAGGTCGCACTGTTCAAAATACCCCGTTCGATGCTTTATATGAGGCCGCTTCCGAGTGGCTGACTGGTAGGCCCAGTAATCCCGTCAAATCCTGCAATAAAGCGCCAAGACGCCGATACGTGGCGAAAAAGGAGGCGCGAAGATCGAGGCGTCATCATCTTATCCCATCCGAGTGCCGCAGTTTTCTCCGCTTCGCGCGCTTCCCAAAATTCAGATCCCGCGAAATCCGCTAACCGCAGAGCAACCTGTCAGACAGCAGATTTCCTCCGATCCATCGCTCAGAAATCCTCAAGTTCACAAAGTTCACTCGACAAATGTGAAGAATGGATCAAGGCTACTGAAGAGAAGTTGACACCATCAACGAAAAAGGTCATTGATCCGAGTAAGACACACTCACAACACGAAGAACAGGTCGGAAAGATTATCAACTCCTTCCTCACTCAAACATCGATCCATTCGGGGGCTAATGATTAAGTCATGTACCTAGGGTAGGGTCATAGACCTGCCCAAAGGTACCCTCCCCAAGGACACTCGCGAAAGAAGCTGCCTACCAGTCGACCTGGTAGGTTTCCACTCGACAGATTCAAAGACACTCGACCATGAAGACCCACTCGACCACCAGGAGTCCAAGAGCCACTCGGTGTCCAAACGGTCTGTGGTTAAATAGTCTTTATGGTCATGATGACACTTTATGTAAGGCATGTTACCAAGATGCGCCTAGCCTTAATGTACCTTAAACCCTCCGCTACGTGGGCTGGCTGGGGTCCTGGCGCACTCTATATAAGCCACCCCCCTCCACAGGTAGAAGGGTTCGCACCCCTGTAACACATACGCATATAATCCAGTCGACCGCCTCCGGGCTCCGAGACGTAGGGCTGTTACTTCCTCCGAGAAGGGCCTGAACTCGTAAATCCCTTGCGTATACAACTACTCCATAGCTAGGATCTTGCCTCTTCATTCCTACCCCCCATTCTACTCTCAGGCTTAGAACCACGACAGCTGCCGCTGCTGGTGAGGCGCACGAGCGGTGCCTTGGACGCCGGCGTCTTCGCCGGTGACTTGGTCCCGCTCTTGTTCCTCTTCTCTTCTTCGCTATCCGACATGGTACGCCGCGGATCGGACCCTGCCGGTCACCGGAGAGTGGATCTAACACCACCGCTCTGATGCCAAATGTCGTTGCCGGAAGACGCCGAGAAGACGATCGAGAGAGAGAGAGAGAAGCGAAAACGAACGAGAGACAGTAGTTTGCGCCGCCTGAACCTACGCGACTCTTCTGTTATTTCTTCCGTGTGTATCTCTGTAGTTACAAAGGGCTAACAACCTGCTAACTAACTCCCGGCTGGCTGCATCACGATCCGCACAATGTTGCGCCATCCCACAGCCACGAGTCATGTGCAAAGCCACCGGGAGAACAAATCAAAGCAGAAGAAAAAACCAGGAACGTGCGGCGTGCACTCCGTGATCCTAGCTACGTGCATGTCAGGGTCACATCACCTTGCCTGCATTATTCAACAGAAAAAGACCAAAGTCTGAAACCTACTAATGAGCTTAGCCAGGTCCTACAACTTGGGAATTGTGCATAAAATATGGTCACTTATTATGATAATTATGGTGGTGCCATTTTGCATCCTAATTTTTGTAGTTGCTTCACAAAAAAACAACCAGTTTTGACACTTAGAAAATGAAAATTGGTTTTTTTGGTACCAAAAAGTAAAAGTAGGAAACTCTATTTAGCAACATTGTTTGTAATGTTAAGATGCACCTATGTGTCTAATTTGGGAACATTATAATAAACTATGCAATGAATATGGCCATCACCTTGGTCATTTGAGACTATATTGATATTTAGCATGCCAAAAAGTGTAATTAATATGGTTTAAATGAAAAAGTTTTCAACATGAAAATTGCCCGTCTCGTCAAAATGAACAAATTTGATTTTTGGACCATCTTCATCCGAGGTCGTATGCAACCTGTACAGCCAAAATCATGCAGTTTAGCGAAGACCCCCTTTTGCCGAGTGTGACACTCGGTAAAGATACCCTTTTGCCGAGTGTGACACTCGGTAAAGCCCTGTTTGCCGTGTTTTGTTGTTTTATCGAGTGGTTTATCCACAACACTCGGCAAAGTGCATGTTTGCCGTGTTTCGCGTTTTTGCCGAGTTAGGTACACGGCAAAGATACTATTGCCGAGTGTCTGATATAATGTACTCGGCAAAGAGCCTAACACTCGGCAAAGAGAAAAATTCTAGTAGTGAGTAGTCGCTTCAGCCCGAAAGGTTATGAAGACAAGCATAGATTTCATGCAACCACATTACAACCAGAGCTTTTGATAATAACTTATATACATCAATGCAAAGAAAAGCAAAGAGGAGGCGAGTAGGCTCATACTTGGTCCAATCCATAGATATTGCAGCTCATGAGGATATGACAACTCATAGGCAGAAAGAAGCACCATTTCACTCAACGGCCATCAGATCAAAGGAGAGGCACTACCAGCATATAACTTTTTAAAGCCGGGAAGAAGGTATGCTGGACAGAGCCGATATATATTCATATATCCGCAGGTCTCTATGACCACAACCGAAACATTCTATCAATTTGCTGTCACTGTCAACTTGAAGCAGCCACCCACGAAAATTGAGCAGCAAGAGCACGTCACCATCCCCTGAAACAACACCAACACCCAAACCCCAGCTTTCACCATCATCTCCAAACTTCTCCCTGATTTCAACAACCGGCAATTTGATTCGGTACTTTAGTTCCCAAACCTCACTTGCGTAATCCTGCAACACCCATATAGTGACGATTTCCATGGCATCTCTCTTATGGCAATCGATGCCGAGAGTGCCATCCATCTCAAATAGGACAGGGTCACTGCCGCCAAGAACAACTGGAGCACACATGTGCCGGAACGACTCAGCGGTGGTGTCAAATACCAATACATGTTTTCTATGCTTCGGTAGGAACCAATGCAGGCTATCGCAGATGAGGGCACATATTTCCATGCACAGCTCTTTTACCATCGCTAGTAGAAAACAGGGCTTTCGTCCAGGCCAGTTTAGCCCATTAGTTCCGGTTTAATCCAGAACCGGGACCAATGGAGCTATTTGCACTGGTGGAAAAACAGGCTTCCGTCCAGCCCCATAAGTCGCGAAGCTGTAGGAACCGCGACTAATGGGACCTTTAGTCGCGGTTCTGGAGGTGAACCGCGACCAAAGGCTCCTGGGCCTGTGGCGCTCGGTGGCCAGCTGGCGCACGTGAGGTCTTTAGTCGCGGTTTGCTGTGACAACCGCGACTAAAGGCCTTCGGCACCTTTTAGTCACGGTTTGCCAGGCCAACCGCAACTAAAGCCCTCCCTATATATACCCATCCAGCAGCCAACACTTAGCCATTTGGAGCCATTCTCTTCACAAGTGGGTGTAGGTTTGCTTTTGGTTCTTGTTCGTCTCTGCCGCGCCCTCGACGCCGCCCGCCGTCGCCCTCGCCCTCGACGCCGCCCGCCGTCGCCCTCGCCCTCGACGCCGCCACCCGCCCTCGCCCTCGCCTACAGCAGCGCCGCCCGGCCCGGCCTCGGTACTGCCGCCTCGCTCGCCCGCCCTCAAGCGCCGGACCGGCCTCCTCGCCCAGCAGCGCGCCGCCTCGCTCGCCCGCCCTCGACGCAACCTGGCCAAGGCCACCTCCGGCTACTTCCTGTCTGCCGCGCTCTCCAACGCCTGTATGAAACTCCTTCAAAATTAAAATAAAGCACAAAAGAAATAAAACAATACAAATTAAACAGAAAACAGGTTTAGGGGGGGGGGGCTAAAACCCTAAACCTGTGGCGGCCTTTAGTCGCGGTTGGCAAGAACCGCGACTAAAGGTCCTCCGCCGACGGCCGCTGGCGCCCACGTGGGCGGGCCGTTAGTCGCGGTTCTTAAGCAGCCGCGACTAAAGGTGGGGGGCATTAGTCGCGCTTATTTGGTCGCGGTTGCCCAACCGCGACTAATGGCAGTTGCGAACCGCGACCAAAGGCCTTTTTTCCACCAGTGTTGCCCCGGTTCGTGAGCCCAGGGGGCCGGCCGGGCCACGTGGGCCATTGGTCCCGGTTCGTCCGGACCTTTTGGTCCCAGTTGGTGGGACGAACCGGGACCAATGGTCTGGCTCTGCCCACCACTATTGGTCGGTTCGTGGCATGAACCGGGACCAAAGGCTTCCCTTTAGTCCCGGCTCATGCCACGAACCGGGGCCAATGGTGCTGCCTATATATAGCCCTCGCTCGCGAGCAGAGCACTCCATTGCTCTGTTTTTCTCTTGCCGGCGAGGGGGGGCATTGTGGTGCTCTAGCTCACCTCCTATGCACATGAGGTGTTCGATGAAATGCCCGAGCCACACTACTTAAGCTTTCTCCTCTCCGAGCTCGACCTCCAACCTCCATTTTCCTCAATATTTGTCTAGGTTTAGCGGTCCGTCACGCACCGTCCCCGTCTTCACCGCCGTCGATCACCCGCGCCGATCTCATCGCCAGAACCACCGTGGTGAGCCTCATGTTCTTATCTTCTTCTCGAAAGGAAAAATATTCTTACTTGTATTATTTTCTTACTTTTATTATAGCATCTTATATAGTGCGATGGTTTTGGTATCCGCCCCCGTCGGCCCTCGTCCTGTCTATGATTCGGATGTGGTATATATTATCTTTTCATAACTATTGGTTCATTCATTGTTTATGAAAATTATGCCGACCAACGTGACATAGATTTTATTTATCTAGGAGGTTGTTGAACCGGAAATTCCAACCGACCCTATTGTCGAGAGGTTAAATTTAGTTGAAGAAGAAAACAATTTCTTGAAGGAAAAAATAAAAAAACTTGAGGAGGAGAAGATGATATTGGAGTTGCATGTTGCGTATGTCGTCGATGATCATAAGATCAAGATGGATGCAATGCGCTTCAAGATGAGAAAGATTAGAAAATATGCCGTTCATACCGAGGCTTGGTATCATTATGCCGTTGGATCAGTTGTTACCTTGGTTGCGATTATGATCGTATTTGTTTTCACATTGAAATGTTTTACATAGTTTCAATGTATGGTTTAATTAATTTAGATGCTCTGCAGAGCTTTATGTTGTTAGATGAGAACTATGTATGTACTTTGGTTTTTATGTGATGATGAACTTCTATTAATTTGGTCACTTAATTATCTATTCATGATGTTCTGTAATGATTTTTGACACACTTAATTATATATAATGCACGCAGATGAACGGCAATGGATGTACGGTGACAGACACACCTCCGAGTACATTAAGGGCGTGCATGATTTTCTCGAAGTGGCTGAGGCAAACAAGCAGAATGGTTTTATGTGTTGTCCATGCCCTATATGTGGGACTACGAACTCTTACTCTGACCTGAAAATCCATCACACCCACCACCTTTACAAGGGTTTCATGCCACACTATAATGTTTGGACGAGGCACGGAGAAATAGGGGTTATGATGGAAGACGGCGAGGAAGAAGAGTACGATGAGAACTATGTGCCCCTGAATACGGTGATGCTATCGAACATCAAGATGCACTGCACGATGTGCACGATGGTGCTGCAACGGGCGAAGTCTTTGAAGATCAAGAGGAACCGGACGATGTGCCCGATGATGATGATCTCCGCCGGTCATTGTCGATGCAAGGACACAATGCGAAAGTCAAAAGGAGAAGCTGAAGTTCGATCGCATGTTAGAGGATCACAAAAAGGGTTGTACCCCAATTGCGAAGATGGCAACACAAAGCTCGGTAATTGCACTCGAATTGCTGCAGTGGAAGGCAGAGAATGTCAGTGCTCGATAAAGGATTTGAGAAGCTACTGAAAATAATGAAGAAGAAGCTTCCAAAGGATAACGAATTGCCCGACAAAGACATACGCAGCAAAGAAGGTCGTATGCCCTCTAGGATTGGAGGTGGAGAAGATACATGCATGCCCTAATGACTGCATCCTCTACCGTGGTGCCTACAAGGATCTGAACGCATGCCCGGTATGCGGTGCATTACGGTATAAGATCAGACGAGATGACCCTGGTGATGTTGACAGCGAGCCCCCCATGAAGAGGATTCCTGCGAAGGTGATGTGGTATGCTCCTATAATACCATGGTTGAAACGTCTGTTCAGAAATGGAGAGCATGCCAAGTTGATGCGATGGCACAGTGAGGACCGTAAGAAAGACGGAAAGTTGAGAGCACCCGACGGCGGTCGCAGTGGAGAAAAATCGAGAGAAATCTGGGATGAGTTTGCAAAGGACCCAAGGAACGTATGGTTTGCTTTAAGCGCGTTTGGAATTAATCCTTTCTGGGAGCAGAGCAGAAATCACAGCACCTGGCCCGTTACTCTATGTATGTATAACCTTCCTCCTTGGATGTGCATGAAGCGGAAGTTAATTATGATTCCAGTTCTCATCCAAGGCCCTAAGCAACCCGCAACGACATTGATGTGTACCTAAGGCCATTAGTTGAAGAACTTTTACAACTGTGGAATGGAAAGCGGTGTACGACGTGGGATGAGCACAAAAGGAGGATTTGACCTAAAGGCGTTGCTGTTACGTGACCATCAACGATTGGCCCGCTCTCGAGAACCTTTCGTGACAGACAAACAAGGGATACCACGCATGCACGCACTGTTTACTTGACACTGATAGTATATCCCCGGGAAGCTGCAGGAAGAATGTGTACCTAGGCCATCGTTGATTTCTTCCGACCAACCATCAATGTCGAAAGAAAGGCAAGCATTTCAAAGCGAGGCAGATCACCGGAAGAAGCCCGCCATGCGTACGGTGATCACGCATTTGCTATGGTCAATCATTTACACGTAATCTTTGGAAAGGGTCGGCGGACTAGCTGTTCGAATGACGCCGAGAATCACGCACCCATGTGGAAGAAGAAATCTATATTTTGGGACCTACCCTACGGAAAGACCTAGAGGTCCGCTCTTCGATCGACGTGATGCACGTGACGAAGAACCTTTGCGTGAACCTGCTAGGCTTCTTGGGCGTGTATGGGAAGACAAATGATACACCTGAGGCACGGGAGGACCTGCAACGCTTGCACGAAAAAGAGGGCATGCCTCCGAAGCATTATGAAGGTCCCGCCAGCCACGCTCTTACGAAAGAAGAGAAAGAAATATTGTTTCAATGCCTGCTCGAAGATGAAGGTCCCGACCGCTTCTCGCCGAATATAAAGGGAATAATAAATATGCGGAGAAAAAGTTCCGTAACCTAAAGTCTCATGACTGCCACGTGATTATGACGCAACTGCTTCCGGTTGCATTGAGGGGCTTCTACCGAAAACGTCCGATTAGCCATTGTGAAGCTGTGTGCATTCCTCAATGCAATATCTCGTAAGGTGATCGATCCAGAAATCGTACCAACGCTTAAGGAGTGATGTGGGCGCAATGTCTTGTCGGGTTTGAGCTGGTGTTCCTACCATCCTTCTTCAATATCATGACGCACGTCCTAGTTCATCTAGTCGACGAGATTGTCATTCTGGGGCCCGTATTTCTACACAATATGTACCCCTTTGAGAGGTTCATGGGAGTCCTAAAGAAATATGTTCAGAATCGCGCTAGGCCGAAGGAAGCATCTCCATGGGCCATCAAACGAGAGGATGTCATCGGGTTTTGTGTTGACTTCATTCCTGGCCTTAATAAGATAGGTCTCCCTAAATCGCGGTATGAGGGAAGACTGAAAGGAAAACGCGCTTGGAAGAGACTCAATAATATGCAGGACGGATATTCTTGGTCTCAAGCACACTACACAGTTCTCTGAGAACTCTACCTTGGTGACCCCGTATGTCGATGAACACAAGAACAGTCTGCGCTCCAAACACCCGGAGCAGTGCGACGACTGGATTACATGTGCACACATCAGGACTTTCAACAGTTGGTTGGAAACACGTCTCAGAGGTGACAGCACTGTTTGTGATGGGCTGTACTTGTTGTCCAGGGGACCATCTTCGACTGTAATGATTTGGAAAGGATATGAGATAAATGGGAATACATTTTACACGATTGACCAAGATGAAAAGAGCACCAACCAAAACAGCGGTGTCCGCTTTGATGCAGCAACCGACAAGGAAATGACACATATTATGGTTACATAGTAGACATATGGGAACTTGACTACGGAGTAGATTTTAAGGTCCCTTTGTTTAAGTGCAAGTGGGTCAATCTGTCAGGAGGCGGGGTACAGGTAGACCCACAGTACGGAATGACAACAGTGGATCTGAAAAATCTTGGGTACACTAACGAACCGTTCGTCCTAGCCAATGATGTGGCACAGGTTATCTATGTGAAGGACATGTCTACCAGACCGAGGAAAAGAAAATATAAGGAAGCGAATACATCATACAATGAGCCAAAGCACCACATAGTTCTTTCAGGAAAAGGACATCCACAGGAGTGGAGGGCAAGACAGACATGTCTGAAGAGTATGAAAAGTTTCATGAAATTCCCCCCTCCAAGTCAAGGCTGACCCAAGCATCCTGATAAACGATGAAGATTATCCATGGTTACGGCGCAATAAGCAAACGACACAAGCGAAGAAAAAGTGAAGACTTTCTCCCGCAACTATTATGATGATACCATGCCAACTTTGTAACACACGAGTATGATACCATTGTCCGTTTTGTACATGAACATGCTATACCAACTTTTTCAGAGTTCATTTGAAAACTATGAATTTGAAAACCTCGCCAACCGAAGGCGCTCACACCGGTTTATAAGCCCGTCCCTCTACGCCTTTATTGAGCTCACAAACTTGTGATTCACACAAATTTCAAAGAATTCAAATTTTATAAAACTAATGGCACAAACAGAAAGTTTATAATTGTTCTAAAACAAATGGCACTAACAGAAAGTTTATAATTTTGCTGACCTAAAAGCAAAAAGAATTAAAAAATAAAGCAAAAACCAAAAGAAAATAAATAATGCAGAAAACAAAACAAAAAACTTGAAAAAAAATAGTAACAATAAGCATTTTGTTGTAAGTAGAAACAAAATAAAATAAATAAAGCAACAAAGAAAAAAAAAGTGTTTTCGAATTTTAAAACTAATGGCACTAACAGAAAGTTTATATTTTCTCTAAAACTAAAAGCACTAAGAGAAAGTTTATAATTTTGCTGACCTAAAAGCAAAAAGAATTAAAAATAAAGCAAAAACCAAAAGAAAATAAATAATGCAGAAAACAAAACAAAAAACTTGAAAAAAATAAAAATAGCAACAATAAGTATTTTGTTGTAAGTAGAAACAAAATAAAATAAATAAAGCAACAAAGAAAACAAAAAAGTGTTTTCAAATTTTAAAACTAATGGCACTAATAGAAAGTTTATATTTTTCTAAAACTAAAAGCAAAAAGAAATAAAATATAAAGCAAAAAAAGTGCCACCTCTTGGGCCCCACGACCTGAATACGACTAGAAACCCTATGGGCTGTGATTCAGGCCCGGAAGGCCCAGAGGGCCCACAGCAGATGGCGAGTTAGGCCCGAAAGCCCGCTTTAGAGAGGAGCTCGAGAAGGGAGCCGCACCGCACCTTATAAATCGGTGCGGCTCCTCTCAACTAGCGAGGTGGGACTAAACATTTGGCGGGGCAGCACATGGTTTTGGTCCCGGTTGGTGGCACCAACCGGGACTAAAAGACATTGGTCCCGGTTCGTGGAACCAACCGGGCCAAAGTCTTTAGTCCCGGTTGGTGCCTCCACCCGGGACCAACGGATGCCGCTTCCCGCCCTTTGGGCTGCTGAAAATTGGCCTTTGGTCCCGGTTGGTGGCACCAACCGGGACTAAAGGGGGGCTTTGGTCCTGGGTCGTGGCACCAACCGGGACCAATGCTCTTGCTATATATACAGCACTTAGCATTTTTCACCAAAATTCATCTGTTTCTTCTCGCCCCGACGCTTCGCTCCTCGTCATTGCCGCGCCCGAAGCCCTGCCCAACGCCGTCAGTTGGTCCACTCCGCCGCCGCCGAGGCATCGCCTTGACACTGCGCCACGCCGCGCCTGCCGCCCCGACCTTGCCGTCGCCACAAGGCCGCCTCGACCGACCTCCGCTGCCGCCGGCCACCCTGCCTCGACCCCATTGTCGTGCCGCCGCCCTTCCCGACCACTGTTGCTGCTGCCAAGGCCGCCCTTCCCCAACCCCGTCGCCGCCCACCACACGCCCGCCTTGGTCCGGCCACGCGCCTTTCCTCTTATTTTTTGTGCATTTTATGTATATGTTCTCTGTGTATATATGTTCATATATGCAAAGTTAGATTTTAGAAAAACTTTATATATGCAAAAGTTTCTCTATGCAAAAATTTATACATATATGTAAGTATATATGTATGTATAGATGTATGTATGTGGATACATGAGGGGTCGATATACCCCTCTCCGATAGCATTTTGTGCATTTTAGGTTAGTGTATATATATGTTGATGTATATATGCAAAAGATAGATTTTTAGAAAATATACTATTTTTTTCTGTTGATGATATGATGATGTTTTTTTAATATATGCATTTTTTCATATATGTATTATTTTTTTAAGTTGTTAGTAGATATCGATTTTAGGTTAGTGCATTTTATCACTGATTTTAGGTTAGTTGATCGATTTAGTGCATTTTATGTTTGTTGCATTTTAGGTTAGTGCATTTTATGTTAGTGGAGAGGAAAAAGTAAAATAAGGAAAAGGAAAATAAGTAGAGAAAGAAGGAGAAGAAGAAGGAGAAGACGAGGAGAGGAAGAAGAGAAATAAGAAGAAAGAAAAAGAGGAGAAGAAGAAGGAATAGAGGAGCTTCTTCTCCTTTTTTCTCCTCTTTTTTTTCTTCTTCTTCTTAATTTTTATCGAGAACGAGGGTGTCGAGGATCGCCGAGGGGTCGAGGGTCGGGAACTAGGGTAGAGGGTCGAGGGTCGTTAAGGGGTCAAGGGTCGAAGGTTTCAGGGTCGAGGGTTCCTATAGTGTCAAAGTATTGAAGAAATCCATGGCTTCATCATTAGCGGAAGTAACCATGGCATGATGGTACGAAGTCCTCCAAAGTTGTTCGAATGGAGTCCGGATAGGATAATTTGCCTTTTGCTGAACTTTGTACCAAAAGCGAATTATCCTATCTGGGACTCGCTCCAAAACAACTTTGGAGAGCTTCGCACCATCATGCACCTACATTTTCGCCTAATGATGAAGACATGGTTTTGTTGAATCCTTTGACACTAGGAAACTCCCGACCCTCGGCGATCTTGACCCTTGACCCTCGACCGCTCGGCGATCCACGACCCTCTACCCTACCGCGGGCGTCGATGCCCACGTCACTTGTGGGACATAGATGTACTATTCAACACCGACCCCCTCCCGTTAGCTTCAACACGTGGGGGGGGGGGTCGATATTACCCCCTCCTAGCTTGAAGCGTTCTCGAGGCCACCCCTAACCCTTGAAGCGTTGTCGAGGCCACCCCAAACCCTAGAGAAGCAGCGTCGAGGCCACTAATATGATTCCTTATTGTGATTAGCTAGCTAGTTCTACGTTTGCCACTAATATATCCATATCTGTCATGTTTGAATAATAATTGCCATGTTGTAAATATTTGTAGAAACTATGGACACCCCCCCGGATGAAGCACAAGAAGCGTTGTTGAGGGACATAATCGCACAAGGAAGTGATGCCGTCTGCTCGTTGATGTTTCTCAACGACAACGATGGTCTAGAAGGAGAGGGTGAAGAAGCAGCTGGCTATGATTTACATGGCTCCGATGACCCAATGCCGGTGCAAGAAGGAGAGGGTGAAGAAGTAGACCGTGAGGACGGCTCCGGTGATCACCAAACCGAGTTCGGCCAGATATATATATTAGTTAAGCATGTGCTGACTAGCTCTCGTCTTTGTTTTGGTATATATGTACACATATTAATTAACTCTCGTCTTTGTTCTTTTTTCTAGCCCTCCGGATCGAGCACAACTTCGGTAAAGAGACGAGGCCCGAAGAAAAAGTTGAGCTCGAATGAAAAGTTTGAGATCATACAAATCGCGCGCGACGGCCAACCGATTGAACCCTACCGGACAAAGAAGGCATTTGTTGCTCGGTCACGGTTCTGGTTAGGGACAAGATCCCGATCAGCATCCACCAATGGTATAAGCCTAAGAACGAAGACCCTAAGGTGTCTTGTGTCAATGATATGCAGAAAAATGATCTTTGGACTGAGCTAAAGTCAAATTTTACCCTACCGCTAGAGGACGATCCGGAGAAGCCAGTAATAGAGCCATTAATCAAGTCTTTTGCTCTTAAGAAGATGGCAGAACTATTCAGGAATTGGAAGAAAGAACTCAATACGTATGTCGAAAAAAATGAGACACCAGAATTCAAGGGCAAATATGAGAAGATCAGAGATGATCGCCCGCCTTTGTGGCCTACAAGACATCGGAAAAGAGTAAAAAGATGTCAGCGACAAACAAGAGAAATGCTGCAAAGAAGAAGCTTCACCATCGCATGCGGGTCGTGGCTACCTCGTAGCCCGGCCTAAAAGTGGGCCAAGGCTGAGAATGATCTGCTTGATAAAGGGATCGAACCTCGAGACAATGAATCGGCTGCACCGTTGCGGACTTGGTTCTTGGGGCGGTGGATCCTTGGACCCTATAACAGGGAAGTGCATTTGGACGGACGAGCAATTGGACATACCATTCAAGAGGCTTCAGCATTATATCGGCAGCGCAGTTAAGGGAAGTTCGTTCGAGACGGGGAGAAGGACGAGCTCACAATGGCCCTCGGGAATCCTGAGCACCTGGGATCGAACACGAGGCACGCCAGCTCCGTTTCGTGGAAGGCTGGATTTCGGACGCAGGGGTTACAAAACCCAAGAGAGGAGGAAGAAAGCTGGGCAGAAGTCTAATGTAGGCGCTGCACGAAAGGGTAATGGGGCTAGAGGAACGAGAAGAGGAACGAGAAGCAGCAGATCACAACAAACGACCTGCCGAAGCTTCCCCCGAAGCTACCCCGCCATCTCAGCAGAGAAGCAGCGTGGCTTCCACCGAGCTGCTTCAGCCAGAGCAGCATGCCTTGACGGCTCCTGCCAGCTATCCCGTGGATGCTATCACGGATGCTGAAAATTGCCACCTTATGGCGCAATGGAGCAATTTGAAGGTCAAGGCGGCTGTTGGCTCTGTTATCCTACTAAACCCGACTCAACTTTTCACTGCCGGCCGATTCGGAAGGATATGCTAAGGTGATGGTCGATGAAATAACGGAGGATTTGAGGACCTCCTACCGACCACCCTACCGGTGAAGGGGAGTATCGGCTGGGTTACGCTCAAGACTCCATGCCTATGGCGGAAGGATCTCATCAACCTTCCGAACTGGACGCCTCCGCCTCCTCCTCCTCCTCCGTGAGTCGTGGCACTCCGCCTCCTCCACCGCCTCCTCCTCCCGTGAGTGACGATCGGGGCACTCGGCGGCTCCTTCTCCGGCGTGGCGGCACTGTCTCCTTCTCCGCCTGCACCGGCGCGTCCGGCAGCCAGCCTCCTCCATCTCCGCCTCGTCGGCAAAGGCGGAAGAGACCCGCCGCCCGCTCCGGCTGCTCCGGCGCGTCGTAGTCCTTCTCCTCCACCTCGTAAGCAAGGAAAGAAGACATCCGCTCCGTCTGTTCTGCCGGCGTCTAGCAGTACAGCCAAAGGCGGGAGGAGATACAGATTCGGTCCTTCTCTGAAGACTCTAGAGAAGTTACCGTACGAGAGGAGCGAGGAGGAAAACGCGAAGATCGCGCAGACCGAAGTGGATGACTGGTTTCAAGGGTTGAAAGCAAAGAGACATCCACCTCCGGAGGAGAAGGTAGATCCGGTCAAAGCGAAGTGCACTCGCTGCCCGACAAAACCACCCAAGTCTCCGCGAAAAGGCAACTATGAGCGCATTATTGGAAAGGCATTTGCGAAGCGGAGAGATCGGGAAATCTTGGCAGTGATCAAAGGATGAAAGAACGACGAGCTGGGAAACAAATTGCCCAGCTCGGCGAATAAGCCGGGCAATCGTGGCCCCCGCTCAAGGTGCTCGCTAGCGACATCGTCGATCCGAGGATGGTGCCCGGTTATGGCAATCCTGCAGATTACACCTTGACGATGTACATTATGATTTCTTGGAGGTGCAGATACAAAGATACGATGTACGGGAAGCCTCTCGTCAAAGATGAAAGCTCTCTAACAACGATGATGCGAAGATTGCATGATTGGTACATGAAAACCTGCAAAGAGTCTGAGGGAAGGAATACTTTGTATGTGAGAGTTAAAAAGGAGCATGACCTCCTTGGAATTGAACTGTTGCCTATTCCATTTGAGGAGTTCTATCAGTTTTTCAATCAATTGGCCCTCGATAAAGCAACGGTCACCTGCTACTGTCTGTAAGTAGTACTACTTCTGTCATTAAGTATCTCTATACAACTCAGCTCTTTCATTGCATGTATTTATAAATATCCTCACTATATTATGCAGATTGAAGATCGCAGAAATGAAGAAAAAACAAGTGGGTGATATTGGGTTCATTAACACATATCTCATAGATGCAAATGAGGTTAAATATCGTGTCATTGAAACCGAGGCCAACTTGCTACGATCGTTGGAAATAAATGAACAAAAAATATAATACTCTTTCCTTACAACTACACGTGAGTGTTACTGTCTTGTGGCATATTCGGTTTCCCTTATTTAGTCCAGGTTATAGTAATGTAATATTGATGAGTTATGCATGCGCATGCAGGTTCCACTATATTCTCCTAGAGATTAAGCTTGAGCAGGGAGTAGTAACTGTCTTAGACTCGAGACGAAAAGATCCCAAGGAGTATGCGGAGATGACTGAAATGCTCGAGAAGTAAGTTAAATCGATCATTATCCACCATATCAGCAACTTTGTTCATTTCTGATATCAAGTAATTGTTTTCTTTGTATGGCAGGGCTTGGGAAAATTCACCAAAAAGCTCCGGGACTACCAAGAAGCTGCAATTTAGACACCCGAAAGTAAGTACTATATAGTAGCATATTCCACGCGCATCTCCTAGTGATTCAAGTGCTAGTTTCATCAATACCATTTAGCATGCTTGCTAATTATCAGTTTGATTGACCTCTGTTTCTTGTATAAAGTGGTTGTGGCAGGAACAAGGGAATGATTTCTGTGGATACTACGCTTATGCGAGTCCATCCGCCACACGACCTGTGAGAGGGGCTACTCCGACAAACAATATGAAGTGCGTAAATAAAAATATTCACAATTTTATTTTATTACCATCATTTGTGTTGAGTTTCATTCATTCATATATACATACATATATATATATATATATATATATATATGTATGTATTGACCCCTTTCTTAAAATTAGATGTTTCGGAAGCGGGATGAACTCCTAGCATCAGATCCCATGCGAGCAATTCAAGAGGAATTGGCGGCATTCTTTCTTGACCATGTGATCGCTGAAGACGGAGAATACTATGTGGACCACGCGTCCGTATTGTAAAAGATAATTATTGTATATATGTAGCCGGTAGTGTCGGACAGATATACGAGAACTTGTTGTTCGACCAATCTCTCGAAGAAGGAGAGGTGGTCGATATCACTTCTCTCTGTATGCATATATGTTCATGACGATCTTCTGTTTGCTTAATTACTAGCTAGCTAGCATGTCTAGTTAGTCCTCTCTATACGTATGTATAGTAATGTAGCGTCGACCAAGCACGGACAAAAGAGAGGACACTTTTCTGTATTAATTAGCTAGCTATAGCACAATATATGAAACACCTAAATTAACCCCCCCAAAACCCCCAACCCCCCTTTTCAAAAAAAAACAAAAACCACAGGCATAGAAATGCTGACGCGTGGATGCCTATTGTTCACGGTTGGTGTCACCAACCGGGACCAAAGGCCCTCCTGCTTGGGCTCAGCGGACAGGCCACGTGGAGGCCCATTAGTCCCGGTTCTGGATTGACCCTTTAATCCCGGTTCATGAACCGGGACTAAAGGCCCTCACCAACCGGATCAATAGGCCCTTTTTCTACTAGTGCATCTCCACCCACCCAATGTAACTCGGTGGCTGGTCGGAACCAAGCGGAAGGACATAGCATCTAGTTTGGCATTCAGGAACCATGAAGTTAGTCAGCAGCAGTCGGTACTCACCGCTAGGTGGGTGTGGGTACATCCCCACGATATTGAAGCCCCACAGTGGACACCTGAGGGAGGCATGCTTACGCGTGGGCGGGTTGTAGACGGCGAGGCGGCCGCCAGTATAAGACCTGGAGAGGAGGATGCCATCGCAGGAAGCCTCCAGAAAGAAGGGCTGGTCATGTTGGGCGCCGGTGTGGAGCTAGGCGCCCCGGTGGTCCAAGGCGAGGAAGTTACGGCAAAAGGGAAATGGAAGTCGGACTTGAGCTGGGCTGGGCTGGGCTCAGCCAAGGTTTTGTTTGCACGGCCACCGAGAACCCAGAAATCTCAAAAATAATAATAACTGAAAACTGAACCGTACTTTGAATTATGCAATACAAATACGAGTGGGCATGATTATCTTCTGAGAAATGAAACGTATTGTGAACTTTTACCAATTACACGGTATGTTTCATTTGCAGGATACTCTTCATCGAGAAGAGGCAAAAACATTAGTATGTATCAATGCATTCATAGGAGAGAGAGAGGGAGGGAGGGAGACAGTATGGGGGTGTGTGTTATGTGTACAACTGGACATGCACAGAAGAAGCAACAACCTCAGGAGCATAATGCTATACTCTAAGTGCTAGGCACCCGAGCAGCCCCCGCTTCGCTCTGCTCGGGGCTACACGGATGTCGACATAACCCTAACGCCCCCCCCCCCCCCCTCCCCTCTTCCCCTCCTTGTCACCGCCGGAGGGGTCATCGACGAAGGCCGCGCGGCTGCCAAGGAAGGTGGCAGCGAGGCCTTGCTGCTTCGTCTACACACAGAGGGCTCCGGATGCAAAAGCGGCAGCCTCGGGTGGTGCGATGAGCGGCGCTCGCTGGTGCTCACCCTCCCCCTTGGCCGTGCGGGCGGCGAGTGGTGGACTAAATATATAGGGATCTGCCTGCTGTGAAGCAGTGACTTTACTAAAAAAAATTAGTAAAGTGGTACCAGAAGCACCTTTTGCACTTCTAATATAGGGGATCTGCTAGTTGCCCTAAGGGGAACTCCGAGAGGGATCACCAAATGGCGGACATGACTGGATGTGTCTGCATACAGCAGGCGGGGCGTCGACTATCTAGCCGTACTCATCAAATCCGGACAGTGGGTATGACCGAGAGGGAAAAAAAGAGTGGGACACATGTGCTAGGGGGAGATGTGGTCCAACTAATAGTGGGTAAGGCAGACGTTTGGACTCTCTTACATCCCCTCCCCTATTTGGTACCGGTTTGGGGGTTCTGAACATCCGAATTGGTCCGGACAAATATCACAACTCACATTAGTGTCCAGACTATCCAATTCAGACATTTGCGGGCCATTTGATGAATCGCGTTGGAGTTGCCCTAATATAAGATATGCATCTTGTAACCAGACGAACACCAAAAATTGAAACTGAAACTGACAAGCAGAGGCAACTGCTTCGTGTGACCATCGACAGCACTCCCATTCTATGGATTGGAAATTCGAACTTTCGATGCTCGAGAGTCGACATAATATCTATATAATGCCATCTAAAAGATTGCTGGGTGATCGCAACAGAGGAAGCCAGGTGAGCGTACTTTGGTTATGTGCTGGTTTGCAAATGAAATGTAGAGGATTTAACGCTACAAAGCACCAGTTTCAGTGTTCTTTTGTCAGATAACATTTGGTATCATGGACAGAAACATGCAGACTATCAGATCTGCAACGAATAATAACATGAACGGTTAAAGCACGGACATCCAGCAATGTCCGGAAGTGGAAACGCTGGAAAAGATGCAAACTATCATCACAAGTTAATGTTGCAAGACGCTGGGACAGACGCAGTTCTTTCTAACCTAGCCGCTAGCACACCAACTCTTTTCCTTTTCGTGCTGCTTGCAACTGGAATTGTTCTAGTGAGTGGGTTATATCGTGTGTGACATTTTACCAACTTAACAAAGAATGTGGGCGACTGAATAAAGTTTGCAAGGGCTTTGTCTCGGCATTCACCGTATACATTGTTGGCCCAATAATTTAAAATAACTATGTTCTATATTTTCGGTGCCAAAACCTAAGGTATTGCGGAATCTTTGCACTGTCGAGTAGGTATTAACTATGACTTCCACAAAATTAAGTGAAATTAATGGAAAATGAGTCATAGTGAACAGAGGTTTGGTTTGCTAGTTCGCCATGGATAAATGGTGTCAACTACTCTTACGCAACCATTTATTTTAATGTGTAGTGCTCAAGCTGCTCTACAAATTAGATGCAACTTGCACATCAAGAAACAGAAAAATCTTTCTCTTTTCATCATGAGCGACAACAAAGGGTACAAACCGGAAACACACTCAATATAGACCATCAAGAAAACCACTACATAAGAAGGTAAAGTCAACTATTTGACTCAAGGAAGAGGGACATGAGCTATAAAAATTTCTAACAATTGAATACTAAGAAAATCACAAGATAATTAAAATAAGGCAGAGTCAAACCATCAGCCCAAGAAAATAGACACATGAGGCTGATCAGCTGGCAATTATGTACAAAGCAGAGAAAAATTACTAAGAAATTATAGCATCAACATACAGAATAGTCATTTCAGCCCTCCAGGGTGCCAAGAAAAGCATAGATAAATACACAAAAGATAGAGCTTCTGATCATAATTTATATACATCAATGCAAAATGAAAAAGATGCCAGCAGGCTCATACTTGATCCAATTCATAGATGTTGCAGCTCATAAGGATACAACAGTTAAGCTGCTAAGAAGCACCACCTCACTCAATAGGCATCAGATGAATGGTGAAGTGTTCACAACAGAACTTTCTAAAGCCTGAAAGAAGGTATGCTGGACAAGACTTTGCTTGAGCCGATATTGAGACAAGATGTTGCAGCTCATAGATGATGGACGCATGTCGTGGGCACATGCCGGTCACCAATGCACATGGGCACACACATCTGGACCAGCAGCTCGCCTGCCGCCCCGTCATGCATGTGTGGCCGCGATGCGATATAGGTCATCGCTCACGACCATATCGCTACACATGCCACAGCCCAGCAAGCCGCCCTTGTTGCTCTGCGGATGCTCCATGGTGACAAAAAGAACTGACGGGCTGGACAAAAGTGCCAAATTGAACTGGACGGTAGTGCAAAAAAACTGACGGACCGGATGCCCCGTATAGTAACTATGGATAGTTTTGTCCAAGCAACAAAAAACTTACAGGCTTTCCACAGAGCATGACAACGGACTGGCCAGAGATGCCAAATTGGGCATCAATTTTGGAGGAGTGTCACAATGGGAAAAAAAATCGTATTTTTGCCAAATAAGGAAGCACATTTTTGAAAAGGCTGTAATAGGGAATTCTTTCACATAACACTCCTGGTAAGAAAACGAAATAAATATTTCACTAACAACACAAAATGAACATTATAATCTTTGCACATGTGTCAGAACCAACGAATTTACAACCTTTCACAACGTACGGGTGGATTTTCTTAGCAAATTAACCATGCAGGATAAATATGAGTGTGTGTAGTTTTCAATTTGATGAACCGAAACGTAATGTGAATTATGAATTGCACTTGTCTGCTTTTGTGTAGGCAGAAAATATATTCATATCAATGTGTTCAATTAAGCTGATGTTCTAACTCCAAGTTTGATGAACACCTAAAGCATGAGCAACATATAGAACTATAGTATGAACGGGTCACAGAATGCACATAAAGTAGTCGGTTAGCAACATGAGGTTGTACATACTTATATGACATATGGATCTTCTGACCAAACAAAGACCCCAGATTTGAATTTGAAACTGACAAGCAGAGGCAACTACTTCATGTGACTGTCGACAGCATTCTGTTCTATTCTTCTATGGCTTGGGAAACTCAAATTTCTGATACTTCAGAGTCGACGTAATATCTATATAATGTCATCTAAAAGATTGCTAGGTGATGGCAGCAGAGAAAATAAAATGAGGCAACAATGTCTTATATTATGGGACGGAGGGAGTACTATTTTGGTGATGTGCTCAGATGCAGATGAGAATGGAGTGTTTAACGCTACAAAGCACCAGTTAGTTTCAGCGCTGTTTCTTCTCAGATATCATTGCAGACAGAAACATGCATATATACTATCAGACCTGCAGTGAATAAGAACATGAATGGTTAGAGCATGCTCATCCCACAATGATCAGAATGAAAACGCTGGAACAGATGCAAACTACCATCACAGGTTACTTTTGAAGAGGGTCGACATATCTCTTTCTAACCTAGCCACCAACACACCATCTTTTTCTTTTTCTACTGCTTGTAACTGAAAATGTTCTAGTGAGTGGCTTATACTCCATGAGACATATATGATCGTAATTAAGAATGTGGGTGACTGAATAAAATCTGCAAAGGTTTTTCCTCGGCATTCACCATATACATTGTTGGCCCAATAATTTAAAATAACTATGTTCTAAATTATCGGTGCCAAAACCTAAGATATCATGGGTTTTTGCAGTGTCGAATATATACTAATTGTGAATTCCCAAAAAATTCAGCCCTAAAACGTCATCTTCAATTTCACATCTCACCATTAGTCAAAACAATGTAAACTGAGTCACAATGAACAGAAGTTTGGTTTGCTAGTCCGCCATAGCTAAACAGTGCCAACTGCTCATCAGTACTTCTCCAATATAGCTAATCCCTTGGCAGAATATTAATTCCAGATTCAGAATGGAAGTTTTCCTGACATTTCAACTAGAGCCTGAGCTGATAATGCAGATGATGGAGATGCTGAGCGACTTAACAAAGACACATGAACAAGATGTGAAGCCAAATGGGGCCATTTAAGCGCCATCATCACATGAAAGATCTGTTCCTTCAAGTGAAGGGAAGACTGTAGCATCAGCGGTATTCAGCATTTGTTACCCTTGTTGGTACCAATTTGTGAACTATGAGCTTGTATTTAATTTGACGTGATGGCTTGTGTATGTCACCAACAAGGTACAAAGTAGAGTAGGGCCCTGATAATTGAATTCAGCTACTGAAATGTCACTAGTGCCAGGTAGCAACGTAATACTGCATGCAATGATCTCAAAGACAGATATAACTAGGTGAAGAAGTAACAGATGTACAGTGAGAACTAGTAATAGAAGTAGATACCTCACCTGGCATTCCATGAATCCTGCAACTCTCTCACCCAGTAGTCAATATTCCAACACGTTTGAGTTCAATGTGATTGATTACATCTCCATGATCAGCTTTGTTACATAGGATGATCCAATCAACACATGTATCTCAGTTGAGGAATAAAGAGGCCCTAGGTCATGAGAAAACAGAGGATGTGAGCATACACACTGCACAAGCACATGCCACCCAGACCCCAGCCCATGGCGACAACCGTTCAGCTCGCTCTGCTGCAGCCAAAGAACACCAAAACCCGAATACAGTTTATGTTGAAGAGACTTCTTGATCAATCTCCAGTTTCATATAGCAAATATGCCTGCTGGATCAACTGATCTGGATGATGAATTTACTTTTACAATTTACTTCAAAACTCTGAAGAAATGATAAGAGTGACTTTACCCTTGCTTCTACAGCCGTGCTGTCACACAACAGTGCAAAACCTTTTTGGCATCAGCATTCACAAATATGTACTCCCTCCGTCCGAAAAAGCTTGTCCCTCAAATGGATGTATCTAGAACTTTTTCGGACGGAGGGAGTACTTGGTAGTTAGTACAGCCTGGATGTGGATGGATGGTCACCAGGCAATTTATTCATGGGGGTATGTACATATGGATGGCAACAGACATTATATTTCCTAAACACTGGTAGCCACGGTAGACATGTTACGGCACTAGGGCAATTTTGACCCCTGATGTGACTGTCTGCTCGTCGAGCCCGTGAGAGCATCGATGAGGTGCATCCTGAGAGAGGCAGGCCCTTTAGCCGACTCCACCCCAATCTCTCCAGCAAGCCCAAAGATGGCAAGAGCACACGCTGATGCGGCCAAAGCATCGGAGGGATCCACCCCGACAAAAGCCGCTATAAGAGCAGTCACGGCACACCCTGTCGCCGTGATCTTCTGCATCATGGCCACGCCGTTGCTCGCGCTGACAACCTGCTCGCCATCCGTGATGAAATCAACTGCTCCAGATACCGCGACGACGGCCCCGCTGGACCGTGCCAATGCTTTCGCGGCTTGCAGGGCCTCCCCTGAGTCATGTGAACTGTCCACGCCCTGCAGTTGGCCACAAGTATTAGTGCCACTAGAAGCAAGATGGAATATATAGTGTAAGCAGCAATAGGCTTGGTATGCAATCAGGCAGTCGTCCTGGAATCCATGCAAAACACTTTACAAATGCAAGGGACGTTTGACCAGCAGTCCAAATTTTCTTTAGAGACAGGATAATGGCTGGAGTGTATCACCCTGATAAATTGGTTTCCGCTTCCTTCTTAATGAAATTGGCGTAGTGCCTGTCTTACATCTCAAACTACTTATCAATGTGGGAGAAGCGCTGTGGGAGGAGGGACACGCTAAGGCAATTAGTCTCTTTGTTGTCCCTTTCCTTTGTGTTTCTTCCGCAGTAATGCCATTCTCTGTTTTCTGCACTTGTGGTACAAGGTAACTTCAGCACGTTTAACTTGTGTTTACAGGTTGTGTGTCCAACTGCTTATTTTAGCTTTCACTTAAATCTGGGCTATGGTTTTTCTTTTAAACCTGAAATTAGCCACAAGATTACATGGACAGCATATGTTTCCAGCAGGTCAATTTGAATGACAACCACAGCGACCCCAAATGAGCTGAAGAATCAATCTTCGTTCAAAATAACAGTAGCACTACCAGGAGCACGTGGATTAAATCAGTTTATAATAAGTTTCCAGGATTGGCTTGGAAATTAGCATTCAGTTACTAATAGGATTGGATTTAGTTGAGGTACCTTGAAGGAGGAGCTGTCTGAGCGGGAAGCGAGGGCGAGGATCTCCGACGCGTTGCCCCTGACAACGGTGGGGTGGAGCGCGAGGAGCTCGAGGCAGGCCTCCATCCGGAAGCCGGAGGCGGCGGCCGCGACGGGGTCGAGCACCCAGGGGCGGCCGGCTGAGGCGGCGGCGCGCATGGAGGGGAGCCATTCCTCGGAGAGGGTGCCGACGTTGATGTAGACTGCGTGGCAGCGCGGGGTGAAGTCAGGGATCTCGCGGAGGCAGTGGAGCATGGCGGGGGAGGCGCCGGCGGCGGTGAGGGCGTTGGCGGCGATGTCCATGGAGACGAGGTTGGTGATGCACTGCACCAGCGGCGCCCGGTCGCGGACGGCCGACAGCAGCGCCCACGCGCGTCGGCTCCACCACGCCTCCGTCCTCTCCTCGTCCATACCAGCCGACGGCGAGGCTGCGCGGTGGGGGATTGACTACTTTTTGGTTATGCGGCGGGGTCGGCGGCCAGCGGAGGAGAGGGAGGAGGGGATATTTGCCTGGCCAACGCTA
Source organism: Aegilops bicornis (assembly GCA_021605145.1). Taxonomy (NCBI): domain Eukaryota; kingdom Viridiplantae; phylum Streptophyta; class Magnoliopsida; order Poales; family Poaceae; genus Aegilops; species Aegilops bicornis. The sequence continues at coordinate 786,639,733 of CM038671.1, read as the reverse complement.
GGCGCCGGTCGACCGGCCCAATTTCGGCCGGTCGCCGCGCATGCGTTGGATTAAAACTTCCTACACCGTCTGATGGAACCTGTAACCGTCTGCTCGAACCGGTCTCGCCCTAAAAAATTCAACACGAGGAGGAGGATAGAACTGAAAAAAATGCAACGCTATAACGCCGCTAATAGCACCCTATAGCGTGTAGAGAATTGTCTCGCTAAATAAATCAATATACAATGTCTCGCTAATAGCACGTTATAGCGTGCTATAGCACGCTAATAGCGTATCAGCAGTGACGCTATTTTCTGTAGCACGCTATTTTTTGGGGGAAGTCGCGTCCGCGCTCGGCGGCCTCTTGCGCTCGTCCTCGGCGCACTCGCCGGCGGCCGCTCGTGCTTGCTGGTCGGCCAACTATAAGGGTTGCAGCTTCTCGCTTGCCGGTCGTGGCTTCTTAGCCGACTCGTCACAGCACCACCGTGTGTTATCTGCCTCTCACCGGCGTCAACTTTTCACTAGTTTGAGATTAATCAAACACGCAAACACACTGACATATATTAATCTGAGTGTTCAGTTTGTACTTCCTCCGTTCCTAAATATAAGTCTTTGTAGAGATTCCACTAGATGACTACATACGGAGCAAAATGAATGAATCTAAACTTTAAATACATCTATATACATCCGTATGCGGTTTATAATGGAATCTCTACAAAGACTTACATTTAGGAACGGAGGGAGTACATTGCATCGACATGGTAAACTGTAGCCACACACAATAAATTTGTCACCAGAATGTGGGTGCCCTTGAAGTGATCCTGCAACAGCACATAACACACCTAGTGACAAATGATCAGAGTGAAATTGAGGTACACAATCCGCTTGAGAGTTGAGACCAATGGTACTGAAGATGATCTTGCGCCAGTCACAAGGAGAGAATGTACATGGATGATACTTACAGAATCTAAAGGAGAACACAATCTGGGACCTAGCCCGACCATGATAAACTTAATCCCAAACAGTGCAACAAGAAGGACAACATAGCATTTGAGCACGTAACCAGATGCAATGGATACATGAAGAAGACTGAACGAACATTTCACTGAGAAGTTGACTATAATGCATCATTCCGTAACTAACTCACTAGCTACATTGCTTGCAAGGCTTATAGTGATGTGCATTACCGAGAGGGCCCAGAGATACCTCTCCGACAATCGGAGTGACAAAACCTAATCTCGAAATACGCCAACCCAACATGTACCTTTGGAGACACCTGTAGTACTCCTTTATAATCACCCAGTTACGTTGTGACGTTTGGTAGCACCAAAGTGTTTCTCCGGTAAACGGGAGTTGCATAATCTCATAGTTACAGGAACATGTATAAGTCATGAAGAAAGCAATAGCAACATACTATACGATCAAGTGCTAAGCTAACGGAATGGGTCAAGTCAATCACATCATTCTCCTAATGATGTGATCTCGATTAATCAAATGACAACTCTTTGTCCATGGCTAGGAAACATAACCATCTTTGATTAATGAGCTAGTCAAGTAGAGGCATACTAGTGACACTTAGTTTGTCTATGTATTCACACATGTATCATGTTTCCGGTTAATACAATTCTAGCATGAATAATAAACATTTATCATGAAATAAGGAAATATATAATAACTTTATTATTGCCTCTAGGGCATATTTCCTTCAAAAACGCCATAAAAACAGCTTCACCTTCGATGGCACGTCCATCCTCCATAACTTAGACCGTTCATTACCCGTGTTGCCAGATGCTGATGCGGTGTCACCACTTCCATGCTCTCCCTCTAACCTTGCTTGCACAATCAGTCTATAGGCAGATTTCACAGAAAAATTACCCTTCTTCTCGCCACTCCATGCCCAGAAGTCTTCCATGTTGCGTGTGCATAGAGGTATAGACAATATTCCTTCTGCATAGACAGGTAAAAAGACAGTTCGGACCAGCTGCTCATTCCACAAGGCCTCCTGAGCATTGATAAACTCCGACACTAGGCGCGGCGGATTATGTATTAACGGCGACACCGGTCTCATCATTCCCGGTCTTGGAATCCAGTTTTGTGTCCAAACTTCAGTCGTTTGCCCGTTGCCAATTCGCCGGATTATACCCAACTTTAGCATATCCCTCCCGTCCAGAATAGCTCGCCAGATTTGCGAGGGCCGGCCCCCAAGCTCCGCCTCCAGAATGGATGTCTCGGGGAAATATAATGCCTTCAAAATTCGTGCACTCAGCGATGTTGGTTCTGTCAAAAATCTCCAGGCCTGTCTTGCGAGTAGAGCTACATTAAAAATCTCCATATCCCTAAAGCCGAGTCCCCCAAGGTGCTTCGGCCGTGTCATAGTATCCCATGCCACCCATGCTGGTTTTCATTTTCCGGCCTTACTTCCCCACCAAAACTGGCGAATAATGGAGGTTATGTTCTCACAGAGTCCCCTCGGAATCCTGAAACAGGCCATGGAGTAAACCGGCAGTGCTTGTGACACTGCCTTGATTAGCACCTCCTTTCCTCCTGCCGACGGGAGCTTCTCCATCCATCCCTTCACCTTCTCCCACACCCGATCTCTCAGGTATAGGTACCTGAAAGTATCCATCTTTGACTGGCCGACATCAGTTGGCATACCCAAGTAGCACTCATTTAGAGACTCGTTCTGAACATTCATAGTTGCCTTGATGCTCCCTCTCAGCTGTTGTGGACATCCCTTACTAAAAAAATATTGAAGATTTATCATGGTTGATTTTCTGCCCCGAAGCCTTACAATAAACATCCAATAGGTTTGAAACCGCTACAGCCCCCTCATTACTCGACTTGTACAACAACAGGCTAGCTATCATCCGCAAATAGGAGGTGATTTACAGCCGGAGCTGAAGTTGCCACCTTGATCCCACCCAACACAGATGACTGAGAACTGGTTTTAAGTAGGCACGAAAGGCCCTCTGCTGCGATCAAGAAGAGGTAGGGGGATATCGGATCTCCCTGTCGAATACCTCATGATGTTGTAAAAGACTCAAGTTTCTCTCCATTAAATAAAACTGAGAATTAGACTGAACTGATCATACTCATGATGATGTCTACCCACTGCTTTGCAAAACCAAGCTTGATCATCATTGCTTTGAGATACGCCCATTCCACTCTGTCATATGCTTTCATCATGTCCAGTTTCAGAGCACAATGGCTATTTAACCTAGACCTGCTCCTCTTCATAAAATGTAAGCACTCATAAGCACAACTAATATTGTCAGTTATAAGCCGGCCTGGAACAAACACGGATTGCTCCTCTGATATGATGTCAGGCAAAATAATTTTTAACCTGTTTGCAACAACGTTGGAGGCAATTTTGTATATGACATTGCATAAACTAATAGGCCGGAATTGGGTAAGGAGAGTGGGGTTCATCACCTTAGGAATAAGCACAAGTACTGTATCATTAACACACGCCGCACTCTCCTCCCCTTTGATTATACGAAAGACTGCTTCCGTCACTTCGTCACCACATATATCCCATTTGCCTCTGATAAAAATGAGCTAGGAAGCCATCCGGTCCCGGTGACTTTGTAGGACCCATCTGGAAAAGTGCCTTCTTCACCTCATCTTTTGTATATGGGGCCGTTAGCATCTCATTCATCTGCGGCGTTACTTTCCTGGGAACATGTTGGAGCACACGATCCATGTCTGTCACCCCCTCCGTTGTGTACCAAGTCTCTATAAAAAGCGGTAACCATCTCCCTTAATTCCGCCGGATCCTGAACATGAACTCCCAACAAGTTTGCCAAGGCCTTAATCGAATTCTTCTTTCTTCTCATACTTGCACGCAAGTGAAAAGAATCTGGTGTTTTTGTCTCCTGATACCAGCCACTCAATCCTTGATCTTTGGCGCCACATTAACACTTCTCGGTGGTAAAGTTCTACCAACTTATCATTAAGCTTGATCTCCAAGTGTGACGGTCCTGTTCTACCTGGTTTGCTTCGGAGTCGTTCAAGTTCGGCCTTCAACTTCTTAATTTCCTTCCTAACGCTGCCAAAAGTATATCTATTGAGACCCCCACGACCCTCTCGCGACCGCGTCGTCCCCGCGGGCGACTGGTCACGCCTCCAGCGCCTCCTCCCCGAACCCTCCCCCTCCCGTCTCTCCTTGCCGCCATCGCTGGCGTCCAGCGCCGGGCCTGGCCGGGCGGTGCTGGCGGCGGCGGCCACTGGCCTTTCCCCTTGCGGGTCGCTCCAACGCGGGGCGGTGCGGCGCGATGGGGTGCTCCCGAGCAGCGGCGGTCGGTCCGGCGGCGGTGCTCTCCGGCGTGGTGGCGGGGGATCTTCTGGGTGGCGGCGCTGCCGTTGGCGGCGGGGCGGCGCGAAGATGTGATCTGGCGGCGCCCGCTCGGCCCAGATTTGGGCCCTTCAGGCCCCATCTGGGTCTGGGCGGGCCGGCGGCGGGGAGGGTCGTCAGTGTGGCTTCCGGGAGGCAAGGGAGCGGCGATGGGCGGGTGGATGCTGGCGGCGCTGGTGCCGCCCTGCTGCAGCGTGGCCGGCGGGGCTTTACGGGCCCAAATCGGGCCTGGCAGGGCCAGGGGTGGCCTGGTATGCCCTGCTGCTGCGTCCAGACGGCGACTGCGACAGTGCCGGAGACTCGGGCCTCCCGCACGACGGCGGTGGAGGTAGTTCCCTCCCGCGTGGCTCTGGTGCCGCTGCTCATGTCGCCTTGTGCGTCTCTCTCCATCCTCTTGGCCTCGTGGTGGTGATCTCGGTGAGGCGGCGTGGGTGGCGTCAAGACCGCGGTGGCGCATGCTGGTGGGCGACGAGGTGGCTGGTTGGCTCCGGCCTGGTTGGGCGTTGGGGTTTGGAGTGCGGGAGAAATCCCTTGCCGGCTGTCTTCTGGCTCCGATACGGTGACACCTGCGGTTGCCACCATCCCTTCTTGGAGGGTGTCGGATGTATCCATCCCCCACTTCCTTTCGCGTGCGGGGGGAAACCCTAGGACACGTCCGGGTAGTAGCATTGTCGACGTCGCATCCCTTGCTGGAGGTGCTGCTTGGTACACGGCGGGTCGGAGCCTGGGTCTGTGGTGAGTCAATTTCGGAGGGCGCAGCGGTGGCGAGTCATCCGCGCTTTGTCGAGCTGCCGTTGTTGGCATTTCTTTTTTCTTCTTTGTTCTTTCTCTTTCCTTTGGGCTTGTTGTGCTTCTCGCCCGAGCATTCCTTTGTATCAGTGTTGGTGCTTTGTAATACAAAGGGGGAACCCTTTTTCGGTAAAGTATCTCTATTCCACTTGCCGAGATTGGATGCCACCTTCTTAAGTTTGTCCTATAAATCTACAAGTCTCAGCGCCGGTGCAACTCCTCCCCAACAATGTTGCATTGTTTCCTTCCACGAGTCATGAGTCTCCCACATTACCAGACTGGACCGGTCTTAGCTAACATATAGCAAAGCCAGTAGATAGATGGACGTGGAGTTTCTGCACCCGAGCTCATATGAGCTCGGGTGAACAGTAAAATTGAAAAAATAAATAAAAAAATTCAAAAAATTCCAATTTTTTTTGGTAGAAACATTGACAAAAGTTTTAAGTGCTTGCAAAAATTCGTCATGAAATCACATTTCTAGAAGGCGTGGCAAAAAAAAACAAAATCGGTACTCTGAAAATGCTACTTTCAAAAGCATTTTGGAGGCTGAATTTGTTTTTTTTTTGTCACGCCTTACAGGAATGTTATTTCATGATGAATTTTTGCAAGCACTTAGAACTTTTGTCAATGTTTCTCTGAGAATTTTTTTGAATTTTTTTTGAAATTTTTTCGGTTTTACTGTTCACCGAGCTCAAATGAGCTCGGGAGCAGAAAGGCACTTTCGTAGATGGGAAACGATTGCGTTCGGCGCGCCGGCCGAACGCTTCGGCCGGTCGACTCCCTCGTTCGTGCACTGCCTATTGGGCCCAAGCACCGCCCACCGCTTATCACAGCCAGTCTTATCCCTGCTCTCTTATGCATCTTCTTCCACACACATATCTCTCTCTCCCTCGCCTCTCGCCGCAGCCCCAATCATGTCCTCCGCCCTGTGCTACAACACCTCTGCTCCTCCTTGCCCTTCTTCCACGCACCCGCGGCCATCGGCTCGACGGCTGCCGTCGCCACGGTGAGTGGAGGAGAGTAAAAAAAGCTGCAAGCCATGATGCGTCGACGCCGCCGTTGGCCGGAGCGGAAGCACCGACCGGCCGTGCGTGCTGCCATGGCGGCGGCAACCCGTGCTGCAAACGGGTTGTGGAAGCTGCAACCGGCCGGCGAAAAAGCCACGAGCGGCGCGTAGATGCTTCAACAGGGTGTGATGTGATAATGTTGGAACCGGCGTCAAGATTTGCTGGAACTAGCGTCGAGATTTGCTGGAACCGGCTTCTTGATTTGCTGGAATCGATGTCGCGAGCGCATCATTTTGCTGCAACCAGCCGCAGAGATTGCTGGAACCGGCGTCCAGAATTGCTGGAACGGGCTCCTTCTTTGACTGTGACCATGGTGACCATGATGCTTTTTTTGCTTCTTTTTTTGTTGCAACCGGTATACCTTTTTCCTGCGATCGGTGATTTGTTTTGCTACAACCGTTTCATTTTTTGCTACATTCATTCACGGCCGAGCTGAGTCCCGTGACCGCGACAACTTTTCTTGCTACAACCGTTGTAGTTTTTGCTACATCCGTCGAGGATTATTGCTACATCCTTTTTTCATGGAGAAGCTGCGGGCTCGACGGCGGCGATGATGATTTGTTTTGTTGCAACCGTCGTTGCTTTTTTGCTACATACAGACATTTTTTTGCTGAGATCGTGTGCCACATCTGGTGACAGAAGACGGCGAGTGCTTCAATCTCCGACGAGGGGATTATGACGAGGGTCGCCGGCGCTCGCCGCAGCCCCCCGCCCCACTCTCTCTCTCTCTCTCTCTCCGACGCGCGGCGGCTGCTCACGATGCGGGAGAAGAAAGAATCGAGGAGGAAGAAGAAGGGGACGACGCGCGGGGGCAGGGGGCACTGAATCGTGCGGCCTAGGATGCAGGCATCGTGTGGCTGCCGTGCGACCGGCCCAAATTTGGGCCGGTGCGCCGGCGCCTATCAGTGCCCTTCGTAGATACAGACACATAGGCTTTTTAGCTTACACATACTGAACCGGTCTTGGATGGGCCAACCAACCATATAAAGGGTTAGTGGGCTGCACAAACGTTAGTGCTCCGCTCTCCAAATTTCCTAAAGCGAAAAGGAAAAACTTAGCTCCCCTCTCCACTTGAGTCTCCAGTCTCCACTCCAGCAAAGCAGCGGCCGGAGAGAAAGGAGGATTGGCGCCGCCGGCGACCCCGGACCTCCCCGTCCCCAGCAGCAGCCAGAGATTCGAGATCAGCAGACCCCATCCCCTTCCTCTCCTTCCCCATGTCCTAGTAATAATTCTTCCTTTATGTTATTTTCCTTTCAATTCTTGCGGAAAACCCTAGCTTGATTTCCCCTCACAAACCCTAACTTTTCCCTTACCACAACAGTGGAGGAGAGGAGAGAAGAGAGGATGCCGCAATATGGATCCAGCCGAGGTTCCTCACGGGTAACATCCAGTTTCCCTCTTCATGACTATCTGTATGTTATGCTGGATGAATGATGGATGTATCATGTATGTTTGTGTTCTATCTATGCGCTGGATATTTGCAACCGCACTGAATGAAGATCCCTTTTATGGCATTTGTCTATTAACAACCAGTCTATCAAGTTCACCGATTTCCGTTGATGGCATTTGTCTGTGGCTGCTGCTGTTTCAGGGTCGATCCCGCTCCCAACATGCCGTGCATGGATGGAAAGAGGCTGTGGCAATCTGCGACGCCGGCTGACCCCGTGTCCAAGGTGCTTGGCAACGACAACCTACTCATCGAGATCCTCCTCCTAATCGGCTACCCAACTACCCTCGTCCGCGCTGCTCTCGTCTGCAAGCGCTGGCTATGTCACGCCTCCGACCACGTCTTCCTCTGCCGCTTCCGCAAGCTCCACCCGCCCCGCCTCCTTGGCTTCTATGTCGACTCCGGTAAGTTTTGTAACAGCTCACGCTTCGTGCCGATGCTACCAAACCCTCCAGAGTTCAACGCCATCACCCGCTCTGCAAGCTCCATCCTGGATGCCTGTAGTAACACACGTAAAATCATCTTGGACTGCTGCAATGGCAACGTCTTTATGAACACGTTCAAGAACTACATTGGAGAAACCGGATCAGAAAATAGCTCAGCCCGCTCTGCCCTGAGAGGGGCATGGTAATCATCCCACCATACCCACAACACAAACTCCAAGGTGGCTATTTCTGCACTTTCAGTGAACTCTTTTTCAAAGAATGCGGCAATGACTTGTCCTACTTCTATGTGTGGATGGAATATTCTACGGAGCGAACAAAATCTACGGTACACATGTATATGTTGCAAGATGGTGTCTGGTGTGTGCATGCCTCGGCAACAACGCACCTCCCTTGTCTGCCACGGGAACTGAATCATCTGCTTGTTGGCAATAAAATCTATATGGCGTGGCGTCCACCCAGCACTACCGGAATAATCTTATATGCCTACGGCCTTATCTATGCCGACGGCTGCCGTAGGCATAGATGGAGCTATGCCGACGGCCTGGGGAATACCGTCGGCACAGAAAAGCTGTCGGCATAGCTCCATCTATGCCTACGGCAGCCGTAGGCATAGTAAGGCCGTCGGCATATATCGATCTATGCCTACGGCAGCCGTAGGCATAGTTAGGCCGTCGGCGTAGAGGTGGCCCTCGTGGCCCAGGGACAGGCGGCGGGCTGACGCCGTCAAATCTATGCTGACGGCCTTGACGGTGGCCGTCGGCATAAATATCATCTGTTTTTTTTATTAGGAGCTGCCACGTGGCAGAGCTATGCCGACGGCAATGCCGTAGGCATAGTTTTCCATCTATGCCTACGGCAAGGCCGTAGGCATAGCCTCGCCACGTGGCGCCTCCTGGTAGCCCCTAGCCGAGAACTATGCCCACGGCTATGCCGTAGGCATAGATATCATCTGTTTTTTTAAATTATTTTTATGTTTTTAAAAGTTAAAATTTGAATAATTTAAATCTAACTTATCTAAACTTAAACATAAACAAATTATACATCGACTTGGGGTAGAATTTTCCATAGATTATGAATATACAGTTTTTTTTTGTTTTTGAGTATGTTAGAAATGTGACCTCATGTACTTTTGCATATAGGTCCTTATAGTTTGTTAAAATCATAAGTAATTTTGACAAATTTTATATGGTTTTTTATCAGAATCTTGAAAGGATTATGTTGCTATACTATTTTTCAAATTTGAACAAACTTAAATCATGTTTGCTTCAAATTTACAGAAAACACCCTTTTGTTTTGAATTTTCTGTATATTTTTCATACCTTGGCCAATCAAGACAAATTTTATATCTACATCCATCAGATTGTTTCAAGGATTGTGGTGGCAGGCGCAAACACCCGGCTACCGGCTCCGGAGTGTGACTCCTTCATGGATGGCGATGCCGTCAACACTTGGAGGGGGGAAACGGCCACGTTGGGTCGAGACGGAGGGAATCTTATGGTGGGTTTGGCCCAAACCTTGTTCTCAAGTGTTCCAATGGGCTGACCTATCATAACGAGGTGAAAACGTCTGTTGGTCAAATCCCGTCTGACGAAAGTCAAAGGCGTAGATCTCCGGGTCAACTGGTCTAGGGTTAGGCCGGTTGGGGGCCTTCGGGGGGTAACAATGGCACCAGAGCATTGCGTCGGGTCCTCATACATGTCTTAAGGTGTGGTGGCATGTCTGAAGAGGCAATCTGCTGCTCGGTGTGAGCCCCCCACGGACGACAATGAAATCGAAGTAATCCCTCTACGGTTTTGGCGTTGCATGAATATTTCTAAACACTCGGAGCGTGATCAATTCATGAAATTTTTACATAGTGCAGACACATGTGATATAATAGGCATTGCAATTTCTTATATTTTTTAAAGGTGCAAGAGTATGTGAAAAAAAAACCACTACGGATTGTTCTTCGCGTGTCTACGAGTGTGGCCAGGGGCCTTCGAGGGCTAGCTATGCCACCAAATCTTGCATTGGGTCCTCTTACATGTGTGGAAGTGTGGTGTTAGGTGCAAACACCTGTCATGCGGCTCCAGAAATGTGACCCCCTTCACGGAAGGCGCTGCCGCCGGCACTTGGAGGGAGGAAACGGCCGCGTCGGGTCGACACGAGGGGGATCCGGTGGTGGGTTGGGCCCAGTCGGGGGCCTTCGGGGGTAGCAATGCCACCAAAACTTGCATTGTGTCTTAATATATGTATACAAGTGTGATTAAGTGTTGAAATAGCCAACAGAGCAATGGGCAGCACACTTCCTTCACAAAACCGGACACGTTCTCTCTCGATAATCAGATACTACCTTGGAGATGGTGTAGTTTACAAGTGGCCTCCTGTGAGGCTTCTGCGAAACATGCTCAAACTTTTACCACACCCTACAAGGGCCATATGACTACACCATGCCAGGTCCCGAGGATTTAAGTGTGTAGACCCTACGGGTTCGGGAGACATGCAGACATGACCGAGACGGCTCTCGGGCAATAACCAACATCGGGATCTGGATACCCATGTTGGCTCCCACATGCTCCTCGATGATATCATCGGATGAACCACGATGTCGAGGATTCAATCAACCCCGTATACTATTCCCTTTGTCAATCGGTATTTTACTTGCCCGAGATTCGATCGTCGGTATCCCAATACCTCGTTCAATCTCGTTGCCGGCAAGTCACTTTACTCATCTTAGTAATGCATGATCCCGTGACCAAACAATTGGTCACTTTAAGCTCATTATGATGATGCACTACCGAAGTGGGCCCAGTGATACCTCTCCGTCATACGGAGTGACAAATCCGATCTCGATCCGTGTCAACCCAACAGACACTTTTGGAGATACCGTAATGCACCTTTATAGTCACCCAGATTACGTTGTGACATTTGGTACACCCAAAGCACTCCTACGGCATCCGGGAGTTACACGATCTCATGGTCTAAGGAAGAGATACTTGACATTGGAAAAGCTCTAGCAAAAGCGAACTACACGATCTTGTGATATGCTTAGGATTGGGTCTTGTCCATCACATCATTCTCCTAATGATGTGATCCCGTTATCAATGACATCCAATGTCCATAGTCAGAAACCATGACTATCTGTTGATCAACGAGCTAGTCAACTAGAGGCTCACTAGGGACATATTGTAGTCTATGTATTCACACGTGTATTACGATTTCCGGATAATACAATTATAGCATGAATAAAAGACAATTATCATGAACAATGAAATATAATAATAATCCTTTTATTATTGCCTCTAGGGCATATTTCCAACATGCACTAGTCCTACACATACCGCAAATATATCATATATGATTCGATGAACCACTTCTGGACATCATTTCAGGTGGCCGCCGTGCAGATCGGCAATTTCCCACATTGAAACCCTACGGATGCAGTAAATGTCTCAAATATTGCAAGTGGGCCCGAAAAATGCCATGTACTGTCACGTGTCATGCAATGGCCCCCTTTGAGAGCACAGAAGTTTTGAGGTCAACAGAGCAATGGGCAACACACTTCCTTCATAAACCGGGCACGTTCTCTCTCGTTAGCGGATACTACCTCGGAGATGGTGCGGTTTACAAGCGACCTCGGGTTAGGTTTCGCGAAATGCGCTAAAACTTTCACCGCACCCTAAAAGGGCCATATGACGACACCGTGCCAGGTCCCGAGGATTTCCGGCATCGTATGGTTTGCCGTGGATTTTAACGGCTAGATCCGGCATGCCGCCGACGTACATTCGCCCCCCCCCCCCCGATGGTGGGGCCTGCTCCTTCTTTGGTTGCACTAGACCTACACATTCTCCCCAAGTGGTGGGGCCTGTAGCTGCGCGACGCACGGGACGGCGTCGACGCAGACGGGGGCACCCCTGCCGCCCTCCGCCAAGATCCCCTGCAGGCCAGCACCTCCGGCCCGCCCCCATGAGCAGCGGGCAGAGCCACCAGATCGGAACAACGGGCGCCCCAACCAGCCGAGACCCGTACCTGTATCAGCCATGAAGGAAGACGCCTCACCCGAGCCTGATGCAGACAAATCGCCGCCGGAGAGACCTGCTGTCGCCGCGTGCAAAACGGTCGACCACCATGGCCGCAGCAACGCCGCTGTAGACCACCCCCGCAGAGGCCACACGGGCCCCTGCCATCATATATGATTTAACAAATCACTTTGCGTACAGTTTCTCAAATGACTATAGGCAAAATGAGTTTATCAATTTTTTAATTCTAAAAAATTCATTTTTTTTGGAAAAAACATGAAATTTGGCAGAATATTGGTTTGTGATTCGTAGAAGGTGTGGAAAAAGTTTGAAAAGATTTCATAAAAAACTCTAATAAATCTAGCAAAACAAATACGTAAAGAAGCACACAAAAATGAAGACTTCCTATTGGGTGACCACCCGGTCACGCGGATTGGTGACGTGGATGGCTGGCCCCACGCTCCTCTACACCTCCAAAAAGAAAAGAAGAAAAAGAAAAGCATACGCCGCATACGATAAAAAAATCAAATGAAATTTTGGGCCTTCCCGCGCCACTCAGCCCGCTTCCCTCCCACCCACCAAAATAAAAAAAAGAAAGAGAAGCGAGAGAGAGCCCACCCAAGACCCAACACAGCAGCTCCACTCCCCACCCCACCACGCAGCCCTCGACCTCTCTCTCTCCCATGACCCTTCTCCCGCCGTCACCCACGCCGCGATTCCGCGGCTTCCGCGATTCCATTCTTGCGACGCCAAGCACACTCCCATGATCGCCTCTGTCCGCTCCGTCTTCTCTTCCGAGCAGATTAAATCGCTCGCGTCCTCTACCGATCACCGTGACCGTCCCTAAGCTAGGGTTTCGCCACCGCATCACCAGCGTGGCTCCGTGGCTCAGTACATTTCTCCGTCGAGATCCCTCGCAACACACCCTCTCTTACTCACCTCGTATCCTCTCCCTCCCAGATCGAGCACGCCCTTTATCGCCGTCATTTCGCTCATACTGGAACAGCAAAGGGAAGGCCATGGACGGCGCCGTTCCAGCCCTTCTCCGACGCCATCAAGGTCAGCCCTCCCTCTCCTAATCAATCATTCCCCTACCCTTCTCGATGTGCCTACCTTCCTCACCCACACGCAGCGATAGCAGCAACTCGATGCAGGGACGAGGGAGAGGAGGAGTCCTGCTTCCCCCGCGTGCATCCTCTCTCTCGGAACGACACCCAACCTCAAGCGAGAGGTTTCCCTTCCCCTCCATGCCTCCCTTGTCCTCCTCGATTTCCTAGGCTTGCTCTCAATTTGCTGCTACTCTGCTCTGCTCTGCATTTTTTACTTACACACATGCTTGACTGAATTTTGAATGGGTGCTACTGCTGTCACACTCCACTGCTGGGTCCTCCTAGCTAGCTAGCTCTCAGTTTGGATTGCCCTTGTTGGTTTCTGCAGCCAGGCTAGGCGTATCTTGCATAATATCGATCGATTGAAACTTGTTTGCATATATTGCAAATTTGCATGCCTAGTGAACTAGCCCTGTACGTATTTTTTTATAGCACTGAAGTTTGTGTTTGTGCTAAATGGAACACCGATGCACTTGTCTTGGTACTGCTTTTGTTGCTGTGGACGGTGTGGTGTTCAAACAGTTAATGCCACTCATCCATTGATGAACTAGAGTCCATCTCCGGTTTGAATTGACTCTGCTTTTAGTATATTTTGCTTGCTACCCCAAAAATGTAGTAGAATTTAGCTTATGAATTGGTCTGGTTGGATTTCTCAAGTTATCTCAAGATGCTACAAAATAAATGGTTGTTGTCTCTGCCTTTGATGTTTGATTTGATTTGATTCGGTTTCCTCACGCCTCTCTGTTTGCTGTTCGTGCTGCTGCCGGATCCAGGAAGGTCTTTGAGAACCTAAAGGTTCTTTTTTTGATTGATAGATGCATGTGTGGGTGGCAGCAGATCAACCTCCTTCTCAACCCATGTGTAAGCCCAGCCCCCGAGATACTCACCTTCTCAAACCCAATTTTTTTGTCTATCTTGTTCCTTGACAAACAAATTTTTTAGGCCAAAACTTTTGTCCCATTACTACCATCTTGCTGCTCTCGATATCCATGCCCTAATTCATACCTGATCCATTCTTAGATGCTAGTAAGTAAACATGACATGTGGTAGAAAACATATTAAGCCACCATTACGTGTGAATTACACGGCTCATGTCAAGATATGTAGTTTGGATGAAATTTTCATTTTGGCAACAAATGCATCAACTGTGATGTAACCATTCATGATTAATTCTGTCACATGCAAAATGTAGTGCTAGTTCTGTAGTTCGTCATATGTATACATGTGCTCTACAGTTTTAGTTCTTCTTCTTGTGTTGCTGCACTTGGTCTAGAGATACAACAACATTAGTTAGGTCCGGATGGATCAACACATACAACTAGCGATTGCTAGTAACAACAAAAAATAACCTTGTGATTGATTACATTGAGGCTAGCATTCTCTGTTTGTTTTGGAGCCCAACCATGTATTATGCGTACTAAGCTAGCTCACGCACACGCATAGCTAGCTTGATTGATTTCTGTAGATAATAGCACCAGACGCTGTGTCTCCTATACTAGCTTGTTTAATTTACATGCTAGCTCAACAACACTAGCTCGACTTGTTCGTTTGATTCGGAGAAGCAGGCATCCTCCGTGGATGATGACGACAACCAGGGCATCCACCGCCACGACGACACCCCGCACATGGTCCAACTCGGCTACAACCTCCTCTACCGCGCGACTGCGGCCGCGGTCGTGTTCGACATCGACTACAACCTCCTCTTCGCTGCGTCCATCTCCTACCTCTAGCTCCCTCTCTTGTAATGCTATAGCAATACCTTGCTCTGTTTCATGCGCATGGGTGATTTTGTTTGTGCTTGTCGTGCTTGTGCCATGAGAAAGATCATTCCTATTTACAGCGATGATGATTCAGAGTAGCACACTTGTTAAATTCTGCTCTTGTACTACCTCATTTGTGGTTGTTGGTTACTACAGCTAGGTTTTGTTAACTGTTGGTGTTTAATCTAGCTAGCTAGTAGTGTTGTCAGCTAGCTAGTAGTGTTGGCAGCAAGCTATACTCCTGTACTAGTAGTTCATCCATATGTGTAATTGATCCTTCCCAGTAATTGAATAATGTGAAGAAACCTATTGTATCAGCTATGCAGTGCGAACATCAGATCATTTACAACGAAAATCCTTGTTTGCCCCCCGGTAGAAGTATTTCTTGTAACATTTTGGTGATTTCCCTTTGGTAGATGCAGTGTATATATTACATATTCATCCTTATGTGTAGGATCTTTGGTTCATTATACTGACTGCATGCCACCTCTGTCATCGCCGCCCCGTCTCCCACACCATCGGCACCGCCCCTCCGCCTTCTCCTTTGATGCTGTAGTGGATTCTTAGAATGAAAATGTTGTGTACATCAAAAATATTTTATGGTCTGTGTTTGCAAAACCATGGTTGTTGAATCATGTCTTATAATTGTATTGGAAATTGCTAGCCTTTTTGGCTAGTATTTTTTTAGTGGATTCTTAGAATGAAAATGTTGTGTACATCAAAAATATTTTATGGTCTGTGTTTGCAAATCCATGGTTGTTGAATCATGTCTTGTAATTGGATTGGAAATTGCTAGCCTTTTTGGCTAGTATTTTTTTTGGTTTTGGTTAAATAAGTATGCCTCTACGGTTAAAACCGTCGGCATAGATATGCATGTGGCTACCGGGGCACACGCGTGGCGAGGATATGCCTACTGACAAAGTCGTCGGCATAGGTGAAAATCTATGCCGACGGCTTTTGTAGGCATACCCTCCTCGCCAGAGTCACCATGAGCCACGCGTGGCGATGATATGCGACGCGGCAAAGCCGCGTCGGCATAGATTTCACCTATGCCGACGGCTTTGCCGTAGGCACACCTCTCGCCACGCGCGCCCGTGATTCGTTAGAGCTTTTGACGGCGCCGTCCGTTGCCGTCATGTGAAAATCACTGCCGACGGCTAAACTATGCCGACGGCCAGACGGAAGCCGTCGGCATAGACCCCTATGCCGACGGCTAAACTATGCCGACGGTCTGACAAGACTACGCTGACGTGATCTACGCTGACGGGTCTATGCCGACGGCAGCCGTAGGCATAGATGTATGCTGATGGGAAATGGCCTATGCCGACGGCCTTGGGCCGTCGGCATAGGTGGCGAGTCTGGTAGTGCAGAGCAAAATTCTTGTCTTGGATTTGACAGCCTTAAGTTACTCCACATTTCAGCTTCCACAAGGGCTTGTAATCAGTGACAGACGAACCATGTTGTCAAGCGCAGATGATGATTCTGGCGTGTATCTCATTCATTTGGACGAAGCTTGACTCGCATCCGCTGCACACATGGGAGAACTGTTTGCTGGTGGATACCATATGTTTGTGTGAGATGTGTGCTAAATGGAGGATGCCTGATCACACACATGAGGTGTGGATGAAGCAGGTGGGGCGCACTGCTGAGTTGGTTTTCTTGGAGATGGGTCCATGCCTACTCTATTTGGATATCAAGTGCAGGATGTTTGTATAAAGTGTATGAGAGGACAAGCGAGATTCAGTGGTTGGGTTTTATCCGTCCTTTTATGATGATCTGGCCTCCCACATTCCCTGCGCTCAAGGATGATCCTGCAAGGTTTGTCTTTTTTGTCCTTTGTGTGATGTAATTATACTGTGATGTAATTATACTTTGTTTTGTGTGGTCGCTTTAGAAGCATAGATGAGACATATCTAATAGGAGGATGAGGGTGTCCCCTGTGCATAGGGTTCTTGGTCGGCATGCTGAGAAGGAAAATGAAGGAACTAGGAATAAGTTGAGAAATTAGAGGAATGGGTGTTTGCTTTACAACCGTGATCCTCAAGCTATCATGTCTCAGATTGTTAATACTTTTCAGAATGTTGCCGTATAATAGAAAAGCGGTTTTACGGTGATTGGGTTAGTACTCGGAGTACTTAGCAGTACTTACATGTGTGATCACGTCTGATTTTTATTAGCCGTCAGATCTTGCGGGGAATTTTAATTGATTAAATTTAATATGTTAATTGCGATAAGGGCATAATGGTCCAGGGGGAAATATCTTTTCTTGAACCGATCACTTGAGGACCAGATCCATGTCTACTCGATCCGATTCGTAATCCTCCTCCGATCTATTAAATGCCGCCGCTCGCCGCTCCTGACCTTCTCCGTCCTCGACCTGCCCGGCGAGAGGAATAAATTCATCGTCCTCGTCCTACACCCAACCAACCCCAGCCCCCCACGCCATCACCGAAGAAGAAGAAGGCCGGATCTACGCCGGTTGAATCGGCGGCGACCGCGGCGGGCGATCCCATCTCTTCGCGCGTACCATCCTTAAGGTATGAATTGACTTGGCGTTACGCTCGTTCTCTTGGCCGTTCGCCCCTCCACCGTGCATGCAAGACAACCTCAACCCCACAAGATCCGGTAATCGACTAGAACAATGAATGGAAAGCTTCATCGTGGCATAGTTTCTCTTGAGCTAATCGCATCATGTTTGTTTAAGTAAGATGTTGACGTTTGAGATGAGATATACTAAAGGAAGATGAGATACTGGTTCCATAGTTCACTTAATTTAGTTTATTAAAGTCATCATCACTTTAGGTTTGGATAGCGCATGAAATATAGTTTAAAGGAAGATGAGATACTACTTGTTGGACGTTGATGATTGGTTTCCCTCACATGTCAAACCAGCAAAGTCTTTTCCAGGCACTTGTCTTTGCCTATGAGCTATTTTACACCTGCAACATTGATAAACAGAAAGATGTTGATGATTGGTTTCCCTCACATGTCATATGCAGGAAGACATGGCGTATGCAAGTGATGAGAGTATGTTCGAGTATGTAAATGTTGTCAACAAGATGTTTGATAGTGAGGCTGAAGGCTATGAATTCTACAACAAATATGCTCTTGAAAAAGGTTTTAGTGTGAGGAAAAGCTACGTTGAGTGGGATGGATCCAATAAATACATAATTTTAAGGAAAATTGTGTGTAGTCGTCAAGGGTTTCGCGAAGATAAGCACATGAAAAGAAAGATGGAAGATAGAAAGAGGAGGCCACGAAGTTTAACTCGTGTTGGGTGTAATGCTAAATTGGTCATTACGAGATAGGAGGAAACCGGTCGGTGGTTTGTCAAGGATTTCATCGATGAGCACAGCCATCCTCTAGCCCCACGGGATCTTTCTTGTCTGCTGCGTTCGCGCATTTAATTAGCTATGAGCAGAAAGCGGACATTGCGGACATGGAAAAATGTGGGATCCGTAAATATCATATTATGGATATTTTGTGCTTTCAATACGGTGGATTTGATAAGGTTGGATGCATAAAGAGGGACATTTACAATTTCTGCCATGCTAATAAGCAGGAGACAATCAGTGTCGGTGATGCTAAAACGGTGATCATGCACATGATGGCAAGGCGAGAGCGAGATGTGGATTTTTCCTTCAAGTACTTGGTAGACGAGCATGGCCATCTGAAGGGACTGTTCTGGGCTGATAGTCAATCGCGACTTGACTACGAGGCTTTCGGAGACGTCATTGTTTTTGATAGCACATACAGAACCAACAAATACAATCTGCCATTCGTGCCTTTTGTCGGGTTGAATCACCACCGCAGCATTTGTTATATTTGGCTGTGGTATAATTTCTCATGAAACAAGCCAGGCATACGAGTGGATGTTGCGGACCTTTTCAGATTGCATGGCACAGAAGCATCCGATATCTGTGATCACAGATGGGGACCTTGCAATGCAGAGAGCAATAAGGGTGGTCTAGCCAGACTCAAACCATAGACTATGTATATGTCACATTCAGCAGAACATTGTACGCCATCTGCATGATGACGACGTAAAGGAGGAATTCAGATCTTTCATTTATGATACTTCTTCCATTGAAGAGCATGAGATAAAATGGATACAATTCTTACAACGGAATAAAGTAACCAGTGAGGAGTCTTGGCTGCATCGGATGTATCGGATGAGAAAGTTGTGGTGTGCTCCATATCTTGAGGCGTTGTTTCCTAGGATTGAGCAGCAATCAAAGGAGTGAGAGCTTGAACTCTGTGCTACATACGCATCTTGAGGGTAAGATGTCGTTGTTTGAAATGCTAGAGCACTATGAGCGTTGCCTTGCGTCATGACGGATTAACGAAGCTCTCCATGACGTCAAGCCTTGCAGTCCGTTCCATTTACAGAGGAAAATGCTTGGCAGCTTGAGAAACACGCCGCAACAGTTTTCACACCTAGGGTCTTTAAGATGGTCTTATGGAGCATAGATGCTGTCGACAAATGTCGATTAGAGAGATACTAGATGGATCAAGATTCCACTTATGTTGTGTCCAAGCAGGAAAGAATGGATAAAAAGTTTGGAGTGCGCATTGAAGAGCAAGGAGGTCTTTTGCACGGTGAGTTGTTCTTGCCATAAGCTGGAATGCGCAGCACACAATGTTCCCACATTTTTACATATTGGGGATTTTAAAACAAACAATTCTGCCCGGTTGTTGCGTTCCCACTAGGTGGACTATGAATGCAAAATGTGCATACGCACCTACCGGAAAAACCAGATGTATGACTATTCGCTAAGCCCGCAGAGGTACCACGAGTTGCGGAATTGTAGTCACGCCAAGAAGTTTCCGGGCATGCCACTCGATGAGGACTATCACCATCTAAAGATGCTTTTGCAAGCACAACATCATGGCAAGCAATCAAGTTTTGAACTAGGCGACAAAGAAGGAGTCAACTAATGCTCAGCATAACAGCATTAGGTTTGGCCCGTTGATGCCGCACTCGCAGAAAGTTGATAAGGTTCTGGATCCCATGCATGTGCCAGACGAGGTGCAATCAAGAAAAGGCTGCGAGCAAAGACAAAGAAGTCAAGATCACAGAATATCTGTGGCTATTGCAAGAAACCAGGTCACAATCGACGTAAATGCGCTAAATTGCTAGAGGTACGAAATATGTTCATATTTTTTTTGCATCTGTTTTACTCATAATTGATGTCCATGTGATTTATTCTATTCTTCTGTGTAGGATCTCGAGGCTGAACTGTGATATCTACATACAGCATGAACCGACGATGAGCCAGAGAAAGTCGTGTGCCATTCAGCTTTGTGTGACGTGGTCTTTACATTCTATTTCATCGTGAGAGTAATTTAGTGAAGTGCGGTTATACTGCCATGTTACTGTATTAGTTCGACATCTTTCGTTTCCACTTTCTGTGTGTATCATGTGATGTCCAACTTTAAGAATGATGATGTATTTCGACAAATTGGGCACTATGATTCTTCACCCTTACTATGGTTGATATGCATATTCATAATCATCATGCATATTCTTCATTTACAGAGCAATAATGACTGACGTATTTTTTAAATAAGCGGGGCCCACTCGGGTGTGCTTGGAAATCTTTGAAAAACCTCCATGCACGTTCATCTTTGCTGCATGCAAATCGGCGGCAGTCGTTGTGCGATGCTGTCAAGGCCTTGATGAATCACTATTCACATGCAGGTCCCCGACTCTTGCATGCAGGTCCCCTTGAGGCATAGACCGATGTTTTCAGCAGTCAGTCTAGAGGGCATTATAAATTCAAAAAAAAATTTAAAAAATACAAAAACTTGGAAACCTAGTTTTGTTTGTGGAAGAGATCATGTGTGCCAAAACTGAGGTGATTTGGAGGTGGTCGAAAAAATGCCCGCATTCCCGGAGGGACGATTTGGTCTAACTTACTTAAGCCATTTTTTGAAAAAACGTGAATTTTTCCACCACCTCCAAATCACCAAAATTTTCTTGTACATGGTCACCCACATGTGCAAAACATGTGTATGCAAGAAAATTTTGAAAAAAAATATGTTACAATGCCCCCTTGAGGCATAGACCGATGTTTTCAGCAATACCTAGAGGGCATTATAAATTCAAAAAATTAAAAAATAAAAAACTTGGAAACCTAGTTTTGTTTGTGGAAGAGATCATGTGTGCCAAAACTGAGGTGATTTGGAGGTGGTCGAAAAAATGCCCGCATCACCGGAGGGACCATTTGGTCTAACTTAAGCCATTTTTTGAAAAAATGTGAATTTTCCACCACCTCCAAATCACCCAAATTTTCTTGTATATGGTCACCCACATGTGCAAAACATGTGTATGCAAGAAAATTTTGAAAAAAATTATGTTACAATGCCCCCTTGAGGCATAGACCGATGTTTTCAGCAGTCAGTCTAGAGGGCATTATAAATTCAAAAAAATTCAAAAAAATTCAAAAACATGGAAACCTAGTTTTGTTTGTGGAAGAGATCATGTGTGCCAAAACTGAGGTGATTTGGAGGTGGTCGAAAAAATGCCCGCATTCCCGGAGGGACCATTTGGTCTAACTTAAGCTATTTTTTGAAAAAACGTGAATTTTCCCACCACCTCCAAATCACCCAAAGTTTCTTGTACATGGTCAACCACATGTGCAAAACATGTGTATGCAAGAAAATTTTGAAAAAAAATATTTTACAATGCCCCCTTGAGGCATAGACCGATGTTTTCAGCAGTCAGTCTAGAGGGCATTATAAATTCAAAAAAAATTTAAAAAATACAAAAACTTGAAAACCTAGTTTTGTTTGTGGAAGAGATCATGTGTGCCAAAACTGAGGTGATTTGGAGATGGTTGGAAAAATGCACATTTCTGATATTTTCACAGGTTACAAAACATATTATTGGACAGAATATAGACAGCACCACACAGCAACAGCACATTCATCCAATACAATAGAAGATAGCTCTCCGAATACAATTCATCATATTAGTCTCCGAATTGAAAAGACCGAACAAAGATAGAACATTACAAGTCTCGAGACCGCGAGTAGCGAGTTTGTCTTCATATTACAAGTCGATATCGATCATCTAAACTACCATCACATAGAAGAGAGTTGCGGTCATCACGATGAGCATCATCGCGATGAAACTGGTCTTCATCCGGTTCCTCCAACGCTCCCTCCTCTCTCCCGCTAGATAGCGGGCATATCTAGATTCCGCCTCCGCCCTAGTGTTGTACCCTTTGTAACTGTTTCCGCTGAAACGGTGAACCTGTCTTCGTAGACTCCGGGAACCTTACCCTTGTACACGACATACGACGGCATCACTATGCACAAGCCAAACAACAGACAATACATAAGCAATAAATAAGTATGCAACAAAAGGACCGGAAGAGAAAAGCAAGACATTAATAGCACAATTCATGGTCCTAGTAATAAATAGCATCTATTACATCTAAGTTTAACGACTGTCCAAACCAAAAAGACATACAATTCATTAAAGTTTAATTACAACATGAGCCAATCAATGTTTCAGAACTACACATAGCATCACTACTTTCGACTCGACTCATGGGACCGAGGCGTGGATGAAGCCGCCGTCATCCGATGGTCATGAAATCGGGCGGTTGTCACCTGCATTTGTAGCGCTCGCCTATCTCACCGCATGTAACACGGAATGTTAGAAGAAATAAAGAACGATCGATGGATGCATTTTTTGCTGTTTTGGCTGATGTTGTTTTGGTGCTGTTTTCGTGCCATTTAGGATGGCTGCAGCGACTTTTTGGTGCCATTTTTGATCTCTTAATATGGTTGCAGTGAGAGCAAAATATGGCTGTTATTTTTTGTTGTTTCAGAAACAGGACAAACCAAAGGGCCCACGTCTCCCCTCCAGATTTTTCAAGGGCGAAAGGGCAGGACGTTTGAGTTTTCGAGGCAACTCCCCACGCCTTCCTTCCACTGGCAACTCCCCACGACTCCCCTCCACTGGCAACTCCCCACGTCGCAGGGAACTCCCCTGCTATTCCATTGCCGCTCAATCTGCGTCCCTCTGCCTCCCTCCTCATTCCATTGCCGCTCCATCTTCCTCCCTCTGCCTCCACCATCAAGCAACTCCCCTCTGCCTCCACCATCGCTGGCCAGGAGGGCAATGGCAGAGGAATCGTGGAGCAACTCCCCTCCGTCTGCCAAGAGAATGGCGGAGGCATCATGGAGCAACTCCCCTCCGTCTGCCAAGAGAATGGCGGAGGCATCATGGAGCAACTCCCCTCCGTCTGCCAAGAGAATGGCGGAGGCATCGTGGAGCAACTCCCCTCCGTCTGCCAAGCATCACCATGGTGAGGCGTCTGGCAAGGAGCCGCTGGTGGTTGACGACGACGTTCCGGTCCCCGGGCAGAAGCGGGACTACACCGTGGCGCTCAAGGTTGATATCCACCTGAAGGAGCCGCTGGATGTCGTATGCACCAGCAATCTGCATTTAAGCCGACAAGATGATCCGCAAGATGAGGAGGAGGCTCGGCGGCATGCTTTCTCGGAATATTGGCGTTGATGTCGAGTATACCAGGAAGACAAACCTCCGCAAATTGCTGCGATTCTGCGATTATGCGTGGAGGATCTCGTCTGGTATACCACATCACCGCTGACAACCAAATGGTAAAAACATCCAGTTCTAAAGTTTACGAAGTTCACGGCGTTTACGTCTAATTAGTAGTTTCAAGTTTCAAGTAGACGCAATAGTTACGTAGTTCTGAAGTAGATGCAATACTAGTTCTGAAGTTCTGAAGTTTCTGTCTAATTAGTAGTTTCTGTAGTTTCTGAAGTTTCTGAAGTACATGCAATAGTTCTGAAGTTCTGAAGTAGATGCAATACTAGTTCTGAAGTTCTGAAGTTTCTGTCTAATTAGTAGTTTCTAAAGTTTCTCAAGTAGATGCAATAGTTCTGAAGTTTCTGGAGTTTCTCAAGTAGATGCAATAGTTACGAAGTTCAAGTAGATGCAATACTAGTTCAAGTTCGAGTAGATGCAATACTAGTTCTGAATTTTATGTCTAACTAGCAGTTTCTGAAGTTTTTGAAGTAGATGAATTTGATGCACCAGATTAATTTGATGCAGGCCCAAGGAACTCCGCCCGCTCCTGCAGGAGAAGAAGCTGTACACCTTTGTTGACTTCTCCATTGGAGGTGACAAGGAGAAGCTGAAATTGTCTGGTTTGGAGATCAACCCCGACAAGTACGTCGACATGCAGCGAAAATGGAGAATTCCAATTAATGGAAAGAAGTGGCAGGCTTTGGCTGAGTTTGCAGCCAGCCTCATCCACCCATCGTACAAGGAAATGAAGAAGAAGATCAACCAGGAAGTCGACCACAAACTATGGGGGGACAGCCCACTGCCAAACAACCTCATCGAGTACGCAGCGAAAGATGCGTCGTCACCTCTGAGCATGGAAGAAAATCGAAATCGTCAAAGAAGGTTTGGAGTAATCTTGGCAAGAGGCGGAGGATCATTGGGATGACCCCTACTCATCGGAGATATTGAGTTGTTTGTGGTATTATGTGTCTCGGTTTGCAGTTATGTGGTTGAACAAGTTTGCTTTTGTAATGCTGAACAAGTTAGCTTTTGTTATGTTGAACAAGTTTGCTTTTGTAATGATGAACAAGTTTGCTTTTGTTATGTAGTTATGTGATTGTTATGATGCTGGTGCAGAACACTTATGGTTGTGATGTGATGCAAAATCCTTCAACTTTTGGTGATCATTTAGTTCAAGATTTGGTTAGATTGTACAGAATGTTGTCTAGAAGTTTTTGTGATCATTTAGTAGTTTTTTTATACAGAAGCCTTTCACTATAACTGAAAAAGCTGAAGTTCTCAGCATGAAGAATCACACAACACAGCACCTACATTATGATGATACACTATCAACTGCAGACCTGAATGCATCCAATTCGTCCTTTCCCAAGCAGTGATGGTAACTGAAAGTATAACAACTAAAAACGCAGCTCTACTGTATGTGTCCAATAGTGCCATCATAACAGAACTTTGAAAAGTCCTATATTATACAGTAGCAAGCATCACAAGTTTCAGATGGTTTTCTAGCAAGAATTTTCCAGAAAAGTGGATTGGTGGCACAAAATTACTACACTCAGTCGATCTACCTAGCATTATCAGCATGGATACCATTGAGACGTCAATGTAAACTGGGGTACTGCGCTGTCCTGCGGTGGTTGAGGAGATGGATCCGGCCGATCCCGTTGAAGGGGGGGCGGCGGGGTGGCGTCGCCGACGGCGTGCTGGGGCGGCGGACAGTGGGGGATGAGTGGGGGATCTAGCGATGGAGGGAGGGAGGCCACAGCGAGGAATAGGTGGAGTGGGGGAGGGTTCTAATGGCCTACGCCGGATGGGCCTAATTCGGATGGGCCTAATTCGGATGGGCCGTCTCGTTGTCTGCGTCTGAGGCATGCATGCATGGGAATGGCGGCGACGTGGGTTTGCATGCGCGGGTGGCGGACGTGAACTTTATGGGGCTGTTTGGTTTGAGACTAAGTTTGCCAAAGCTTGCCAAATCTAAGGTTAGGCAAGTTTGACCAACTTAGGTGTGTGTTTGGATCAAGCCACATCTTAAGCAAGCTACACTATGGTCCCGCATCACATACACACAAAAAGCGTGGCAAGATTCCCTTAGGCTTGCCAACATGTGGCTCTCATTTTGAAGAACTAACCTTAGGCAAGTTTGGCAACATTGTATGGCAAAGTGTGGCACTCCTAGGCCTAGAACCAAACAACCCCTATGTATCCGAAATATGTTATGATTTCTACCCGAACACAAGCTCGCGTCGGCAGCTCTCCCGTCTGACGCCGCCTCTCGCGTGATACGCGATTCCGATGTGACTGCGTGCCAAGTTTTATAGATGGAACTGTATGATTGATCATAAAACACATGCATTGTTGTTCAAAGAACTGTATCATGAATAAATTGTACCATAATTGCGAACATAGTGTGAAACAGAATACAAAAGGTTTGTTTGCAACTAAATAATCCTGGTTTGAAGCTTAAACTGGTTGAAAAACAATTGAGCCTACTCCATATTGTCTTCTGCACTGCCAAAATCCAGTGACCTCTTGCGTTGCGTCGTTGGAGATTGCGTCGGGCTTGGCGACGACCCATGTGCTTCAATCTTTTTCTCTTTAACATCAATGTAACCATACAACTTAAGTTGTTCTTGGTCATTCTCTGCCAACTCTCTAGCAAGACCCTCCATTTCTTGGATTCTCACTTCCTGTAGAAAACCATAGGAATTGTATTAGGAAGAACTCAAAAAAGACGTAGCCATAAACTAGATGCATGCAACATTTAAAATTTGAACCTCGGGATCAAAGTCATCCTCGGGATAACAACCCGTAGTTCTATTGTACACAATGTACAGGTGACATGTCTTCCTGCCATTCAGATCAGACAGCATTTTTTGTACATCATCTGGTCCTGGAATCAAGAACATTCCTTCTGGCAGCTTGCACGCAGACCCGGGTAAGAAGTAGTACAGTTCTGCTCCCAGTTTGCAACCAAAACTATCTCTCATTTCAATCATAATGAGATCGTAGGTCACTTTGGCGGGTTCAAAAATTCTGACTTCTGCCGGTGTTCATCAAAGTATGCTCTCGGGACATGTGACATCTCATCATCCCTACTAACATAAAATTCCATGACCAACACCTAGTATCTCACATCAGAGTTAATACATTCAATGAGTAAAGGGCCAAACATAACTTTTATGTGCGTAGCAACATTGCGGCGTTGTTACCTGCTTTTGTGGAATGTATCCTTCATGTGGAGTGATCGGGATTGTGCCATCTCAACCCTTCTCACCTTATTATGTTGATCAGTATCCTTCATGTGGTGTGACTGGGACTCTGCCATCACAGGTTTCTTATCCTGCGTATGAAACGTCGATAGTGGGTTTACACACAAGTTTTGAAAGGTCATACCATATCTTGGGTATGCATCGCTATGCGAGGTACTTACAAGGGGAGAATTGACGATATGTTGTTGGGGTGGACTGATGTGGCATTGAGCGGGTGACTCTATCGCAATGTCTCGAGTGAATGGCGGTCGTGCCGTCTCATGATGCTTAGCCTACATACAATCGCCGACATAAGGTTGCCACAAATTGAAGATGTTTGTATCATAGAATACGTAGGTCCTTAATATATAGAATTGGTGCGAGATACTTACAGGGGGAGAATAATTGAAGACATGTTGTCGGGGTGGCCGTGAGATCGCACGGTCTTCTAACATATGTCCTTCCAAGCGGACCTTCTCCAGCATGGCCTTATAATCCATGTCCGACCGCTCCTGTAACAGCTTACTGTCCATATCCGCACGTGCCTGCAACACATAGGCATCCATCTTGACTCGCTCTGTCTGTATAATACTGTCCACAAGCTTCCGGTCCTTCTGCAACGTTTGATGCATTTCCTTGTAGCCTAAAGAAAACTTTTTTCCATGTACTCACAGTCCCTCTTATACTTTTCTTCAATCTCAAGACGCATCTTCGCCATCTTAAGGAAAACTCCCGACGCTCCTCCTTTATCATCCTGTCCACGTATGAACGTTCTTTTTCAGTTTCTTATCTACCTCGGTAGCGATCCTTTTGCACCTTCAAATCGATCTCCGACGCGCTTCATGCAAAGACTTGTCGTACTCCCATACGGTTGTTATCGCCTCTGAGACCATGGTCCCTACAGCAACACATATACCCATAGTATGAAAACTGTATCCACACCCTCATCCACCTAATTCAAACAATACGACCGTGAAAAAAATTCATAATCAGTTAAATGCGATCAACTAGTACAAACTATCAATCAAAAAGCTCTTGCATGACATCATGTACTCGAATCACACCAGAACTACTCAACTATGGAAAAAGCTGGATTTTCTAATCTCTTCGGAAATTACTTATTGGTCGAATCAATGGAAAAAATAATCAGCACTGCAATCGAAGATGAGAGAAGCCGTGGAAGAGACCTTTTTAATCCGGCGTCGGCGTGGTCGCTTGAGAAGCGATGGCGCGATCCCGACGATGGCTATTTGAGGAGAAACAAGGTAGATGGGGGTGGTTAGGATAGGGTAGATATGCGGTAGAATGGGAAGGTATATATCCGTGATTGTAGGGTTAATTAGTTATTTTGAAGTAATGCGCTTCGATGCAAGTTTTTTTAACGAAGCGATCTTTTCGGGCTTCCAAAACATGTGCATCGACCGCTGGTCGAACCACATATCACACAAGCCCGAGCCATCGCTGCGTGCCCGTGCCAACCCGCCGCCCACCATTCTAACTTATTGTTCTCTAATAAAGGAAGAGCAATAAATTCAGTCCAAGAATTTCCAGATATAATTGTCAACCCATTTTCGTTGGTAATTACGAGATATGTTTGGCGCAATTAGTGGCTAACTGGTTTTTTTTCTGAGGAATAGTAGCAACTTGGTTTGATACATGCCAAACGTTACGTTCATATTAGTTGCATTATTTCTTTCATTTTTAACCAAAAAAATCTATACAAAGTGTTAATTGGACAATGTGAACAATGTGGCACGAAGGTTGTCGGCCCAGCCGATTGGATGGAACGGATGGTACATGTACACGCAAGTACGATCTACGACACGCGCATTTCATACGGTTCGGTGGATGCATGCATGCTCTATGTGGCACGAAGTTTGTCGGCCGAGCCACCGACGGACCAGATCGATGCTACATGAGGGACTCCATTGTAGACCAACGCTCCATCAATGTCCGGTGTGTGTGCTACGTCCACCGTAAGACAAACATAGTTCCGTCAACCCTAAAACCCTTAAACCCTAGACCCTGATAACCCTAAACCCCCCCCCCCTCCCACTAAACCGTAAAATCATTCAAATTTTTGCCCCACATGGAAACCATTATGCATGCATTCTCTATGTGGTCATGGGATGCCATGAAAGATTTTTGGGATTATACACGCAAGTACGATCTCTGACACGCGCATTTCCGGCATAGCATGTCAACACCCCGAAAGCACTAGCTGGGTTCCCCACCTGTATGAAACCAACCAAACATCGATCCGGTCGAGTGGATGGATGCATGCTCTATGTGGCATGAAGTTTTTCGGCCGAGCCAGTCAACGGACCGGATCGATGGTACCGGAGGGAATCCATTGTAGACCAACGCTCCATCAATGTCGGGTGTGTGTGCTACGTCCACCGTAAGACAAACATAGTTTCGTCAACTCTAAAACCCTTAAACCCTAAACCCTGATAACCCTAAACCCCCCCTCCCACTAAACCGTAAAAACATTCAAATTTTTGCCCCACATGGAAACCATTATGCATGCATTCTCTATGTGCTCTCATGGGATGCCATGAAAGATTTTCGGGATTATACACGCAAGTACGATCTTTGACACGTGCATTTCCGGTATAGCATGTCAACACCCCGAAAGCACTAGCTGAGTTCCTCACCTGTATGAAACCAACCAAACATCGATCCGGTCGAGTGGATGGATGCATGCTCTATGTGGCACGAAGTTTGTCGGCCGAGCCAGTCAACGGACCGGATCGATGGTACCGGAGGGAATCCATTGTAGACCAACTCTCCATCAATGTCGGGTGTGTGTGCTACGTCCACCGTAAGACAAACATAGTTCCGTCAACCCTAAAACCCTTAAACCCTAAACCCTGATAACCCTAAACACCCCTCCCACTAAACCGTAAAAACATTCAAATTTTTGCCCCACATGGAAACCATTATGCATGCATTCTCTATGTGCTCTCATGGGATGCCATGAAAGATTTTCGGGATTATACACGCAAGTACGATCTCTGACACGCGCATTTCCGGCCTAGCATGTCAACACCACGAAAGCACTAGCTGGGTTCCTCACCAGTATGAAACCAACCAAACATCGATCCGGTCCACTCGGATGGATGCATGCTCTATGTGGCACGAAGTTTGTCGGCCGAGCCAGTCAACGTGCGGATCGATGGTACCGGAGGGAATCCATTGTAGACCAACGCTCCATCAATGTCCGGTGTGTGTGCTACGTCCACCGTAAGACAAACATAGTTCCGTCAACCCTAAAACCCTTAAACCCTAAACCCTGATAACCATAACCCCCCCCCCACACACACACACTAAATCATATAAACATTACTACATATACATGCAAGTACGTTCTCTGACACACGCATTTCCGGGCTTGCATGTAAACACTCAACCCTAAACCCTGATAACCCTAACCCCTGATAACCCTAAACCCCTAAACCCCTGAACCCTAATAACCCTAAACCCCTAAACCCTAAACCCCGTAAACCCCACACCGAGTTCACAAGATTTTCTTATTTCTTTATATCATTTATCCAAATCTCACATAACTCACGCGGCCCACCCCTCCCTAAATCCCGTGATTACAGCTCCGCATTCTAACCACCGGGCCGTCCGCACCTCCCACGACCGCTACAAGATCAGATCGAGACGCCGGTCGCCCACGGAATCTGAGAGTCGGCGGCCACCACTCGCCGCCCACCGCCAACGTGATCTGAGGGCTCGGACGTCAGTGTTCTTCTCGCCGCCTCCTCCTCGCGTGAACGCGCCGTTTTTCCTTTGCGCCGTCGACCGCGCTATACCGGCACTTATAGTTTCCGACGCACTAACCGCCGCCATCTACTCGGTGGCACCATCTCCGAGATAAGGTATTAGCTGATCGTAACTCTTTATAATCGTTGTCCGCCCATGCTTTAGTTGTTGAACCCTCATAGGTTTTGCACCCAAATAGGTTACGTGCTTAAACCATAAGTGGATCATATGTTAAATGACCCGATTAATTTTGTTAAAATTAATTCTCTGCTAATTTTGTTATACATTTTCCAATTTTGTTCAGATTAATTGAGCCTGATTTTATCATTGCATACGAGGCAGCAATGTCGGTTTCGAATCTGGACCTTAATAATGGAGAAAATCCCATCTTCGAAACTACCGATGTGGTAAGTAATTGACTGTTTGTGTACAATCGTTTCATACACATAATTCATGTGTACTCAGTTTTATTTAATGGAATGTAACAGGAACTCGCCGAAAAGCATGGTCATATGAAGTTAGTATGCTCACAGACAAGGTTCGGAAAAACCATGAAACTGTTGTCAGAAGACCACAAAAAGTACATCATATCGAAACCAGTCTTGGCGGACTAACCCGGATGCATGAAGTGACTCTCGTCGCATAATGTTGGTTCGACAAGCCCAGAGCATAGCAATGGACACGAACTCCATGACCATCGGTAAAACGCCAATTCCTATAACAAAAGAGGAAGTGCAAGGTATATTTGGCATTCCGATAGAAGGGGAGGATATAGAGCCACATCTGGAAAATCAAACCGACACAGAATTGTTTACCGCCTATGCAAACAATGGGTAAATTTTGATTTCTGACCTTGAAACAGCGATCCGAGCTTCCAAAGCCCAGAACGGTGATTTCCTGAGACGGTTCATTCTGTACGCAATTGGTACTGTTCTAGCACCAACAGCACAACATTATGTGGACTCGAAATATCTCAACCTTGTTACAGATCTTAAAAACCTTCGAAAATTTAACTGGGGATGTTTCACACTTAATCACTTGTTCAAGTCCGTTGACAAGTTTAGAAATCGAGATCACGTAAATCTACAAGGAAATCTAATTCTGCTCCGGGTTAGTGCTAGATCACTACTTAATGTCCTTTAATTATTGTTACATTGCATATCTGTATGGTGATGAACTAATTTATTGTGTAGTATTGGTACTGGGAGCACGTGCGTAGTGGCCGATTAATGTATGCTTCTAGGCCCCCTCCATTGATCGCACGATGGGACGAAATGATGGCTACTATAAGAAGCGATGCTTACGAGAAAGGAGGTCTTCATAACGGGCTGGTACCAATCTATAATTGAACTTTCTATAGCCGATTTTTTATTTGGTACTAATGGTTCATTATATTTTAAAAAAATAGGCTGTCATGGAAATTTGTGCTCCTCAACGACTGTCCGAGAATTCTAATAATTTTCCAAGAAAAAAGATGAACATGTGCATCAACATGATTCAGACGAGCACCATCACAAGGACATCAATTTAGTAGCCAGCAAGTGTGTACTCCAAAGACTATTTGTTTTTGCAATATCACAAATAGGTGTCATGGAACCTCATTCATTTAGCTATTGTTATCAACGGGGTTTTATTTTGTTTACACAGATTGAAATGGTAGTTGAAGTCATGAATGCACGCATTGCTGATCATGAAAAGAAGGTAGGCAGGAAGTTAATGGAAATTGAGCACAGATTTGATGTCAAATACCGGACTCTAGGTGAAGACTTGATCGACATGAAGACTAAAACTGGCACTAATCCTAGGTTGTAGAATGCCGAGTACTAAATTAAAGACTTAATGAGGGAACTCGATGTATGTCATCCTGTTCTTTTTGTATTTTTTATGTGTTTGTTGCTTCATGTTCATTATTGTTTGCATTGTTACAGGACTTAAAATACGAATTTACAAGGAACCGACAATCGGTGTCACGAGAAAGGAGGCGTGCAGGTGATCAATATGGCCCAACATGTTAATATCTAAAAGTAACAAACTAATGATGAACTACCTTTGTTCATTGTAGGATCAAGTCAATGTGTGCAATTCATCCACAGCGGGAACTCCTAGGGCTAGCCAAGTCACGACAGGGACTTCGAGTACACCAAGTGCAAGACATGTGACGGAAAACAATGAGGAACCACATTAACTCCGATGAAGCCTGTCTTTGGTAATGATTACAAGTTCACTCATCAGGACATAGAGACAGCTGTTTACATCCTTGGAACATACGACCCTGTTGAAATAGCTAGAATCGGAGACATTACCCTCACAGCAGAAAATCTGAAGCGAAATTTGGACGAGAAATACATTTATGGTGATGTAAGCCCATTATACTCTATTCTACATCATTACTGCAACAACTATCTTATTATTGTATGATTGAAAATTTGGCAGGTTATTATGGCATATGCTAGCATTAGCCAAATTGAGAATGATACTACCACAATCATATCCCCTCAAGAAACCGAAAAGCTGTTACAAATGAAGGGGGTGGTTCCTGTTGGACGTGCAGCCTCATGGTTAGCTCGTGTAGCAGGAAAATTTGTAGGCGCCCGAAGGTACACGTTTTCCACACTTTCATAGTTTACGTACACGACAACTTTCGGTTCTCAACCCAACCCGAATTTTACTGCAGGTGCATGTCCCACTCAATGTACACCAAAACCATTGGATGCTAATGATGTTTAATTTTGACAAAAAAGAAATTCAGACTCTGAACTCCATGAATTATCATTGCGACAAGACCAAGGAAAATTCTCTTGTAAGTGTTCTCTTGCTGCCTCTTTTGATCCGCATGGAACATGAGCTCCCAAAGTACCGTAACCCTATGTATAACTCGTCGTACCGTAGGTGGACTCGATTCAGTTCTGCATTGGCCGAAGCTGTCAAGAAAGGGTTGATATCACCAGCTAAGAACATCAATTTTGCCGAATGGACCAAAAACGCTATGAGAACATACCACAACAGACCGATGGGTACGCATGGCCTCATAAATTATTATTTGCGTACCTAATAAGATTACTGATCTTTAACTAAACATCACGGGACTTCCATGCGGTTTGGACACTGCAGTACATGTTGTCATGGAACGGGATGAAATGACCGATATTATGAACCAGGTAATTGAATGCCTAATTTATATTTGTACTTTGTTTAGCTTGAAAGCTATCTTTGGCGTCATTATCGGTTATCCAATATAGGCAACGATAGATATTTTCAGGTGGAAAATATGTAGAGCCTTACTGCATTCAGATTGCAATGCGCTTCGTCTCGAATCATATAAGTTCCCCATAACGGTTAGCGCTACATCAAGAATATATCATTTATTTCACAAGTCTCATGATTAGAACTAACGCAGCACTCTCTCTTAAGCGGAAGGAAGTGTACGATGCCCAGCAAGCAGTTCTACGATGCTTGAAGAGGACGTACAATTAGTCAACAATCCAGATGGTCCGAACGAACCTGACACATCCAACTCCCAGAAGGATACCGGTGCACCCAACTCCCCCGAAAATGGTGCACCCAACTCCCCCAAAAGGAAGAGAGCACGTGGACGCCTGAGAAAGCAAGTTGATCCCGAGCAAACAGCAAAAACAAAGAGTCTTAAAGAACTAAAACATAAATTTGACAGCAAGACCATAGCCAACCAAGTGTCTTCGTTACTATCACGGTCACGCAGAGAGCATAAACCAGCACCAACTTTATTGAGCCCATTCAAACACAAATAGGTAGCATCAATTGATCATTAATTGATACATGCTCATGCTCATGCTCTACTTTTAGCATCATTTCATACACGTTTTGTTTTTCTTATCAGAAAGTGGAAATAGGTGCTTTTGGCAATCATGAGCATCCTCTACTTATTGCAATATCTAATGCATTGATACATTCTCATGCCCATGCTCTACTTTTAGCATCATTTGATACACGTTGAGTTCTTATCGTAAAGTGGAAATAGGTACTTTTGGCAATCATGAGCATCCTCTACTTATTGCAATATCTAATGCATCATCGGTACAAAGCTTGATTTGGCAATAGGTGGAATCGGCAATCATTTGCATGCTTTAATTTTGTCAAAATTAATGCATAGTTCAGTTGTAACTGCTCATACATATGGCAGGAACATGCTGAGTTATACACTAAACATAGTCATGCCAAGCTATAACTACCATAGTCATATTATTAGAGTTCCTAGCATGCATCACCATACGGCAGAATAACACAACAACCATAACATAGACTACCGTACAATACTTGAGTTGGTAAGGCCTTGTACAATGCAAGGTGCTTAGGGGAGTTGCTTATAGAAATAAACGAGGCTTTTCTTAAGCACATGTGCTTATTTGTACAGGGTAGACGCATAACTAGGCGTCTCTCCTGTACAAATATGCACCGGTGCATCAGAAAAACCCTGTTTATTTTTCTAAGCACCACCCTAAGCATCTAGCATTGCACAAGGCTTAAACATGCATCACCAAAATATTATTAACAACTAGGAACACTAAACCAGAGTAGCAGCAAATTCTTAACATAAACGGCAGATCAACCACCGCTCAGCATAGGTTCAGACACACCATAGGACATCAGTTTTAGACTCCAACAACAAAGAAACATAGATAACATAAGAGGATACGGCGGTCCTGGGGCAGCACAGCACTCTAGCAGCACATCACTTCTCTCCCTTCTTCAATGCATGTTGTACGGCTCATTGACTTTGACAATCTCAAGGAAACGTGCGTAGGCAGCATGTTTAGCCAGAGTACTGGCACTACGATTCTTGCCATGTCCATTGCCAATGCTGAAGGCATGCTGGATCATGCCATCTATGCCGCCACCGACCACCTTGCAAATGTAAAGGGCACCCAATCTTGCCAAACCAGCGGTGCCTTGATCTTCCCGACAATCGGATGCCTCGGGGTGTACCGGCTCTTGTTGTGCCTGCTGTCCATGCGTAGTCCACGTCGTCGTCATCCTCCTGTCAATTAGTGAATTAGTACACATAGAACAACTCAGGTGATATATTATGGTACATTGACTTTAATTACAATGTTTTGAAAGTACACATGTGAAACATGGCAACTATCTATTTGCTAGAAATAAGGCGTATGTGCACATACATAATTGAGCCAAATAAATTGACATGCACAATTTATGGACGGTGGAATAGTTGCATTTATAGATTAGTGCACAAGTAGTACATAACTAACACATGAAAGACTACATGAAGTGGCTTGGTTTAATGATATTTCATACTTGTTACAGGTGTAATTCTTATTGGAATCAGAAAAATGGCTTCATTGTACTCCTCCATGTTTCACACAAGGGGGTTTGTTCTATCTACTGGAATGAAGAAACAATTATTCTTTTACGACAATGACAATCGCTTCTCCAACATTGTTAGACCCCGATAACTTTCGAAGGAAATTGGTAAAGGAGCTATGGGGTGTCTCACCGCTCATATTGATGAGAGATGTGGCTGTGATCATCTAAATATAATCTTGTGGAAAATTGGGTAGATGAGATGTTTTGATTTTTCGGTATCCGATTGGATATGTAATGTCAGCCCATAATTATTAAGGAGCGATCACTTCCTTTGCAAAATGGAAATCTGTATAGAATTTGCAAATGGATCATCTATGAACATGTGTGCAAACTAATCATCTATGAACATGTGTGCAAATTAATTCATGTACATAAACTATAATGAATCAGGAACTGCAGCATTTAGTCACTGTCCCGGGGAAGCCAATGGAGAATCCTGCCATATATCCATTGTTTAACCCACTTTTTTCATTAATGTATCCCTGCCATGAACATTTTCTTGTATTTGGGTTCATTACCACACTTCTTTCATTAATGTATCCCTTCTGAAACTTATGCTCATCTAGTTAACAAGACAAACCCCAATGCCATGAAAATAACCAGCGTATCTGCTAGAATCAGAATGTGAATCAGATTTAAAAATCCACATCCAACATGAAGATCTATGCTAGATCCCTACAATCCTATATACGTACAACTAGCACGCCCAAGTGAAATTGATGGTCATCTAGTTAACAAGAAAAACCCCAATGTCATGAAAAAAACAGAGTACTACCTCAGATAGCTCGTCGATGGCATCCTCGTCGAAGTCGCTGCCCTTCCTGCAATCTACGTCGAACTCCTTTATGGCGTTCTCCTCGAAGATCTCTTCGATTTCGTCATGCACCTTGCGCTTACGCCTTCTCATCTCCTCCTCCTCCAGATCTTCCCCGACCTTGTGCTCACCGACGGGTGCCTCGACGGCTGCGATGGCAGCGGGAGCAGGCACAACGGTCGCTGCACCGCCAGCTTCCGCCGCTACGGCGGACTCAGCCGCTCCACCCACAGCTGCAGCCATGGCAGCAGACTGTTCTGCTCCGATGGTTGCCTCCGGCTCGTCCGCCGCATCTTCACGCCCGCGCTTCATCGTCGGTCGATGACAGGAGGAGGGAGGCGTAGGAAGGGAGGAGGGTGGTGAGGAAGGAGGAGAGGGTGGTGAGGTGGTGATGAAGGAAGAGAGGGTGGTTAGGTTCGGGAGAGGACGAGGGTTTTCTACCCGATTTGGGGAAGAAATGCACTCCTACTGCCTCTTGGAGTTACCGAGAAGCCGCGGGTGCCGATTTGACTTGACACACCCACCCGGCCGTCCCGATTCCACGTGGGGACGTGGCGGTCGTGCACCTCCTACGGGTTGCCATCAATTGCTATCGGTCTCACAAGTGGGTCCCCTTGTCATCCACACAACCGAGCCACCACATGTACCACATTTTTCTTTCTCCATGTCTCGACCACTCCACATCTTTCTTTCTCCCCTTCTCGACCAGCGCCGCCGCCTCCGCCGCCATCTGCCGACGACCCGCCGCCAACTACGGCAAGTACGTCAGATCTCCACTCTTCTTCCCTTCCCCAAACGCGTCTCCCTACGGAGGCGGATCTGAGCCGATTGGTTTGGACTGAAACTTAGTTTTTGGATTGGATCTTGATTTGGTTTATATGGTTTGAGACCAAATCAATCAATTAGTTTGAGCCGCCACTACCACCTACTACTGCTTCAAATCCAAGAGCAGCGATTGCGGCGGATCTCGTCGGCTCTCTCGAGCTTTGACGCCATGTCTGATCTAGATTCATGACGCGTGCCCTCGCATATGGCTTTGTCCACGGTTTGAACCTTTGGAAGTTGAAAAGCGGTTTGGACTGGGTTGGATAATGACGCATGTATAGTCCGGTTTGGTCTAGATTCTAAATGAAAATATCTGGATTGGTTTGGTTTTGATGTGTGCCGTGGATTGGACTGGTTTAAGTTTCGATGCCCAACTATTCCCAGGTTTAGATGAACCGGGCATTGCCATTGCTTTATTACATAGATGATAGAAAATAGATTGATTGGCCATTGCCAGTATAGGTTATCACTATGATTTATTATATGTATGATCTTTGTATTGTACTATGTACAATTCAACTTAGAGTTCAACATGTTCGTGTAGAATGGAGGAAACACAATGTGGACGCTGCAACTCACGGTGCCGGACCAGCCTTTCTCTACGCCACGTTGTTCGGCATCTACTTCCAGCCTTCTTTTGTTGTTGCAGCGGTAATAATTTATATGAACCTTCTGACAGTACATTCTTTTTGTTTTTTTTTGCTATTTGCACTAATGTATTGTGTCTGCTATTTGTTTTTATCTTACACAGATCGTACCATGCAATGTGAGATTGGCATTCAATGAGCTCGTCGCAGACACCGTGACCTTCGACGCTCTTGGGGGCCCATACACTATGCAGGTCGAGAAGGGGCGAAAGATAACCCAGATAGGAGGAGATGATTGGGATCGCTTTCGCCAGCCGCATGCGTCTTCTTTGGGGTGAATTGATCAGCTTCTCTTCGTAAGAGATAGGCCCAGGATTTACATTATCTATCTAAATTTCATTCCGGATAGTGAGGATGAAGTTCACGAGGACGAAGATGGTGCTGATTCAGATGATGATGAGAACCCACTTGTTGAATACCTGTATGCCCAAGGACTCAGCCTGGGCGACGAGGAAATCGGCAACCTCTGGGATATGCTTCCGCTACGTGAAGACTACCTAGGGAAGCCATTCGTGACCCGCCTCACAAGGACGAATGTTAAACGGCATATCATGGTATGTTACTTAGTGTGGTAATTACATAATATGCATGCTTAGTTAGTGTAGTACTTCATATGATATGCATGTTGTAGTCTTGTGATGAGAGGCCAAGTTTAGAATTCATTTA
The DNA here is from genome assembly GCA_021605145.1 of Aegilops bicornis. NCBI lineage: Eukaryota > Viridiplantae > Streptophyta > Magnoliopsida > Poales > Poaceae > Aegilops > Aegilops bicornis. Next base: position 786,600,883 of record CM038671.1, on the reverse strand, counting down.
GTGAAGAATTTTATGACATGCATGTAGTGTAGTAATATGCGATGATATGCTTAGTGTACGGAGTAATCTAATGATATGCCTAATTACTGTAGTAATTTGATGCTTGGCGTATAGTGTGGTGATGTGATGATATATATGCTCGATGTTGAATCCAATGATATATGTGTCTTGAAGTGTATGCTTTGTTGATAATTGCACGTGACATGATCATATATCATGTCAACTGTTTTCAGAAATTACCTAAGAGGTTACTTGATAGCTGTGGCATCGACCGGGCGAAGAAGGCATGGCTGCTGGACTACGCCTTACGAGCGGGCTCCATCACCGGTGTGCCTATGCACGAAGCAGACGGTCGCCTGTCTTGAGCGAGGCAGGGTGGAAGAAGTTCCTTCGTGCCAAGAATCTTCGGGTAGGACAGGCCATCCTACTCACTGTTGTGAACACCCGTCGCCATGACTTGAGGATGATGATCACCATCCACCTCATTTAGAACTGGGGTGGGCCATGTATCAATGTGAAATGAACTTGTTATGTCAGCTCTCGTTTGTGAGTACTTGTCGTATATTACCGTACCTATATCTACTCATATCTAGGTACTATTGCTTGTGATGGACTGCAACTATTATTAACTGGTACCTAATGCTCTACTAGCTATGATTATTCCAATGTGTGATGTTTTATATGCTGTAGTGTGACATGGTAACTGTTATATATGATAGAGGCTGGTCTCTAAGACCTTGTACAATGCAAGGTGCTTAGGGATGTGCTTCCATTGTGTGATGTTTTGTACGTGCCAGGTTGTAGTATGAAATGCTAATTGTTCTATATGGTAGTGGCTGGTCTCTAATTGGACCGACATGTTGAACTATAGTATCAATGGTAGAGGCGTTTACAGCGCCACATCTAACAGTTCACATAATTAATTATCCAAAGATTAAGGTATGAAACCCTTGGTCCTACATAGCAACATTTCGTTCCAAAAATTAAGGTACTTCCACATTCAAACTAACTAATACTACAAATTCGAAGGAACTACTTAATACATTAACAACACATAGGGAAGTAGCCCTGGTCCAACGGCTTGATAAATGACGAACAAAAACTGAAAGAAGAAGGATCAGCCAAGAGCAGCACCATCAGCCTCCCAGCCTCACAACTTCAGCCACTGGTGAACTCAGGTTTTTTCACGCAAAACACACATGTGATGTTGGAGGCAAGAAAATAAATAGGCCAGGGTCTTGTCATGGCATCTAATCGCTCGAATTCTAGTACAAATGATGTTGTATAAAACATCCAAAATGAGAAAATTCATATGAGTTCTAGATCCATGTATACCATCAAGAAAAATGCTCGATTTTAATTCGGACACAAGACTTGGTGAAAAGCGTGCATATCAACAACATTGATATGTCATCTTTGCAAGCTTGGGTCGTTGACTTGTCTTGTGTTTCATGGCATGACAATAATTTTAACAATAAATAGACATGAAATTGACCCAAACTCATGTACAAAGTTATGCCATATGATGCATGGATTGATTCACACATAAATGACAAAATGCCAACTTTGTATAGAATTTGCGATCTTGAAATATTTCAGTGTAACTGAAACTGCAGATCAAATAATTCAGTGTGCATCGGTGTGTCTTGAAATTGTAGTAACGAAATATTTCAGTGCCTACCGGTGTGTACCGAAATATTTCAGTGTCTACCACTACAACATTACAAATTTTGCCTAGGGCGATGCCGAAATATTTCAGTGTCTACCGGTGTACCGAAATATTTCAAAGGTCCACCACTACAACATTACAAATTTTGCCTAGGGCAGTTCCGAAATATTTCAGTGCCTACCGGTGTGTACCGAAATATTTCAGTGTCTACCACTAGAACATTACTAATTTTTCCTAGGGTTCATATGATGCCTAGGGTTCACATACATCATAATTCATTCTCCAAATCCGTGTACTCAAATATTCATGCAATTCATTGAGATTAAAATGCCATCTAGCATTCCCTCTCTGAGCTATTACGATCAGTATCACCACGATGTAAGCACGAGCAGTAGGAAGATGAGGAGTGGGGAAGCTTACTCTAAACATAGCTACCGCCGCCGTTCAGACGAGGAGAGCGGCGAGGGAAGCGTGGAGAACGGCGGGGAAGCGAGGTCGCGACCACTGTCCTCCTCATCTTGCGCTTGAGTCTCCGGTGACTTCGGTTGGAGGCTGCACAATCTGCAACGACACCTCGTGCACGGTGGGTTCCTGATCCAGTGGATGCTCTACCACGGATCTGAACGCCCACCACCTCCGCTGGTCCACTCGCTGGGCGAATTGGCCTGCTCCATCGCCTGTGGGAGGATCTCGATCTTGTCAATCGGTTGTGCGGGCGGGGGCAAAGCTTTGCCCTCTCCTTCTTCGTCATATTCTTGAGAGTGGCCATTTCCGTCCGGTTCATCTCGCCTTGTGTTGTCAAACCAAGAACAGATCTCCCTCAACCTGGCCAACTTGACCTGAGTCGCCGCCGGCGATCTGCACGAATCGGTGTTCGTCGCCGCCATCAGCTCGATCTGCCGTGTAAGAGGGGGTGCGGGTGGGTGGGGGGTTGCCTGAGTGGAGCGATGTTGCAGCGGCAAGAAGGAGGAGATGACTGAGGTGGACTTGGAGGAGAGGGAGGAGATGGCCGCCGATGAGTAATTGTGGACTGTGAATCACCATGGCGGCGGTTATGCATTCGACGAGAGGGGCGGCGCGTGCAAATTTTCCTAGGACTAAACTGCCCCTAGATTAAAACGCGTCCCCACCTTGTCACGAGTACTGGCCCCACTCGTTTTAGTACTTTCGCTTACTTTCATCGGAGTACTATCCAGTACTTCGTATTTGTCTTCCGTTAGATCGACATCAACGAACGGTTCTAAAAAAGCCCAACCACTCTAAAACTTGTAATAATAGAATTAAGGGTTTTGCTGGAGCACACTATCACTCACACGGATGTCAGTTATGAATCGTGCATTTTACAATGGCATGCTTCTGTTTATGCGTCTCTTCTGATTCAGATATACGACTATGAAGTTCTTCCTCTTATACGACAATGGTATAATCATCCAACCTAACAACAATATGGTACCTGGTGATGTTCTTTTCACCCTCTCTGTTTTAGTGGTTAGACTTCCAATGAGACCCTCTTCTGTGACCATCTTGTATGCTTTAGTTGGTATTCAATCTGTATTACTGGAACAGTTCTGATCATTTTTTATTTTTGGTTGCTGCGTGATAATTATTTGACTTTGTTGTACAACTAGTTGTCTTTTTCACTTGTTTTGACCTTGTCACCATTAATTGTCTCCATCCTTATTCTTCATCTGTTTTGCTTGAAACAGTTATGTGGCAGGAAGAGGAGGAAGGTCGAGGATCAAAGAAGCGTGAGCTGCATTTAATTTCTAGCAGCTGCGTGTGTGGGAGCAAAAAGGGCATGTCTTAGAGAAAGCAAGTGCAGTATCTGTTAGCTGTGTTTTGAGTCAGTGACAAGTTATTCTGGGTACTGGATTAGATGTTAAATGGAACTGGATGATTTAAACAGACCTGTATGTTTGTGTTGCATCCCAACGTTCCACTGCCTGCTAATTATGTTTTTTTTGCTTTCTACTGTATTGTCCATTTGCAAATTCAGTCCTAGTTGGTGATGTTCCTGTGGTGGGAACATCTGCAGATCATATGAGGCATAGCATTTGTTGCCAGGAGTAACAAGAAGACAATTATGGAATTACAGTGCAACATAAACATTGAATGATTGCCTATGTGCAAAGCTTAGTTTTGAAGACAGTTTTGAACATCTCTGTAATCCCTCATGGTAAGATTTATGGTTCTGGCCTGGACGGTCTTAACAGGGCTCTTTGGATTTCTGTGCTTCTTTCAAGTTAAGGGTTAAAACTATCAACTCCAGCATTCTTTCTTTTACGAATGGCATGTATAGCTCCCATCCATTTTCCAGAACAGCAATGGATCCACAGCTTTCGAGCCAGGCTTGACCATTCTGTACTCAGTGGTATATATAGCTCCCCTGGTTTTACAAAGCAGAGAAGGATATTCTGTTCCTTTGTTGCAAAACAGAATTCCGTGTTTTATCATCATACCTTTCCTACATGCTGCTTGATCATACGAAAAGGGGAAACAAGAATATGCATGCTTCTGTGATGAAGTCATACTTACCATCTCTTGTTGTAACTTATCCCGCTCCTGGGTGGTAGTAACGCACTTTTCACTCAGCTTTACTACCATATTTTTCTACAAAACAGTAATAATATTGTTTCATGTCATTGGGTTCTTTATGGAACATAGGGAACCTAAGATAATGAAGCAATATAAGCTCCACTGCTGTCTCATCAAAAGATGTCATCATGATACTTATTTGAATAATCGACACATCTGTTGGGATGAACTTGCCGGTTCCAATTTTAAGTTCGAGGTTATTATGCTTTTACTTTAGATTATGAACATCTTCTGTTACCTGGCACATCCAAGGGAGAAACTGATGAAATTAACCCCAGTCTGTAAAAAAGGAGAACAGATCAGAACTGTAGTCCGTATGATCGAACACGCATAGACACATAATTTCTCTATCCAATCTAAGGCTATACGCTTGTGGAGTCTGAATCTAATATTTGACAGTCTCAATATGATAGCTCACTTCTGAATTTTATGCTTGTAGGTGGATCCACATCGGCTGATTCTGCAGGCTGTGAAAGACCACTTGTGGTTACCCGCATCCAGTCTTGAAATTCTAGGCCAATACTCCTCGTGTTGCTGGTTTGTAAAAACGTGCATTCTTGGATGGCTTCCCTGGGTTAACTGGTGGTCGTCAGAGTGTTACAGACTAATTGAACACATACACGTTGGTTCTTCTTTTTGTGTTTCGCAAATCCTGGACTCAGTTGTCTCTCACTCTCAACCTTGTTTGTCTATAACGACAAAGGGTGTTAGTATCAGTTTACTACACCCTCTTATCCATATTAATTGTCGCTGATTTAGTATAAAGTTGTACTAAATCAGCAACAATTAATATGGATCAGAGGGAGTACTTTATTTGTTTGATGGCAATATGGAAAATTACTTCTCCACTCTAGGACGGCTTTGGTTTTGGTTTTGAGGGAGGAGGATAGAAGCCCCCGCGTCGTCCTCCCCAGGGCGACTCGGGCGGCGGCGCATCTACCGACCGCAGCGGCCTCCCCCCCCCCCCTCCCCCGCCTTCCCTCCCCCTCGCCGCCGCTGTGACGCCCCCGATTCAATCGTACACTAATCATACACGCAAACGTGTACGATCAAGATCAGGGACTCACGGGAAGATATCACAACACAACTCTAGAAATAAAATAAGTCATACAAGCATCATAATACAAGCCAGGGGCCTCGAGGGCTCGAATACAAGTGCTCGATCATAGACGAGTCAGCGGAAGCAACAATATCTGAGTAGAGACATAAGTTAAACAAGATGCCATAAGATGGCTAGCACAAACTAGGATACAAATCGGAAGAGGCGCAGGCCTCCTGCCTGGGATCCTCCTAAACTACTCACAGTGCGTCGCCAGGCAGCACGTAGTAGTAGGCACCTCCGGGGTAGTCGCCATCGACGGTGGCGTCAGCTCCTGGGCTCCATCGTGCAGTCGCAGCAACCGAGTAGAGATAGGGGGAAAAGGGGGAACAAGGCAACCGTGAGTACTCATCCAAAGTACTCGCAAGCAAGGAGCTACACTACATATGCATGGATATATGTGTAAAGGGCCATATCAGTGGACTGAACTGCAGAAAGCCAGAATAAGAGGGGGATAGCTAGTCTTATCGAAGACTACGCTTCTGGTCACCTCCGTCTTGCAACAGGTAGAAGAGGGTAGGTTGAAGTCCTCCAAGTAGCATCGTATAGCATAATCCTACCCGGCGATCCTCCTCGTAACCACGAGAGAGAGCGACCACCGGGTTATCTCTCGCACTTGGAAGGGTGTGTTTTATTAAGTATCCGGTTCTAGTTGTCATAAGGTCAAGGTACAACTCCAAGTCGTCCTGTTACCAAGATCACGGCTATTCGAATAGATTAAACTTCACTGCGGTGCACCACATAACCCAACACGCTTGATCCCATTTGGCCGGACACACTTTCCTGGGTCATGCCCGGCTGCGGAAGATCAACACGTCGCAGCCCCACCTAGGCACAATAGAGAGGCCAGCACGCCGGTCTAAACCTAAGCGCCTGAAGTGCAGGCCCATCGCCCTGGCACACACTGCGTTCGCGTCTGTGGCCGGAAGCAGACCTAGCCTAGTGGCGTTCGGTCCAATCCGGCGCACGCCCGCTCGATCGCTGGCGTCACGAAGTGCCGGTGATACCACGGCCGGGATACCCATAACTACTCCCGCGTAGATGGTTAGTGCGTATAAGCTCGTAGCCAACTCAGATCAAATACCCAGATCTCGTTAAACGTGTTAAGTATCTGCGAACGCCGACCAGGGCCAGGCCCACCTCTCTCCTAGGTGGTCTCAACCTGCCCTGCCGCTCCGCCACAAAGTATCAGTTGGGGGCCATCGGGAACCCAGGCCCACCTCTACCGGGATGGAGCCACCTGTCCTTTCAAATTTCCATCTCCGAACAAGTATCACGAGTAATGTAATAGTGTAAAGTATATAGTATATGCCCGTGATCACCTCCCGAAGTGATCACAGCCCAAAGAGTATAGCATGGCGAGACGGACAAGAGTGTAGGGCCATGATGGAACACTAGCATCCTATACTAAGCGATGGGATAGCGGTAAAGGTAACAACGATAGTAGCAAGGGCAGGCTATGCAAAGAAGATAGGATTAATCGAAAGCAAGAACATGCTACACTACTCTAATGCAAGCGGTATAGAGAAGAGTAGGCCATATCCTGGTGATCAAAGGGGGCTTGCCTGGTTGTTCGGACAAGGAGGGTCATTCGTCGGCGTGGTCGAACACAGGGCATCAGCAGCGATCTCGGGGTCTACCGGAGAGAAGAGGGGGAAGAAACAGTAAATACACGCAAACATATGCATAACAAGACAATAAAGCGGAGCTAGAAGTGTTCTAACGCAGCGCTAGGCGGTACTGTTGAAGAGGGAAAACATCCGGAAAAGTATTCCCGGTTCCGGCGTCATCGAACAGATGAACCGGAAGGGAAAAGTTGCATGTTTGCTATGCTAGGGATGTGTGGTGGACGAACGAACTGCGTATCCGGATTCGTCTCTTCGTTTTGAGCAACTTTTGTGTATAAAGTATTTTCATCCGACATACGGATTATTTATATTATTTTCCCAAATTTTAAATGATTTTCTAGAATTCTAATAATTCAAATTAAAAGCAAAATATACTTTTGTCACCTGGTGCTTCTCTAGCCCATTTGTATGACAATGGGGCCAGTGGGGTTGGGTTGACCCAGTCAAAGGTTGACAGGTCAATATATGAATAGTAGAAATGGGTCCCGTGTGTCATTCCCTTTACTTTAATTAGATGATTTTAGTTGTTTTATTTAGGCAGTTGGGCCCGGCGTCACTGACTACTAGTAGTAGGATAGCACTAACAGTAATCTAGTTAGGTCATATGGTAATGGCACTAGCCAAACACATTGTGTGGCTGTACGTGAAGCTCACGCACAAGCACATACATAATCTGCTGGCGGCCATGGCCAAGCATCATCAGCAGCACCTAGCAGCAGTATTTGAGCAGCAGCGGCATGAGCAGCAGTCACGCAGTAGCAGGCACGCACAGCAGTGTCTATCAGCAGCAGCGACAACGACGCAAGGAGCAGCACAGCAGCGAAGTAGCGCCGGCGACGACGGGCGCGGCGGTGGCGCGGCCACGCGTGGGTGGGCGTGCGCAGGGGCACGACCAGGAAGGCAATGGCGCGGCGAGCACGCGACGAGCAGCGGCAGATAGCAACTGTAGTTGTAGCCGGTGTTCTCACACTCTCTCGTCGCTCTGAAACTGCAGCGTTTTCTTCTCTTCTACCTATTTGCTGTTACAGCAACACGTTCTTTCTGGCCTACCGGCCACGTTTGAGCTAATGGCCGCACCATTCCATGGGATTGAACACTGCAACACTAGCTACTACATGCAGAAAACAAAGACTACGAGCACGTACAAGAATGACTCCTTGTACATATTTATTCTGTCGAAACTGAAAAAAAATCGACACTTGGGTTAACTGAAGAAGGAAGCAGCACGATTCAATGTCTAACAGCAGCGGCTGTGGCACTGGCAGTAGCGACGGGAGCAATAGGGGCCACGGCAGTGGCGGCTACAGGCGCGCGCAGCAGCAGCTGTTGCAAGGCAGCGGGCGGGGCGCGGCCGTGGGCAGGCGCACACGCGCGAGGGGCGAACTGGGGCGGCCAGAGACGCGGGGAAAAAGCACGGCCACGACGAGCTCGTGGCCATGGCGGACGATGGCTTCGGCCTCGAACAGAGAGACGAATACGACGGCGGATCCGCACGGGAAGGAGAGGGGAATGGTTGGGTGCCTCACCGAGGAGGCACACGATGGCCCGTTGGTGGCTTAGGAGCAGCAGGACGGCGACAATCGTCGCGGACGCGCCGGTGACCGTAGGTTGAAGACGACGACGAATCCGGCGATGTAGGGGCTCCCACCAAGCACTCGAGGGTGTGCACGACGCAGCAGACGACGACGGAGCTGATGGTCCAGCTCCTAGGCGCCAGGGTCGACGGTGGCCGCGTGGACGAGTCGAGGCATGGCGATGGCGGCGCGGTTGCGAGCGGAGGGAGAGGAGGGCGACGCGAGGGGAATGGGGAGGGGCCGGCTAGGGTTCCAGACGCAGTGGGTAGATATAGGCAGGGGGAACGCCGGAGGGCCGTCGGATGGCCGCCACGGCGACGGCCGGTGCAGTGGCAGGCATCGGCACTGCCCACGATCCCCCCCTGTGAACAGGGGGAGGGGGAGGCAGTGCGCTTGGGCCGGCCTGGTGGTTAGGTGGGCCAAGTGGCCGAGGGGGAGGGGGTTGTCTCGTTTTTTTTGTTTAATTACTTTTTGTTATTTACCTTTCACTGTTTTAATTAATTTCCACAATACTTTAGTTTAGTTAAAATACAAAAGTAGTTTCTAAATTAGTATTACTATTTATACCTCTGGCACAAAAAGTTTCACTCACAACTAAAATAGTTTAATAGTCTATAAATTAAGAAAGGCATTTATTTAATTGTTTAAGCTATTGTTTTATTTATTTTAGAGCTTGTATACACTTTATCAAAGTTTGGTTTCTTCACCACAATTACCTATGCAATATTTGGTTCACTTCGAACATTTTAGTTTTAATATTTGAAAACTTTTATTGTTTGCTTGATTTGAATTTTGAATTAGAATCGGTTTCAACCTAACGCGAGATTAGCAACCATAACCGAGGTGACGTGGCATCGTTACCGTGGGATTACTGTAGCTTAATTATCCGGGCGTCACAGCCGCCCGTCAGCCTCCAGGCAAAGCCCTTGAGATCCGGCGTGGCGAGCCATGGCCGCCGGAGCGGCTCGTATCTTGAGGGGGCTCGTGTGGCGGCGGCGGTGGCGCTCCTCAGCCTTGCGCCGTTCGTGCTCGGCGCGGTGGGGAGGGCGCCGGTCCTCGCGGCGGGTTGGTGATGTGCTCCCGTGCCTCGCTTCCTCCTCCGCTTTCGGGATGGGCGGCCTTGGCTGGCCCTTCCGGTGGGAGCTTTCGGCCTTGTGGCGCTTTCGAAGCGGCTTATGGCGTGCCAGCGTGGGGTGGCAGCGCGCGGTGCGTGGGCGGGCGCAGCCAGGTGGTGCTGGTACGGCGAGGAGTGTGGCGGCGCGTGCGGCCTTGCTGCCCCTCGTCGGGATCTGGCAGGGACGGAATGGCGGTTGGCGGCGCTCCGCGGCTACTGGCGCGTGGATCCGGCGAGTGTGGACTCAGACGGCGGCTACTGGCTGCTCGCCAGGCCTCTCTTAGCGGTGATGCGGCTGTAGTTGGTTGCTTTGGCTTCGGCCCAGCAGCCCTGCTCGGCGGGTTGGGGCGGGGTGGCGCCCCCATCCCCCCCTCCCAGTGTGGTGCTAAGGTGCTCACCTCCCCTCTCGGGGCCTGCTGCTGCGGTCGGAGGTGTGCCAGGTCTTTGGATTTTGAGGTGATGCGGCCGTGCCTGGCTCCAGGTGAAAACCTTGCAAAACTTTGGTTGATGCAAGTAACGGCGGCGCCATTTTGGTGTCGTTCTCCTCCCAGGGGCATTGCTGAGGAGTCCAGTTCACTCCAATCCCTCGAGTCTGGTATCTCCGGGCGTAAGCCCAAGGTCTAGTTTTGCTAGATCGGGCGACGACGGCGCCTGTGGCGTCGCTACCTCCTTGGAGGCGTTGTCTTGGAGACCATGACTTTGGCGGTAACTGATGACCCATGGGGGCGGCGGCGGAGTGTGGCGGATGTTGGTCGTGCTGCGGCCGGATAAGGGGTCGACGGTGGTTTTGTGGTGGATGCATGGTGTGGTGGTGGATCGGCTTTGGTCACGTGCAGCGGCGGGCTGCAGTGCCCATTGCTCTGTGGTGGTGCAGGGAGCAGCTAATCACAGTCTACCAGAGCTCTCGGAGGTGGTCTACTTACTTGGGCGAAAGCCACTGCTCCTGTCGGAGCCGGCGATGGTGACGCCCGCGGGTGCCGCTTACCTCCTTGGAGGCATCGCTGTCATGGTGACTTCCCCTTCGAGGCTCCTGTGGAAACTCAGGTTCCTGGTCCGTCCGAAACGGCCGATGGTTGCGCTCTTCGCATCGTATTCCTTCTTGAAGGCATCAGCCTGGTGGATTGTGTGGTGGCTGCTCACTGCGGGTTGGACGGTGGTGGTGGTGTGGCCGGCTGGCGCTGGTGTGCACGGCGAAGCGATCCGGGTGTAGACTCGGCTCCTTGATGCCCTTCGGCTTCGCCGGCGGTGCCGCTGTTGTGATGTAGACTCGGCTGCGTGTGACTCTTCGTCCGGGTGTGGACTCGGTCGCTCGTTGCCCTTCGGCTGCACCAATAGCCTTGAGGCATCATGGATGGTCTCGGTTGATTGGAGCTCTTCGTCTACGGTGGTGGTGTTCCCGTGTGGTCCAGGTTGGTAATGGTTGCTCAAGACCCTCTCATGGCTACTGTTGTGTTGCGGCGAGCTTCGTGCTCTTGGTGTTGTCTCGACTCATCTTTGCTCAAGGATGGCGCAAGATCTCAAACTGCTAATCGTTCCGCTTTTCTGTGGCGGAGCCCCAGTCAAGGTTCGTGTCTGGGATGACACTCGTTGATTGTGGTTGTTCCTGAGTTGTGCCATGGGGCCGGTTTGCCCGCCGATGCGCTCGGCTGTTTGCAATGTCCTGATATTGTCTCTCGACGACACCCCTCTTCTACTTGTACCTCTCATGGCGATGGTCCTATGTCTGCCAGCCTGGTCGTGCCTTGTACGGTTTTCGGCCCGATTTCCCTTATAAACTGGATTAATTTGTTAAGGTTTTCGATTCGGTTTTCCTTATAAACTGGATCACTATTCTGGCATTTGGCCACTTTGAGTAATATATTCAGGTGGGAAAACTCCCCCCCCCCCCCCCGGTGATTCTAAAAAAAAAGAACTTCTCCACTCTATAAGAGAGATGGTTTTAGTATGAACTGGACTGCATGAACCCGAAGTTAGAAATATGAATCCAGTGGTTGATTGCAAATTACTCCGTTCATTTCTTTGCTCTTCCGCTGTCCACATGCCTTTGCGTGAGATGGAAGGTACATCCTCTGAGTTCGTATTTCCATCCAGAAGTGTTTGATAGTTATGTTTTGTTTCATATCAACCATAATAGTAGCAGCCTCGGAAGTGGTACTAGGCGATATTTCTGCAATCTTGCCACTAGGAGACTTTGACGAGTGTTTGCCCAGTTTAGTAGTGCATGAACATTGTGTTTTTCTCTCCAGTTTGTAGGTTTGTGGCTGGTCTCTACTGATTTTGTATGTCTGATGACTTGCTCCTTTTCGCCATGATATTATCTTTTACTCCCTTCGTCCCATAATGTAAGACGTTTTTTGGCGCACTAGTGCCCAAAAAACGTCTTACACTATGGGACGGAGAGAGTAATATTTATTTAACAGAGCTCATGGTTCTCGTGTTGATTATACTCCTGGTTAGAATATTTAAGTATATAAATGTTGTTTGGTCAGCATTGTAAGGTGATTAAAATTAGATCAGACCCTGACTACATGGAAGACCAAAACTTCCATTGAGTAGGAAGTTGACCAAAACTTTCTTAACCAAATAATGGCCGAAAACGAAAGCTCTATAGTTAATTCCAACTAATGCCATCTCTGTACAACGTCACACTTAAGATTTATCCATAGCATTGACCACCTGCACCATTCCCCCGGTTATTATTTGAAGATCATCACATGGTAGTTCATTATTTCTCTGCTTGATGTATTTGTGTTATCTATGCAGTGTGCACTTGCTTATGTTCATCAAGCATCGTATGGAAGCATTTAGCATTAACAAAAAAACTTCACTGTGCAACCACTGTAGAAAAAATATTTTATACCACTCTCAATAGTACTGTAATAAACTTTCAGTTTTTTTTCTACCAGCTTCAGGAAAAATGTGTCTGCTGTTCTAAAATGTCTGAAATGTTTTCTTTGACCTTGAATTCCATGTTGAATAGCCAACTCAGTAACCAAATTAAAATAACAAGTCTGTTGATCTAATACAACCACTACCAGTGACGGGTTGTTAAACTATTGTCATATCCTTATCTGTAGTTGACTTTGACTTAAGCTTTGAATCAGTGGCTATTGATAAGCAGCCATCCCCAGTTAGCAGAGGAAAATAAGAACTGAGGTTCAAGTACATCATTAGCAGTGGCCTCCTAATCTGCTTCTATAAGGTTTTCTGGAGATTTGCCTCACTCTAACCAAAGCCATGGCCTCCAAACAGATGGTTCATATGAACCAAGGACAAGGGAAAGAAGTTACGCTCGCAACTCCGGTATTCAGGGATCCTATTCTTTGACACTTGGCTTCTCAAAACTGTCCATTAGGAACTTGTTCATAATATAGTTTATTTTGCGGGAATTCATAATATGACTATATATCTGAAATTCAAAAGAAAAAATGAGGAAGCTATAAAACATGCTATTTAGCTGAAGACTACTAGATTTTCTGAAGACAGTTCAAATTGACTGCAGAACGCTCAGCAGAACAGGATGAAGCTGCTGATAGAAAGAGCCATCATAGACTTCAGCAGCAGCACCTTGTTACCTGTGTTAGAATAGAGTACGTAGGGATAGATGATGATGTTTAAATCGTTTCTGTTTCTATCTCTTCTTCTGTTCTTCTTCTCCAAGTTGTATCGATCCCTCATTGTAATCTGGAAGAATCCTAGTGATATTCCAAACCTTGTAAGCCACGGCAACTATTCTATAAATACACATGCGGCCTGAGCAAAGGGTTCAACGCTTCCTATCAAATCTTACATGGTCATCAGAGCCCTTCCTCTTGTACGTCTAGCCTTCCTGAGAGATCGATCTAGTTGATCGAGAGAGAAAACTGAAACCTATCCAGAGAGACTCGTCGAGTGAGAATTATGTCAGGCACCAACGCCAGCACCGCTGCTTCCACCATCGCCGCCACCAACACCGCCCTGATTGGATCCACCATGAACACCTTGTCCACCCAATCTGCGCCTTCCATCTATGCATCTTCTTCCACCTCCAGCAGCGCCTCCTCTCTCGGGTCTCCTCCATCTGAGAAGCTCACGAGGACAAATTTCCTCCTCTGGAAGGCCATCGTGCTACCCCAAATCAAGGGAGCACAGATGGAACACTTCCTTGACGCCGCAAGCCCGGCGCCCCCTCCTACCATCACCATCACCAAAGAAGGAAAGGAGGAGCAGGTCTTCAACTATGCCCGGTCGATCTGGTACGCCCAGCAGCAACAGGTACAAGGATACCTTATGGGGTCTCTTTCACGAGAGGTTCTTGCGCAGGTCGCTACTCTTCAGACGCCGACTGAGGTGTGGAGTGCCATCCACGCCTCCTTCGCTGCCCAGACGCAAGCGCAGATCGTCAACACCCGCATCGCCCTCGCCAATCTTCACAAAGGAGGCATGGGCATGCCCGATTATCTGGCGAAGATCAAGGCCTTCGCCGATGAGATCGCCTGCACTGGTGATCCCCTCTCTGAAGGAGAGATAACCTCCTATGTGCTCAAAGGGCTGGACATCGAGTATAACCCGGTGATCTCAGCCCTGGCTGCACGTATCGAACCGGTGACCGTCCAGGAGCTCTACAACCAGCTGCTAAGCTTTGAAGCTCGTATGAATCTTCTACAAGGTAATAATATCCGCCAGTCATCGGTTAATTCCCTCACACGTGGTCGCGGCACTGGAGGCCGAGGCCGTGGTCACCGCGGTCACCAGCAGGGACGCGACGTGGCAACAGCAACAACAGCGGGTGTGGGCGCGCCAACAACACTGGCCCACGTCTCTCCGACGCCTCCTACTACAACACCAGGCCACGGTGCCAGCTTTGCAAGAAGTCAGGGCATGAGGTGAAAGATTGCTGGCATCGATATGATGAAGATTTCGTGCCCGAGGAGCGCCACATTGCTGCAGCCATCAGGGAGCAAGAAGAAGCTGGGGACACCGTCTGGTATGCTGACTCCGGAGCCACAGATCACGTCACCAGTGAGCTGGAGAAGCTTGCAAGCCGAGAGAGATACTATGGCAATGAGCAAATAAACACTGCCGCAAGTGGAGGAGGTATGGACATATGTCATATTGGTCAATCTTCCATTAATTTCCCTAATTCTAAACGTGATCTTCTTCTAAAAGTTGTTCTTCATGTCCCTCAAGCCAACAAAAACCTTGCTTCCATGTCTCGGTTGTCAGCTGATAATAATGTCTTTTTTGAAACTCATCCAAGTATTTTTTTTCATTAAGGATCGGGCAACGAGGGAGCTCCTCCATCACGGTAGATGCGTCGGTGGTCTATATCCTATCACATCAAGAGCTTTTAACCGCAAGCATCATCGTCAAGTCTACTCTGTCGTCAAACCATCCTTAGAGAGGTGGCATCAAAGATTAGGTCATCCTTCCTTAAAAATAGTTGATCAAGTAGTGAATAAAGGCAATCTTCAATTGTCTAGTAGTGAGAATAAAGAGTCTGTTTGTGATGCTTGCCAATGTGCCAAGAGTCATCAACTCCCCTATCCTAAGTCAAATAGTGTGGCTCATGCTCCGTTGGAACTAATATTCAGTGATGTATGGGGTCATGCCAGAGATTCCTTTGGAAGAGAAAAATATTATGTTAGCTTCATTGATGATTATTGTAAGTTTACATGGATATACTTGCTTAAGTTCAAATTCGAAGTCTTTTCTGTCTTCCAAGAATTCCAAAAACTTGTTGAGCGTCAATTTGACAAGAAAATTATTGCAGTCAGAGTGACTGGGGAGGAGAGTATGAGAGACTCAACTCTTTCTTTCGGAGCATAAGCATTGAGCATCATGTTTCGTGTCCTCATGCACACCAACAGAACGGTTCTGCCGAACGCAAACACCATCATATCGTTGAAGTAGGCCTTTCCCTTCTTGCTCATGCATCTATGCCTCTTAAGTATTGGGATGAAGCGTTTATTGCTGCCACTTATCTTATCAATCGTTTGCCTAGTAAGGTTATTGGGAACACAACTCCCTTAGAAAGATTGTTTCATCAAAAGCCAGATTATAATTCTCTCAAAGTTTTTGGATGTGCATGTTATCCTAATCTCCGCCCATATAATCGCCACAAACTTGAGTTTGGCTCCACTCAATGTGTTTTCCTTGGCTGTAGCAATCTTCATAAGGGTTACAATTGTCTAGAAAACTCAACTGGACGCATCTACATCTCTAGGGATGTGATCTTTGATGAAACCATTTTTCCTTTCGCCAAACTTCATCCAAATGCCGGAGCCCTTCTTCGAGCAGAAATTTCTCTTCTCTCGGATCCTTTGTTACGTACTGATCACGGGGGAGAATTAATAGAACATGATCATGTGACTAGTCCAAAAGAAAATTCAGATGCTAATGAAAAAAATGCAGTTTTTGGCTATGATTTTATGTGTGCAGAAGAGGATGAAAATAGCGCTGGATCCGATGCTGATCCTGTGCAGAACTGCAGTGCCAGGGAAGGTGCGTGATCCCAGGTTGATAGCCGCGCATGATCCGAGGCTGACAGCCCAGTCATCCGGCGCGCAGCGGCATCTCCCGCGTCTCCCGTAGCGCCACATGGCGGGGCCAGCCCACCCGCCGATCCAGTGGCCGACTAAGATTCGGACGTGGACCCAGACAGCGCGGGGCGCAGCTCATCCGCGCGCACTTCACGGGAACCGGTGCGTTCCGTGGCCGACAGCCCGACCGAAGCGGGGCCCATCAACAGCGCCATGCGGAGCCCTGCTGCTGGGGCGTCTGGCGCGAGGTGAATCTCGCCGGATCCGGTGCCTTCCTTGGATCTGGAGCCCTGTGGCGCGGCAGTCCAGGACGATTTGGCTGGATCCTCTGTGGCTGGTTCTGGAGATGAGGAAACTACAACAGCCTCTACACATGTATCATCCGAGATACCTCAGTGCCACACCAGATGAAAATCTGGACTATCCAAACCCAAGGTATACAAGGACGGTACAGTAAGGTATGATCCTCGCAAGTTTGCTTTTCTCACTAGTTCAGGTGAACCTATTCATTTAGCCGAAGCCCTTGCTCACAAAGAATGGAAAGGGGCTATGGACAACGAATATCAAGCACTCATGGAAAATAAAACGTGGCATCTTGTACCACCAAGAAAGGGAAATAATTTGATTGATTGCAAATGGGTTTATAGGATTAAAAGAAAGTCTGATGGAAGTATAGATAGATACAAGGCCAGATTGGTTGCAAAAGGGTTTAAGCAAAGGTTTGGAATTGATTATGAGGATACCTTTAGCCCTGTTGTTAAGGCAGCTACTATTTGACTTGTCTTGTCTATTGCTATTTCCAGATGGTGGAGTTTGCATCAGCTAGACGTTCAGAATGCGTTTCTCCATGGTGTTCTTGAGTAAGAAGTGTTCATGCGGCAACCACCAGGGTATGAAAACAAAAGCACACCTCATTTTGTCTGCAAGTTGGACAAAGCTTTGTATGGCTTAAAACAGGCCCCAAGAGCCTGGTACTCCAGGTTGAGTACTCAGTTACAACAACTTGGGTTTATTCCAAGCAAGGCAGATACCTCATTATTCTTTTATCATAAAGGCAACATCTCTATGTTTGTTCTTGTCTATGTTGATGATATAATTGTTGCTAGTTCCAGTTCAGAAGCTACTAACTCCCTTCTTCGTGACCTTAATGTGGAGTTTGCACTCAAGGATTTGGGTAATCTTCATTATTTTCTTGGTATAGAGGTAAGACAGATCAAGGATGGAATACTTCTTACACAAGAGAAATACACCACAGATATCCTAAGAAGGGTAGGACTGGAACATTGCAAACCGGTAAGTACACCACTCTCCACTTCTGAGAAACTTACAGTTGAAGGGGGTGAATTACTTGGACCGAATGATGCAACAAACTGTAGGAGTGTTGTTGGTGCTCTACAATACTTAACATTGACTAGACCTGATATTTCATATTCTGTCAACAAGGTATGTCAGTTTTTACATGCACCAAGTACAGTTCATTGGACTGTAGTAAAGAGAATTCTGAGGTATCTAAAGTTTACAATGGGACTTGGAATCAAGATTGTTAAGTCACCATCCATGCTAGTTAGTGCATACTCAGATGCTGACTGGGCAGGGTGCCCTGATGATAGAAGGTCCACAGGTGGTTTTGTTGTGTTTCTGGGATCAAACCTTGTGTCATGGAGTGCTAGGAAACATGCTACTGTGTCAAGGTCAAGCACTGAAGCAGAATACAAAGCTCTTGCTAATGCAACTGCTGAAATCATGTGGATCCAGACTCTTCTATACGAGTTGGGAATTAAGGCTCCACAAGCTGCAAGGTTATGGTGTGACAACATTGGTGCTACTTATCTTTCTGCAAATCCGGTGTTCCATGCACGTACAAAACACGTAGAGGTTGATTTTCATTTTGTGAGAGAAAGAGTAGCACGAAAGCTACTTGATATCAAATTTATTCCCACAGGAGATCAACTGGCTGATGGCTTCACTAAACCACTTACCATGAGGAGACTAAATGAGTTCAAGTACAACCTAAACCTAGAGAAATTTTCATAGGTTTGGATTGAGGGAGGATGTTAGAATAGAGTACGTAGGGATAGATGATGATGTTTAAATCGTTTCTGTTTCTATCTCTTCTTCTGTTCTTCTTCTCCAAGTTGTATCGATCCCTCGTTGTAATCTGGAAGAATCCTAGCGATATTCTAAACCTTGTAAGCCACGGCAACTATTCTATAAATACACATGCAGCCCGAGCAAAGGGTTCAATGCTTCCTATCAAATCTTACAACCTGACAAGATGGTGATCGCGGACTTGGGCTGTTCCTCTGGCCCAAACGTGCTGGCACTGGTGTCGGTCGCTGTCGAGGCGATTCATGGTTACTGTCTTCAGTTCCAGCAGGCACCACCGGAACTGTGTGTGTTCCTCAACGACCTGCCTGACAACGACTTCAGCACGGTGGTGAAGAGCCTCGTCACACTCCGTCGAATCAACGACCCTGTGGTCGTGACGGGTGTCGCACCAGGATCCTTTTATGAGAGGCTCTTCACTAGTAGCTCCGTGCATCTTGTGTGCTCGTCCAGTAGCCTGCACTGGCTCTCAAAGGTATGAGTGTGACACTGCCCGATGGATCGATCCATTGCATTAACTTGCCAATTTTCTAATCAAAGCCTTTATCTTCACAGGCTCCTGAAGTTCTAACAAGGAACCAGATCCCGGCTTACTACATCAATGAGCATGCTAGGTGTGAAAAACTCCCTATG
Organism: Aegilops bicornis; assembly: GCA_021605145.1. Lineage (NCBI taxonomy): Eukaryota > Viridiplantae > Streptophyta > Magnoliopsida > Poales > Poaceae > Aegilops > Aegilops bicornis. The sequence continues at coordinate 786,581,944 of CM038671.1, read as the reverse complement.
GTCCTTGAAGCCCATGCACAACAGTTCAGGAAGGATTTCAGACATTTCCTGGAACTGAGAGCCAAAGAATTAGTCACAGGAGGGCAGATGGTTGTTTCCATTATAGGAAGGCATTCAGATGGCATCGCCCCCTTTCACATCTGGGACATTCTTGCTCAGGTTCTAAGTATTATGGCCTCAGAGGTACGTTTTGTTAGTTTTTCTAGCATCGAGTTTTATCGTTTACCTGCGAAGGCATGAGTAATTGATCTTTCACGGTGATCGACAGGGTGTAATCGACAAGGCAAAGTTTGATTCTTTCTACGTGCCAGTCTATGGGCCTTCAAAGGAAGATTTAAGGGAGATCATCCAAGAAGAGGGTTCCTTTTCCATCAAGGAGTTTCTGGTACATAACTTTTTAAGTGACCCCAAGCTGGATCGCAAACCAGATAAGAGCTGTGTACGAACAGATAGTCGTGCAACATTTTGGGGATGTGATGGACGAATTCGTGAGGATCGCGGAGCAGCGCTGGAGCCTGGACGGAAGCTTGCTGCAGGAAGAGCATGCTGGATTAGCTATGCTGACTCTGTCGGTCGCCAAGGCATGATAGATTGATGATCATGGCCGGTGGTGTGACTGCTTTGCATTTTTCAGAGGTACCCCACATTTGAATGAGACTGAGCCGTTGATTTCTTCAAGAAAACAATGTCAACAGTTTCCTTTGCTCTTGTTACTCGGGATGCTGAGTTGGTGGCCGGTTTACAAGGCACCAACATGTTCACACTTCATTAATCGATTTACATATTGGAGTGGGCTTTATTGTGTCATACTATGTGATTGCTTCTCTTCTATGTTTATGAATTTTATACATCTGTATTATTCTGTCATTCCAATAGACTATTTTATATATTGTAAAAATGTGTGACTCATTTGTCCAAGTACATGTTTCACGCCCTTATTCTAGCTCTCAGTTATCGCTCCAGCTCGTTTTTTCATCGTCAGAACTCGACGTGTTCTTTACACATTTGACCTTAATTCAGGTCCGTGGCTCTCACTGTATTCTTATTTTTGTCCTTAATCATTCTCCTGACTGTTCCATCAGCACAACTACTACGGTACAGTTCTGCATAGTGATCAGGGTCAGCGCACTGTTTGGGCGATGCTCGCAAGGTGCTCGAACAGATGCCAGAGAGTAAGAACCTGAAGATGCTCTTCAGGTAATTGAAAGCTTTCACCATGGGTAGTGCGGGAGGTGGTGGCAAACTAGGTAGTGCCTGGTGTCTCACCATGTTGACTTGGAGATGACTTGTGCTAACACTAGTCTCGATTGCCGTCGAGACCATCATCAGCCACTGCCTTCAGTTCCTGCATCCACCACCAAAAGTGTGTTGCTCCTCTGTGACCTTCCGGACAATGCTTCAAAGCGACGGTGGCCACACTCTCTCAAATAACAAGAAGTATGTTTTTGTGACTGGTGTCACACCAGGGTCGTTTACGAGAGGCTCCTCACTAGTGGTTCGGTGCATCTTGTTGCTCATCCAACAGCCTGCATTGGCTCTCAAATGGTGTGAACTATCACCCATCGATGGATTTATCCATTGCATTACTTGTCGATTTTCTAAGGAAAACCTTATCTTTAGAGTCTCTCAAGGATCTGACGACAAACCAAATTCTTGCTTATGGCATGGATGAGCATGCCAGGTGTGCTCCCTATGGACAGTGAGGCTTATTATGCGTAGCAGTTTAGGAATGATTTCACGCTTCATGAAAGATTTCCCGTACCAGTAGCCATTTAATTTAAATGGAATGGGTAGCATAAGCATTTTTATCGTCTGCCAACGAAAATGGGACTGTTTGACCTTTTGATATGAGTGACAGGATGTGATTGATAAAGAAAAGTTTGATTCTTTCTACTTGTCGATGTATGAACTGTTGGCTTTTGATCGTTGCTAGATCAAAAATCACCCAGGAGCTCACACGTACATGCAAAGCTAGCTAGCTAGCAACCAAACCAGGCAAGCTGCTGGATCGTGTCTAGCCGGCGACTTGCGTATCTCCGTATGCCTTGCCGTAGCTTCCGTACGTGAGCGAGCACTTCGGTGCCTTCGGCTGAACTCGTGCGTAACGTGACGATGGGAAAACACAGATCGATATGATGGCCAAAGGCTCTTGTCGAGCCTTGTATACTTTTTTATTGCTTCTGATTTTCTTCGTTGTGTTACAAAGGTGCAGGGTAGATACATATATATACTAGGCTATACCTAGCAATACTAGTCCTACACGGTAACTACCTCCAAGCCCGTACCGGACAAGGAGTACTAAGTCATGTTTAATTCTAACATTCACCCCCTTAAACATGACATACTCTTTTCTGCGACCTGGATTCCAAACACGATTGCTCGTATGCTTTACCTTTGGCATTGCCTTCGCCGTTTCTCGTAGCATCTGAGGGATCGTCTTTGCTGTCGTCGGCTCGTCCGTAGCTTGACGCCAACGCTCCTCCTTGATCGCGTCTTCAACCTTCACCAGTTCTTCGGTGCTTGATAAACTGTCATTTGGACCATCGAGGGGTCTTTTGAACCCGAGCGAGACCAATCTTTTGTCTAACTTTGAGTTCCAAGCTCGTGGCGCTTGCTTCCGTGAAAGTGCCTTCTTGAGCTTGTACACTTTTCCTTCTTCTCCTTTCTTCTCGTAGCCGCGGGGTTGTTCCACGTACACTTCTTCTTTGAGGTCTCCGTTGAGGAAAGCGGATTTGACATCCATATGATGATCCTTCCAATCCTCTTGTGCTGCCAAAGCTAGGAGCACTCTCACCGTCTCGATTCGAGCAACCGTGCAAACACCTCCTCATAGTCAACTCCTTGACGTTGTCGTAGCCCTTTGCAACGAAGTCTTTCCTTGTGCTTCACAATGGCACCCTTCGTGTCCTTCTTCAACTTGTAAACCCACTTCAAACCTATGGCCTTTTGGTTCGGAGGTCGGGTTACCAAAGTCCACGTGCCATTGCTCTCAATCGCCTTCATCTCCTCATCCATGGCGTGCATCCAACTTGAACTTTTGCTCGCCTCTACGAAGTTCGCCGGCTCCTCAACTCCGAGTAAGCACAAATCGGAGTACTCGAGTGTAACTGGCTTTGCGTACTTGTAGACTTTCTTGAGGGGCTTGTAGCGACGAGTCCCGGAAGAATCCGTCGTGGCTTGCGAAGGCGACACAAATTGTGTCGGTGTCGATGCACTTGAGGAAGATGGCGAGTCTCGGGCGTGGTAGATGCCGGTCGTTGGCATCCGCATCGTTGACATCCACGTCGTTAGGCGTAGTCGTCGTGACCGTGACCATCATCTTGATTGTCGCCGTCACTATGCGCCTCATTGTCGATGTCGCCGCCGAGATCTCCGCTTCGTGTCGCGGCGTCGTTGTCGCTATCACCTTGCGACCCATGCGCTTCGTCGTCGGTGTCGGCACCATGGTGATCACTACCATTGCGGTCACCTTGGTTGTGCGTCTTGCCAACCACCTGGATGTCTTCCCTTGCATCATCATCAGCTGGAAATTCAACTGTGAATATGTTACCATTTGGAGCATCATCGGCTGCTGTGCTCCAATTCCACGCTTGGTTTTCTTCAAACACAACGTCGCGTGAAATCCGTAGACGCTTGGTTTGTGGATCGTAGAAGCGGTATGCCTTGGTGCCGGAACTCCTCTCGTATCCGATGAACACCATCTTGGTGCTTCGATCAGCAAGCTTTGAGAGATGCGGCTCCGCCGTCTTCACATGCGCCACGCACCCAAACGTCCGTAGATGAGACACATTCGGCTTCCGTCCGTAAATTGCTTCATACGGAGTCTTGCCGATCACCGCCTTCGTTGGAGCCCGATTGAGAAGATAGACCGCCGTCGAGACAGCTTCTCCCCAAAATGTCCCCGGCAAGTTCTTGCTCTTGAGTAAACTTCTCGCCATGTCAACGACGGTTCGATTGCGCCTTTCAGCAACCCCGTTCTGCTGCGGCGTATAAGATGCAGTGAGGAACCTTTTTATGCCAATCTTCTCGCAGTAGTCGTTGAACTCGTTTGACGTAAACTCGCCGCCGCGATCTGTCCGTGAGAGCACGAACCTTCAGCTTGTGTTCCATCTCCGTTGCAGCCTTCAGCTTCTTGAACGCTTCAAACGCCTCATCTTTAGATCGTAGGAGAACGACCCACATGTATCTCGAGTAGTCATCTACCACAAGGAAGAAGTACTTCTTTCCTCCGTGAGTTGCTGGGGTGATAGGGCCACATAGATCACCATGGAGCAGCTCGAGTGCATCACTTGCACGATAGGTAGACTGAGCAGGGAATGGCCTGCGGTGCTGTTTTCCAACCAAGCACCCGTCACATACTCGATCAACATGGTCGATAAACGGCATCCCAGATACCATCTCCATCTTCGACATCTTCTTCAAGGCGTAGAAGTTAACGTGTCCAAATCTAGCATGCCATAACCACGAATCATCATCACTCTTGGCGAGCCAACACTCCGGTTGAGATTGATCAAGGTTGAGAATATAGAGCCTGTTCCGCGTGCGATTCACATGCGCTAGCACGTTTGGAGGTTGTCGAAGATCGTCATCACTCCGTTCTCGATATTCACCTTGCATCCATTCTCATCAAGTTTCCCGACAGAGATGATGTTGTTGCGAAGCCGTGGGATGTAGTACACTCCGGTGAGTATGCGATGTTCTCCTGTGAGACCCTCGAAGAGGACAGAACCTTGCCCGCAAATCTCCACATTTGAACCATCACCGAACTTGACCGAGCCTTGAACATCATATTCTAGCTCGAGGAACTTCTCCTTGCACCCCGTCATGTGGTTACTAGCACCCGTGTCTAGATACCACGACACGTTCTGGCTTCCGGATAACTTTGGTGTTACTTTTTTCTCATGAAGTAGCACCTTCCGGTTTGGTTTTGCAACCATCATTTGGACGAGATCACAAACTTCGGCCATCAGAAGACCTGGACGTTCGTCTTCCTGCTTCGCCAAATTTGCCTTGATCTCCCGCTTGTTAGGCTCCACGAGATCACAAACTTCGGCCATCAGAAGACCTGGACGTTCGTCTTCCTGCTTTGCCAAATTTGCCTTGATCTCCCTCTTGTTAGGCTCCGGACAATCCTTCGCAAAGTGACCCATCTCGTTGCAGTTATAGCACTTGATCTCGGACATATCCAAGTTCCGTGGCTTCCGCTCTTTAGATCGGTCCGACTTACCACGACCTTGTGGCTTGCCTTTTCCTTTGCCTTCTTTGGTTTGTCCGCCGCGCTGCGCGTTGCTTGAGCCTTCGCCAACGTTGCGCCTTCCTTTGCTACTTGGGGACTCCCAATCTGCGCGTGAGTACATGAGTTGGTCATCACCTCCTCCTTTGCCTTTCCGACAACCACGAGCATTCTCTTCCCATGTCCGCAAGCGTCCGATCGCCTCCGTTATGGTCATGTCGTCGATGTCGTAAAGCTGCTCGAGCGTGCCGATGATGTACGTGAATTTATCAGTCACCGAACTGAAAAACTTCTCCACAATCTCGGTCTCCTCGAGCTTTGCACCAAGCGCGCGGATCTCTCCCACCAATGTAGTCAGACGCATGGCATAGTCGTTCACCGATTCAGTTTCCTCCATCTGCAACTTGTGAAATTGACGCTTCAGCACTTGTGCCCGAGCCTTGGTGACGCGATCTTCTCCGATCCTCATCTCTTTGAGTGCGTTCCATGCCTCTCTTGCTGTCTCGAACTCCGCCAATGTCATCAGCATGGAATCCGGCACAGACTGGGCTATGGCGGCCATGGCACCTTCGTCGCACTCCTCGTCGGCGCTGCCGTCCGTGATGGCCTCCCACACTCGAAGGGTTCGGAGAATGATCTTCATCTTCACCGCCCACACACCGTAGTTGGCTTCGGTGAGCATCGGGTACTGGATGGGGATGTTGCGATGCGCCTGTACGTTGGTGCCGCCTGTTCCGCCACCACTTGTTGCTGACTTGCCGCCCTTCTTCACCTTGTCGCCGTTCTTGTTCGCTTGGAACCGCCCGTTGCCGGACTTGACCGACTCAGCGTCGCTGTCCGTCATCGTAGATCGTAGATCGTCGAGGCTCTGATACCAAATGTTGGCTTTTGATCGTTGCTAGATCAAAAATCACCCAGGAGCTCACACGTACATGCAAAGCTAGCTAGCTAGCAACCAAGCCAGGCAAGCTGCTGGATCGTGTCTAGCCGGCGACTTGCGTATCTCCGTATGCCTTGCCGTAGCTTCCGTGACGTGAGCGAGCACTTCGGTGCCTTCGCCGAACTCGTGCGTAACGTGACGATGGGAAAACACAGATCGATATGATGGCCAAAGGCTCTTGTCGAGCCTTGTATACTTTTTATTGCTTCTGATTTTCTTCGTTGTGTTACAAAGGTGCAGGATAGATACATATATATACTAGGCTATACCTAGCAATACTAGTCCTACACGGTAACTATCTCCAAGCCCGTATCGGACAAGGAGTACTATGTCATGTTTAATTCTAACATGAACCTTCTAGTGACTAGTGAGGAGCTGAGGAAGATCATCCAAGAAGAAGGCTCCTTTTCGATCAGGGAGGTGCCACAGCCCTACAACCGATGTGGACGACGGTGCTCTCCTCACACCAACCATGCGTTGTTAACGAGATGAGATCTGTGTTTGAGCCGATAGTTCAGCAACATTTTGGAGATCTGATGGATGAGTTCGTGAGGATTGGAAATCGGCATATGAGCCTACGGGGAAACTTGAAGTTGAAGGACATGCTTGCCAAGGTCACAATGGTGGTTGTATCGCTGATGAAGGCATGAGGGTCAAGTAACTAGCATTATCGCTCACCATGGGAATCTCTGATGTGTTAGCCATCTTTGTGAGGTTCTTCAATTCTAGGCACATCAACGGAGGTTCTGACGCCTGCTGTAATTTATTTTTTTTGATAAAAGAGAGTTTCCTCTCCGATTTCCATTAATAGAAATCACCGCGTCTTACAAACTAAAAGCTTCATGGAGCGCCCAACCGTTGGCTCTGGCGTCGCCCTGGGCGCCCCGGCGGCGGACCCAGTCCCCGCCTCCTGCCTCGCCCTCGGCCGGCCCGCCGGTGCCCTCCTTGCCCGCTCCCCTGCCGACCCCTCCTGCTGGCTCGCCGCGCGCCTCTTGGGCTGATCTCGCCGAGGCCGACGACGTCGCCGCGAGGCGCCCCATCGCCTATCGCGACCGCGTCCCTCCCAGCGCCCCGGTCCGGCTGCCTTGGTCCGACCCTGCCGGCGGCCCTACTCCCAGGGGTGGGAGTTCGGCCACCCGCGGGGTCGATCGGCGCAGGCGGCGGCCGTCGGACGCGCCGCTGCCTTCGGGGACGATAGGTCGCTCCTTGGGGTCTCGGGTCCCCCCGGCGTCGACGTGCTGGCGGCTGGGGAGTCGCCGGCCGTGCTGATCGCGGCACCACGCTCGCGTCCTAGAAGCCCTCCTCGCTGGCGTCGCCCGCCTCCGCTCCGGCATGCTCGTCGTCGGCGAACGCGACGGCGCTCTCGGCCGTCCTCTTCCAACGGTCTCCGTTCCGTCCGTTCATATCCTCCTTCGGCGCCGCCACCTCCATGTCCCCGGCTGGCCGGCGTGCCCCGGCCTGGCCACGCCGCCCCTGTCCTGCCCTGGCGGCGGCCACCGCGGCGGCGCTCGGGGAAACCCTTGTGCCCCGCCTGGTTGCCCCGGGCCGGTCGTTCCGGGCCGCGCTAGTCTTGGGCCTCCCCGGGGCCCAATCCGCTGCCCCCCTGCAATCGGCCGCTGGGCCTCCGGGTGGGGAGCGGGCCGCTGGCAGCCCCGTGGGTCGGCTTTCTAGCCTGGTGTCACGCTGTGTGGCCCATCTTTGCCCTCTGGGGGATTCTGGCCTAGCTCGGCGCCTAATATGGCCCCCGGTAGGGTTTCCCCGGCCTCCCGTTCCTCGCCCCCGGCTCCCCAACCCGACGCGCCTCCAGCCGCCTCCCTCGCTGTACCCTCCGGCCGCCGCGCCCCCCACCTCCCCCTCCCCCTCCAGCCATGCCCCGGGAGTGGGGAGATGACGAGGCCCGCCCGAAGCGTCGCGCGGATGACCACCGGGACCCGCCCCGTTCCTTCCCCGACGGCCTCCGGCGGGAGGACGACCTCCGGAGCCAACTCTCCTCCCACCCGGCCCAGCGCTCCCCCGTGCGCGACTCCCGTGACTCCCGCCGTTCCCCTCCCTGCCAGTCCCGTCGGTCCCCGGCGCGGGACGACCGCCGCTCCCGCTCGCCGGCTCGTCGGGCTTCGCCTCGGGCGGACTCGCGTGATCATGGCTGCTCGCCGGCCCGACGCTCCCCTGCTCGAGACGCCCGCGACTCCCGCCGGTCCTCCCCTCCGCGGCAGCAACCCCCTGCCTCCGACTCCACCGCCACTGCGGCCCGGCGCTACCAGCCCCCGCGCGCCCAAGCTGCCTTCCCGCCATCTAACGGTGGCAACAGGAACCGGGGGCATCCGGGCGCTAAGAAGAAGAAGAAGAAGGGCCTGCCTCGCCCCCCGCCTGCCGCTACCTCCGCCGCCGTGGTAACCCCTGCCTCAGGCGCCGCCACCGCCCCCGATGGTCCGGCGTGCTTCAACTGTGCCCTGCCCGGTCACTTCCAGGTGGCCTGCCCCAACCCACCGATGTGCTACCTCTGCAAGGAAGCCGGGCACCCCGCGGTTCTGTGTCCGGAGCGGCCGGTAACGGAGGAGATCATCATGTACGGTCACGACATCAAGGACATGGGATTCTTCCACATCGAGGTGTCGGAGCTCCCACCTCCCTCCCCCTCGCTCCTGGCTCTTGTGACGGTCGTGGGGGAGGGCGTCGCCAGTCCGGAGCTGATCGAGGCCGAAATCAACCACCTCTGCAGATGCAAGTGGGATTGGCAGGTGACCTCCAACGCGGCCAACGCCTTCTCGGTATCTTCCCCGACGCCATGAGCATGGGCTTCAGCACCCGCAGCGACAAGATCACCTTGGCCCTCAACGGGATTGTGGTGAACATCTCTGAGCCGAGGTGGGATCCCAAGGGCGTGGCGGTCCTGGACACTGCTTGGCTCCTCATCGCCGGCCTGCCAGATGTGGCCCGGTCTGAGCGTGTCATTCGCAGTATGTTCAAGATCCTGGGTAAGGTGGTTGTGGTCGAAGAGCTCTCTCTACGCAAGGAGGAGCAGGTCCGGGTCAAGGTGAAATGTCTGGACTCCTCCAAGCTCCACACCATGCACCGGGTCTTCTTCAACGACGACGGATACGACCTCACCATCTGCCCCGAGCCTCCGAACCACATCGGCCGCCCCCGCCTCTCCGCCGACAGCCACCAGGGGGCGGCCCCGCTGATGCCGATGGTTCCCACCACTGGCGCCCCCGCCACTCCCGCTTCGATGAGAATGAGGAGGACGACGACCAATCGGAGTGTTCTCGCTCCCCGTCTCACGAGCCCGCCACCCCTCCCCCCGAGCCGTGGCGGCTCCGGGTCGGGCCGCACCAGGGTGTCTGCCGCTGACCTCGCGGTGGCTCTCCGGCTGGCTGCTCCCCCAGTGGCGTCCTCTCCCCCAGCTTCGGAGTAGGCCAGTAACATCTCGAGTGTTGGTCTGCTCGTCGTGCCTCCTTCGTCGCCCCGTTCTTCGTCCGCCGACTCCGCTCTCCGCCCCTCTCCGTCGGGCCCAGACCCACCGTCGCCCCTGGCCTGACCTCCCCGGTCCCCACGGGTGATGACGGTGGTGCCCCCCGGCGAGGCTTCTTCGGTGCTCCCACCCGCGGGGGACACGTCTGGCGACATCCTGGAGCTCGTCGCCCCGCTCCCCCCGCTGGTGACCCTCGACGCCCACTCCACCTCCCCTGCCTCTCCGGCTTCGGCGGTGGCCGTGGTTGTCACCACTCCGGTCTCCGTGCTCCCTCCCCATACGGTGGCGTACACCAGGCGGCCCCGCTCCTCCTCGACGCCGGTGACTGCGTCTCGCCGCAGCGCCCGCCTCGATGCGGCTCGCCCGGCCGATGCCTCGGTCCCGTCCATCACCGAGCGTGCGGAGATCCGGGCGGCTGCCCGGAACCTCGAGTCAGGTGTGGATTCCGCCCTCCCCAGTTCTTCCAGTTGTTCCTTTTCCGTGCTTGAGGCCATTCCTCTCGGACACCTCGCCAAGGTGGCCACTGACTCGGCCATCATTTTCAGGAGGGAAGTGGGCCCCCCTTAGAGCAGATTGCGGCCATTAGGGAACGCGAGATCCTATATGGTAAGCTGGCTGAAACTCAGGCTCGCCTACATCGGCCCCCTGAGGAGCTGACTGCCACTACCGTGGTTCGGGCTCCTCCAGTGGTCGACGGGTTGATCTGTGGGCGCACTCGGTCCTGCACTGCTGCACTCCGCGCTCAAAGCGCATCTCGCGTCCTGGGGTCAAGCAGCCCCCTGATGGGGGCTTAGATGCGGGCCCTTTTTTGGAACATCCGCGGCTTCGGCCATGATGGACGACGCCGCCAACTCGTCGAGTACGTGCGCGATGAACACATTGACATCATTGCAATCCAGGAAACCATGCGTACTGAGTTCTCCCTCCATGACCTTGACTGCCTTAGTTCCCACCTCTTCACTTGGCATTGGCTCCCTTCTAGTGGGACAACGGGCCACTCCGGCGGCATCATTTTAGGGGTAAAGGACGCCACCTTCAAGGTGGGCGGCATGGACCGAGGCGAATTCTTCGTAAGTATGGAGATCTTTGAGCGGGCTCTGAACTTCAAATGGGAGGTTGTGATTGTCTATGGACCGGCGGATCACCGCCGTTTCCCGACCTTCCTTGCGGAGCTTCACCAAAAGATCTCCACCTCCCTCCTCCCAGTAGTAGTGGGCGATATTTCAACCTCATCCGTTCTCCGGATGAGAAGAATAATGATCGGATTAACCTTCCCCGGATGCAGTTGTTTAACGACTGGATCGCGGAGCTTGGTCTTTGGGAGATCGAGCAGACGGGTGCCAGGTTCACATGGACTAACCGCCAGGCCGACCCGACGCGATCCGTTTTGGATCGCGTCCTAGTTCCCCTGGAGTGGGAATTATGTTGCCCCCTGGCTTCTCTTCGTGCGATTACCCGGATTGGGTCTAACCACGTTCCTCTCCTCCTCTCCTCAGCCGACGAGCGCCCCCCACCGCATCGCGGTTTCGGTTTGAGCTCTTCTGGCTTAACCAGGCCGGCTTCCGGGATGCGGTTATTGCCCGATGGACTCATGCTCACGCTTCCCCTCATCGCTCCATGTACGCCGTTGACTCGTGGCACTTCTGCGCCAAACTCGCCCGCCAATTCATGAAGTGCTGGGACGCTAACCTTGGTCGTGACCTTTGCGAGCGCAAAAGGACTCTCCTGCTAGCTATTCAAGCCCTGGACGCCCGGGCCGATACCTCCGGAATCTCCCCGGATGAGTGGATGCTGAGATATGATCTTGAGGATCAACTCTCAACCATGTACATAGATGAGGAGGCCTACTGGAGGCTGCGCGGTACACAAAGATGGATGCTCTGTGGCGATGCGAACACTGCTTATTTCCAGGCGGTTGCGAACTGCCGAGGTAGGCGAAACTCCATTCACTGCTTGTGGGAGGGAGACTCCCCCCTTGTCCGCCCCGCGGCCATCCGGGCCCATGTCGACGGCTTTTACAAAGCCCTCTTTACCCCCACCCCTCGGGGTGGGGCTAGTCTCGCCCCCGACACTTGGTCGGGTGTGCAGTTGGTCTCCGCTGAGGCCAATGCGGCTCTGGTTGCTCCCTTCGTCGAGGATGAGGTCCTCATGGCTATTAAGGGAATGAACCCCTCCTCGGCTCCGGGTCCGGATGGCCTGCCCGTTACATTCTTCAAAATGTTCTAGCAGACCATCAAGCCGGAGGTCATGGCCCTATTCGAGGAGTTCTATTCAGGCTCTATGGATCTTGGATGCATGAACTACGGGATCATTACCCTCATCCCCAAGGTTCCGGGCGCTTCTGATATCCACCAGTTCCGTCCCATCACAGTGATTAATGTGATATTCCAGATCCTGGCCAAAGGGTACGCCAATAGGGTGACCCTGCTAGCTGACTCGATCACTCACCCGAACCAATCGGCATTCATTCAAGGTCGGTTTATTTTAGATGGCGTGTTGGTATTCCACAAAGTCCTTCACAAAGTACGGGTGAAGCACCATCGAGCAGTATTCTTGAAACTTGACTTCCATAAAGCGTATGATACTGTCCACTGGCCCTTCTTGCGAGAAGTGTTGCCCCGTAAGGGCTTTGACGACCGTTGGGTGACTCGCATTATGCAATTAGTCTACTGCGGTCGGACCGCGGTGAACATCAACGGTGAGATTGGGCCATACTTCCCCACCCTATGTGGGGTTCGTCAGGGTGACCCGTTATCGCCGTTCCTGTTCAACATGGTGGTCGATGCCCTGGACGCTATCCTCGACAAGGCCAAGGCTGTCGACCATATTCACGGCATTGTTCCCCACCTAGTCGGAGGGGGAGGAGTCCCCCTCCTTCAATATGCAGATGATACCATTATAATGGTTGAGGGGTCTGCTCAGGACGTAGCTAACCTGAAGTTTCTCCTCCTCTGCTTCCAGCAGATGTCGGGCCTAACGATTAACTTCGATAAAAGTGAAGTGATGGTTCTTGGCTACCCCCAGTGGAAGCTCAGGCTATCGTGGACCGACTTAATTGTCGGTTGTGTTCTTTCCCCACGACCTACCTGGGAGCAGCTGCTGGGTTCTTGGCTACCCTCTTGCATTTTGTCAGCGATCGGGCGGCTCCCAGTTTTGGCAGGCCGTCATCCAGCTGCTCCCTGTGCTTCGCATTGGCACTTCCATCTCGGTTGGTACTGGGTCCACGACCCTGTTCTGGTTTGATCGGTGGATTGGCGACATCCCTCTGGCCGCTCGTTTTCCCGAGCTATTCGCCATTGCTGTTGACCCTCGGGTCTCTGTCGAGTCGGCCCTTATTGACTTAGGGCGCCTCGCTTTTCGCCGCCCCTTTGGCCCGTCCGAAGTGGCCGCCTGGGATGCCCTCCTCCAGGATATCGCCCTTCTCCCGATGAGCGTTACGACACATCGGACGCCATCTCTTGGCGTCTGGACTCTTCCGGTTGCTTCTCCACCAAATCCCTGTATGCAGCCATCGCCCCCTCGCCCGCCCCCGAGCCCTTCAGTCTGATCTGGGACATCCGCTTGCCTCTGAAAATCAGGATCTTCCTGTGGGAATGGATCCGTGGCCGCCTCCCTTCCGGAGTCGAGGTCCTCAAGCGTAATGGACCCGGGGATGGGCTTTGCCCCCTGTGCGACACGGTGGAAGATGCTAATCACATCTTCTTCACGTGCTCCACAGCCCAGTTTCTTTGGTCCAGTTTCCGCAAGACGGTTGGCGAACAGTGGTGCAATTCCAACTTCCCTGACCTTCTCGCGGAGATCCATGCCTCCCCCCCCTCGCTACCGTCATATCAGATGGCTCTGCGTTGGGGTCCTCGCCTGGACGCTTTGGACTGTCCGCAATAAGCTTGTCATCCAAAAGGTGCCTCTTAGACGCGCTACTGACGCCATTTTTAAAATGTGTGGGTACGTGCAGCTTTGGCGACCGCTTAGCCGCCCTCAGGATCGGGACATCATCAACACCCTCCTAGCCGACCTCCGACCTTCGATCGCTCACCTTCCACTTGGCGCCTCCACTACCTCCGCCCCCTCCGGAGCCCGACTAGATGTTGCTTTGCACCCCGTGTGTGTGTGCTTTTTTCTGTTCTCAGGGCTTGTTGAGTTGTGCCCTCAGCATTAACCCTTTTGGATCATGTGTTTTTGAGACTTATGTGTTTGTGCGTGTGTGTGAACCTATGTGGTATGTTGGCTTGGGTAGTTGCTTTATAATATAAAGCGGGGCGAAAGCCTTTTTCGGTAGGTTCTACTACAAGCTTATTTTCTTATATCTATTCCGTAACAAACTTAAGAAGTCTTGGCTGCAGCCGGCGGGAGTAGAAAGAGATGGCGGCAGCGGCGGCCGGGGCGCGTCCCAGGCTCGATCTAGGACCTTCGGGTCTAGGCGGGCGGCTGCCGTTACGTCCTCAAACTGCTGCATCTGACCGGATTCGGCGACGGCTCGCTGAAGCACTCCGGGTCTGCATCGCATCACAAGGATTATGGCGGTGGTGGTCATCTCCTACGTCGGAGGTGGTCGACCTGAGACTGGATGATCGGATCTCGAGATCTGTAATCTAGTCCCGGCTACGTGTCGGGGAGACATAGTTGCCGGTGAAAACCGAGCCGATGGCGGCGTTCTGCGCCGTTACCTTGATGAAGGCATCGTTCTGTAACTACTGTCGACCCACTCGTGCTGCTTCGGGGGAAACCCTATGATCTGCTTTTCCAGATCGGACGATGGCGGCACTGCGGTGTCGTTTCTCTCTTGGGAGCATTGTTTGTGGAGCAGCGCCGGAAGTCAGAGGAAGGAGGTGGAGCGGCTTCGTCTTGCAGGGAGCTTCAATGGAGATGTCAAGTCATGCCTGGCCGACAGGTGCTACGCTTTGTCATGCCTGGTCGGCAGGTGCTACGCATGACAAATCTTCCAGAGACTTCAAGTTGTGTCGGCTGGTGGTACTTGGTGGCATGGTGCTGAGGTGTACCGGCAGCGACCGCGACGTGCTAAGCAGTTCGCGCGCAGGGAGGTGGTGACGTTAGGCGTCGTGGTGGTGTTGACGGCAGCTAGACCGGGCAAGGATGATGCGTCAGTACAGCTCTGAAGATGGAGTGGTGGCAGTTGGCGGCGGCGGCCTCTGAGAGCGCGCCGGACCGGTGTGTGCCCCATACCCGGCAAGTGGCTTGGTTGGGGCCTCAGGTCTTAGATGTTAGGCTTGACTGCGAGGTCTGTGGTATTAGGCCCGGACTATCAGCATCCCTTCATCAACTGGATAGGAGTAGCGACAGATGTTGCCTAGATGGTGACTATAGACTTACTGTTGTATTTCTTTGTACGGTCTTTTATGAATAATTAATAAAGTGGCTACATGCATTGCTCAGATGCAGAGGCCGGAGGTCTTCCTCCTTTTCTAAAAAGTAAACTGTATACGCTTTTTATACCACTCTTGCCATCTTACATCTATTTGGTGTAGGTCTGATGCTGCCATGCCGTAAGTTTGTGCTTGGTTCTAGTCTAAATTTATCCTTAGCAACACGTTGGGTGCTTTAATTTGTTTCATACTCCCTCCATTCCCGACGGAGGTAATACATAGCAACACGAAGGTACTTAGCTAGATTATCAAGAAATCTCCAAGTTTCTCAGAAAAATCAAGTGCAAGTTATCGGGTTTTTTCCAGCAAAGGGCAATATAATAATATCAAAATGATATCAATTACACCCTGTCTCTGCAAGGCCACAATATTAAAGACATAGTCGAGACATTAAGGATGCAAACAACCATAAAAATAAACATAAAAGTCATTCACAACAAACAAGGAGTAGAATCATTCATCGTTCTCGACAACATGTCAACTACGAGAAAGGTTGTCAAACAACTCCTGGAATTTTTTTCTGAAAGGTTCTTCTGTGTCACTTATTTCCGGATGGAGGTAATACATAGCAACATGAATGTACTTAGCTAGATTATCAAGATATCTCCAAGTTTATCAGAAAACTCAAGCGCAAGTCCTAATTTTTTTCCCAACAAAGGGCAATATAATTAATTATACCCTGTCTCTGTAAGGCCACAATATCAAAGACATAGTCAAAACATTAAGGATGCAAACAACCATAAAAATAAAAATAAAAATCATTCACAACAAACAAGGAGTGGAATCATTCACCGTTCTCATCAACATGTGAACTACGAGAAAGGTTGTTCAACGACTCCTGGATTTTTTTTAAAAGGTTCTTCAGCGTCACTTATTTCTGGATGGAGGTAATACATAGCAACACGAAGGTACTTAGCTAGATTATCTAAAAATCTCCAAGTTTCTCTGAAAACTCAAGTGCAAGTCCTTGTTTTTTCCGTACAAAGGGCAATATAATCAATTACACCCTCTCACGTAACGACACAATTTCAAAGACATAGTCGAGAAATTAAGGATCCAAACAACCATAAAAATAACCTGCAAAATAAAACAACCATAAAAATAAAAATAAAAATCATGCACAACAAACATGGATCGGAATCATTCACCGATCTCGACAAATGTAAACTACGAGAAAGGTTGTCCAATGACTCCTGGACTTTTTTAAAGAAAGATTCATCGAAAAAAACTGGAAGGAAAAGCCTGAGGGTAAATGGATCGGCTTGATAGGGAATTTTCTGTTACACAATGGGCGACTATTTCATGCTTTAAGCGAGATTCCCTTCTATCTTGTTGAAGATGTCCCTCCGGGACGAACTTACACAACAGCAACTGTCATTGGGCACTAGGTTAATAAGTTAGTCCCAAAATATGATATAAAATAGCATAATAATGCATATAAAACATCTAAGATTGATAATATAATAGCATGAAGCAATCAAAAATTATAGATACGTTGGAGACGTATCAGCAGGTGAGGATTGCGGGTCGTGTCGAAATAACAAGGAGGGCCTTTTTTCTAAAATAACCAGCGCGACAAGTAATTCGAAACGAATCGAATAGTAAAATTGATTTCTGGAAATCAATAGGCCATCACCACTATCCAAACAACCCTTAAGAGGTTGAAACTTTGTATATAACTCAAAACATACATTGATCTCACCGAAATTCGCAGGAGCAGGCGAGTGTAGGGGCACTCACCCGCCAAGCCCTGCCTCCCGCTTGATTTGTCTCATGATTCACGAAGTAGTTGAGTCTCACGCGAGGGCACGGTAGAAAGAAAATACCTCAAAAAATGAAACTTGCATATAAAACTGCTAACTTTCAACAAGTTTCAGAAATATAATTTAAAGCAATTTTTCCTGTCAATAGTAGACACAAAATAATTGATTTTTATCGGTCGGTCATACTAAGTTTTAACATTGAAACTTAACATATTTTTTGAAAGTCGTTAAGATATATTCATAATGGATCTTATTTGAAAGCGCTGGTCATGAGAAATAGAAATATGAAAATAGAACTTAATTTAAAATTTTTGTTGAAAAGATATAGAATTTTAAAAATCGGATGCCAAAATAAAAAGCCGCAGAGGGGACTCGAGTGCCCCACATTTGCGTGCCGCAAATCCTCTGTTGGGGATCGTAGCAGAAATTTAAAATTTTCTACGCATCACCAAGATCAATCTATGGAGTCATCTAGCAACGAGAGAGAGAGAGAGAGGAGTGCATCTACATACCCTTGTAGATCGCGAGCGGAAGCGTTCAAGAGAACGGGGTTGATGGAGTCGTACTTGTCGTGATCCAAATCACCGATGATCCTAGCGCCGAACGGACGGCACCTCCCCGTTCAACACACGTATGGAGCGGAGACATCTCCCGCACCTTGGTCCAGCAAGGAGGAGGGAGAGGTTGAGGAAGAGAGCTCCAACAGCAGCACGACGGCGTGGTGGTGATGGAGTGGCAGTACTCCGGCAGGGCTTCGCCAAGCTCTTAACGGAGGAGGAGAGGTGTTGGGAGGGAGGGCTGCGCCTTGGATGTGGTGCTGCAGCCCTCCCCTTGCTCCTCTATTTATAGGAGAAGGGGGAAGGGGGGCGGCCCCTCTAGATGGGATCTAGAGGGGGGCGGCGGCCAAGGGGGAGGGGGCTTGCCCCCTAAGCCAGGGGGGCTCCCCCTTTAGGGTTCCCCCAACCCTAGGCGCATGGGCCCTAGGGGGGTTGGTGCCCCAGCCCACTTGGGACTGGTTCCCTTCCACCTACAGCTCATAAGACCCTCCGGGGTAGGTGGACCCTCCCGGTGGACCCCCGGAACCCCTCTGGTGGCCCCGGTACAATACCAATATGCCCCTGAACTTTTCCGGTGACCATATGACAACTTCCCATATATAAATCTTCACCTACGGACCATTCCGGAACTCCTGTGACGTCCGGGATCTCATCCGGGACTCTGAACAACATTCGGTAATCAGATACATATCTTCCTTATAACCCTAGCGTCATCGAACCTTAAGTGTGTAGACCCTACGGGTTCGGGAATCACGCAGACATGACCGAGACAGCTCTCCGGCCAATAACCAACAGCGGGATCTGGATACCCATGTTGCCTCCCACATGTTTCACAATGATCTCATCGGATGAACCACGATGTCGAGGATTCAAGTAATCTCGTATACAATTCCTTTTGTCAATCGGTACGTTACTTGCCCGAGATTCGATCGTCGGTATCCCAATACCTCGTTCAATCTCGTTACCGGCCAGTCACTTCACTCGTTCCATAATGCATGATCCCGTGACCAACCACTTGGTCACATTGAGCTCATTATGATGACGCATTACCGAGTGGGCCCAGAGATACCTCTCCGTCATACGGAGTGACAAATCCCAGTCTTGATCCGTGCCAACCCAACAGACACTTTTGGAGATACCTGTAGTATACCTTTTGTTGGGGAACGTAGTAATTTCAAAAATTTCCTACGCACACGCAAGATCATGGTGATGGCATAGCAACGAGAGGGGAGAGTATTGTCCACGTACCCTCGTAGACCGTAAGCGGAAAAGCGTTATGACAACGCGGTTGATGTAGTCGTACGTCTTCACGATCCGACCGATCCAAGTACCGAACGTACGTCACCTCCGAGTTCAGCACACGTTCAGCTCGATGACGATCCCCGGACTCCGATCCAGCAAAGTGTCGGGGATGAGTTCCGTCAGCAGGACGGCGTGGGGATGATGATGATGCTCTACCGGCGCAGGGCTTCGCCTAAACTCTGCAACGATATGACCGAGGTGGAATATGGTGGAAGGGGGCACCGCATACGGCTAAGGAACGATCCGTAGATCAACTTGTGTTGTTGTGGGGTGTCCCTCGGCCCCCGTATATAAAGGAGGGAGGGGGAGGTGCGGCCGGCCCTCATGGGGTGCGCCTGGAGGAGTCCTACTCCCACCTGGAGTAGGACTCCCCCCTCTTGCCTTGTTGGAGAAGGAAAGGGGGTAGGGGAAAGAGGAAGGGGGGCACCGCCCCCCCTCTCCTTGTCCTATTCAGACTAGGGGGGAGGGGGCGCGCGGCCTGCCCTGGCCGGCCCTCCTCTTTTCCCTCATGGCCCACTAAGGCCCATTATCCCCCGGGAGGGTTCCGGTAAAATCCCGATTTCACCCGGAACCATTCCGATATCCAAATATAGGCTTCCAATATATCAATCTTTATGTCTCGACCATTTCGAGACTCCTCGTCATGTCCGTGATCACATCCGGGACTCTGAAAAAACTTCGGTGCATCAAAAACTTGTAAACTCATAATAAAACTGTCATCGTAACGTTAAGCGTGCGGACCCTACGGGTTCGAGGACTATGTAGACATGACCTAGAACTATTCTCGGTCAATAACCAATAGCGGAACCTGGATGCCCATATTGGTTCCTACATATTCTACGAAGATCTTTATCGGTCAAACCGCATAACGACATACGTTGTTCCCTTTGTCATCGGTATGTTACTTGCCCGAGATTTGATCGTCGGTATCCAATACCTAGTTCAATCTCGTTACCGGAAAGTCTCTTTACTCGTCCCGTAATACATCATCTTGCAACTAACTTATTAGTTGCAATGCTTGCAAGGCTTTATGTGATGTGTATTACCGAGAAGGCCCAGAGATACCTCTCCGACAATCGGAGTGACAAAACCTAATCTCGAAAATCGCCAACCCAACATGTACCTTTGGAGACACCTGTAGTACTCCTTTATAATCACCCGATTACGTTGTGACGTTTGGTAGCACCAAAGTGTTCCTCCGGTAAACGGGAGTTGCATAATCTCATAGTTATCGGAACATGTATAAGTCATGAAGAAAGCAATAGCAATATACTACACGATCAAGTGCTAGGCTAACGGAGTGGGTCATGTCAATCACATCATTCTCCTAATGATGTGATCCCATTAATCAAATAACAACACATGTCTATGGTTAGGAAACATAACCATCTTTGATTAATGAGCTAGTCAAGTAGAGGCATACTAGTGACTATATGTTTGTCTATGTATTCACACATGTATCATGTTTCCGGTTAATACAATTCTAGCATGAATAATAAACATTTATCATGAAATAAGGAAATAAATAATAACTTTATTATTGCCTCTAGGGCATATTTCCTTCACCTTTATAGACACCTAGTTATGTTGTGACGTTTGGTACACCCAAAGCACTCCTACGGTATCCGGGAGTTACACGATCTCATGGTCTAAGGAAATGATACTTGACATTAGAAAAGTTCTAGCAAACGAACTACACGATCTTGTGCTATGCTTAGGATTGGGTCTTGTCCATCACATCATTCTCCCAATGATGTGATCCCGTTATCAATGACATCCAATGTCCATCGTCAGGAAACCGTAACCATCCATTGATCAACGAGCTAGTCAACTAGAGGCTCACTAGGGACATTGTCGGTGTCAAAACCGGCGGATCTCGGGTAGGGGGTCCCGAACTGTGCGTCTAGGCGGATGGTAACAGGAGACAAGGAACACGATGTTTTACCCAGGTTCGGGCCCTCTTGATGGAGGTAAAACCCTACGTCCTGCTTGATTAATATTGATGATGTGTGTTACAAGAGTGGATCTACCACGAGATCAAAGAGGCTAAACCCTAGAAGCTAGCCTATGGTATGATTGTTGTTCGTCCTATGGACTAAAGCCATCCGGTTTATGTAGACACCGGAGAGGGCTAGGGTTACACAGAGTCGGTTACAATGGTAGGAGATCTACATATCCAGATCGCCAAGCTTGCCTTCCACGCCAAGGAAAGTCCCATCCGGACACGGGACGAAGTCTTCAATCTTGTATCTTCATAGTCTTGGAGTCCGCCGATGATGATAGTTCGCTATCCGGACACCCCTAGTCCGGAACTCCCTCAGTAGCCCCTGAACCAGGCTTCAATGACGACGAGTCCGGCGCACATGTTGTCTTCGGTATTGCAAGGCGGGTTCTTCCTCCGAATAATTTATAGAAGATTGTGAACACCAGGAT
Organism: Aegilops bicornis; assembly: GCA_021605145.1. Lineage (NCBI taxonomy): Eukaryota > Viridiplantae > Streptophyta > Magnoliopsida > Poales > Poaceae > Aegilops > Aegilops bicornis. Next base: position 786,560,860 of record CM038671.1, on the reverse strand, counting down.
AGTGTCCGACTCTGCAAAAATAAATTCCACATACCACCATAGAGAGAATAATATTACACAAGATCAATCCGCTGATGTATTCTGTGGCGTGACATCGCACCACTACCAAGCCTTTACTCAAATTGTTTTTATTGTTCCACCTCAGCGCGTTTAGCGAAGCGGTTTCCTTGGCACGTATTGTCGAAGCAGAGATCGTGTTCCCCTTATTCCGGGATTCGCATCAATACGGACGTGGGTAACCCAACCGCGCCATTGATTGTGACGCTTGGGAGATAAGCAAGTTTTACCAGGCCAGTGGGGACACATGTTTTTTGTCCGCCCATATAAGGGGATAAAGATCCAACCCTTTTACCTGCGCCTTCTTCCTCCTCGGCTTATCCATCTCCGCGAATTCGAGCTCTAGATCCCAAGTCCGCACTTTCCTCCTCAACCTTCTCCAACCATGTCAGGAGCGGGAGGCAGATGGATGGCCTCCTCCGTCACGGAGGGGCACATCACAAGACTGCGGGAGGCCGGATACTTGTCCGGCGATATCACGCGACAGGCTGCCCGACGCTGGGCAGCTCATTCCAACCCCTGTGCCCCATGAGAGGGTGGTATTTCTCCCCCACTTCCTCCGCGGACTACGTTTTCCACTTCACCCATTTGTCCGGGGGCTCATGTTCTACTACGGCCTGGACTTCCACGACCTGGCCCCGAATTTCGTCCTCAACTTATCGGCGTTTATCATCGTGTGCGAGGCCTTCCTCTGCATCCAGCGCCACTTCGGCCTATGGCTGAAGACCTTTAATGTCAGGCCGAAGGTTGTGGGCGGCCGTCAAGCGGAGTGCGGAGGCGCCATGGTCGGCAAGATGGCCAAAGTCCTATGGCTCGAGGGCTCCTTTGTGGAGATAATAAAGGTGGCAATCGGGTGGTTCTACATCACCGAGCCACGCGACCCTGAATGGGTGGCGGCCCCCGAATTCAGATCTGGATTCCCCACACGGCTCTCGTCATGGAAAGACACGGGCCTGAAGTGGGGGGATTCGGACGAGCTATCCGGACTCCAAACATGCGTCCGAAACCTGGTGGACAAGAATCTCAGGCTTGTCGACGTAATCCAGGTGATGCTCATCCGCCGGATTCTCCCATGCCAACAACGGGCCTTCAATTTGTGGGAGTTCGATCCGGCACAGCACTGAACCTTGAGCCGGCTCTTCGATACTACGCACGAAGATGCCTAGAAGGTGCTGTTCAAGGGCGCCGAAGCCCCCGCATCCGCTAGCAAAGATCGTGGATACAGCTCGCGGCGTCAAGCCGGCGAGGTAAGTTATTTTACCCTTTACGGGACTCTTTTTTCATAGATTGACTCTACGTGGGATCTAAATACTCCCTATTCTTTGATAGGACTGGCTGAAGACGTCCGGACAGATTAACTGTCCGGCTCCTTTGCCAGAAGATTCAGTGGACGCCCGATTGACGGGGCTGCTGGCTCTGGCACCCCATGTGGTGCCGGAGAAGAAGGCCAAGAAGGAGGCCACGGGAACTTGAAGGAGCTCCCGACGCCAGGTGCTGTCGGATTCTGAAGCAGAATCTTCTCCTGAAGACGAGGAGGAAGAAGAAGAAGCTTCTCCCCAGCGGGAGGTGAGGAAAAGGAAGGCCGCCCCAACCGGGAGGCCGGAGGGTCCAAGAAGGGAAGAACCCTTCCTCCGGACTTCTCCACCAACGTCGACGACGACGAGGGGGATTGGCCTACAAGGGCCAAGCCCTTGGCGAGATCGTAAGTGTCCGGATACCCATGGCTTTTTATTATTGCAGAGTGTTCTCTAATGTCGAACAATCGTGCAGCCCGCCCAAAGGCGAGTTCGCCGATTCATCGAGCGGGTCCCTGGGCTCATCGAAAATGGAGAGTACTTCGCTTCCGACCGCCTCCTCGCCTCACGCTGCGGACAACGCTGCGGTGGGGCCCCAAGGGGGGCTTGGTCACGAGGAGGTGGCACAAGAGGTGCCACAAGGCAACCTCCCGGACTCCAGGCGCGTGGGGGGCAAGACCCCCAGGGGCTCTAAGCCCGACCCTTGTCCAGACTCCATGCCGGAACGTTCAGCGGTTCCGGAGTCCGGCAAGAGATCCCTTCGCAAGAAGGGTAAGACGCCGGTGTCCTCCGTCCAACCGGGGGCACCGGATAGCTTACTGGAGGCGCTCAACGGCGCCTCCATCAAGGAGGAGCACCGCACTGTTATGAGTGCAGTGATCCGGACAGTTCAGTCCGCCAAGAGCGGGCTGACCGAAGTCTGTAGCAGCCTTCTAATAGGCTTTGAGGTAAGAATTTCAATATATGTAAAATGGTACCGCATAGACAGTAGCCCCTGATGCTCGGTTCGGTGTTCGGAAAGAAAAGCCGGACTGAGGATCTTTAGAAAGATAAACGCAGGAGTCATAAAAATATGTCAATATGGGATTGCAGGCTGTGCCGCTGACCTCCGCCCGACCGATCAGGAGGTCAATACTTTGAAGGAAAACCTCAAGCGGTCCGAGAACGAACTCGGCCATGCCAAGAAGCAGCTCGAGAAAAAGAAGGTGAGTAATACCTTATGAAAATTGTACCTTACATGTAAAAGGATTTGGTTGCTAGAACAATGACAAGGATAACGTGGGTATTGTAGGGGCCACTAACGAGGTGGCGACCCTGAAGGAGGCGGTGGCCGCGGCCGAACGTAATGCGGCCGCGGAGCGGACCGAGCGAGAGAAGCAGGAGGCGCGGGTGGCGGAGGTACAGCAAGAGCTCCAGGATCTCGTGAAAAAATATGAGAGCTTGGAGCGTGACTCGAAGACCCGAGAGTCTGAGCTTGCAACGGCTCTTGAGAGTGCCAAAGCCGCTAAGGCCGAAGCCTACAAGGCCCTCCAGGAGGTTGAGGCGGTGAATAAAATAGCAGCGGGTAAGGCATTTTTCATGCAAAGTAAGCATGTGAGTGTTAATTACCTGTTGCTTACCCGAATTCTGAGCTCTCTAGGAGCGTTCGCAGATCTTCCTCGCAGCGTCTCCGATGCTGCCGCATTCTACCGGGCCGAGGAGGGGAGCTCGACAGAGAAGGTCTTCGTCTCGGTATGTCGAGGCCGGACATCCAGTGCCCTTAGCGACCAGCTGAAGCAGCTGGTCGAGCTCCACAAGGCGGCCGAACAGGCCATGAAGGGCCTCATAGTTCGGCCGTGGCCTAAGGAGGCCATGCACAGGAGCTACTTCGCCTGGTGCGCCCGGCCGATGGATGCGTGCCCGTGGGTAGAAGTCATCAAGCATTCCGCTTGTATTGAGGGTGCCCGTCGGGCCCTTGCCCGCGCAAAGGTGCAATGGGGCAAGATGGATGCCCAGAAGCTCGTGACGGACCCGCCACCAGAGGGCAAGGAGCATCGCACACCCGAGATTTATTATAAGAGTGTGCTGAAGGGCGCCCGCACTATTGCGGGTGAGTGCTCCAAAGATGTAATATTTGAGTAGACTCGCATTTTGTTATCCTGTGCTGAAAACTTAGTTCATATGCGCTTAAGCAACGCTTGTTAATTTAAAATATTACCTTCTCAGGCGGCTGTTTATCAAATCTGAGAGATGGCAAGTCGTCGGCTTCAGCCCCCATGCCACGAGTGCTGGGTGTTCGGGATAAACTTGAGCGCTCTTGTTCCCATTTTTGGGTCCATCTAGGGAGGCGCTCAACACAGCGAACAAGGCAACCAGACTTATAATGCTTGAACACTCTCACTTAGCCATAGAATTCTATAATTTTAAATTTCGGCGAAGCCCCTAGTCTTCGGAAGGCCGAATTTGGGGCGCTATCCACGCCTTGGCGGACAGTATCCGCTCCTCGCTCTAAGCGGCATAAGTCTTTAAGGACTAGCAAAAACCTCTCGAACAGCGACCGCTCTCGCCTCATCATGACGGTCAGTTTTAGCTTTCTCCATCGAGGCGTTAACCCAGCTCAACTGGGCGGAATCGCAGTGGTTCTCCCAAGGCTACCTTAGCCGATATAACGGAACGTAAGGTACCAAAACATGGGAGCCGGGCAAACCCAACTATTGACCCAAGACATGATTCGAGCCGATGCATATAGTGCTATAAGTTCGGGTGCCGCACTTGTGAAAGTGTTCGGACTCATCATACCATAATGCGGGAAACATAAGCCCCTGGTGTATATTATCCGTACCAAAGTGAACGGATGCAACATGCCGTGAATGAACAAATGTATGAAAAATAAATGCAATTATAAGAAAAAAGGTGCTGCATTGTTTTATTCAATAAGTGCTGCTACGAATGCAGAACGATACAAATAGTGCGATAAGCAAGGTATGGGACTGTTAAACATGTCCCCTCCAGGGGTAGGCTGCAGATTGGTGTATAAAAATGCTCGTAATGGAGACCACCTGTATATTCGTTGTAGCCTTTATCCTTCCCTGGCTGTTGCATCGTGAGTTCGGCAGGTCTGCTGCCGGACAGGGCCTCTGACAAACGGAGTCCTGTGGGTAAAAAGTAAAAGGTAAAAAGAAAAGAAAAAGGAACGACACACTTGAGAGCCCCTGGTGTGGTTGAGCCGCAGTTTGGGTTTGTCGTGGTCGTGGCCCTCTCCCCATGCCCATGGTATCTTCAGAGTGTAATGGTGTACGCGAAGGACCTGCTTTGACGTTTCGCAGGAGCTGGGGTTGGGGCCGCACTTTGCTGGCGATGCTCGGGCGTGCCAGTGGTCTTGTTGTAAGTTACTCCGGCGCGCTTAGCTGTGTCCGCCGCTTAACGGCCAGACTCGAGAATTGCCTTAAGAGGCTGCATTGCACTTCTGCCGCGAGAGTCAGTATGTTCCTCCATGCGGAGAGAACGCTCGGTGTTTCCGCTGACCGTGATGACTCCTCGAGGGCCTGGCATCTTGAGCTTGAGGTATGCGTAGTGTGGCACCGCATTGAACTTTGTAAACGCGGTACGTCCGAGCAAGGCATGATAGCCGCTGCGGAACGGGACTATGTCGAAGATTAACTCCTCGCTTCAGAAGTTATCCGGGGATCCAAAGACCACTTCCATTGTAATTGAGCCTGTACAATTGGCTTCTACACCTGGTATGACGCCTTTAAAGGTTGTTTTGGTAGGTTTAATCCTTGAGGGGTCTACGCCCATTTTGCGCACTATATCCTGGTAAAGCAGGTTTAGGCTGCTGCCGCCGTCCATCAGGACTCTGGTTAGGTGAAATCCATCGACGATTGGGTCTAAGACCAGTGCGGCGAATCCGCTGTGGCGGATGCTGGTGGGGTGGTCCCTTCGGTCAAAAGTGACCAGGCAGGAGGACCATGGATTGAACTTCGGGGAAACTGGCTCCATCGCGTAGACATCCCTGAGTGCACGCTTCCGCTCCCTTTTGGGTATGTGCGTTGCGTATATCATGTTCACCGTCCGCACCTGTGGGGGGAAACCCTTCTGTCCTCTATTGTTCGCCGGTTGGGTCTCGTCCTCGTCATCGCTATGCAGCCCCTTGTCATTGTTTTCGGCAATTAACTTGCCTGCCTGTTTGAATACCCAACAGTCCCTGTTGGTGTGGTTAGCTGGCTTTTCGGGGGTGCCGTGTATCTGGCACAAGCGGTCGAGTATTCGGTCCAAATTGGACGGACCCGGAGTAGTTCTTTTGAATGGCTTTTTCCGCTGACCGGGTTTAGAGCCTCTGAATCCGCATTGACTGTCGTATCCTCAATATTGTCGCTGTTAATGCGGCGTTTGTTTTTGTTACGACGCGGCCTGCCATTTCGGTCCTTGAGGTCCGGACTGCCAGAATTTTTGCTGAGGTTGTTGCTGCGTGCTAGCCAGCTGTCCTCACCCGCACAGAAGCGGGTCATGAGTGATGTGAGGGCTGCCATGGATTTCAGCTTTTCCTGTCCTAGGTGCCGGGCAAGCCACTCGTCACGGATGTTATTCTTGAAGGCCGCGAGGGCCTCCGCATCCGGACAATGACGATTTGGTTTTTCTTGGTTAAGAACCGTGTCCGTAATTGTCTCGACCGATTCGTCTGGCTGCTGAATTATGTGGCTTAGGTCATCAGCGTCTGGTGGTCGCACATAAGTGCCCCGGAAGTTATCGAGGAATGCGGCTTCCAGGTCCTCCCAGCTCCCAATTGACTTTGCTGGCAAGCTGTTGAGCCAATGCTGGGCTGGTCCTTTAAGCTTGAGGGGGAGGTATTTGATGGCGTGAAGAACGTCACCGCGGGCCCTGTGGATGTGCAGGAGAGCGTCCTTGATCCAAACGACGGGGCCTGGTGTGCCATCATAGGATTCGCTAGTGACGGGTTTAAGCCCTTCGGGGATTTGAGGATCCATTACTTCGTCATGAAGCATAGTGGGTGTGCAGCGCCTCAGATCGGGCGATATCACGACGGAGCTCAAAAGAGCTTTATGTCTGCTTTTGTTCGCCCGGCGGACTTATCGTGTCCGCGCGACGGTTGTCGCCACGCACTGCGGCGCCCACGCGATCCATAGATCGATCTTGATTGTCTTGCCTTGTCCTCCAATATATCTCGCAGGTCCAGAGCGTTCCCCTGTGGCCGTGTGCTTTTTGAGCGATGCCGGGGTACGGTTCTAGTGAAGGGCCTAGAGGCCTCTCTCTCGCGACCACGTGATGGTCGGTCAGCCGTATTGTCTCCTGGTGATGCGGGTTCGTAAGCCCCCTCCTCTAATCGGGGGAGCAGCTTGCATTTAGGGTAGCTTTTGGAGGGTTGTTCGAGCTCATGCTCTTCGGCCACGAGACTTCAGTCCATCTGTCGGCTAGCAGATCCTGATCAGCTCTAAGTTGTTGCTGCTTTTTCTTGAGGCTGTTCGCCGTGGCTATAAGCCTGCGTCTAAAACGCTCTTGTTCGACGGGATCCTCAGGCACGACGAATTCATCGTCGTCGAGGCTTGCTTCGTCTCCGGAGGGAGGCATATAATCCTCTACCTCTTCTTCTGCCGCTCTCTCGTGAGGGCTGGCGTCTCCATCCTCCCGCGCTGGATCTTGCTGGAGTGGATTGTCTTCGGCACTGTCCGGTGTATTGTTATCTCCGGTGCCGGAATCTTCATTCTTGCTGTGGCGGGATTTAGAGTGGCGCCACTGACGCCGGCGCTTGGGCTGTTTCTTGGAGGGGTCATCCTCCTTTGTTCCTTCGCCATTCCCATCCTTTGGGATATCCACCATGTATATGTCATATGATGAGGTGGATTTCCAGTGCCCGGTAGGCTGGTTCTTGTTCGTCTCCGGCATCGTCGTCCATACCGTCGATGTCTTCGGAGTCGTAGTCTAGCATGTCGGTTAGATCGTCGACAGTAGCTACAAAGTGGGCGGTGGGTGGGCTTTGAATTTCTTCGTCGTCCGCATCCCATCCGTCCTGACCGCAGTCCGTCCAGGGCTCTCCGGATAAAGAGAGAGACTTTAGTGAATTCAGGATGTCGCCAAAGGGCGAGTGCTGAAAGATGTCCGCGGCCATGAACTCCATAACGGGCGCCGGAGGGCGCGGAGGGTTCGGAGTCCAGAGAGGAGTCCGGCACCCTGGAGTCGAGGTCTTCGCAAAGGACAGAGATGGAGTTCGGCTCGATCGCGGTAGAGATTAAAGCCCTCGAGGCGGTGTCCAACCACTCGTCCTCGATCGGGGAATCCGGCTCCGGATTAAGGGTCGGAGCGGATTCTGGTGCAGCCTCGAGGGCACTGTTCGGCTGCAGAGCTAGATCATGCCCATCGAGACAGTGCGGCGCGCTTGGCTGCGGCTCGAATCCGTCGAAGATCAAGTCTCCGCGGATATCGGTCGTATAGTTTAAACTTCCAAATCTGACCTGACGGCCAGGGGCATAGCTTTCGATCTGCTCCAGATGGCCAAGCGAATTGGCCCGCAGTGGAAAGCCGCCGAAAACACGAAGATCTGTCCGGGGAGAAAAGTCTCACCCTGGACTGCGTTGCTGATGATGGTCGAAGAAGCCATCGAGCCTATCGGTGACGACACAGAGGAACTCTCAATGAAAGCACCAATGTCGGTGTCAAAACCGGCGGATCTCGGGTAGGGGGTCCCGAACTGTGCGTCTAGGCGGATGGTAACAGGAGACAAGGGACACGATGTTTTACCCAGGTTCGGGCCCTCTTGATGGAGGTAAAACCCTAAGTCTTGCTTGAGTAATATTGATGATGTGTGTTACAAGAGTGGATCTACCATTTAGATCAAAGAGTCTAAACCCTAGAAGCTAGCCTATGGTATGATTGTTGTTCGTCCTATGGACTAAAGCCATCCGGTTTATATAGACACCGGAGAGGGCTAGGGTTACACAGATTCGGTTACAATGGTAGGAGATCTACATATCCGTACCGCCAAGCTTGTCTTCCACGCCAAGGAAAGTCCTATCCGGACACGGGATGAAGTCTTCAATCTTGTATCTTCATAGTCTTGGAGTCCGGCCGATGATGATAGTTCGGCTATCCGGACACCCCCTAGTCCGGAACTCCCTCAGACATGTTGTGGTCTATGTATTCACACATGTATTACGATTTCCGGATAACACAATTATAGCATGAACAAATAGACAATTATCATGAACAAGGAAATATAATAATAATCATTTTATTATTGCCTTTAGGGCATATTTCCAACATCCTCGTCCATCAATCTCATATTAGTTTCACAAAAATACATCGATCTCCTATTTAGAATGACGGGAACTCTCTTGGCCCAGCAACGGCTAACTACGAAGAAGAACGCTCCTTTTTAGCTCGTAATTTTAATTTCATAATCTTTAATCACTGCCCTAGGGAGGCTAATATGGCGGCTTATGTGTTGGCTAAGAACTCAGAGACCTCTTGAACTATTGTTTGCAAGTCGGAGCCTCTGGGGTTTTTAGTATATGTTCTATCTAACGATGTATCCTTATTTTCACATGAAAAACTGCCATGATGGCATTTCCTCAAAAAATAATACATCGATCTCATCGCATTACTCATATACACCTGGGGCACACTAAGAAGCAAACATCTGCTAATTAGATAGCTCGATCACATTCACATTACTCATAAACTACTACGTGGAGCACACCAAACAACCAGCCGCTAATTATATTTCGATCTCATCACCCCTCTTCATCTCAACAGCAAAAGACCAACGGCAGGTCTTCTCTCCTCTTCATATTCACCCGAAATATCACTGGCGATCTACTGTCCAAAATGACTACCGCGCCCACGGCCACGGCGACCCCGGAGAACTGGATCCCCGTGTTCGCCGGGACGACGCCCACCCCGGGTTCTGAGAAGCTCGATTGTTTGCTAAGTGTAAGTATTAACTTCACCATTTCATCGACAAGTAATACGTGTGAAAAATAATGCGACAAGGGGCAATTGCCCACACCCCCCAGCCGCAACCTTTTAGTATTGTAAATTTTGTGTTGGTTGCCTCCTTTGCTCGCTCATGATCCGCGTCTCCACAGCCATCGAACCATGGTGAATTTGAAGAGAGGCAGAGTTTGGCCCAAGATACATCTCCAGAGCTTCATTCAACGGTAGGCCCGAGAATCAAAATGTAAAACAGTTAAAAGTAGGAGGTGGGCTGTGGGGACACGCGGCCTGAAAATTTCAAATCGGCTTCCCGCAAACTTTTGGAGGCGCACACACGGATATTTTGGGCGGCCCAGTTGGCGACCACAATAGGTCGACAATATTTGCCGACCAACAATGTGACGAGTGTGCAATTATTACCAACCAACAGTTTGATGTTAATACATTTCAGCATTCCCAACCGATAGTTGTTCGTTACACGTGAGTATTACCAATCGAATAGTATGATAGAAGTTTTACCAATCAACAGTCGATTGGTGAAAGTGACTTTTCCCAACACACGTCCATAGGGAATGCAGTGTCATGGTCTAGTATGATAGAAGTTACATGTTCGGGACGACTCAAAAAAAGATCATGGGGAAAGACTTGCGAAACATGATTTTCTTCCTGTACTAGTCCCTCCGGTCACATTTGTAGGTAGTTATAGGCCAATGCACAACAACAGAGAAGAAGATAAAGAAAATGGAATGGAAAGTGACCACTTTACTCTCATTCAATCCCATAGGCGGCAAACAATTAGTCCATGACTTAAATAATGTGTTGAAAATGAAACAATAAATTGACTAAAGAAGTAATGTGGGTAGCCACATGAAAGAGATGTCTATAAATTATGAAACTAGTTACAAACATTTAGATAACAATGGAAACTCAAAAATGAAATTATCTATATTTATGGCCTCCTCACAATATTCACATTGGAAAGGATATTTCATAACCAGTGGAGCAACACATTTTTTTTCAACTTGAAGCATGTTTTCCATTGAGTTGGTCTTGGCCAATAAGTGTGACCCTGAATAAAGGAGACACACACCCATTTAAACCGAGCAATCACTCCAATGTTTGGTGATTTGAAATTTGCATTTTTTGAACGCACAAATAGCATAAAATGCCATGCACTTCACGCCAGAAGGAACACACATAAGTTCTTGATGGTTTCATATCAATAGATGAACTTTAGCTGGATAGGATTGGGAGGCAACGGAATGATGCACACCAGAATGTCACGGGGATTCGACAGTTAATTCCTTGCAAGAACTCATGATCACTATCGTGGGACGACTAGCAATGATAGTTGACGAATGAGAACATCATCATGCGACTCAAGATGAACACCAAGCACAGTTAATGCTTTTCTTATTGGGAATGCATAACATTGCATTTAACTAGTTGAAAGAGCTAAATCACTCTCTAGCAAAAAACTTTAGGCCTTAGATATGTTATGAAAGCAACTTGTATTACTAGGAGGCCAATGCCAACATATATACACATACATGAGGATGCCAAAAGGCTACAAGAGGATGCCAAGAGACTAGAATGCAAAAGGTCAAAAGACATCACTTAATATAACTCTAACACCCCCCCTCAAACTCATGGTGGATCCACAACACTGAGTTTGGAGAGATGAAATCCATGTTGCGCTCTAGTCTGAGCCTTCGTGAAGAAGTCCGCTAGCTGTAACTCAGAAGGCACGTACTGAAGAGCAACAACATGATCCTGCACAGCAGCACGCACATAAGAAGCATCAACACCAATGTGTTTGGTAAGCTCATGCTTCATGGGGTCCCGCGCAATACTGATAGCACCTGTGCTGTCTGACAAGAGGGTGGTAGGTGTAGTAACAGAAACACCAAAATCATGCAGTAACCATCGTAACCAAGTCACCTCAGCCGTCAAAAGAGCCATAGCTCGCAACTCGGCCTCTGCACTCGAACGAGAAACTGCAGTCTGTTTCTTCGTCTTCCAGGAAATGAGGGAACCACCAAGAAAGACACAGTAGGCAGAAAGTGAACGGCAATCCGTAGGATCACTAGCCCACGTAGCATCCGAATAGGCCTGGAGCTGTAACAAGCTGGAACGCGGGAAAAAGAGACGATGAGAGATCGTGCCACGAAGATATCGTAGAACGCGAAGAAGGTGACTATAGTGAACTGAAGTGGGAGCAGAAACAAACTGACTCAGAATATGGACAGGATAGGAAATATCTGGACGAGTGACAGCAAGATACACAAGACTCCCAACAAGATGACGATAACGTGTCGGATCAGACAAGGGCTCACCATCAGAAGCACGAAGGTGAACATTGAGCTCCATAGGAGTCTCAGTAGTGCGCTCATCACTAAGAGCCGCACGAGTAAGAAGACCCTGGATATACTTTTCTTGGGAAATAAATAAGCCTGCAGAGGTGGAGGAAACCTCAATCCCAAGAAAGTAACGAAGAGGACCAAGATCAGACATAAGGAACTGCTCATTAAGACGGGCCTTGACAAAGGCAATGTACTCAGAATCGTCGCCGGTGATGATCATGTCATCAACATATAGAAGAAGAAGAGTGCGACCACGAGCAGAAAGGTGGACAAACAACGCTGGATCGTGATCACTGGGTGAAAAACCAGCAGCAGTGACCACAGAGGCAAAACGCTCAAACCAAGTGCGAGGGGCTTGCTTAAGGCCGTAGAGAGAGCGACGAAGACGACAAACCATGCCATCGGGAACTGAATACCCAGGTGGTGGCTGCATATAAACCTCCTCATGCAACTCACCATTAAGAAAGGCATTTTTAACATCAAGCTGTGACACGGACCAGTGGCGAATAGAGGCCACGGCGAGAAGTGTGCGGACAGTGGTCATATGAGCCACAGGAGCAAATGTCTCATCATAATCACGACCATGCTCCTGCTGAAAGCCGCGAGCCACAAGACGAGCTTTATAACGCTCAAGAGAACCATCAGAGCGAGTCTTAATCTTATAGACCCACTTACAAGTTATGGGACGAACATGGGAAGGAAGAGAAACCAGATCCCATGTGCCGTTGCGCTCAATTGCGGCAATCTCCTCTGCCATCGCAAACTGCCATTCAGGATGAACAAGAGCATCACGATAAGAGGTAGGCTCAAGTACAACCGAAAGGCCATATCGGCTAGGAGAATAGCGGTCAGGAGGAGGGCAAGGTCGAACCCGAAGACCATAAGTCGGCTGGGACGAGGAAGACGGTGCACCAGAAGTAGATGGCACGTTAGTAGATTCATCCATAACACGTCGACGACGGGTATAATGAAAAGGAAAAGTGGGATGAGAAGGAACCACCGGAGGTGATGGAGATGGAGAAGACATTGGTGATGAAGGTGGAGTGTCATGCAATAAGGAAGGAGAAGAAACGATAGGAGAAGATGGTGTCGGATCTGCAATAGTGGGACGAGAAGGAGGAGTAGGAATATGAGGCATAGAGGGAGGTGTATCAGGAAACGTGAGAAAAGATATATCCTCTACTGAAAAGGTCGAAGAGGATGGTCGTGGGTAGAATGGACGAGACTCATCAAAAGTCACATCCCTAGAGATACGCATCCGTCGACCGACAGAATCCCAACACCGATAACCCTTATGTTCATCACTATAGCCCAGAAAAACACACTCAACAGACTGAGCGGTTAGTTTGGTGCGTTCTCGGGGGGCAAGGAGAACATAACAAACACAACCAAACAAACGAAGAGCAGAATAATCAGGAGAATGATCAGAAAGACGCTCTAGAGGAATACCTCCCTGTAGAGCAGATGAGGGTTGAATGTTTATGAGATATGTGGCGGTGGAGACAGCCTCAGCCCAGAAATGAGGCGGAAGAGAGGCGGCAATCATCATCGCACGAGCTGTCTCAAGAAGGTGACGATGCTTGCGCTCAACCACGCCATTCTGAGCGTGAGCGCCGGGACAAGAGAATTGAGCAAGAGTACCCTGCTCGGCAAGAAAACCACGCAACATTTTGGAGATATACTCGCCAGTAGAATCATCACGAAACACGCGAATAGGTGTAGAGAACTGAGTGTGGACCATGGCGGCAAAACGCTTATAAATAGAGAGAACCTCGCTACGAGAAGACATGAAGTAAAGCCAAGTGTAGCGAGAGAAATCATCTATAAAAATAATATAGTATCGATGGCCCCCTTTGGAAGAGAAGGGAGCCGGACCCCACACATCTGAATGTACTAAATCAAAAGGGCGCGACATCGACTCGCTTAGTAGGATAAGGTAATCGAACTTGTTTACCAAGCCTACAACCCTGGCATTGTAAGGAGACATCTCCTGAGACAGGCCCCAGAAGACCACGACGAACTAAAGACGATAGTCGAGAACCACAAAGGTGACCAAGTCGATGATGCCATTGCTGGAAGGAGCTGGTAGTTGAAGCGGCAAAGGCAGATGGACTCGCGAGTGTGGTGGTAGCGAAAGGAACATTAAGCTAGTCCAACTCCCAAAGCCCCTGAGAATCACGGCGGCGCGGGCCAGCCCCAACCAGAGCCTTCGTGTGACGATCCTGGATAGTGCAAGAATCAACGTCAAGAATAACACGACAACCAGAATCAGTAAGCTGACCCGCAGAAAATAGGTTCATGGTAAGGCGAGGCACATGAGAAACATCTGGAACATAAAAGGAAGAAGTGGCAAGAGTGCCTCGACTCGCAACAGGAAGAGGAGTACCATCAGCAGTAAGAACATTAATTGGAAAATCGAGAGATCTACGAGAGGACAAGATAGAAGAATCGGAGGACATATGAAATGAAGCTCCAGAATCCAGAACCCATGGGGATGTACCTGACTGTGTAGACAGTGGTCGCTCAGCACTAGAAGCACCAGTCACAGAGCCTGCAGTACCTGTCGAAGAACCTGAAGCAGCAAGTAGACGCTTGAGCTTCACAATATCTTGCTCAGTCAAGGAGAAAGTAGACGGCGTCGAGGAAGAAGCACGAGTCCCAGAAGAAGAATTGCGCTCCCTATTACGCATATCACGCTTCTTCTTGAAGCAGTCAGACTCGGGGTGACCATCCCTGTTGCAGTAGTCACAATGAGTACGAGGACGAGAGCGGCCTTCACGAGAGCGGGCCTCACTACCCGGAGGAGTGGGCAGTAGCGGCGGAGCACTGGAGCGAGAAGACACTGGTGGAGTAGCACCTCGAGTAGAGAGCACAGAGGGAACCTGAAGCAAACCAGCACCACGGAGGCGAGTCTCCTCAGCACGAAGCTCAGAAAGCACCTCAGAAATAGGAACCCGGCCACGAGCAAACAACTGAGCACGTCGAGGCTCAAACTCCCCACGGAGCCGTGACAAGAACTCATAGACACGCTGAAACTCCAAGTCTGACCTCACAGTCTGGCAACACGGGCAAGTGCCACAAACAGTAGTGCGAAGGGAGTCAAGCTGGCGCCAGATAGCAGAACTCTGAGTGTAGAACTCATCAATAGTGGAGTCTCCCTGTTGAAGAGCATGCTCCTGACGGACCACAGACAAGTAGAGAGCATCACCAGAGGGCTGATGGCGCTGACGAAGATGAGTCCACATCTCAAAGACAGTACCGAGGCCTATAAACTCAGAAGCAAACTGAGGCAAAACACTGGAAGTGAGAACAGTCGCAGCACGAGCATCATCATCACACCACTGAGTGTAAGCAGCCAGATCGTCACGATAAACAGAAAGAGCATTTGAATAATCCAAGACCTCTTGGTCATAAGCGGCATCCGCATCATCAGCAGCAACCCTGGCTGCAGCCCTATCAGCATCAGAAGCATCTGCGTCAATAGCCGGTGGTGTCGGCGGTGGGGTAGGAGCCACCGGAGGCACTGGGCGCGGAGGACATGGGACCTTACCGGAAAAAACACCCCAGAGACAAATGCCATGCATGTGAATGCGCATAAAAGCAACGAACTCAGCATAGTTAGCCCCATCAAATATCACTGGGCAGCGCGGGATGGCAACATAGCCAGATGACGCCATAGACACGCTGAAACAGCAGCAACCACTCACGTGACCACACGAGCGCCCTGCAGGCAGCTGCGGAAGACAGCAGCCTCGCGGACGGGGCCGGCGGCCGGTAGCAGCGGCGCAGATGGGGCGGCGACCGGTGGAGCCGAAGAAGACAACAGTGATGCAGACGAGGCCGGCGGCCGGGCGGGGACGGAGCGGTTGACCTCCGATAGCTACTGCCTCTGCTCGATCGAGAGATGAACCGACAGACGGCTCGAGGAGGCTGCAGCGACGGGCCGGCCTGCAGCGACAGAGCCGCGATCTGGAGTTGAAGATGCCTGGACACGAAACAACAGCAGCAACGCACGCACGCGTGACCACTCAAGCACCTGCAGACGGCAGCAGCGGCGCCGACGAGGCCGGCGGCCGGCAGCTGTGGAAGGCAACAGCGCCGCTGACAAGGCCGGTGGTCGGCAGCCGCGGAGGAAGACAAACGGCCGGCGGCGACCTTGGAGGAAGACAAGCGGCCAGCGGCTCAATCGATCGGGACCAAATCCGATATAGAATCCAACACAGCAATGGATGAGCTAGCTAGCATGGACGTGAAGCGCCTGTAGCTAGAGATGGACATAGGCAAAAGCAAAATCACGGGCCAGCAGAACAGAGAGCAACGGCGGCCGTGGAGAAGATTGGACCCGAAGCAGCACGAGTTGCGCGTGCGGAAAAAAAAACCTAGAGCTTTAATACCATGTTATGAAAGCAACTTGTATTACTAGGAGGCCAATGCCAACATATATACACATACATGAGGATGCCAAAAGGCTACAACAGGATGCCAAGAGACTAGAATGCAAAAGGCCAAAAGACATCACTTAATATAACTCTAACAAGATAATCACACAGGGGACAACATATTAGAGCACCTTCCAGATTTTGCTTCAACTCCATGGCATCAGTTTCCAGGAGCACCTTGCCCATACCCAAATTGCTTGGGATCATAAGTGCTTCAGCATGTAGTGAGCTGTGTAAGTTGCCAAGTTATTCATATAACCCACAATAGAAAACAGCGCCTTGCCCAAATAATCCTATAAAATCCCATCCCATCCCCCATTTCCAGCTTCTGCATAGTAAGCACCATCAACATTGATCTTGATAAAATCACCATCAGGACGTTTTCACTTTGACCTATGAAATCTCTTATCTTCCTTGTTTGGTTTGAACAGTTTCACAAACTCCGTCGTCTGCTGTCTGATCATCCACGCAACTTCTCCTGAATCTTTTGCATTCCCTCCTCAAACTCTGTTGCATTAATTCCACCATTTCCAGAGTAAGTACTAGGAAGAAAGTAAGTACACTCCTTCATCATCGAAGAAAAAACAATACCAAGTCAGTACATTAGTTAGTTGTGGCATTGTTGTTAGGCCATGTGCGTGTTGCAGCTCAGTTATCCGATTTTTGCTAACCGCATTAGAATTAGCTCGTACCCTGAAGTTCTGCAACTCTATCTCGGACCAAACCTTTTGGACAAGCTGCCAAACCAGTCACTTGCATAACATTAATACCCACATATGTATATTGTCTGACTCACCAAAAGTATTTCTATACCAATTACAGGGCCAACAAAGGGCCATTGTTACTAGGGAAGAAAAATGGCGGACCTTTCTCCACCAAAAGGACTACCAAAAATTACTAGGTGTACATTGAGAACCACTTTTATTAGGGAACAAAAAAAAAGATCATTCTCAAGTCATAAAAAACCTCTTCCCAATTCATCTCCATATCTACTTGTCTTAATTACTGGCAGTGCACTATACCACATGCATCATTTGGAACTACATCCCAATGTTCTATCCTTTCCGCAAGTGCTCAGAAGGATTCGTTAATTACCCAAACCATAACGGCATAGAGTTAGCCAAAAAAAAAACAGAAATAGTAGCCAGTGGTATGCTTCATGCACTAGACAGCGCAATCAAAAGTCCGAACTGATGAAAAGGCTAGGCAAATCCACATATACACGTCAACACTCCATCTCATGTGTGTCGCGCGAAGACAACATATGAATAGACTCAGAGGTATGGCTCGGGAGGCCTATATCTGGACACAGAAGGGAACACCAATTTTTGAATAAATTGCGAAAGTTAGGACTTGAACCCAATACCTTCTTCTCCGATACCATGTTAAGCCTCATGCACCGGAATGATGAACAGGGCCAGTCAATCCACATATACACTTCAACAACCAGTGTCAAGGAATTTTATTATCTTTGCAAATTAATATTTGCCAGCGAACTTTTAACGAATCCTCGATTTGCCGGACTTAAAAAAAACACAAGAATAGAGAAAACTGCAGGTTGCATTGTCATACTCACATGAATGCAATGGGATAAAATATGTGACAAAGTTTGTTTGATTACACAAGGTTGAGTCGATAGAAATTTCTTATGAAAGATGGTATAAAAGAATACTTAGTGAAAAATTGCGTAAAATTTAAAAAGGACCCACATAGAAAAAATTCATCTGAATGCTATCCTCCAAATTTCTGTATAATCCTTCAGATTGAAGATGCCCTTTAATTAATTCATAAAGATCTGGTTGTAATACATTGGCCCCATCTATTATTACTATTGATGTTATTATCTTCATCCAAAAGGATATGGAAGGTAGGGGCCTCAATGACGACGAGCTTTCAAACTCTTGATGGTCGTCCAAATAATTCCAAGATGTTGTGTCAGTATAAGTTTTAAATATGGTGTAAAAAATCCTAAATGAAAATTGTCATAAGATTTAATACTAGAAAACAAAGGACGGTGACAGAAAAAAAATCTGGATTCTATCGTCCAAATATTCTACCGAAATCCTTCAAACAAAGATTCCCTAGCTTAAAGTGAAGATATGTTTCTACTACATTGGCCTCGTCGATTATTACTATTGGTGCTGTTATCTTCACCCAAAATGATACGGAAGTTAGGTGCCGCAAGGACGATGAGCTTTCAAGCGCTCAAATGTCGTCCAGATTCGCCCATTGATTTTTAATTTGAATAAACGATCACACGGACCCCCCCCCCCCCCCCCATAATCCATTTATAGACCAAGCAAAAAAAGGACATGCCACCATGCTGGTCATTTGTACCTTTCCTGACTTTATGGCTAGTAGACACACATTTGCCCACCATCCCTATATATGGTCGTAGCACAGACACACTTCTGTCAATCATTTCATCACTAATCTTACTCGAAAAGGTACATATTTTCATCAAAAAGTAAAATGGTGTCTCTGCATACCTAGGATTGTGAAGTACCAGGAATGAGTGCACACTAGCATGACAAAGCAACGACACTTGGGATACAGATTGAAGAATTCAGAGTGCAAATATTTTTCACTCTCGTTCAATGGATCATGTGATGTGGTTCACTGGTTTGTCAATGGTTGTAGAGATTTTTCCCAGACAAGAGGGCCATAGTGTACTCTGCAAACGCGCTGCAGGCCATGATTTTCTATATGGCAAGAATAATACTATTAAAGACCGCACGTTCACGTCACTACGGCACTGTATGCACCAGCTCCATCAATCTCCACTAATATTAAGTAGCATATGCAGTGTAATGCATCAAGCACTTAAATAAGGACGACGAGTTTTGTTAAGATCTCATTCAATCAGTATATACATGCATCCACCTGATGCATTGATCAGTCTGAAGAGCGCATTTGTAGAGAAAATTTGTCTGCTTCAACCGTACCAGCAAGCATTTGGTATCCCCGAGCTACCTCTCAACCATCTGCTCCTAGCACGCGCGATCTTTGGTAGCAAGCGCAACCGTCAGTCACAGAAGCAGCTCTCGCAGAGTTTGCATTTTCATCACATAACTTTTTTGCTGGCTCATCCCAACAAAGTCTAGCACAATCCTTCCAAATTTAGTACTACAAGTCAAAGGACCCACGTAGAAAGAATTCATCTTGATTATATCGTCCAAGTCTTCTATTAAAATCCTTTAAATCAAAGATGAACATTAAAGTGAAGGTATGCCTCTACTACATTGGCCCCGTTGATTATTACTATGTATTGATGTAGTTATCTTCATCTAAAAGATACGAAAGGTATGTGCCTCAAGGACGACAAGTCTTCAAATCCTCGAAGGTTATGCAGATTCTGCGCCTCTTGATTCTTGCTTCAACTAAATAATTGCACAGAACAACATTTTTTTTAGAAAAGAAGGATGACCCCCGGCCTCTACATCTGGGCAATGCATACGGCCACTTTATCCCGGCCTCACAAGACCTTACAAAATCAATACAACAGTAAGACTAAAGCCGCCGTCCAAACAACAAACTGTCGCTACACCTATCCAGTTGATGAAGGGGCGCAGATAGCCTGGGCCTAATACCAAACAGACATCGCAGCCAAGCCTAACATCTAAGACCTGAGACCCCAACCTAGCCACTTGCCGGGTCTGGGGCACACACCGTCCGGCAGGCTCTCGTGAGGCCGCCGCCGCCAACTGCCACCGCTCCATCTTCGTAACTGTCTTGATGCATCAACCTTGCTAGGTCCAGCTATCGTCGACGCCACCACGGCGCCCAATGGCACCTCCTCCCTGCACGCAAACAGCTGAACACGTCGCGGTCGCCACTGATACACCTCAGCGCCATGCTGCCAAGTATCACCAACCGACATAGCTTGATGTCCTTGGAGGATCTGCCGTGCGTAGCACCTGCCGACCAGGCATGACCAAGCGTAGCACCTGTCGGTCAGGCATGACTTGACATCTCCACCGAAGCTCCGTGCAAGATGAAGCCGCTCTACCTCCTGCCTCTGACGTCCAGCGCTGCTCCACAAACGATGATCCCAAGAGAGAAACGACACCGCAGTGCCGCCATCGTCCGATCTGGAACACCAGATCGTAGGGTTTCCCCCGGAGCAGCACGAGTGGGTCGACAGTAGTTACACAACGATGCCTTCGTCAAGGTAACGGCGTAGAACGCCGCCATCGCCTGCCGTCGGCTCGGTTTTCACCGGCAACCATGTCTCCCCAACTCGCAGCCGGGACTAGATGATGGATCTCGAGATCCGATCGTCAAGCTTCTGGCCGGCTACCGCCGACGAAGAAGTTGACAACCACCACTGGCTACACAGGCCAGAACAGATCTGCCATGCGTGCCGCCAAGCAGTCCACCAGGCCCTCGACACCGCCGCCGATCTAAAGCCAGATGACATGCCGCCGAAGACCGCATCGCGCCACCGCCCGATCCAAGCCAGCCGCCGCCGCAGCCGCCCGTGGCCCGAGGCAGGGCCGACCGCCGCCGCCGTCGAAGCCAACGCCGTCGCTTCTAGATCGGCCGCACCTCCACGCATGTTAGGGTCCTGCCACCCCTGAGACGCGGAAGGGAGGAAGAGCCCCCGCCACCGCCGTCGGCCTCCGGGTGCAAGCCGGCGGCGTCCTTCGGCGGCGACGGGAGGAGGGGAGGAGGATGGGCTAGGCCCCGACGGCGGCTAGGGTTGGGGAGCCCGAGTCGCCCGAGCGGGGGCGACCCGAGCGGGCCTCGTCAAAAGGGAATCCGCACAGAACAGCATGATCTATTTATAACGACCAACCAACCAAGCACTACGATCCATTTATGCCGGTCTGCTTTACCTTCCCTGCCTTTGTGTCCAGCAGACAGCAGAGTATCGCGGACTATATGTATGCTCGTAGGACAAACACACATTTCTCTATGATTCCGCGACTAGTCACACTGCAGTGTAAGTGTAAGTGACGTCAAAAAGAAAAGGGTGTCTGTATGCGTACTTTGAAAGGATTTCCGGGAATAGTGTGAGAAGACATCGGCGTTTGGACTCCTTTTGAAAGAATTCAGTATCTGCAAAGCACGAGAAAAATTTCTGCTACCTGCCAGTCACCTCAGCAGCTGGCAAGGACCATCTTTGGTAGCAAGCTGTCACACATATAGGCACCTGTCCCGGAGTTGAGCCACACGATCTGGAGCTGTATTATGAAAAAGGCTTTCACCCCGTTTTATAAATAAAGCAAACCGCCACAAGACATACAACCAAAGCAGGTTCATACACACACCATCCGAGTCTCACAACAAAGTACATAGGATCTGTTGAGGGCACAGCTCAACAAGCCAAAAAAAAGAGAAAAAACAAAGCCCTCCAAGCACAGGGAGTCTAGTCAGGCTCCGGCGGAGGCGGCGGGGGCGGCGGCGATAGGCGGACGGCCATCGAGCGGAGGTTGGCGATGAGGGCTGAGATGGCGTCCCGATCCGGGGGGCGGCTAAGTGGCTGCCAAAGCTGCAAGAAACCCGAGAGTTTGTAGAGAGCGTCAGTAGCGCGATGAAGAGGCGGCGGGGGCGGCGGCGATAGGCGGACGGCCATCGAGCGGAGGTCGGCGATGAAGCTGTATTTTCCATCCTTAACAGTGGCTAGTACAATTGCAATATGCTCAGTAGTAGCTCTACGACTTCATCGTCCACAGTAGCTCTACAGCTAATGGGTGGTGATTCCTGGATGGCGATGCATTTTTGGGGCTTTCTCCTCGTCATGTTTGCGTCAACCAGCAGGCTGTTGTGATCAAGATCATAAGATCTTTTTGTTAGTTATCATAGAGAAATAGATCTTGTAATGCAATACAAACTAGACTTCTGGACCCACCTATCAATGCTTTCCTTTACCACAGCATCAACATGCATTTCATCTCCTCTCATGACAACTTTGGATACTTTCAGCATCAGCTCCTCACAACATCCATCAGCAAAAAATATTAGCACTAGCATGTACACTGGCTAGTTGGATTTGATTTTTCAGAGCCCATGAACCTACAGGGCCCCCTTTCCATTACTTGATTGAAACACCATATTCTGCGTGTATGGTATCACCAACACACTGACACCCTCCCACTCCCAGCAGAGGGAACTGCTAATGCACTATCGAGAACGATTGCACACCATCAGCCAACAATATTGCTAATGCATTATCCAAAGCAATAGGAACATCCAGACCAGACAAGCACAGGCTAACCGTGTCCTTTCACGGCTTGAATTCTTTATTTTCCCACACTACTGGTCGAGGAGAACCATGCTCACAACTAACATGCTTCAAATGAGAGTCAGCAAAAATGAAAGTACAACAAAACTGAACAATCATACTAAAACATAAACTAGGTAGGTACCAAAGAAAAAACATACAGTTAAAAATGTTGATGATAATCTTCTTCGTATCAGAGAACACCGAAGAGTCCGGCCATGAAGCAATTTCAGGGACAAAAAATACAGTTCCTAACCGTATTACTGTTAGAGTTGTGTCGAATATTGTGTACAAGGTAGGTTACAGTTGGACAAGGAGTTGTATTGTGTTTACATAGGATGTGGAGTTGTGTCCTAATAGGACACTTGTATCTTAGACCTCTCATATATAGCGGGGGTAGACACACGATGTAACCTATGCCAATATAATAGCACAGGCGCGCAAGGGAGAGCCGGCGGCGTGTGCCGGCGCCCGGGTGGCCGGTGTGCAGTATTGTGACGATGTCATGGGGAGGAGTGCCCATAGTCAGGCCCCGGGGATTTAGCCATATCGGTGAACCTCGTTAACAAATCTCGGTATCGTGCCTTGTGTGATTGCTTGGTCCTCGGATGATCGACGATGGCCTCGAATTTATTCTAACGAGTGGTATCATGAGCAAGATTACGAGGAGGCTGCGGATTGTTGATCTAGAGGAAAAAGAAGCATCGACGTAAATCTTAGGAAGCGATCGTGATACGGGATGGAAATCATCGATACGTGGCGGCAACAGTTTATAGGTGACTCGGCGAGATCGGAACGATCCATACTGGGTGAGCAGCAGCGGCATATTGCAGCGTGTGTGCGTGGGCAGGCGTACTGCCATCGCGTGGATACGCGCATACGTGCGCTGGCGCGGCCGGCAGGCCCGAGCGAAGGCCACGGAGTCCAGACGCCTAGTCCAGGCTTGAGTGTGGCGCAGTTGCAGGGTCTATGAGCTGGAGGCGGACGTGCTGTAGCGATGCAGCAGATCGGCGCTTGAGTTGGGCCACGGTGTGCACATGAGATTTGTTTTGGACCAGGGACGAGCCTTGAGCGTGTCATACAGTCGGAGAAATTCGGCTGGGTCAGACTAGATAGTCTGACGGATTGACGTGAGTCGGTTGGTACAGAAGACGGTAGTGGAATCGACGACGACGACATAGGTGCGTGATGCTGATGGTGACCGACTTCTGGGCGTGGAAACACGTGACACGGGCCTTGAGGGCTTGTGCGGCTTTGACAAGACTAGCGCGGGATTGATTCAAAGTGGTGTATACACGGGCTTGAAGTCGATGAGGCGCAGGGGTGGACTGATCATCTACCATGGAGTCATGTTGAAGGTGGAGCTGGATTGAGGGGCTATGGTGTAAGGATCTAGAGAATCGAAGTCTATTCAGCGGGAAAAGCGAGGGACATGTAATTCGGACTGGAGCCTAGTGGTCTGATGAAAGCGTGAAACTCATCATCGGTCGGTGATGATCGGTGGTATTTTGCAGTGGGGTTGAGTGGTGTGGGTTCGCGACCCTTGAGACTCGACCGGGACAGCGGAGGCTCGACGCGGTAATAACGGCGAGGCGTGAGGTACACACGGAACATGAAGACGGGCCAGGTCTCTGGTGGTCATACATGTGGTGAGGCAACTGCGAATTTGACTCGGGATGACTACAAGCAATGGTGAAATTTTTTCAAGTTTCAGACAGGCGGTCAAGAAAGGAGCGGTGATGTTGAGTTCAGGTAACTCTTATGTGTGGCATCCAATATGTGAGTTGTTCATTTTTCACGCAGGTTAATGATCAGTGTGTGATGGAGTTGGACTGATACTCTGAAAGTTGAGAGTACAAGCTAGAGTAACAAGGAACTTAATTTTGCTCGAGTGTTGACCTTCGTCAAGAAAAGAAGGGACTACAAGTTGCAGGTGGAGTCATATGGAGTCTTTGGAGTAGCAGCGATACTCATGAGATAAGCTCAAGTCCAATGTACATGAAAGTTTGACACATTGACGAATTCAAGGTGGTGGAGAATATACGCCAAGGTGGAGTTTGTTAGAGTTGTGTCGAATATTGTTTACAAGGTAGGTTACAGTTGGACTAGGAGTTGTATTGTGTTTACATAGGATGTGGAGTTGTGTCCTAATAGGACACTTGTATCCTAGGCCTCTCATATATAGTGGGAGTAGACACACGATGTAACCTATGCCAACATAATAGCACATGCGCGCAAGGGGGAGCCGGCGGCGTGTGCCGGTGCCCGGTTGGCCGGTGTGCATTATTATAACGGTGTCATGGGGAGGAGCGCCCATAGTTAGGCCCGGGAATATAGCCATATCGGTGAACCTCGTTAACAAATCTCGGTGTCAGGCCTTGTGTGATTACTTGGTTCTGGGATGATCGACGATTGCCTCGGATTTATTCTAACAATTACACTAGTTTAGTAGGTTACTCACGGAACAGCTTGTGGTGGAGACAGCGGAGGTCGATCAAGAAAAAATTAGAATGCCCTTGACTGGGCTGGGCTTTAAAGCTCTAACTATACAGTGCTGTTTGAGATGATGGAATACTAGCTCTAACATGGTATGAGCATAGCCCAGAAGATGATCGGAGCTTGACAGTACTCCGAACCATTTTTTCCCTGGTCTTCCTCCTTTTGGTTTGGTTCTGCTGTTTCACACATGTGCTTCATTGTTTTTGCTAGGTGTTCTTAACCGACTTTCAGCTGTTTAACCAATGGCCTTACTAATAACTTTCCTTCCAATTCTTAAGCAGAGGTACCACAGAATTGATTAAAGCACTGGATGCCCATGCTGTTGCTCTCGTACAAGGAGAACTGCAGCACAGTTTCAGCTGTTCACTTGCTTCAGATCACGAGTGTTAAACTTATATACTGAATCGACATTGTAAACTGTAACCACACAATTCAAAAAAAAAAAACCAGTATGTATAATTGCTTGGTAGCCTACAACTGATGTGAACAACTAAGGCATTACCCTGCAGGAATGGTACATCATATGTGCTGTGACCAACAATGGGAATTAATACTGAACCATATGCAATGGCCATATGAAGAAGAATGAATTGCAACAAAACATTTCACTAACAAGCTGACTGTAATGCAATCATTCCATTCAATTTAGCGATCAGTGCACAAAGCTCCCCTAACATGATATTCTACTTGCTACTGAAGAAATTGAGAGGATGATCTGCCACATTTAATCATGGACTTGTACAATAGTACATGGAAACATGAAACTGATGTATACTGGCTGAATATTTAGTATGAAGAAACCACTGGATGGTCTCTAAGAAAGAAGACACTGATAAAAAAATTCCAAGTCAATTCTTCAGATAGAAAAACAGAGGCATGGGGCAAGTTAATTAGCAAGTATTTCGAACGTTAACCAAAATGACTAAATAATTGTAGCATCAACATGCTAGCCACATCATCCAGAAAGGATATTCACGCAAGTATAAATTTCATCCAACCATGAAACATTCAGAGATCATTGATCATAACTTGTATACATCAAAATAAAACTAGCAAGTTCGTAGTGAACCCAACTCTTAATCTTCTGCTCATCATTCACAGGTTCTATTTCTCGAGCATATGTTAAGGCCGAAGATCACATGAAGCAATGATTCCTTTAAACTGGTTAGCAGTTAAAGTTAAGTTATAGATGGAATTCCAAACGAAGCAACACAAAGGCAGAATTATAAAACTATGTTTCAATACCTGACCAGATGTTAATGGAATCATGAACATGAATGAACTGGAACAGAACATTGACTTGAAAGTTGACAATAAGGCAATCATTCAATTTAAATAGTGCTGCAAGCTCTTCTGAAATCAGGTGCAACTAGCTAGTCAACAAGGAGGATAGTCTGGCTTACTTCTAAAACAGAAGATAGAAACAGGAATGAACTGTTCATTTTCTAAATATTTAGTATTAAAAGGACAACTGGGTAAACTCTAAAAATGAAGACCTCAATAAAAAGACGGGTCAGTTATTTGGTTCAATAAACAAGGACCAAGAGGCAGCTAGATTGCTAACAATGAAGTACTAAGCAAAGTAGCAGACCAGTATATAAGAAGGGCGGGGGGGGGGGGGGGGGGAGCAAAGTCCATTCTTCAGATCATGAAAACAGAGACATGAGTTAGAGAAATTGGAAAACATTTCAGACCCTGGTCCAATTGACTTGTAATTTCAGCATCGGCACTCATGGCGGACACTTCAACCCAAAATGATATTCAAAAAATATAATGTGACCTTATAACAGCCATAGGTTCTTGATCATAACTTATTATACATCAACAAGAAAGCTCGTAGGGTCATAGAGGGTACAGTTAATACATACTGCAGCTCATGTGGATACGGGGAGCTAGGCCGTTAGGAAGCACCACCACACTCAACAGCCATCGGCTGAAAAGCTAAATAATATTGAGAACGTAACCATTTGGTCAGATGAAAGGCGAAGCATTGACAACATAGCCCTCTAGTGCCGGAAAGAAGGTATGTGAAACTAGAGATTGTTCGAGCCGAAGTAGAGTAGGACGGAGATATCTGAGATGGAGACTAGTAACCAACTTGCCATCGATGTCAACCTGAAGTAGTGAGCCATCGTCAAAGCTAACCAGCAAAAGCACGTCACCATCCAAAGATGCAGCCACCAGATGGAACCAATAGCCAAACATTTCAAATTGCACCCTGACCTCTGAACTCAGCAATTCGACCCGGCCTTTGGAGGCCCAGACTTGGCCCTCATTGTCCAGCATCACCCAGATATCAACAATTGTCTCTTCGGCATTAAGAGTGAACAGCGTATACGGTGGCGGATGCGTATGGGCTGGGCCGTCTCTTATGCGTATGCTCTCAAAACGGGCTGATCATGGCACACTTTCGTTTGCAAATGAATTTCTTTGCTCTCACTGGGCAACAAGGGAGCTCTTTTTTTTTTATTGAGGGAGCTCTCAAGTCTCGTGCCAGTTATTGTTTCTTTTACCCCTCAAAAATTGTTTCTTTTTCCCAAAGAATTTCCTTTTTATTTTGGCTGAGTTATTTTTCTTTTGGATTTGCAACTTTTCATTTTATTTTTTATGGGACTTTTTATTGTAGGTTGATTTACTAGCTCTGTCACGTAAGGGGTGCTGTCAACAGTAAGATTTGTGTTCCTCGCAAAAAAAAAATTTGTGTGTGAGCACTATGTTATAATACCATAAGAAGTTCAAAAAAAAGTAATAATACCATAATAAGAAAGTAGCTATCTAGAATAGGATGTGTTTATATATAATATTTAGTTAATTATAACCATCTCGATTTTGAGTAAGTCTTGTTAGTGTTGGTGCCAATTCATAGTTTTTCTCTTTACTTTCAGAAATAGAGTGTTGCATATTGCAATTATAGCTCTTTTTATAAAAACACATGGGTATCCAACCCTGACATCCTTTGGTTTAGATGAATTTTATAGGAATTCTTAAAGATAGGAATTTTGTAGGAAAAAATTCTTTGGAGCCCTTCGGTTTGTAGGAATGAGTTTCTATTCTTATTATGTACTACGATAGTAACCAATGATTCACATTTCATAGGAAAAAAACATTAGCCTGAACTCAATACAAAAATTCCTATCTTATGCATCAAATGACATCTCTTGTTATGTAAGAATAGAGATACACGTAATCTCAGTTCCTATGATTTTCCTATTCCAATAGTATTCATATCCTATGAATCAAAGGAGGCCTAATTAGAGATGGGTGGCAAGTAAGCTCTGAGTTGTAGACATGAAGAGGCTAACAAAGTTATGTGAATAACAAGTAGGTTAAATCTAGTGGTTCTGTTAACATGCTGCCATCTATGAAATCAAAACTTCTAGATGTGCTCTTGTAGCTACATATGCCTATAGCCTGGCTCTTCAAGAGTGTACTCATTCTTTCATCATCTAGCATTGTTTTTTGTTTTTCTCGTTTATCTGATTAGTGCATCTTCCATCGATATTAGAGAATGACTTTCTCTGATTTAGCACAAACATCCATTTTGTGTTGGAACAGAGTATTGTTCTTCCCTGTTTCCAGAATGTAAGACCGCTGGTAAGAATTTGTCGCGTAGACTGTAATCTGTATAAAGAGAATTATGGTACAGCAATTTATAAGCCTAGGTAAAGTGTAGCTATTGTTAACCGGTCAGTTGCAACTTCATCTAGCAAGGATCAAAATTTCATACCAGTCATACAATTAATGTAGGCATACAAGGAGGCGAATCGAGATCTGGGACAAAGCAGTACGGCGCCAACTGGAGAAAGAAAGATTTGGAGCGTGCTTTGGAAAGCAAATGTTCCTCCCAAGATTAGAAATTTTGGGTGGCGTTTGGCGACGGAGTCACTCGGAGTTCAGACAAGTAGACATAAGAGAGGGTTGGAGCTATTCCCTACATGCTCTATCTGTGGGATGGAACCAGAAGATGGATATCACGCAGTCATGAGATGCACAAAAGCTAAAGCCCTGCGTGACACCATGCGTGAGGTCTGGAACCCTCCCCGAGACACTGATCTTACATGTATGGGGCGTGAGTGGGTCCTTCTAACTCTTGATAAGGCGAATGAGGAGGAGCGTACACACCTCCTCTTCATCTGGTGGCGAGCATGGCACCTTAGAAATAACATTATATTTGGTGACGGGAAAGATACAATAAAGGCATCAGCAGAATTCCTACAAAGTTATGCTAGCTCCTGTGCGGCGATCAGAGCGGGACAAGTGATGCCAGACATCTCATTCCGTGAGACTAAACAGAGAGTTGCAGATTATCAATGGGCCAGACCTAACTCAGGTTGGCTCAAACTAAATGTTGATGCAAGCTTTATCCAGGAGACAAACCATGGAGCTTGGGGGGCGGTTCTACGAGATACGAATGGGGCGGTGATTGGATCTGCTTGGAACACAATCCGTAACTGCGCTAGTGCTGAGGCGGCCGAAGCTGAAGCCTGTCTTGAAGGAATCCGAGATACCATGCAGTTCATAGACCGGCCAGTAGTTATTGAGAGCGACTGTATGAATGTCATCCAACAAATTTCTTCAAAGGACTTTAATAGATCTCCCATTGGTAGCTTGTGTAGGGAAATTCAGAGTTTGCTGGGCCAACTCCCTGATTTTACTATTGCTAAGATCTCTAGAAATGGCAATAGGGTTGCCCACGCTCTCGCTAGTTTTGGTAGGAGTGGTGTGAGTAAGGGTGTGTTGATCGGTTCAGTTCCAGCCTGCGTGTTGCGACTGGTCGATGATGATTGTAATGAACCTATGTTAATTATTTAATATAATACACACCTTTTTCAAAAAAAAAATTGTAGGCAGGCACACGCACCTTTTACTTGTATAACTTGCACCAGTAGCAACCGATGGAAGATGGATGGAGTGCATCTAGTTTCTTCAGAGCATGGCCAGGATTTGCTTGATGAGAAGTCAATCAGGATCCACTCAGTTCAGACGGTCTGCTTACTGCATGAATGGATAAGGATCCTAATTTTCAGTGGACGACTTATCCAAACAATTGTCTGCCTTTTATTTTACCCTTCCATGTCCGTCAAAAACTACTATCAGCTTGTTTTAGGTGCTTGCATCTTTCTTTCCAGCATTACAGGCTACAAAAACATATGCATCATCGTACTCTGCTGTGCATCATTGTCCATAACGATTCTTATAGGTTACTCTGCATAGCACTGAATTGACCCCAGCTGCCACTCCCAATGGTCCCAGGTAAACCCAAATATCTGCTCTTAACGCTGTTGGGAGCAGAGCAGACCAAGAGGAATGAGTGGCAGTCACCGCGGCGTTGAGAGAGGGTAGGTCATTATCTGGTGCGGCAACACTTTCCCCATTTATCTGGTACCTCCAGATTCAATCAAGATCTAACTGGAGTTCAGCCCAGCAAAACCATGGCCTCCAAACAGACTGTGCATATGAATCAAGGACAAGGAGAAACAAGCTATGCTTGTAACTCAAGCTATCAGGTACTGTATCTTCTTCACTCGATTCATCCACTGATGCTGTTTCCTGTTACCTTTTTTTTTCACAGTTGACTTCCAAAACGGAACTTGTTCTTGACCGTGCGATGCCAAACGAACGACGCGGAGCACGGATGGGAGCACGGAGGCGGGCGCAGGCAAGCCTCGTCCAACTCAACAGCCCACGACCTTGGCAGCGCACGATCACACACCACGGCTACCCAAGTGCACGGAGGCTTGACAACATATGTCATTGATAAAGATCCGCGCTTCGAGCCTTTCTGCATGTGGGGAAATAAGATATTGATGAACCAGCATCAAGTGAGGAAGCTGGTAAAGATTGTTAGTAAAATGAATCAAAATATGGCAATTAAACTATTTATTTACACTCACTAGTAGAAAAACCCCTATTAGTGCCGGTTGGTGAGGGCCTTTTGTCCAGGTTCTTGAACCGGGACTAAAGGGTCGTTACTAATGCCCTAGACCTTTAGTCCCGGTTCTAACACGAATCGGGACAGATGGGCCTCCACGTGGCCGGTGCGCCGAGCCCAGGCAGGAGGGCCTTTGGTCCCGGTTGATGGCACCAACCGGGACCAAAAGTCATCCACGCGTCAGCATTTCAGTGGCTGGGGTTTTTTTTTGAAAGGGGGTGGGGGTTGGGGGTTTTGGGGGGTTAATTTAGGTGTTTCATATATTGTGTTAGCTAGCTAATTAATAGAGAGAAGTGTCCTCTCTTATGTTCGTGCTTAGTCGACGCTACGTACTATACATAGAGAGGCCCTCGACACGCTAGTTAGTAAGAAAATGAAGGAAACCATTAAATACAGAAGTTCGTCATGCATACCGAGAGAAGTGATCGATCGACCTCTCCTTCTCCGAGAGATTAGTCGAACAACAAGTTTTTGTATTATCTATCCGACGCTACTGGCTACATACATATACAATATGTAAGATCTCTTACAATCCCCTAGCATTTGAAATCAACTTCCACATGGTATTCTCCGGCTTTATTGATGACGTGGTCAAGAAAGAATCCCGCCAATTCCTCTTGAATTGCTTTCATGCGATCTTGTGGTAGGAGTTCATTCCGCATCTGCCACGTCTAATTTGAAGAAGGGGGTTACATATATATGAATGAAACTCAACAGAAATGATGGTGTAATAAAATGAAATTGTGAATATTATTGCTTACGCACTTCATATTGTCTTTTAGATAGCCCCGCTTATTTTTCAAAGTCGCGTTGTAGATGAACTCGTACACGTAGTATCCACAGTAATTATTCCCTTGTTCCTACCATAAGCACTTTACGAGAAATAGAGGTCAATCAAACTGATAATGAAGCATTATAAATGACATCGATGAAAGTATAGCTATAGAATCAACGGGAGATGCGCGCAGCTAGCTAGCTAGTAGTACTTACTTTCGGGTATGTATATCGCAGCTCCTTCGGCAGTCCCGGAGCTTCTGTGGTGAACTATTTCCAAACCCTGCAAGACAAAGAAAATAATTATTATTACTTGAGATATCAGGAAATGAACAAAAAGTTGCCGATATGGTGCGATAATGATCGATTGAACTTACTTGTTGAGCATTTTAGTCATGTCCGCATACGTTTCGAGATCTTTTCGTCTCGAGTCTAAGACGGTTACTAGTCCCTGCTCAAGCTTAATCTCCAGAAGAACATAGTGGAAGCCGCGCATGCATGCATAACTCATCAATTACATTACTATAACCTCGCCGAGTAATAAGGGAAACCGAATATGCACACGACAGTAACACTCACTCGAAGTTGTAAGGAAAGAGTATGGTATCTTTGTTTTGATTTTTAATCAACGATTGTAGCAAGTTGGCCTCGGCCTCTTCGGCGTGCTTTTTAACCTGAATTTCATCTATGATAATTTGTGTTAATGAACCCAATATCATATATTTCTTGTTTTCTGCACTCGACGATTTTCAATCTACATAATTTAGTGAGAATAATTAATTATAAATACATGCAATGAAAGAGCTGAGCTATACATAGAGACTTAATGACAGAAATAGTACTTACAGACAGTAGCAAAAGACCGTTAATTTATCGAGGGCCT
Source organism: Aegilops bicornis (assembly GCA_021605145.1). NCBI lineage: Eukaryota > Viridiplantae > Streptophyta > Magnoliopsida > Poales > Poaceae > Aegilops > Aegilops bicornis. The sequence continues at coordinate 786,528,466 of CM038671.1, read as the reverse complement.
TTTGATTGAAGAACTCGAAGAACACCTCAAATGGAACAGGCAACAGATCAGTTCCAACGAGGTCGGGCTCCTCTTTAATGTTCTGATACAAAGTATTCGTCCCCCCAGACTCTTTGCAGGTCTTCATGTACCAATTATGGAATCTTCGCATCATCGTTGTTAGAGATTTTTCATCTTTGACGAGAGGCTTCCCGTACTCGTATATGTGTTCGTCCACCTCCATGAAATCAGGAAGTTGATCGTCAAGCAGGTAATCTGCAAGATTGCCATAACCGGCTACCGTCCCCGGAGCATTAGCGACGATGTCGCCGCTAGACACATTGAGCGGGGGGCATGATTGATTTGCTTGTTCGCCGAGCTGGGCAATTTTTTTCGCAGCTGCTCGTTCTTTTGACCTTTGATGTCTGACAGTACTTCCCGACCGCTCCGGAGCAGACGGAGCGGCTGCGGCGTCTGTCTTCTTTCGTGCTTGCTTACGAGGCGAAGGAGAAGGACTATGACGCGCCGGAGCAGCCGGGTGGCGGCGGGTCTCTTCCGCCCTTGCTGGCGAGGCGGAGAAGGAGGAGGCTGCTGGCTGCTCGGGCGCGCCGGCGTAGGCGGTGAAGGAGGCTGAGTGCCCTGATCATCACTCGCCGGAGGAGGAGGAGGCGGTGGAGGAGGAGGAGTGCCCTGACTCGCCGGAGGAGGAGGAGGAGGCATCCAGTTCGGAAGGTTGATGACCTCCTTCCGCCATAGGCATGGAGTCTTCAGAGCAGAACCCAGCCGAGTCTCCCCTTCACCGGTAGGGTGGTCAAGCTGGAGGTCCTCAATTCCCTCCGTTATTTCGTCCACCGTCACCCTAGCATATCCTTCTGGAATCGGATGACAGTGAAAAGTTGCGCCGGGTTCAGAAGGTCGAACTTGGCCGACAGCCGCCTTGACTTTGAAGTTCTGCCATTGCATCATAAGGAGGCAATTTTGAGACTCCGTGATAAAATCCACGGGGTAGCTAGCAGGAGCCGTCAAGACATGCTCCGGCTGAAGCAGCTCGGTGGAAGCCACGCTGCTTCTCCGCTGAGACGGCGGGGTAGCTTCGGGGGAAGCTTCGCAGTCGCTTGCTGCGATCTCGCTTCTCGTTCCTCTAGCCCTTGTACCCTTTCATGCAGCGCTGCAGCTGGCTCTGCCCAGCTTTCTTCCTCCTCTCCCGGTTTTGTAACCCCCGCGTCCGAAAACCAACCTTCCACGGAATGGAGCTGGCGTGCCTCGTGTCCGTCTGTGGTGCTCAGGATTCCCGAGGGCCATGTGAGCTCGTCCTTCTCCTCGCTCGAACGAACGTCCCTTGCTGTGCTGCATCGATATAGTGCCGAAGCTCGTTGATCGGTATTTTCAGCTGCTCGTCCGTCCAACAAGACTTCCCTGATACAGGGTCCAAGGTTCCGCCAGCCTCGAAGAACCAAGTCCGGCACGGTCTGGCCAGTTCATTGTCTCTGGTTCGATCCCTTTATCAAGCAGATCATTCTCAGCCTTGGACCACTTAGGCCGGGCTTTGAGGTAGCCACCTGACCCCGTGCGATGGTGAAACTTCTTCTTCGCAAAATTTTGCTCGTTTGTCGCCGACATCTTCTTACTCTTTTTCGATGTCTTGTGGGCCACAAATGCGGCTGCTGATCTCGATCTTCTCATATTTGCCGACGAATTCTGGTGTCTCTTCTTTGTCGACAAACTTGTTCAGCTCTTTCCTCCACCTCCTGAATAGGCCTGCCATCTTCTTAAGAGCACAAGGCTTGATTAATTGCTCTTTAACTGGCTTCTCCGGATCCTCCTTTGGCGGTAGGGTGAAATTTGCCTTCAGCTCAGTCCAAAGATCATCTTTCTGCATATCATTGACATAAGACACCTCAGGGTCTTCCTCCTTAGGCTTATACCATTGGTGGATGCTGATCGGGATCTTGTCCCTAACAACAACCCCGCATTGAGCTGCAAATGCGTTCTTTGTCCCGATGGGTTCAATCGGTTCGCCGTCGCGCGCGATTGCTGTGATCTAAAACCTTTCATCCGAGCTCAACTTTTTCTTTGGGCCTCGTCTCCTTACCGAAGTTGTGCTCGACCAGGAGGGCTAGAAAAAAGAAGAAAGACGAGAGTTAATTAATATGTGTACATATACCAAAACAATGAATGCATCAATTAACTAGTCAGCACGGGCTTAACTAATATATATATATATATACCTGGCCGGGCTCGGTTCGGTCACCGGAGCAGTCAGCACGGTCTCCTTCTTGTACCTCCATTGGGTCACCGGAGCCATCATGAACATAGCCCTCTTCTTGTACCGGGATTAATGTGTCGGAGCCATCATGAACATAGCCCTCTTCTTCACCCAGTCCTTCCTGACCATCGGTGTCGTTGAGAAATGACACAACGACATCACTTCCTTGTGCGATTATGTCCCCCAACATCTCTTCTGTTGCTTCGTCTCGAGAGTGCTCCATAGTTTCTGCAAATATTTACAACATGTCAATTATTATTCAAACATGGTACAGATGGATATATATTAGTGGCAAACATAGAACTAGCTAGCTAATCACAATAAGGAATCATTTTAGTGGCCTCGATGCTGCTTCTCTAGGGTTTGGGGTGGCCTAGACAACGCTTCAAGGGTTTGGGGTGGCCTCGACGACAACACTCTTTTAACTTGGTAAATTTGGGTGGCCTCGAGATAGTTTGTCGGGTAGGGGCGCGGCGGGAGGGGGTAGGAGACCAACATCGTTTTTTCTCTAGGGTTTGGGTGTCCTCGAGAGTTTTGGTCGAGCGAGAGGGCCGAGGGGGTGCTGCCGTGGTATAATTTATCACGGTCGAGAGGGGGTATATATATCGACCGCCCCTCATGTCGAAGTTATCCGGGAGGGGGTTATATCGACAACGACGTGGCATGCATATACATGGGAAAATAATATTATCGGGGAGGGGGTATATCGGTACCCCCCCCCCCTCGTGTTGAAGTTCTCGGGAGGGGGTATATCCACAATGACATACCCGATAAAAAATAAGAAGACAAAAGAAGAAATAAAAAGAGGAGAATAAGAAAGGAATAGAAGAGAAGAAAGAAAAAGAAGAAAAAAAAGGAGAAGAAGAAAGGAATAGAGGAGAAAGAAGAAAAAAATAGAATTTTATTATTTTTTCTTTTTTCTCCTCTATTCCTTTCTTCTTCTCCTCTTCTTTTTCTTCTTTTTTCCTCTTCTTATTTATTTCTCCTCTTCTTCCTCTCCTCTTCTTCTCCTTTCTTCCTCTTCTTATTTTCCTTTTTCTTCTCCTTCTTTTTCTTCTTCTTCTTCCTTCTTCATTCTTCCTCTCTTTTCTTCATTTTCCTTATTTTACTTTTTCCTCTACACTAACCTAAAATGCACTAACCTAAAATCGATATCTACTAACAACCTAAATAAAAAATTAATACATATATGAAAAAACATATATAAAAAAATGCTATGAACATTATATTCATACATACATAGCCACATCCATTCATCATATAGCTACCACATACATATATACATTATATATATATGAAAAAGATGCAACGAACAAAAAAAATACACATGTATATATATGAAAAAAGCACTGAACACACAGAGCCGTCACGGCGCCGGCTCACATCGGGGGCGGTCGGCGAGGCGACAACGAAGCGGCGAGGCGTCGGCGGCAGCGACCACGGTGAAGCGCGGGCAGAACGGCGTGGCGGCGGCAGCGGCGACGGTGGGGCGGGTCGTGGGGCAGCGCGACCAGCGCTCGAGGCGGACGGCAGCGGCGGCAAGCGGCGGGCGGCGTCGGCGTGGCGGCGAACGGCGTCGGCGTGGGCTCGAAGCGGCCGACGGCGGGCGGGGCAGGGGCGTGGCGGCGGCAACGGCGGCGGTGGGGAAGCGAGTCGTGGGCGAAGCGCGACCGGGCGCTCTCGCACTACTAGAAAAACCGCTACTAATGGCGCACCTAATTTGGCCATTAATGGCGCATCACTGGTGCGCCATTACTAGCACGCCATTAGTATCTGGTATACTAATGGCGCACCACTGGTGCGCCATTAGTATAGGCTACGGTGCGCCATTAGTATGCCTCCCAGGGGCCATGTATAGCCAGGTGCTTTGGCATACTAATGGCGCACGACCACGAGATGCGCCATTAGTATGCTTTGTCATACTAATGGCGCACTGTCATGTGATGCGCCATTAGTATGAATATTAGGTTTTTATTTTATTTTATTATTTTCTGTTTTTTGCACAGGTTACAAAATGTATAATTTGACAAAATATAGACAGCACACATCAACAACAGATTCATCGAATACAGTAGAAGATTAGTCTTTGAATACAATTCATCATACTAGTCTCCGAATACAATTCATCATATTAGTCTCCGAATTGAAAAGACCGAACAAAGATAGAACATTATATTACAAGTCTCGAGACCGCGAGTAGCGAGTTTGTCTTCACATTACAAGTCGATATCGATCATCTAAACTACCATCACATAGAAGAGAGCTGCGGTCATCACGATGAGCATCATCACGATGAAACTCGTCTTCATCCGGTTCCTCCAACGCCTCTCCTCTCTCCCGCTAGATAGCGGGCGTATCTAGATTCGCCTCGGCCCTAGTGGTGTACCCTTTGTAACTGTTACCGCTGAATCGGTGAACCTGTCTCCGACACTCCTCCCACCATCGTAGACTCCGGGAACCTTACCCTTGTACACGACATACGCCGGCATCGCTATGCACTAGCCAAACGTAAACGTTAGTACCAATTCACGCACAATACATAAGCAATATATAAGTATGCAACAGAACGATCGGAAGAGAAAAGCAAGACATTAATAGCATCGATTACATCTAAGTTGAACGACTCTCGAAACCAAAGAGACATACTAAAAGTTCATTAAAGTTTAATTACAACATGAGCCAATCGATGTTTCAGAACTAGACACAGCATCACTGCTTTCGACTCGACTCAAGGGACCGGAGCGTGGATAAAGCCGCTGTCTATCGTGGGAGTCATGAAATAACGGGCGTTGTCAGCCTGCATTTGTAGCATTGTGTCGATGTCACTGTTGGACGGTTGATTTCTGAGGTAGAACTGCCCCGAGGTACGAAGGACATCTTGATGGATGATTTCCGCAAACTCCGATCGATGCGAAGAATTCTTGTCGGAGGTCCGCCCTGGATTGCCGACACGCCGCGGCCCAATCTTTGAGTTTACTCGGTAGCGAAGTTGATGATGGTCCCGCACGATCGCCTCGCATGTGATGGATGGCGTAGTAGGCACCCTTCTCGACCGCCAAAGCGGCTGCTTGACGCAGCGTAACGTCAGACAGGGGAGAACACGTGCTTGCCGTACTTACGAATAGGCCTGGTGAAGGTGCCTCCAGATTTGGCGAGCCGGGAGAACATCATCAAGAACCTTCTTGACATTTGTGTAGTCTACGCTCGATCGACGGTCCGGTCGAAATACGTGGCCATGGAATATTTGGGGCTTAGGAGGATGAGCGTGCAACGTGTGTCACCGCAGAAAACACGGAATGTTAAAAGAAAAACGATCGAAATGTAAGAATTCATATGTTACGGGCGGTTGAGGGAGGACTTACTCGGGAAAGTAAGGCACGAGGAAGTTATCCTTATCTTGGTTTGCCGTAATGACGCCTTTCGAGGTAAGAACTCGCGACTTGCCGGGTCCCCAGCGCTTCCCAAGATCTTGGCACGCATGTAGAAGGGGTCGACTATCACTATGTCAGGGGTCTTGTCTCGAATGATCCGCATCTCCATACTCAGCGAAAATAGCCGAACGAAGGTGTAGTGAAGCGGATGAAGGTTCAACATAGCGTGGATGTCATCAAACGCAGGACGATCAGACGCCCGATGGAGTTATCCACAAAGCCCTGGCCCTCCGGCACCTTGGCCGCGAAAACTGGGTATGCCACATCCTTCTCCCTGAGACGCCGCTTCTCCAAAGAAAGAACACTGTCATGCAGACTCCGCATAGCACCGGTTGCAGCATTGAGCATATTTGTCGGTAGCATCGCCCTACCCGCCACATGCACCCTCCTCGAGATATCCTGCGGTGAAGGTGGCCCGTCCTGAGCACGGATCGTACTCTGTGCCGGCTGGCTCGCACCCTTCTTAGTCTTTCTTTTGCGTGCCTTCTTCTTCTCCCCGTAATGGGACCGAGTTTTGCTCACAGACCGCCTTCTTGAGTGTGTTGGGGCTGATAATATTTCGCACCTCGCCTATCTCGAGGCTCGGCGAAGTCGGCAGCTGGAGGCGCCTCTCGAGAGCTGAACGCCAGACGGCGCCTGTTGCAACTTGGCTTCTCCGCGGTACGAGCTAGATCGCACACGTCTTTTTTTGGGTTTGGTTCTTGAGAAGGAGGCCCCATGAAGTCGCCATCGTACCCATGATCGGCAAAGTACTGATCAACGTTGCCAAATGTATCATCGTCGTCGTCGTCGTCGTTCTGATCCTGTGCCATATGCATGTTTGGATCCAGTGGCATAGGGATGTCCGGCATTGTTGCGGCGGTCTTCCCATGGGGCCGACTTGGCGCCGGCACGACTGGCGGTGTTGTCTTTGGGGTGGTGTCCCCTGTCCCCAAACGAATCTGGCTCTTCGGCCAAAGCAGGGGCCAGCTCAAGCATGCGCTGAGGGTCATCACGTCATCATCGTCGGCCCCGACGGGTTGATTCGGAGGTAACAACTCGTCGCAGCCTGGCAGCACCCGAACCAGTTGAACCCTAAACAAGTTGGGTGGCATCTGGGTACCGTGGAACAAGGGGTTGCCCGGTTGAACTATTTTTCCCTTGGTGACATCGACCAACTCGTTGTTCACGAAGTGGAGGAGAGTGCATGGAACGTCGGCGGCGCCCTGCGAAAACATGTAGGGCGTCAGGGATGCCCAGTCAAAGCCAAGGAGATGAAGTCCTCGGCCGAGAGAGGCTTAATTAGTTACCTTATGATGGCGTCGAGCTCGGCTAATGTAGAGGCACCGCCAACGGCGGGCATGCAGTTGACGGAGGGGCCGCTTGCTGCAGAGGTGCCGGCCGGCGTACACCCGGGTGCATTAAGCTCCCGTGCCGGCGTCGGAGACACCAATGCCGCCTCCGCCGGAGGCACCAATGGCCCCGCCATCGCATTATGCGAAGTTGCTAGACGTGAAGCTAGGAATCGGGCGGCCCTCTTGTCAGCCCGCAATCCACGACTCAACCCCGAGATCAAGGTACGCACAATGGCGGTGATCGCCGCTCCGAGTCGTTGTTCCACTTGCTCTTGGACAATCTCCGAATCCGCGCCACCTGTGCCTTTGAGTTCTTGAACCTCTCTACCGCTTTCCGAGCTGGTCTTTTTCTCCTTCCGCACACCAATGTATAGTATGACCCCATTTTGTCGACAAGCCTTTGCCGCCACACGACCAGCCGACGTCGGCCATCGAGCTTATCCTTGTTCTTCATTACATTCAACCCCTATTTAGAGTGGTGTCCCAAGGGTTGCTCTTAGTCGACCCCGCCATCGCTTTCAACCGCTGCGGAAGGAATGTGAACCATTTAGAAATTTGGCTTCATTAATTAGAATGCAACCATATGGAGCTAATTACGCTGGGTGTATTCCTTACTGAACAAGCTCAAGCTGCCTGGTCTTCGGATCCGTGGTAAGCTCCTTTGTTTTCGGGTCCTTCTTGTACCGGGCCCTGACAAAGTTCCTGGTCTGCTTGTCACCGTATTTATCGAAGAGGGGCGGTAGGCCTTGCTCGGCACGGTCCGCCTCCTCCTTGTCCCATATAGGCTCCGCCACTGTAACCGTCGGGACCATGTGTGTGTTCCCCTATGTTCAGCTCCCGCATTTGTTTCCCCCACTCACTTGATTGGGAGTTTGCGGTGCTCGAGCAATTGATCTTGAAGTCGTTGTAGTCATCTTCGATGATCGAAGGATTTTTCTCGTTGATCTTCTGATAACTCTCACCTTTCTCGATCATTCTTTTCACATTGCTTTTCCAAGTAGACATGGCCTTGCTCATCTTTGTGAGGGCAGCATTGTTCACTTTATTCCCTTTGAGGCTTGTGTTTGCAAATTCAGCGAGGAACTTGTATCGTTCGTGCAGCTTCGTGAAGAGGAGGTTGCGCAAATTCCCTCTGTCAGGATGCCTCAGGTTCTCGGTGTTGATCGAGATGGTGCTCCGGACAATGCACCCGAGCTGAAGCGAGTACCCCTTGACTATTCGTTTGGGCGCCGATGGATTCCCGTTGGAGTCCACTTCAGTAACTTCCTCCTTGAGGGTGCGGAGCACGGTCGGGCGCCGGTCCTCTCGTTGCCTCTTCGGTTGGCTGCCATCTGTGCGTGCGCCGCCATCATCAGTGGTGGCATCCTCGGCGGCACCATCAGTGGTGGCATCAGTGTGGTCATCCTCGGCGGCACCATCAGTGGTCTCAGGATCGGCGGGGAAGGCGGCGGCCTCATACAAGTGAGGTTGTTCCTCCATCTCCGGGACAGCTCCTGTAATGCCTTGCCGCCCAAACCCCCGGCCTCATCGTTGTGGGCCATGTTTCTCTCTAAATAGAAACAAAGCTTGGTCAAAAAGTTGGTTATTGTCAACGAACAAGATCATGGTCTCATCATTTAGGGTTTGTCGACACCGAGGCATCCTAAAATCTAAGCTTTTATCATTGAGGGTTTTTCGACGCCGAGGCACCCTAAAAGCCTAAGCTTTCATCATTTCGGTTTTGATCGACACCGAGGCACCCTAAAAGCCATGCATTAGTCACAAGTACGCCGGGGCACTTGATCCTACTTAATTAACTACTACGATACCCCGGCCCATGCATTAGTCAGTACCCCATATGTCCTATTTTTAGCAAAGTCATGCTAAAATTCACGGAAAATTTCAGCATGACCTTTGCTGAAAATAGGACATATGGAGTACCCGAATTTGCCGGAACGGAAGTTAATCGACATTCCGGCAAACTCAAGGGCCTCTCGGGGTACCTGCAAAATCATTATCCCAGGTGGACATGGATGCAATGTCACATGTCACATGGATCCCACACCCACAGGAGCTGGTGAAGCTTCATGTGTATTTCACGAAAACCAGCCTGACTAAAGAGCTTTATGTAGAAAACAAATCACTCCACCAGCTCACACAGGATCATACCTCTAAGCAATTACTGAAAATGCGCACTAGCTGCAAAATGAACATTTTACAGTCTGAACTTTTTTGTAACTGATGTTTTTTGTAACCCCTAATCCCATAATGTCACATACCTGACGTTTATGGGAGAAGTATGTCACATACCTGACAAATACTCCCTCCATCCCATAATGCAAGACATTTCGACACACTGTCAAAAAAATGTATCACCTTACAGGACGGAGGAGCATTGGTCACAACCCCTTTAATCTCTCTCGTCTACTTTTTCTAAAACCTAACAGAGTGCATCCTAAACTTAGGAAAAACAAAGGCACAAATAATTCTGCAAGACATTACAAATAATTCAAGAATTTGAGAATAATCAGAGGAAATTAATCAACTTGTAAACTGATAAAGAATAATATATTGAGAATATCGACTCGACACGCTTTTGACAAAATCATCAGAGGTGCATTGCTTATAGGAAGTTATTAATACAGAACAAGAAACCAAAATCTTCCTCCTCTCATGCTGCCGTTACAAATAATGTCATTGTCCAACAGGTTCTGAGTTTTAGAACAATCAAGCCAATGCCAATAGGAACAAATAGATTTTAGCTACTAGAAACACGATAGTCACGGGCTTGTCCTGAACCTTAACAACAGTACAAAAACTCCATGCCATGGACAACCGCACTTCTGAAGATGCAAAAATGCACTTCTAAAGATGCCATGGACAACCTCGACTATCAACTACATGGTGAGCAACCAACACAATTTCTCCTACATATGTTTGCTACTCCAATTTTCAGAACCTGGGTTTGGTCATAATTCTTTATTCAAAGCATCAATTTTGTGATTTTGATCCTAAATTGAGATTTAAAATGAGGTGTGTTAAATTTTTGTTTCCGTGATGAATTAGTTCGTGTTTCATTGATCACACATGGTGAACAATTGCACCATACATCTAGTGCTGTCGTCTGTACTCTGTACTGCAATGCACTGGGCTTGTCATACGGCCTTCAGAAACTGAAAGTAATCTTAGGAGCAAAGTGAGGATGGAGATTCTAACTTTACTGTTGAAAATTGAGGTAAACTGATGATTCTAACTTTGTTGGTTTAGGGCAGTGGAGTTGTTAGGTGTGGGATTGACGATTCTAACTTTGTTGGTTCAGGGGCCGTGGAGTTGTACAGGTGTGGGATTGACAGAATCAAGTGTGAATGGGTGATGTGTTCATTGAGCTATTTATAGATGGTTTCAAAGGATAATAATGCACAATGATTTGATTAAATGGCAGCCGCTGAGCCGACACCAATCATCTCTGAAATAAGTACACACCACTCACACTGTTTGTGCACTGCTGCCATTGTATGAAAATCAGTTGTCTTAACCAGTACAGCAATTTCTCTCAACCAATATTGCTTTTTAATTGCATTATCACGTCAAAGACATTATACCGGAGCAGATGCAGGTGAGCATATACAAAATAGAAACTTGAAGTATAGAAAAACTATAATATCATTCGTATTTTTTATCCCTCGGTGATTACTATTAGCGATGCTATTTTCATACAAAGTATAGAGCACAAAGACGCTGACAACTTGTTCTGAACCTTGCACAGGCTGACAACGGCTCTAGCTAGCACAGGAAATGGCCATGATCTTGTTCTTGGAACGAATTTATTCACTGATGAATCACCATGAATCTCCATATCCATCGAACCCTAGCCTAGTTTACCGAAAAAAAAATCAATCTGGCCATGACAGGGGACGAACCAGCCGCATACCTTGATGCGAGAGCTGGAATCGACGATGTCGACGACAGGTTGAGGACGAGGATGGCCGCCTTCTCCGCTTGTTCGCACGCCGGCCGCGCTTCCGCTCCCTGGTTCGGGGCGGCGGGGCGACGGACGGTGGTGTCGGGGCGGCGGGGCGACGGTGGTGTCCGGGCGGCGTCGAGGGCGGCGGGGCGATGGTGGCGTCGAAGGGTCGAGGGCGGCGGGCGACGGTGGTGTCGGGCGGCGTCGGGCGGCGGGCGACGGTGGCGTCGGGCGGGTCGAGGGCGGCGGGCGACGGTGGTGTCGGGCGACATCACTGGGCGGCGGGCGACGGTGGCGTCGAGGGCGGCGGGCGATGGTGGTGTCGGGCGGGCGACGGTGGCGCCGAGGGCGGCGGGCGACGGTGGTGAAGCGGGCGACGGTGGCGCCGAGGGCGGCGGGCGACCGTGGTGTCGGGCGGGCGACGGTGGCGGCGGGAGAGGAGATCGGGGAAGGGGATCGCGGGCGAGGGCGAGGGAGAGAGAGGGGATCGGTACGAAGTAGGGGCGCCACAATACTAATGGCGCACCACCCCTCGGTGCGCCATAAGTACATACATACTAATGGCGCACCAGGGTGAGGTGCGCCATTAGTATTTTTTTTATTTCTGCTCGAGCCAACAGTTATCTACCACCTGACCTGATACATGTCAAGTCTTCTCTACTAGCTCGACTAGTCAGCAGCTAGTTCTCACACCAGGAGGTCCTGGTTCGATTCCTGTGCTCCACAATTTTTTATGCATTTAAAATGTTGTTTGATACTTATTTGTGTTTAAATATGTTCAAACTTGTTTAAATCATAACAGTAATATTTTCTTATAAGACAGTAATAATTTTTAAAAATATCATCAAACAGTAATGCCGGTGGAGCGGGGAGTGTGCGGGGGTCGGCGGCGTGTTGAGTAGGGAGGGTGCGGGGGGTCGGCGGCGGTTGAGTAGGGGAGGTGCGGGGTCGTGGCGGCGGTTGAGTAGGGGAGGGTGCGGGGGTCGGCGGCGGTTGAGTAGGGGAGGTGCGGGGTCGGCGGCGTGTTGAGTAGGGGAGGGTGCGGGGGTCGGCGGCGGTTGAGTAGGGAGGGTGCGGGGGTCGGCAAGGCGGTTGAGTAGGGGAATCGAGAGGGTGCGGGCGGTCGGCGGCGGCGGCCGGTGGACCGGATCTGGGGTGCGGGGGGTCGGCGGCGGCGGCCGGTGGACCGGATCTGGCGAGGTGGGATAGCGATCGAGATGGAGGAGGATCGAGATCGAGTGTCCATGAAATTAAAAAGTATTCACGATAGTTCAAAAAGTGCCCATGAAATATAATCGAGAAATGAAGTCTACGATTTAAATACAATCGATCTTAGCTAGCTATCTGTTCACAATCTTCTTGCCCTTCTTTTTCGCAAATGGAGTTCTTCTATGGAACGGACGTCCTTTAGGTAGGGTGGTCCAGCTTCTTCTTGTGGTGTATGCTGCTACTTCATCATCGCCGTCATGTTCGATCCTCGTGTCGCCGTACTTGTTGAAGTCTTGCTCATTGGCTACTCCATCCATTCCGATGATCTTCCTTTTGCCTCTCCTCACGACAACACGACCGGGCTTTGGCGGTCGGTAATGAAGAAGCATTGGTCCACTTGGGAAGCCAGTACCCATGGCTCATTTTTCACAGTGACGCTTTGCGCCATGGTCTTGATTTGGCTTCGGGTATAACCATGGTGGTGAAATACCGGTCTTCTTTTATGACGTTCTTGGCCCATCCGCACGGAACATCGGGACCTTCTCTCCAGTAGCTCAGCTCCCAGATCTCCTCGATCCTTCCGTAGTATCTTTCATTGTCGTTACCTGTGTAGGATTCCATCGTTACCCCGGAGTTCTGATAACCATCGCTCTTCATGTCCTTGGCCTCGGTGTAGAATGTGTAGCCGTTGATATCGTACGCCTCATAGGTCATCAGGTTGTGCTCGGCGCCCTATGACAAGGCGAATATGAGTTGTTCTTCCGCGGAAGAATCCTCATGTAAAGGGTACGACAGAAGCTTCTGCTTGAACCAACGCGTGAAACATGAGTTGTGCTCTTTGAGTATATCTCCGTCCGTCCTCTCGCTGGCCTCGGTCATTGTACGCCTTCTTAATAAAGGTTTTGTGCTCTACCACCCAAGGATCGACCACGCCTATGTGTTGTAGCGCCGACTAGGTTTGCTCTTTCAAAGTCGGCGAGTCGACCCTCAAGTCGACATGCATTTCGCGGCGACCCTCACGGTGACCCCATCCAGCGAGCCTGCCGAGGTGCCCGCTGACGGGCAGACCAACGGGTTCTCGATGCCTAGATAATTCGTGCAAGAGGAGATGCACTCTTGATCGAAAAGCCCTGGCTATGCTTCCCTCTCGACGTGACATGTTGCGTAACGTATCCTTTGATGACACCATTCATCCTTTCGAACGGCATCATGCTGTGCAGGAACGCCGCCCGAGTTGGATGATATCCTCCACTATATGGACCAGCAGATGCACCATAACGTCAAGAATGCGGGCGGGAAGTACATCTCAAGCTCGCATAGTATCACCACGATCTCTTCCTCGTAGCCTTCGAGTTGCCTCACGCCAATCGACTTCCGAGATGACGTCGAAGAAGTTGCATAGGCCAAATAGCGTTTCACGGACGTGCGCGTCCATGATCCCAATGGATTGCAACCGGAAGTATTCTGCGTCATCGACGCGTGATACCGTGAGACTTCATCCCGCTGAACTTCTGCTTCGCTGGGTGTAGGTATCTGCTTATCTTCCCCGCGTAAGCATAAGGAAGTTTTACTCCTAGGAGGCAGGTGAAAAACTGCTCGATCTCCTCCTGACTTAGAGTGAAGCACGCGGGAGGGTAGTCATTTCCGGTCTTCTTGGCCTTTTTGCCTTTGCGACGACTTTCTGTGGTCCCGCTTCACCTCATCATCATCATCATCATCATCATCATATATAGCGTGAAGCTCCTGCACGATGCCCATTGATTTCAAGTCTGCCCTTGCTTTCGCCCATCTTTGGTCCTCTCCGCATGTTGAGCAGGGTACCAAGCAGACTCTCGCACGTTCTTCGTGGATATGCATGACATCAAGGCTGTGAGGCACACGGTGGATCTTCCAAGACGGCAAGTCCCGTAAAACAGACCTCGCTTTCCATACCTTCAGCAGCGGCTGCCGCTTTTGCTTCTTTCCGGCAAAGGCAGTCTTTCCAATTTTTCAACAGCTTGTCTATTTCTTCGCCGCTCCTCGTGACACGGGCGTTTTCGGGTTCGGTTTCACCATCGAACAGATCCTTGCGTTTCCTCCACGGGTCATCGCCGCCAAGCCACCTTCGATGTCCCATGAACACGGTTTTCAAGACCAGGGATCTCTATCTAGCTGACGATATGTTGTGTCATCCATGCACCTTACGCATCCGTAAAATCCGTGGACTACCTGCCCGCAAGATATCCGTGAATCGAGATAGTCGCACCGTCGTGAGCAAGGCGGCTCTCATAGGGAAATATTCTTTCTCTGCGGCGTCCCCACGTATTGGCTGGCGTTTTCCACATGTCAATCTCCTCTTTCAGCAGCCTCGACATGCATTGGTGTCGTTCCTGGTTGTTTCGCCCTTCAATTAGCATACTCATGTGAATGTACTTCCTCTTCATGCACAACCAGGGGGAAGGTTGTACATCCACACGATAACAGGCCAGGTGCTATGTGTGCTTCTCCGCTGCCAAACGGATTGATTCCATCGGTGCTCGCTACCAAAGACGATGTTCCTTCTATCGCTCCCAAGTTATGGGTATTCGAAGTTCAACGCTTGCCAATTGCTCGCATCCTTAGGGTGACTCAGAATCTTGTATTTTTTATCTTTCTCCGTATCATTTGCGTCATCTTCTCGCTTATTCTCCTCCCTATCCGCGTGCCAACGCAGGAGCTTTGCTACCTTAGGGTCCGCGAAATACCGCTGCAGACAAGGAGTGATCGGAAAGTACCACACCACTTTTCGAGGAGCTTTCTTCCTCTTCTTGTATCGAGTGACACCGCACACCGGACATATGGTAGACTCCGGCGTGCTCGTCCCGATAAATGATGCAATTGTTCATGCACACATGGTATTTCACGTGCGGTAAATCCAGAGGACACACGATTTTCTTCGCCTCCTCCAAACTGGTCGGGCACTTGTTCCCCTTGGGAAGACGTTCGTGCTGTAATGACATGTTCTCGCCGAAGCATGCGCCGGTCATTTTGTGTTTTACCTTCATCTCCAGATCCATGAGCTGTTACTTTCAGTGCAGGTATCCTCGGCCTGCATCCTTCATACAATGGAGTAACCGCGTCTAACTCAAGTTGATCCATCTTGGCTTTCTCTCGGGCGGCAGCTCTTGCGTTATCCGTCGCTTGAGAAGCAGCTCTTGAATATGAGGGTCCTGCACCCAGCCCATCGATGGTCCAGCTTCGTCTGATCCGCAAGCATCATCATCATGTCCCGCATCTTCTTCAAAAATATGACTGTCTACACCATCACCGTCGTGATCATCTCCTGGGGATTCTTCGTCTTCTCGCCCGCCCGAGCAGCGGTGGTTGTCTTGCTGTCCTTCCTCATTTCTTGCCCGGCCCCATGGACGACTTCGTAGTCATCTTCATCACCTTGCCACCGATAGCCATCCATGAAACCACGCAAGAGCAGGTGGTCCCGCACCTGCCCGGAATCTTGGTCCGCAATAAGGCTATTCAGCTTGCATCTTCGACACGGACATCTTATGTCCGTCTCGTTCTTTTGAAGCATCTCGGCCTTCGCGGACCTCAAAAACCTATTCACGATGCCTTCGGTCATCGTGCGGACCATGGTCGCCTGCGGGGTAGAGCAAAACGATATTTTAGAACCAAGAAAAAATTTGGCATGACTTTCCCTAAAAATATAGGACCAAAAAGAATGCTTAATGCCAAAATTCTCGCCGAAACGGAAATGAATCAACATTCCGGAAAAATATTGGCAACTATCGCATTTCAAATACCGGTACACCTTCAAACACAAACACATATGCAAAACCACAAACATATGCAACACCACGAACATACATAGATTTAGCTAGGCCATAAAAAGTGCATGTGCACATTGTTGTAGGGAGAACAACATAAATATAGCTTCCGCCCTTACTTACCTAGCAAAACAAGGTAACTTAACCACTTAATTTGAATGAATTTATGGTGGAAATGAGGTGAAAAAGAGGAGGCACCGAGACAAGGAGGAGGCGGTGGAGGGAATGAAGTGGGTAGAACGTGAGTGTGGGTGGTTCGGCTGTCCAAAATATCTTGTTGCTGCCCACTTTCTAATGGCGCACCAACCACAAATGCGCCATTAGTAATCCAGGTTACTAATGGCGCACCCCCTGGTGGTGCGCCATTAGTAGTTTAGCAAAAAAAAACATACTAATGGCGCACTACACCACGGTGCACCATTACTAGTTTAAACTAGTAATGGGGCACTGCTGCGTGAAAAGCGCCATTAGTAGTTTTGCAAAAAGGAATAAAAATAATAGTAAAAAAACAACATTAGTAGCGCACTCTCTGGCAGGTGCGCCATTACTAGTTACAACTAGTAATGGCGCACTGCCTGTGGATGCGCCATTAGTATGTTTGGACAGGCGTACTATTTCAAAAAAAATTTGATACTAATGGTGCACCGTGAGCCAGGTGCGCCATTAGTAGTTTCAACTCTAATGGCGCATCAGAAGGTGGTGTGTCATTAGTATATACTAATGGCGCACCACTTGTCTGGTGCGCCATTAGTGTCAATCCCATCTATAGCCCTTTTTCTAGTAGTGTCGGGGGCGGCGGACGGCGTGGGCGTGGGCTCGGGGGCGGCGGACAGCGTCGGCGTGGGCTCGGGGGCATGGGCGACGGCGACGGCGGCGGGGCAGCCTGGCGGCGTTGAGGAGGTCGGCGTCGTCGGGGGCAACTGGCGATGAAATTCTGAATTTTTGCAAAGTGTTTGGTTATATAGGAAAGGCTTTGGTCCCGGTTCGTGGCACAAACCGGGACCAATGCCCCCCTTTAGTCCCGGTTGGTGCCACCAACCGGGACCAAAGGCCTCTTTTCAGCAGCCCAAAGGGCGGGAAGCGGCGGCCTTTGGTCCCGGTTGGTGGCACCAACCGGGACTAAAGGGGGGCATTGGTCCCGGTTTGTGCCACGAACCGGGACCAATGCACCCCTTTAGTCCCGGTTGGTGGCACCAACCGGGACCAAAGGCCTTGTGCTGCCCCGCGTCAAAAGTTTAGTACCACCTCGCTAGCTGAGAGAGCTCGAGAGTGGTTTATAAGCGCTGCTGCGCCCACCCTCTCGAGCTCCTCTCAATTGTAGGCTTTCGGGCCTAACCGTACGATGTGTGTGCCTGTGGGCCTACTGGGCCTCCTACGGGCCTGAATCCTGGCCCATGGTAGGGTTTCTAGTCATATTCAGGCCGTGGGGGCCTAGTAGGTGGCACTTTTTTTATTTTATTTGTTGCCTTATTTATTTTATTTTGTTATTACTTACAACAAAATACTTATTGTTGCTATTTTTATTTTTTTTCCATTTTTTTTGTTCTTTGCATTATTTATTTTCTTTTGTTTTTTGCTTATTTTTAATTCTTTTTGCTTTTAGGTCAGAAAATTTATAAACTTTCTGTTAGTGCCATTAGTTTTCAAATTTGAAAACACTTTTTTTATTTTTTTTGTTTTCTTTGTTGCTTTATTTATTTTATTTTGTTTCTACTTACAACAAAATACTTATTGTTGCTATTTTTTTTTGTTTCCAGTTTTTTTGTTTTGTTTTCTGCATTATTTATTTTCTTTTGTTTTTTGCTTTATTTTTAATTCTTTTTGCTTTTAGGTCAGCAAAATTATAAAATTTCTGTTAGTGCCATTAGTTTTAGAAAAATTATAAATTTTCTATTAGTGCCATTAGTTTTCAAATTTGAATAGTTAAAATTTGAATTCTTTGAAATTTGTGTGAATCACAAGTTTGTGATTAACTTTACTAAAAAAATGAACATAAAAATTTGTGTGTATCATAATTTCACCCACATAGCAAGTGCATGTACAAAACGGACAATGGTATCATACTCGTCTGTTACAAAGTTGGCATGGTATCATCATAATAGTTGCGGGAGAAAGTCTTCACTTTTTCTTCGCTTGTGTCATTTGCTTATTGCGCCGTAACCATGGATAATCTTCATCGTTTATCAGGATGCTTGGGTCAACCTTGACTTTGAAGGGAGGAATTTCATAAAACTTTTCATAATCTTCAGACATGTCTGTCTTGCCCGCCGCTCCCACGATGTCCCTTTTTCCTGAAAGAACTATGTGGCGCTTTGGCTCATCATATGATATATTCGCTTCCTTATCTTTTCTTTTTCTCGGTATGGTAGACATGTCCTTCACATAGATAACATGTGCCACATCATTGGCTAGGACGAACAGTTCGTCAGTGTACCCAAGATTTTTCAGACCCACTGTTGTCATTCCGTACTGTGGGTCTACCTGTACCCCGCCTCCTGGCAGATTGATCCATTTGCACTTAAACAAAGGGACCTTAAAATCATGTCCGTAGTCAAGTTCCCATATGTCCACTATGTAACCATAATATGTGTCCTCTCCCCTCTCGGTTGTTGCATCAAAGCGGACACCGCTGTTTTGGTTGGTGCTCTTTTGATCTTGGTCAATCGTGTAAAATGTATTCCCATTTATCTCATATCCTTTCCAAATCGTAACAGTCGAAGATGGTCCCCTGGACAACAAGTACAGCTCATCACAAACAGTGTTGTCACCTCTGAGACGTGTTTCCAATCAACTGCTGAAAGTCCTGATGTGTTGACATGTAATCCGATTAAATCGACCGCTCCGGTGTTTGGAGCGCAGACTGTTCTTGTGTCCATCGACATACGGGGTCACCAAGGTAGAGTTATGTAGAATTGTGTAGTGTGCTTGAGACCAAGAATATCCGTCCCTGCATATTATTGAGTCTCTTCCAAGCGCGGCTTTTCCAGTCAGTCTCCCCTCATACCGTGATTTAGGGAGACCTATCTTCTTAAGGCCAGGAATGAAGTCAACACAAAACCCGATGACATCCTCTGTTTGATGGCCCATGGAGATGCTTCCTTCTGGCCTAGCGCGGTTACGGACATATTTCTTTAGGACTCCCATGAACCTCTCAAAGGGGAACATATTGTGTATAAATACGGGCGAATGACAATCTCGTCGACTAGATGAACTAGGACGTGCGTCATGATATTGAAGAAGGATGGTGGGAACACCAGCTCGAAACTGACAAGACATTGCGCCACATCACTCCTTAGTGTTGGTACGATTTCTGGATCGATCACCTTCTGAGATATTGCATTGAGGAATGCACATAGCTTCACAATGGCTAATCGGACGTTTTCCCGTAGAAGCCCCCTCAATGCAACCGGAAGCAGTTGCGTCATAATCACGTGGCAGTCATGAGACTTTAGGTTCTGGAACTTTTTCTCTGTCATATTTATTATTCCCTTTATATTCGACGAGAAGCCAGTCGGGACCTTCATACTGAGCAGGCATTCAAAGAAGATTTCTTTCTCTTCTTTCGTAAGAGCGTAGCTGGCAGGACCTTCATACTGCTTCGGAGGCATGCCGTCTTTTTCGTGCAAACGTTGCAGGTCCTCCCGTGCCTCAGGTGTATCTTTTGTCTTTCCATACACGCCCAAGAAGCCTAGCAGGTTCACGCAAAGGTTCTTCGTCACGTGCATCACGTCGATTGAAGAGCGGACCTCTAGGTCTTTCCAGTAGGGTAGGTCCCAAAATATAGATTTCTTCTTCCACATGGGTGCGTGTCCCTCAGCGTCATTTGAAACAGCTAGTGCGCCGGGACCCTTTCCAAAGATTACGTGTAAATCATTGACCATAGCAAGTACGTGATCACCGGTACGCATGGCGGGCTTCTTCCGGTAATCTGTCTCGCCTTTGAAATGCTTGCCTTTCTTTCGACATTGATGGTTGGTCGGAAGAAATCGACGATGGCCTAGGTACACATTCTTCCTGCAGCTTCCCAGGTATATACTATCGGTGTCAAGTAAACAGTGCGTGCATGCGTGGTATCCCTTGTTTGTCTGTCCTGAAAGGTTACTGAGAGCGGGCCAATCGTTGATGGTCACGAACAGTAACGCCTTTAGGTCAAATTCCTCATGTTTGTGTTCATCCCACGTACGTACACCGTTTCTATTCCATAGCTGTAAAAGTTCTTCAACTAATGGTCTTAGGTACACATCAATGTCGTTGCCGGGTTGCTTAGGGCCTTGGATGAGAACTGGCATCATAATGAACTTTCGCTTCATGCACATCCAAGGAGGAAGGTTATACATACATAGAGTCACGGGCCAGGTGTTGTGATTGCTGCTCTGCTCCCCAAAAGGATTAATGCCATCCGCGCTTAAAACAAATCATACGTTCCTTGGGTCACTTGCAAACTCATCCCAGTACTTTCTCTCGATTTTTCTCCACTGCGACCCGTCAGCGGGTGGTCTCAACTTCCCGTCTTTCTTACGGTCCTCACTGTGCCATCGCATCAACTTGGCATGCTCTCCGTTTCTGAACAGACGTTTCAACCGTGGTATTATAGGAGCATACCACATCACCTTCGCAGGAACCCTCTTCCTGGGGGGCTCGCCGTCAACATCACCAGGGTCATCTCGTCTGATCTTATACCGTAATGCACCGCATACCGGGCATGCGTTCAGATCCTATGATATAGGACCTCTCTATTCCTTTAACTGAGATACATTTGTTGATTGGGTCATGCTATGGAACAAAGGTTTTCAGAATAAACATGGTCATGGAGATATGACCAATCACCTTAAACTCAAATGTGTCCATGTAAGCTGAAGCTACAGAGCATTAGTTGGAATATTGACCAGTGGGTGAGAGTAGTTGCAAGTTATTCATGGAATGGCACATGAGCGCACAAGGCACAACTACTAGTTACATACATCTCTTTGAGGTCATTGTCTGCAGTCTTACCTTGAGATCATCGTTTACCACTGGGTGATGATTGGCAGAATATTGTCTTACCTTATTTCAGTAGCTGAATGCAATTATCAGGATCGAACTCTACTTTGTAGCTGAGTGCAATTAACACGAATTGACACATCTCCTCTCTTTATAGATTAGATTGATACATCTCCTCTCTTACATTATTCTTGCTTGATTAGATTGATACATCTCCTCTCTTTATATAGAGAGGTTTACTTGACTCCCAAGCAAGGTTACTTGACCCCTAAGCAAGCGACCCTTATCTCTAATTAACCCTAAAACTAATGGGCCCATTAGGCCCATTATGTACTCTAACAAAAAGCCCTCTTAGCAATTGTAGGGATGTGAGTGACTTTAGAGTTCCTCAAGGCTGTAGAAGCTAGAAAGAAGTCAGCAAGGATAGCCTGATGCTCCAGTGACCAGGATTAGAGAAAAGATCTTTTGGCTTCAGTAGCAATATCCAAGGTTTTGCAATCTGTGAGAAAATTTATTTCCCTCCATCCGAGAGCTCTAGCTACCAAAGCTGCGAAAAGTAGCGCTGAAGCTTAGGTCCAAACGTGTTGAAGTTACCTTGTGCCACAAGTGCAGGACATGAGAATGGCAGAACAATGTGTCCACATAAAGGATAAAATCCACATAAACTCCCGGACCTATCCTAATCAGATCACTTCACCCTCCTGACATACTAAACTGATTAATCCACTACCATATAGTTTGCCCCATAAATCGAGACTGGGAAAGCGATTTCGCCATGCTGGCATGCCATGCGACGAAAATGGAAAACAATTTATCAGGGCGATGCACTCCGGTCATTATCCTATCTTTGAAGAAATTTTAGTCTGCTTGCGTTAGTAATGTTTCTTTGCATGGATTCCAGGACGATTGCCTGATTGCCTTATCTCCCTGTTATTTGAGGATGAGCAACGCGCATATACCAAGCCTATTACCGCTTACAGTGTATATTCCATCTTGCTGGTAATGTCACTAATACTTGTGGCCAACTGCAGGGCGTGGACAGTTCACATGACTCAGGGGAGGCCCTGCAAGCCGCGAAGGCACCGGCACGGTCCAGTAGGGCCGTCATTGCAGTATCTGGAGCCGTTGATTTCATCACGGATGGTGAGCAGGTCGTCAGCACAAGCAATGGTGTGGCCATGATGCAAAGATCATGGCGACAGGGTGTTCCATGATCGCTCTTAGCGGCTTTTGTTGGGGCGGATCCTTCCGATGCTGTGGCCGCAGCAGCGTGTGCTCTTGCTGTCTTCGGACTCGCTGGAGAGATCGGGATGGAGTCTGCTAAAGGACCTGCCTCTCTCAGGATGCACCTCATCGATGCTCTCTACGGGCTCGACGAGCAGATCGTCACATCAGGGGTCAAAATTGCCCTAGTGCCGTAACCGGGACATGTCTACCGTGGCTACCAGTGTTTAGGAAATATACAGTCTGGGGTGATCTGCAGGGTCCTGGAAAACCATGAAGCATATCAGATCGGATTGGCAGTTCCCGTCCATGTGTACATGACCCCATCAATAAATCATCCGGTGACTATCCATCCGGGCTGTACTAACTACCAAGTGCATATTTGTGAATTGTGATGCCAAAAAGATTTGTTATCACCTGTCATCTACACACACAATGATGCTTCACAAAATAAGGCGGTCGAAAGAAGGACGACTGTACGAGTAGCTTTGATGCTGGTGTTTGTGCAGCAATGAATCTGTGATGGCCGAGCAGCTAGTCCGTTCAAACGCTTTGATCCCCCCATGCCTATGAATTCAATGATCATGCTGTTCATGCTGCAGTTTTGCTTCTGAATTTTGTTTCCCATAATCTCACAATACACTTTTTCTGAACGCTCTGGGAGGAAACTTCGGAAAGAAAGCCAGGTATGTCATGCTGCAGTTTTGCTTCTGAATTTTGTCTCCCATAACCTCACAGTACACTCTTTTTTAGGTCACGCATAGTACACTATATCAATATACTATTGACATATATGTAAGACCCAAGAGATGATCGAGTAAGCACCCCTGTGTGGAAGCCAATCACATTTGAAAGCACTGTTATGTTCTACTTTGTGTTCTCATGTTTGAGACGTATGCTCTAGGGCATCCAGTTCACAACCAATATGCCTCTCTTACTCCCTCCATAAAGAAATATAAAAGCGTTTAGATCACTAAGGAAGCACTAGTTACAATTCTCAATTCTCATGTGTTCAGCTCATGCACAAACTTGTAATCTTCCATGTAACTTATGTGGCATAAGTTTCCTTCATGCCATGAAGAGCCTTTTTTCCTCTGACTGCTTGTTGAACAGACAAATTCGTGACCTCGTAGGATGAGAAGTTACTAGGAAAGGCGAACTACCAAAAGAAATATTGATACAATTTCTCCATGGCTGATGGCTCTCAGCTGATAAAGTTAGGAGTATTTTCTAAATTAAAATCTCTATCTCTACTCCTAAAGGGCTGGGAGTTGGTAGTCTCGCCTCACTGGTTTATTTTCGCCTCCTCTCCCACTGGTTTATTTTCGCCTCACCTCCTGCCACCCCGTCTCACTGGATTTGTTTCTCCCTCTCATTGGTTTATTTTCGCCTCACCTCCGACCACCCCGCCTTACTACATTTTGTTTGTCCCACCCTCCACCTGGAGCTAGAGATGTCATATACGTGGAAACTTGCCATATACGTGGAAACAAAAATAGTAATAACGTCAGACACAAGATATGGAAAGAATCGACAAGTTATCATAGAAATATTTAGTTGCCAAACAAAATTGATAACTCCCTCAAATAGTACATAAGAAAGCCAGGCACAAGATATGAAAAGAATCGGCAATTATCATAGAAATAATTAGTTGCCAAACAAAACCGATAACTCCCTCGAATATTACTACATACTAGTAAACCTGAGTTTGGGAGATAGCTTTCCAAGTGAATGTTGGAGTGCGAGGTCGTTCATGTAAAACCATCTGCTGTGCCTATGCTATATTGCAGTTATTGAAAAATGATGTGTAACATGGTCGGACCGAAAGGGCAGAGGCACCGCCTCGTCTGTAGTCTTTGTCACCAAGCGGAACAAGAGACGCGTCTTTGACCATTGCTCCCTTGCCGAGATGATGACACTAACAAGGGTAAAAAATGTTGAATACCGCCGATCCTACAATCTTCCCTTCACTTGAAGGAACAGATCCTTCATGCGAAGATGGCGCTAAATGGCCCCATTCAGCTTCACAACTTGTTCACGTGTCTTTGGTAAGTCGCTCAGCATCTTCTATTATCTGCATTATCAGCTCATGCTCTAGTTTGAAATGTCAGGAAAACTTCCATTATGAATCCGGAAGTAATATTCTGCCCAGGGATTAGCTATATTGAAAAAATACTGATGAACAGTTGGCACTGTTTAGCTATGGCGGACTAGCAAACCAGACATCTGTTCATTGTGACTCAATTTACATTGTTTTGAGTAATGTTGAGATGTGAAATTCAAGATGACATTTTAGGGCTGAATTTTTTGGGAATTCACAATTAGTATCTATTTGACACTGCAAAACCCCATGATATCTTAGGTTTTGGCACCGATAATATAGAACATAGTTATTTTAAATTATTGGGCCAACAATGTATATGGTGAATGCCGAGGCAAAACCTTTGCAGATTTTATTCAGTCACCCACGTTCTTTATTATGATCATATATGTCTCATGGAGTATAAGCCACTCACTAGAACATTTTCAGTTACAAGCAGTAGAAAAAGAAAAAGATGGTGTGTTGGTGGCTAGGTTAGAAAGAGATATGTCGACCCTCTTCAAAAGTAACCTGTGATGATAGTTTGCATCTGTTCCAGCGTTTTCATTCTGATCATTGTGGGATGAGCATGCTCTGACCATTCATGTTCTTATTCACTGCAGGTCTGGTAGTATGCATGTTTCTGTCTGCAATGATATCTGAGAAGAAACAGCGCTGAAACTAACTGGTGCTTTGTAGCATTAAACACTCCATTCTCATCTGCATCTGAGCACATCACCAAAATAGTACTCCCTCCGTCCCATAATATAAGACATTGTTACCTCATTTTATTTTCTCTGCTGCCATCACCTAGCAATCTTTTAGATGACATTATATAGATATTACGTCGACTCTGAAGTATCAGAAATTTGAGTTTCCCAAGCCATAGAAGAATAGAACAGAATGCTGTCGACAGTCACATGAAGTAGTTGCCTCTGCTTGTCAGTTTCAAATTCAAATCTGGGGTCTTTGTTTGGTCAGAAGATCCATATGTCATATAAGTATGTACAACCTCATGTTGCTAACCGACTACTTTATGTGCATTCTGTGACCCGTTCATACTATAGTTCTATATGTTGCTCATGCTTTAGGTGTTCATCAAACTTGGAGTTAGAACATCAGCTTAATTGAACACATTGATATGAATATATTTTCTGCCTACACACACTAGTAGAAAAAGGGGCTATCGTTGAGGCCTGTTTTGCCCATTAGTCCTGGTTCAATCCAGAACCGGGACTAATGCGAGCATTTATCCCGGTTCGTGAGCCCAGGGGGCCGGCCGGGCCACGTGGGCCATTGGTCCCGGTTCGTCCGGACCTTTTGGTCCCGGTTGGTGGGACGAACCGGGACCAATGGTCCTGGCTCCTGGCCCACCACTATTGGTCCCGGTTGGTGGCATGAACCGGGACCAAAGGCTTCCCTTTAGTCCCGGTTCATGCCACCAACCGGGGCTAATGGTGCTGCCTATATATAGCCCCTCGCGCAAGAGCAGAGCACACTGCTCTGTTTTTATGGCCGAGGGGGAGGGCTTGGTGGTGCTCTAGCTCACCTCCTATGCACACAAGGTGTTCGATGGAATGCCCGAGCCACACTACTTAAGCTTTCTCCTCTCCAAGCTCGACCTCTAACCTCCATTTTCCTCAATATTTGTCTAGGTTTAACGGTCCGTCACGCCCCGTCCCCGTCTTCACCGCCGTCGATCACCCTTGGCGATCTCATCGCCAGCACCACCGTGGTGAGCCTCTTGTTCTTATCTTCTTTCTGAAAGGAAAAATATTCTTACTTGTATTATTTTCTTACTTTTATTATTGCATCTTATATAGTGCGATGGTTTTGGTATCCGCCCCCGTCGGCCCTCGTCCTGTCTATGATTCGGATGTGGTATATATTATCTTTTTATAACTATTGGTTCATTTATTGTTTATGAAAATTAAAGCCGACCAACGTGACATAGATTTTATTTATCTAGGAGGTTGTTGAACCGGAAATTCCAACCGACCCTATTGTCGAGAGGTTAAATTTAGTTGAAGAAGAAAACAATTTCTTGAAGGAAAAAATAAAAAAACTTGAGGAGGAGAAGATGATATTGGAGTTGCATGTTGCGGATGTAAATCGATGATCACAAGATCAAGATGGATGCAATGCGCTTGAAGATGAGAAAGATTAGAAAATATGCCATTCATACCGAGGCGTGGTATCATTATGCCGTTGGATCAGTTGTTACCTTGGTTGCGATTATGATCGTATTTGTTTTCACATTGAAATGTTTTACATAGTTTCAATGTATGGTTTAATTAATTTAGATGCTCTGCAGAGCTTTATGTTGTTAGATGAGAACTATGTATGTACTTTGGTTTTTATGTGATGATGAACTTCTATTAATTTGGTCATTTAATTATCTATTCATGATGTTCTGTAATGATTTTTGACACACTTAATTATATATAATGCACGCAGATGAACCGGCAATGGATGTACGGTGATGCATACACCTCCGAGTACATTAAGGCGTGCATGCTTTTCTCGAAGTGGCTGAGGCAAACAAGCAGAATGGTTTTATGTGTTGTCCATGCCCTATATGTGGAATCTGAAGTCTTACTCGACCGGAAAATCCTTCACACCCACCTGCTTTACAAGGGTTTCATGCCACACTATAATGTTTGGACGAGGCATGGAGAAATAGGGGTTATGATGGAAGACGGCGAGGAAGAAGAGTACGATGACAACTATGTGCCCCCTGAATACGGTGATGCTCTTTGAACATCAAGTTGCACCAGACGATGTGCACGATGGTGCTGTGGCGAAGCTGCTGAAGATCAAGATGAACCAGACGATGTGCCCCATGATGATGATCTCCGCGGGTCATTGTCGATGCAAGGACACTATGCGAAAGTCAAAAGGAGAAGCTGAAGTTCGATCGCATGTTAGAGTATCACAAAAAGGGTTGTACCCCAATTGCGAAGATGGCAACACAAAGCTCGGTACCGTACTGGAATTGCTGCAGTGGAAGGCAGAGAATGCATGCTGATAAAGGATTTGAGAAGCTACTGAAAATAATGAAGAAGAAGCTTCCAAAGGATAACGAATTGCCCGACAAGTACATACGCAGCAAAGAAGGTGGTATGCCCTCTAGGATTGGAGGTGGAGAAGATACATGCATGCCCTAATGATCTGCATCCTCTACCGTGGTGCCTACAAGGATCTGAACGCATGCCGGTATGCGGTGCATTGCGATATAAGATCGAGACGAGATGACCACAGTGATGTTGACGGCCGAGCCTCCCAGGAAGAGGGTTCTGCGAAGGTGATGTGGTATGCTCCTATAATACCACGGTTGAAACGTCTGTTGAAACGGAGAGCATGCCAAGTTGATGCGATGGCACAGTGAGGACCGTAAGAAAGGCGGGAAGTTGAGAGCACCGCTGACGGGTCACAGTGGAGAAAAATCGAGAGAAATCTTTGGGATGAGTTTGCAAAGGACCCAAGGAACGTATGGTTTGCTTTAAGCGCGGATGGCATTAATCCTTTCGGGAGCAGCAGCAATCGCAGCACCTGGCCCGTGACTCTATGTATGTATAACCTTCCTCCTTGGATGTGCATGAAGCGGAAGTTCATTATGATGCCAGTTCTCATCCAAGGCCCTAAGCAACCCGGCAACGACATTGATGTGTACCTAAGGCCATTAGTTGAGGAACTTTTACAGTTGTGGAATGGAAATGGTGTACGTACGTGGGATGAGCACAAAAAGGAGGAATTTGACCTGAAAGGCGTTGCTGTTCGTGACAATCAACGATTGGCCCGCTCTCGATAACCTTTCGGACAGACAAACAAGGGATACCACGCATGCACGCACTGTTTACTTGACACGATAGTATATACAGGAAGCTGCGGGAAGAATGTGTACCTGGGCCGCCGTCGATTTCTTCCGACCAACCATCAATGTCGAAAGAAAGGCAAGCATTTCAAAGGCAAGGCAGATCACCGGAAGAAGCCCGCCATGCGTCGGTGATCACGCATTTGCTATGGTCAATGATTTACACGTAATCTTTGGAAAGGGTCCCGCGGACTAGCTGTTCAGAATGTCGCTGATAATCACGCACCAATGTGGAAGAAGTAATCTATATTTTGGGACCTACACTTCTGGAATGACCTAGAGGTCCGCTCTTCGATCGACGTGATGCACGTGACGAAGAACCTTTGCGTGAACCTGCTAGGCTTCTTGGGCATGTATGGGAAGACAAAAGATACACCTGAGGCACGAGAGGACCTGAAACGCTTGCACGAAAAAGAGGGCATGCCTCCAAGCGATATGAAGGTCCTGCCAGCTACGCTCTTACGAAGAAGAGAAAGAAATATTCTTTCAATGCCTGCTCAGTATGAAGGTCCCGACCGCTTCTTGTCGAATATAAAGGGAATAATAAATATGCCAGACAAAAAGTTCCAGAACCTAAAGTCTCATGACTGCCACGTGATTATGACGCAACTGCTTCGGTTGCATTGAGGGGGCTTCTATCGGAAAACGCCCGATTAGCCATTGTGAAGCTATGTGCATTCCTCAATGCAATCTCTCAGAAGGTGATCGATCCAGAAATCGTAGAAACGCTAAGGAGTGATGTGGCGCAATGTCTTGTCAGTTTCGAGCTGGTGTTCCCACCTGTTGGGGAACGTAGTAATTTCAAAATTTTCCTACGCACACGCAAGATCATGGTGATGCATAGCAACGAGAGGGGAGAGTATTGTCCACGTACCCTCCTCGACCGTAAGCGGAAGCGTTATGACAACGCGGTTGATGTAGTCGTACGTCTTCACGATCCGACCGATCCAAGTACCGAACGTCACGGCACCTCCGAGTTCAGCACACGTTCAGCTCGATGGCGATCCCGGACTCCGATCCAGCAAAGTGTCGGGATGAGTTCCACAAGACGACCTGACGGCGTGGTGGCGATGATGATGCTCTACCGGCACAGGGCTTCGCCTAAACTCCGCGACGATATGACCGAGGTGGAATATGGTGGAGGGGGCACCGCCTGCAGCTAAGAGATCCAAGGGATCAATTGTTGTGTCTTTGGTGCTAGCCCTGCGCCTCTATTTATATGTTGAGCCCCGGGGTCGAAACTTGGAGCAAAAGCCTCCTCAAAGTCGGTTTTGCCCGAAAGGTAAGAGTCCCACTCGGACTCCAGGACCAAACGCCACAATCCTTGGCGTCTGGCCCAGACGCCATGGGTCTCGGCGTCGGCCCAGGCCGAACGCCAGGTCTCCGGCGTTTGGCCCCGGCCTCCATAAAACTCCTTTTTGCACCGACCTAAAGCCTCATGGGCTTGACCCCTTAGCCTAAACATATCATCCAATATATGAATCTTTACGTCTCGACCATTTCGAGACTCCTCGTCATGTCCCCGATCTCATCCGGGACTCCGAACTCCTTCGGTACATCAAAACATGTAAACTCATAATATAAGCATCGCCGAAACCTTAAGCGTGCGGACCCTACGGGTTCGAGAACTATCTGAACATGACCGAGAACTATTCTTGGTCAATAACCAATAAGCGGAACCTGGATGCCC
Source organism: Aegilops bicornis (assembly GCA_021605145.1). Classification (NCBI taxonomy): domain Eukaryota; kingdom Viridiplantae; phylum Streptophyta; class Magnoliopsida; order Poales; family Poaceae; genus Aegilops; species Aegilops bicornis. The sequence goes on along the minus strand of CM038671.1, from coordinate 786,498,656 downwards.
ATATTGGTTCCTACATATTCTACGAAGATCTTTATCGGTCAGACCGCATAACAACGTACGTTGTTCCCTTTGTCATCGGTATGTTACTTGCCCGAGATTCGATCGTCGGTATCCAATACCTAGTTCAATCTCGTTACTGACAAGTCTCTTTACTCGTTCCGTAATACATCATCTCACAGCTAACTCATTAGTTGTAATGCTTGCAAGGCTTAGTGATGTGCATTACCGAGAGGGCCCAGAGATACCTCTCCGAGCAATCGGAGTGACAAATCCTAATCTCGAAATACGCCAACCCAACATCTGCCTTTGGAGACACACCTGTAGTACTCCTTTATAATCACCCGATTCGTTGTGACGTTTGGTAGTACCTAAAGTGTTCCTCCGTAAACGGAGTTGCATAATCTCATAGTTATAGGAACATGTATAAGTCATGGATAAAAGCAATAGCAACATACTAAGCGATCGGGTGCTAAGCTAATGGAATGGGTCATGTCAATCAGATCATTCAACTAATGATGTGACCTTGTTAATCAAATAACAACTCTTTTGTCTATGGTTAGGAAACATAACCATCTTTGATTAACAAGCTAGTCAAGTAGAGGCATACTAGTGACACTGCTGTTTGTCTATATATTCACACATGTATTATGTTTCCTGTTAATACAATTCTAGCATGAATAATAAACATTTATCATGATATAAGGAAATAAATAATAACTTTATTATTGCCTCTAGGGCATATTTCCTTCATCTCCCACTTGCACTAGAGTCAATAATCTAGATCACATCACCATGTGATTAACATCGATAGTTCACATCATCATGTGATTAACACCCATAGTTCACATCGCCATGTGACCAACACCCAAAGGGTTTACTAGATTCAGTAATCTAGTTCACATCGCTATGTGATTAACACCCAAAGAGTACTAAGGTGTGATCATGTTTTGCTTGTGAGAGAATCTTAGTCAACGGGTCTTTCATATTCAGATCCGTTATGTATTTTGCAATTTTCTATGTCTACAATGCTCTGCGGAGCTACTCTAGCTAATTGCTCCCACTTTCAATATGTATCTAGATCGAGACTTAGAGTCATCCAGATCGGTGTCAAAACTTGCATCGACGTAACCCTTTACGACGAACCTTTTGTCACTTCCATAATCGAGAAACATATCCTTATTCCACTAAGGATAATTTTGACCGCTGTCCAGTGATCTACTCCTAGATTACTATTGTACTCCCTTGCCAAACTCAGTGTAGGGTATACAATAGATCTGGTACACAACATGGCATACTTTATAGAACCTATGGCCAAGGCATAGGGAATGACTTTCATTCTCTTTCTATCTTCTGCCGTGGTCGGGTTTTTAGTCTTACTCAATTTCACACCTTGTAACACAGGCAAGAACTCTTTCTTTGACTGTTCCATTTTGAACTACTTCAAAATCTTGTCAAGGTATGTACTTATTGAAAAACTTATCAAGCGTCTTGATCTATCTCTATAGATCTTGATGCTCAATATGTAAGCAGCTTCACCGAGGTCTTTCTTTGAAAAACTCCTTTCAAACACTCCTTTATGCTTTGCAAAATAATTCTACATTATTTCCGATCTACAATATGTCATTCACATATACTTATCGTAAATGTTGTAGTGCTCCCACTCACTTTCTAGTAATTACAGGCTTCACCGCAAGTCTGTATAAAACTATATGCTATGATCAACTTATCAAAGCATGTATTCCAACTCTGAGATGCTTGCACCAGTCCATTGATGGATCATTTGGAGCTTGCACATTTTGTTAGCTCCTTTAGGATTGACAAAACCTTCTGGTTGCATCATATACAACTCTTCTTTAATAAATCCATTAAAGAATGTAGTTTTGACATCCATTTGCCAGATTTCATAAAATGTGGCAATTGCTAACATGATTCGGACAGACTTAAGCATCGCTACAGTTGAGAAAATCTCATTGTAGTCAACACCTTGAACTTGTCGAAAACCTTTTTGTGACAAGTCGAGCTTTGTAGATAGTAACACTATTATCAGTGTCCCTCTTCCTCTTGAAGATCCATTTATTTAACATGGCTTGCTGATCATCGAGCAAGTCAATCAAAGTCCATACTTTTGTTCTCATACATGGATCATATCTCAGATTTTATGGCCTCAAGCCATTTCACGGAATCTGGGCTCATCATCGCTTCCTCATAGTTCGTAGGTTCATCATGGTCTAGTAACATGACCTCCGTAATGGGATTACCGTACCACTCACAGTGCGGATCTCACTGGTTGACCTACGAGGTTCGGTAGTAACTTGATCTGAAGTTACATGATCATCATCATTAGCTTCCTCACTAATAGGTGTAGTAGTCACAGGAACTGATTTCTGTGATAAACTACTTTCCAATAAGGGAGAAGGTACAATTACCTCATCAAGTTCTACTTTCCTCCCACTCACTTCTTTCGGGAGAAACTCCTTCTCTAGAAAGGATCCATTCTTGGCAACGAATGTCTTGCCTTTCGGATCTGTGATAGAAGGTGTACCCAACATTTTGGGTATCCTATGAAGACGCATTTCTCGATTTGGGTTCGAGCTTATCAGATGAAACTTTTTCACATAAGCATCGCAACTCCAAACTTCAAGAAACAACAACTTTGGTTTCTTGCCAAACCACAGTTCATACGGTGTCGTCTCAACGGATTTAGATGGTGCCCTTTTTAACGTGAATGCAGCTGTCTCTAATGCATAGCCCCAAAACTATAACGGTAAATCGGTAAGAAACATCATAGATCGCACCATATCAAATAAAGTGCGGTTACGACGTTCGGACACACCATAACATTGTGGTGTTCCAGGTGGCGTGAGCTGTGAAACTATTCCACATTATTTTAATTGAAGACCAAACTCGTAACTCAATTATTCGTCTTTGCGATTAGATCGCAGAAACTTTATTTTCTTGTTACGATGATTTTTCCACTTCACTCTGAAATTCTTTGAACTTTTCAACTATTTCAGACTTATGTTTCATCAAGTAGATATACCCATATCTGCTCAAATCATCTTGTGAAAGTCAGAAAATAACGATACTTGCCACGAGCATCAACACTCATTGGATCGCATACATCGGTATGTATTATTTCCAATAAGTCAGTAGGTTGTTCCATTGTTCAGGAGAACGGAGTTTTAGTCATCTTGCCCAAACGGCACGGTTCGCAAGCATCAAATGATTCATAATCAAGTGATTCCAAAAGTCCATCGGCATGGAGTTTTCTTCATGCGCTTTACACCAATATGACCTAAACGGCAGTGCCACAAATAAGTTGCACTATCATTATTAACTTTGCATCTTTTGGTTTCAATATTATGAATATGTGTATCACTATGATCGAGATCCAATGAATCATTTTCATTGGGTGTGTAACCATATAAGGTTTTATTCATGTAAACAGAACAACAATTTATTCTCTTACTTAAATGAATAACCGTATTGCAATAAACATGATCAAATCATACTTATGCTCAACACCAAATAACACTTATTTAGGTTCCATACTAATCCCGAAAAGTATAGGGAGTGTGTGATGATGATCATATCAATCTTGGAACTACTTCCAACACTCATCTTCACTTCCCCTTCAACTAGTTTACTGTTCATTCTGCAACTCCGTTTCAAGTTACTACTCTTAGCAACTGAACCAGTATCAAATACCGAGGGTTGCTACGAACACTAGTAAAATACACATCAATAATCTGTATCCCAAATATACCTTTGTTCACTTTGCCATCCTTCTTATCCGCCAAATACTTGGGGTAGTTCCGCTTCTAGTGACCAGTTCCATTGCGGCAAAAGCACTTAGTCTCAGGCTTAGGTCCAGACTTGGGCTTCTTCACTCGAGCAGCAACTTGCTTGCCGTTCTTCTTGAAGTTCCCCTTCTTCCCTTTGCCCTTTTCCTTGAGACTAGTGGTCTTGTCAATAATCAACACTTGATGCTCTTTCTTGATTTCTACCTTCGTCGATCACGAAGAGCTCGGGAATCGTTTTCGTCATCCCTTGCATACTATAGTTCATCACGAAGTTCTAGTAACTTAGTGTTGGTGACTAGAGAATTCTGTCAATCACTATCTTATCTGGAAGATTAACTCCCACTTGATTCAAGCGATTGAAGTACCAGACAATCTGAGAACATGCTCACTAGTTGAGCGATTCTCTTCCATCTTTTAGCTATAGAACTTGTTGGAGATTTCATATCTCTTAACTCGGGTATTTGCTTGAAATATTAACTTCAATTCCTGGAACATCTCATATGGTCCATGACGTTCAAAACGTCTTTGAAGTCCCGATTCTAAGCTGTTAAGTATGGTGCACTAAACTATCAAGTAGTCATCATATTGAGCTAGCCAAACGTTCATAACGTCTACATTTGCTCCTGCAATAGGTCTGTCACCTAGCGGTGCATTAAGGACATAATTCTTACAGGCAGCAATGAGGATAAACCTCGGATCACGGATCCAATCCGCATCATTGCTACTAACATTTTTCAATACAATTTTCTCTAGGAACACATATAAAAACATAGGGAAGCAACAACGCGAGCTATTGATCTACAACATAATTTGCAAAATACTACCAGGACTAAGTTCATGATAAATTAAAGTTCAATTAATCATATTACTTAAGAACTCCCACTTAGATAGACATCTCTCTAGTCATCTAAGTGATCACGTGATCCAAATCAACTAAACCATAACCGATCATCACGTGAGATGGAGTAGTTTTCAATGGTGAACATCACTATGTTGATCATATCTACTATATGATTCACGCCGACCTTTTCGGTCTCCGTGTTCCGAGGTCATATCTGCATATGCTAGGCTCGTCAAGTTTAACCTGAGTATTCTGCGTGTGCAAAACTGGCTTGCACCCGTTGTAGATGGACGAGAGCTTATCACACCCGATCATCACGTGGTGTCCGGGCACGAAGAACTTTGGCAACGGTGCATACTCAGGGAGAACACTTCTTGATAATTTAGTGAGAGATCATCTTATGAAGCTACCGCCGAACTAAGCAAAATAAGATGTATAAAAGATAAACATCACATGCAATCAAAATATGTGACATGATATGGCCATCATCATTTTGTGCCTTTGATCTCCATCTCCAAAGCATCGTCATGATTTCCATCGTCACCGCACGACACCATGATCTTCATCATCTTGATCTATATCAATGTAATAGCCGTCACATGGTCGTCTCGCCAACCATTGCTCTTGCAACTATTGCTATCGTATAGCGATAAAGTAAAGCAATTATTTGGCACTTGCATCTTATGCAACAAAGGGACAACCATAGGGCTTCTGCCAGTTGCCGATAACTTCAACAAAACATGATCATCGCCATACAACAACTTATATCTCATCACGTCTTGACCATATCACATCACAACATGCCCTGCAAAAACAAGTTAGACGTCCTCTACTTTGTTGTTGCAAATTTTACGTGGCTGCTACGGGCTTAAGCAAGAACCAATCTCACCTACGCATCAAGACCACAACGATACTTCGTCAAATAGACTCCGTTTAACCTTCTCAAGGACCCGGCGTAGCCACACTCAGTTCAACTAAAGTGAGAGAGACAGACATCCGCCAGCCACCTTTAAGCACGAGTGCTCGTAACGGTGAAACCAGTCTCGGCGTAAGCGTCTGGCGTAATGTCGGTCCGGGCCGCTTCATCTCACAATACCGCTGAACCAAAGTATGACATGCTGGTAGGCAGTATGACTTGTATCGCCCACAACTCACTTGTGTTCTACTCGTGCAAAACATCAAACCATAAAAACCTAGGCTCGGATGCCAATGTTGGGGAACGTAGTAATTTCAAAATTTTCCTACGCACACGCAAGATCAAGGTGATGCATAGCAACGAGAGGGGAGAGTATTGTCCACGCACTTCGTCGACCGTAAGCGGAAGCGTTATGACAACGCGGTTGATGTAGTCGTGCGTCTTCACGATCCGACCGATCCAAGTACCGAACGTCACGGCACCTCCGAGTTCAGCACACGTTTAGCTCGATGGCGATCCCGGACTCCGATCCAGCAAAGTGTCGGAGGATGAGTTCCACAAGACGACGGCGTGGCAGGACGATGATGATGCTCTACGGCGCGAGGGCTTCGCCTAAACTCCATGACGATATGACCGAGGTGGAATATGGTGGAGGGCACCGCAGACACGGCTAAGAGATCCAAGGGATCAATTGTTGTGTCTTTTGTGCTAGCCCTGCCCTCTATTTATATGTTGAGCCCGTGGTCGAAACTTGGAGCAAAAGCCTCCTCAAAGTCGGTTTTGCCCGAAAGGTAAGAGTCCCACTCGGACTCCAGGACCAAACGCCACAATCCTTGGCGTCTGGCCCAGACGCCATGGGCCTCGGCGTCTGGCCCAGGGCCAGACGCCAGGGTCTCCGGCAAAACCGACCTAAAGCCTCATGGGCTTGACCCCTTGGCCTAAACATATCATCCAATATATGAATCTTTACGTCTCGACCATTTCGAGACTCCTCGTCATGTCCCTGATCTCATCCGGGACTCCGAACTCCTTCGGTACATCAAAACATGTAAACTCATAATATAACTGTCATCGAAACCTTAAGCGTGCGGACCCTACGGGTTCGAGAACTATCTGAACATGACCGAGAACTATTCTTGGTCAATAACCAATAGCGGGACCTGGATGCCCATATTGGCTCCTACTTATTCTACGAAGATCTTTATCGGTCAGACCGCATAACAACATACGTTGTTCCCTTTGTCATCGGTATGTTACTTGCCCGAGATTCGATCGTCGGTATCCAATACCTAGTTCAATCTCAAGCATCGACAAGTCTCTTTACTCGTTCCGTAATACATCATCTCACAGCTAACTCATTAGTTGTAATGCTTGCAAGGCTTAGTGATGTGCATTACCGAGAGGGCCCAGAGATACCTCTCCGACAATCGGAATGACAAATCCTAATCTCGAAATCGCCAACCCAACATCTGCCTTTGGAGACACCTGTAGTACTCCTTTATAATCACCCAGATTCGTTGTGACGTTTGGTAGTACCCAAAGTGTTCCTCCGTAAACGGAGTTGCATAATCTCATAGTTATAGGAACATGTATAAGTCATGGATAAAAGCAATAGCAACATACTAAGCGATCGGGTGCTAAGCTAATGGAATGGGTCATGTCAATCAGATCATTCAACTAATGATGTGACCTTGTTAATCAAATAACAACTCTTTTGTCTATGGTTAGGAAACATAACCATCTTTGATTAACAAGCTAGTCAAGTAGAGGCATACTAGTGACACTCTGTTTGTCTATATATTCACACATGTATTATGTTTCCTGTTAATACAATTCTAGCATGAATAATAAACATTTATCATGATATAAGGAAATAAATAATAACTTTATTATTGCCTCTAGGGCATATTTCCTTCAGTCTCCCACTTGCACTAGAGTCAATAATCTAGATCACATCACCATGTGATTAACATCGATAGTTCACATCATCATGTGATTAACACCCATAGTTCACATCGCCATGTGACCAACACCCAAAGGGTTTACTAGATTCAGTAATCTAGTTCACATCGCTATGTGATTAACACCCAAAGAGTACTAAGGTGTGATCATGTTTTGCTTGTGAGAGAATCTTAGTCAACGGGTCTTTCATATTCAGATCCGTTATGTATTTTGCAATTTTCTATGTCTACAATGCTCTGCACGGAGCTACTCTAGCTAATTGCTCCCACTTTCAATATGTATCTAGATCGAGACTTAGAGTCATCCAGATCGGTGTCAAAACTTGCATCGACGTAACCCTTTACGACGAACCTTTTATCACTTCCATAATCGAGAAACATATCCTTATTCCACTAAGGATAATTTTGACCGCTGTCCGGATCTACTCCTAGATTACTATTCTACTCCCTTGCCAAACTCAGTGTAGGGTATACAATAGATCTGGTACACAACATGGCATACTTTATAGAACCTATGGCCAAGGCATAGGGAATGACTTTCATTCTCTTTCTATCTTCTGCCGTGGTCGGGTTTTTAGTCTTATTCAATTTCACACCTTGTAACACGTGCAAGAACTCTTTCTTTGACTGTTCCATTTTGAACTACTTCAAAATCTTGTCAAGGTATGTACTTATTGAAAAACTTATCAAGCGTCTTGATCTATCTCTATAGATCTTGATGCTCAATATGTAAGCAGCTTCACCGAGGTCTTTCTTTGAAAAACTCCTTTCAAACACTCCTTTATGCTTTGCAGAATAATTCTACATTATTTCCGATCTACAATATGTCATTCACATATACTTATCGAAATGTTGTAGTGCTCCCACTCACTTTCTAGTAATTACAGGCTTCACCGCAAGTCTGTATAAAACTATATGCTATGATCAACTTATCAAAGCATGTATTCCAACTCTGAGATGCTTGCACCAGTCCATTGATGGATCATTTGGAGCTTGCACATTTTGTTAGCTCCTTTAGGATTGACAAAACCTTCTGGTTGCATCATATACAACTCTTCTTTAATAAATCCATTAAAGAATGTAGTTTTGACATCCATTTGCCAGATTTCATAAAATGTGGCAATTGCTAACATGATTCGGACAGACTTAAGCATCGCTACAGTTGAGAAAATCTCATTGTAGTCAACACCTTGAACTTGTCGAAAACCTTTTTGTGACAAGTCGAGCTTTGTAGATAGTAACACTATTATCAGTGTCCGTCTTCCTCTTGAAGATCCATTTATTTAACATGGCTTGCTGATCATCGAGCAAGTCAATCAAAGTCCATACTTTTGTTCTCATACATGGATCATATCTCAGATTTTATGGCCTCAAGCCATTTCACGGAATCTGGGCTCATCATCGCTTCCTCATAGTTCGTAGGTTCATCATGGTCTAGCAACATGACCTCCAGAATGGGATTACCGTACCACTCAGTGCGGATCTCACTCTGGTTGACCTCACGAGGTTCGGTAGTAACTTGATCTGAAGTTACATGATCATCATCATTAGCTTCCTCACTAATAGGTGTAGTAGTCACAGGAACTGATTTCTGTGATAAACTACTTTCCAATAAGGGAGAAGGTACAATTACCTCATCAAGTTCTACTTTCCTCCCACTCACTTCTTTCGGGAGAAACTCCTTCTCTAGAAAGGATCCATTCTTGGCAACGAATGTCTTGCCTTTCGGATCTGTGATAGAAGGTGTACCCAACATTTTGGGTATCCTATGAAGACGCATTTCTCCGATTTGGGTTCGAGCTTATCTGGATGAAACTTTTTCACATAAGCATCGCAACTCCAAACTTCAAGAAACAACAACTTTGGTTTCTTGCCAAACCACAGTTCATACGGTGTCGTCTCAACGGATTTAGATGGTGCCCTTTTTAACGTGAATGCAGCTGTCTCTAATGCATAGCCCCAAAACTATAACGGTAAATCGGTAAGAAACATCATAGATCGCACCATATCAAATAAAGTGCGGTTACGACGTTCGGACACACCATAACATTGTGGTGTTCCGGTGGCGTGAGCTGTGAAACTATTCCACATTATTTTAATTGAAGACCAAACTCGTAACTCAATTATTCGTCTTTGCGATTAGATCGCAGAAACTTTATTTTCTTGTTACGATGATTTTTCCACTTCACTCTGAAATTCTTTGAACCTTTCAACTATTTCAGACTTATGTTTCATCAAGTAGATATACCCATATCTGCTCAAATCATCTTGTGAAAGTCAGAAAATAACGATACTTGCCACGAGCATCAACACTCATTGGATCGCATACATCGGTATGTATTATTTCCAATAAGTCAAGAGGTTGTTCCATTGTTCAGAGAACGGAGTTTTAGTCATCTTGCCCAAACGGCACGGTTCGCAAGCATCAAATGATTCATAATCAAGTGATTCCAAAAGTCCATCGGCATGGAGTTTTCTTCATGCGCTTTACACCAATATGACCTAAACGGCAGTGCCACAAATAAGTTGCACTATCATTATTAACTTTGCATCTTTTGGTTTCAATATTATGAATATGTGTATCACTATGATCGAGATCCAATGAATCATTTTCATTGGGTGTGTAACCATATAAGGTTTTATTCATGTAAACAGGACAACAATTTATTCTCTTACTTAAATGAATAAACCAGTATTGCAATAAACATGATCAAATCATACTTATGCTCAACACCAAATAACACTTATTTAGGTTCCATACTAATCCCGAAAGTATAGGGAGTGTGTGATGATGATCATATCAATCTTGGAACTACTTCCAACACTCATCTTCACTTCCCCTTCAACTAGTTTCTGTTCATTCTGCAACTCCCGTTTCAAGTTACTACTCTTAGCAACTGAACCAGTATCAAATACCGAGGGGTTGCTACGAACACTAGTAAAATACACATCAATAATCTGTATCTCAAATATACCTTTGTTCACTTTGCCATCCTTCTTATCCGCCAAATACTTGGGGTAGTTCCGCTTCTAGTGACCAGTTCCATTGCAGCAAAAGCACTTAGTCTCGAGGATTAGGTCCAGACTTGGGCTTCTTCACTCGAGCAACAACTTGCTTGCCGTTCTTCTTGAAGTTCCCCTTCTTCCCTTTGCCCTTTTCCTTGAGACTAGTGGTCTTGTCAATAATCAACACTTGATGCTCTTTCTTGATTTCTACCTTCGTCGATCACGAAGAGCTCGGGAATCGTTTTCGTCATCCCTTGCATACTATAGTTCATCATGAAGTTCTAGTAACTTAGTGTTGGTGACTAGAGAATTCTGTCAATCACTATCTTATCTGGAAGATTAACTCCCACTTGATTCAAGCGATTGAAGTACCTGCACAATCTGAGAACATGCTCACTAGTTGAGCGATTCTCTTCCATCTTTTAGCTATAGAACTTGTTGGAGATTTCATATCTCTTAACTCGGTATTTGCTTGAAATATTAACTTCAATTCCTGGAACATCTCATATGGTCCATGACGTTCAAAACGTCTTTGAAGTCCCGATTCTAAGCTGTTAAGTATGGTGCACTAAACTATCAAGTAGTCATCATATTGAGCTAGCCAAACGTTCATAACGCCTACATTTGCTCCTGCAATAGGTCTGTCACCTAGCGGTGCATTAAGGACATAATTCTTACGTGCAGCAATGAGGATAAACCTCAGATCACGGATCCAATCCGCATCATTGCTACTAACATTTTTCAATACAATTTTCTCTAGGAACACATATAAAAACATAGGGAAGCAACAACGCGAGCTATTGATCTACAACATAATTTGCAAAATACTACCGGGACTAAGTTCATGATAAATTAAAGTTCAATTAATCATATTACTTAAGAACTCCCACTTAGATAGACATCTCTCTAGTCATCTAAGTGATCATGTGATCCAAATCAACTAAACCATAACCGATCATCACGTGAGATGGAGTAGTTTTCAATGGTGAACATCACTATGTTGATCATATCTACTATATGATTCACGCCGACCTTCGGTCTCCGTGTTCCGAGGTCATATCTGCATATGCTAGGCTCGTCAAGTTTAACCTGAGTATTCTGCGTGTGCAAAACTGGCTTGCACCCGTTGTAGATGGACGTGAGAGCTTATCACACCCGATCATCACGTGGTGTCTGGCACGACGAACTTTGGCAACGGTGCATACTCGGGAGAACACTTCTTGATAATTTAGTGAGAGATCATCTTATGAAGCTACCGCCGAACTAAGCAAAATAAGATGTATAAAAGATAAACATCACATGCAATCAAAATATGTGACATGATATGGCCATCATCATTTTGTGCCTTTGATCTCCATCTCCAAAGCATCGTCATGATTTCCATCGTCACCGGCACGACACCATGATCTTCATCATCTTGATCTATATCAATGTGTCGTCACATGGTCGTCTCGCCAACCATTGCTCTTGCAACTATTGCTATCGTATAGCGATAAAGTAAAGCAATTATTTGGCACTTGCATCTTATGCAACAAAGGGACAACCATAGGGCTTACGCCGATTGCCGATAACTTCAACAAAACATGATCATCGCATACAACAACTTATATCTCATCACGTCTTGACCATATCACATCACAACATGCCCTGCAAAAACAAGTTAGGCGTCCTCTACTTTGTTGTTGCAAATTTTACGTGGCTGCTACGGGCTTAAGCAAGAACCAATCTCACCTACGCATCAAGACCACAGCGATACTTCGTCAAATAGACTCCGTTTTAACCTTCTCAAGGACCGGGCGTAGCCACTTTTCAGTTCAACTAAAGTGAGAGAGACAGACATCCGCCAGCCACCTTTAAGCACGAGTGCTCGTAGCAGTGAAACCAGTCTCGCGTAAGCGTCTGGCGTAATGTCGGTCCGGGCCGCTTCATCTCACAATACCGCTGAACCAAAGTATGACATGACATCTTTGGTAGGCAGTATGACTTGTATCGCCCACAACTCACTTGTGTTCTACTCGTGCAAAACATCAAACCATAAAAACCTAGGCTCGGATGCCACTGTTGGGGAACGTAGTAATTTCAAAATTTTCCTCGCACACGCAAGATCATGGTGATGCATAGCAACGAGAGGAGAGTATTGTCCACGTACCCTCGTCGGACCGTGGAAGCGCGTTATGACAACGCGGTTGATGTAGTAAATGCGTCTTCACGATCCGACCGATCCAAGTACCGAATGTACGGCACCTCCGAGTTCAGCACACGTTTAGCTCGATGGCGATCCCGGACTCCGATCCAGCAAAGTGTCGGGGATGAGTTCCGTCGACCTGACGGCGTGGTGGCGATGATGATGCTCTACGGCGCGAGGCTTCGCCTAAACTCCGCGACGATATGACCGAGGTGGAATATGGTGGAGGGGCACCGCTGCGGCTAAGAGATCCAAGGGATCAATTGTTGTGTCTTTTGTGCTAGCCCTGCCCTCTATTTATATGTTGAGCCCGGGTCGAAACTTGGAGCAAAAGCCTCCTCAAAGTCGGTTTTGCCGAAAGGTAAGAGTCCCACTCGGACTCCAGGACCAAACGCCACAATCCTTGGCGTCTGCCCAGACGCCATGGGCCTCGGCGTCGGCCCAGGCCGAACGCCCGGTCTCCGGCTTTTGGCCCCCGGCCTCCACAAACCTCCTTTTTGCACCGACCTAAAGCCTCATGGGCTTGACCCCTTAGCCTAAACATATCATCCAATATATGAATCTTTACGTCTCGACCATTTCGAGACTCCTCGTCATGTCCCCGATCTCATCCGGGACTCCGAACTCCTTCGGTACATCAAAACATGTAAACTCATAATATAACTGTCATCGAAACCTTAAGCGTGCGGACCCTACGGGTTCGAGAACTATGTAAACATGACCGAGAACTATTCTTGGTCAATAACCAATAGCGGAACCTGGATGCCCATATTGGTTCCTACATATTCTACGAAGATCTTTATCGGTCAGACCGCATAACAACATACGTTGTTCCCTTTGTCATCGGTATGTTACTTGCCCGAGATTCGATCGTCGGTATCCAATACCTAGTTCAATCTCGTTACTAACAAGTCTCTTTACTCGTTCCGTAATACATCATCTCACAGCTAACTCATTAGTTGTAATGCTTGCAAGGCTTAGTGATGTGCATTACCGAGAGGGCCAGAGATACCTCTCCGACAATCGGAGTGACAAATCCTAATCTCGAAATCGCCAACCCAACATCTGCCTTTGGAGACACTGTAGTACTCCTTTATAATCACCCGATTCGTTGTGACGTTTGGTAGTACCAAAGTGTTCCTCCGTAAACGGGAGTTGCATAATCTCATAGTTATAGGAACATGTATAAGTCATGGATAAAAGCAATAGCAACATACTAAGCGATCGGGTGCTAAGCTAATGGAATGGGTCATGTCAATCAGATCATTCAACTAATGATGTGACCTTGTTAATCAAATAACAACTCTTTTGTCTATGGTTAGGAAACATAACCATCTTTGATTAACAAGCTAGTCAAGTAGAGGCATACTAGTGACACTCTGTTTGTCTATATATTCACACATGTATTATGTTTCCTGTTAATACAATTCTAGCATGAATAATAAACATTTATCATGATATAAGGAAATAAATAATAACTTTATTATTGCCTCTAGGGCATATTTCCTTCACCACCATCCTTCTTCAATATAATGACGCACGTCCTAGTTCATCTAGTCGACGAGATTGTCATTCTGGGGCCCGTATTTCTACACAATATGTACCCCTTTGAGAGGTTCATGAGAGTCCTAAAGAAATATGTTCGTAACCGTGCTAGGCCAGAAGGAAGCATCTCCATGGGCCATCAAACAGAGGATGTCATCGGGTTTTGTGTTGACTTCATTCCTGGCCTTAATAAGATAGGTCTCCCTAAATCGCGGTATGAGGGGAGACTGACCGGAAAAGGCACGCTTGGAAGAGACTCAATAATATGCAGGGACGGATATTCTTGGTCTCAAGCACACTACAGTTCTCTGAGAACTCTACCTTGGTGACCCGTATGTCGATGAACACAAGAACAGTCTGCGCTCCAAACACCGGAGGCGGTCTGACGATTGGATTACATGTGAACACATCAGGACTTTCAGCAGTTGGTTGGAAACACGTCTCGGAGGTGACAACCTTGTTTGTGATGAGTTGTACTTGTTGTCCAGGGGACCATCTTCGACTGTAATGATTTGGAAAGGATATGAGATAAATGGGAATACATTTTACACGATTGACCAAGATGAAAAGAGTACCAACCAAAACAGCGGTGTCCGCTTTGATGCAGCAACCGACAAGGGAAATGACACATATTATGGTTACATAGTAGACATATGGGAACTTGACTACGGAGTAGATTTTAAGGTCCCTTTGTTTAAGTGCAAGTGGGTCAATCTGTCAGAGGCGAAGTGCAGGTAGACCCACAGACGGAATGACAACAGTGGATCTGAAAAATCTTTGGTACACTGACGAACCGTTCGTCCTAGCCAATGATGTGGCACAGGTTATCTATGTGAAGGACATGTCTACCAGACCGAGGAAAAGAAAAGATAAGGAAGCGAATACATCATAAAATGAGCCAAAGCGCCACATAGTTCTTTCAGGAAAAAGGGACATCCTGGGAGTGGAGGGCAAGACAGACATGTCTGAAGAGTATGAAAAGTTTCATGAAATTCCCCCTTCAAAGTCAAGGCTGACCCAAGCATCCTGATAAATGATGAAGATTATCCATGGTTACGGTAGCAATAAGCAAGCGACACAAGCGAAGAAAAAGTGAACACTTTCTCCCCATAACTATTATGATGATACCATGCCAACTTTGTAACACACGAGTATGCTACCATTGTCCGTTTTGTTCATGAACATACTATGCCAACTTTGAGAACCTCGCCAACCGAAGGGCGCTCACACCGGTTTATAAGCCCGTCCCTCTACGCATTGTTGAGCTCACAAACTTGTGATTCACACAAATTTCAAAGAATTCAAATTTTATAAAACTAATGGCACAAACAGAAAGTTTATAATTGTTCTAAAACAAATGGCACTAACAGAAAGTTTATAATTTTGCTGACCTAAAAGCAAAAAGAATTAAAAAATAAAGCAAAAAACCAAAAGAAAATAAATAATGCAGAAAACAAAACAAAAAACTTGAAAATAAAAATAAAAATAGCAACAATAAGTATTTTGTTGTAAGTAGAAACAAAATAAAATAAATCAAGCAACAAAGAAAACAAAAAAGTGTTTTCAATTTTAAAACTAATGGCACAAACAGAAAGTTTATATTTTTTCTAAAACTAAAAGCACTAACAGAAAGTTTATAATTTTGCTGACCTAAAAGCAAAAAGAATTAAAAAATAAAGCAAAAAACCAAAAGAAAATAAATAATGCAGAAAACAAAACAAAAAACTTGAAAAAATAAAAATAGCAACAATAAGTATTTTGTTGTAAGTAGAAACAAAATAAAATAAATAAAGCAACAAAGAAAACAAAAAAGTGTTTTCAAATTTTTAAACTAATGGCACTAGTAGAAAGTTTATATTTTTTCTAAAACTAAAAGCAAAAAGAAATAAAATATAAAACAAAAAAGTGCCACCCATCGGGCCCCCACCGCCTGAATACGACTAGAAACCCTATGGGCCAGGATTCAGGCCCTTGAGAAGGCCCAAAGAGGCCTGAGCACAGGTTGTAGAGATAGGCCCGAAAGCCTGCTTTAGGGAGGAGCTCGAGAGGGGAGCCGCACCGCACCTTATAAACTGGTGCGGCTCCCTCTCAACTAGCGAGGTGGGACTAAACATTTGGCGCGTGGCAGCACATGGCCTTTGGTCCGGGTTGGTGGCAACAACGGGACTAAAGGCATTAGTCCCGGTTGGGGCTCCAACCGGGGCTAATGCCCCCTTTAGTCTGGGTTGGTGCCACCAACCGACCAAAGGTCAGCTTCCGCCCTTTGGGCTGCAGAACATTGGCCTTTGGTTCCGGTTGGTGGCACCACCCGGGACTAAAGGGGGGCATTAGTCCCGGGTCGAGGCACCAACCGGGACCAATGCCCTTGCTATATAACCCGGACTTTTTAAAATTTAACATCGCCCTTGCCAGTTCCCAAGCGGCCTTGAGCTCGCCATCGACGCCCTTGAGCTGCCCAGATCGGCGCCGTCAGCTGCCCCGCCGCCCGCCCGTCCAGCGCGCCGCCCAGCGCCGTCCACGCGCCCCGTCGTCGCCCTGCCCGTCGCCGCCCTGCCCAACGCCGCCCGCCCCGCCGCCCAGCTTGTCGTCGTCGCCCGCGCCCGTCGTCGCCACGCCCCAGCCCGCCCGCCGTCGTCGCCCCTGCCCGAGCCCGCCGTCCTCGTCGCCGCTGCCGCTTGCCGCCCCAAGCCCGTCGTTGCCCCCCTTGCCCGCCCAGGCCGTCGTCGCCCGTCGCCCCGCCGCCGTCGCCCTCGCCCCCGTTGTGAGCCGCCGCCGTCGAGCCGCCCCCGTTTTTTATTTTTATTAGTTTATTTTTTTTCATATGTGATGTATATGTGTATGTGGCTATAATGTATATGTTTTTTATTTTTATTAGTTTAGTTTTTTGTTCATATATAGAAAGTTACAATTTTAATTAGGTTAGTGCATTTTAATTAGGTTAGTGTAGAGGAAAAAGTAAAATAAGGAAAAGGAAGAAAAGAGGAAGAAGGAATAAGGAAGAAGAAGAAGAAAAAGAATGAGAGGAAAAATAAGAAAAAGAATAGGAGAAGAAGAAAGGAATAGAGGATAATAAGAAAAATAGAATTTTTTCTATTTTTCTTCTTCTCCTATTCTTCTTCTTCTCCTCTTTTTTCTTCTTTTTTCTTCTTCTTCTTCCTTCTTCCTTCTTCGCCTTTTCTTCCTTTTCCTTATTTTCCTTTCTCGAGGGATAAGAAGAAAAGAAGAGGAGAAGAAGAAAGAAAGGAATAGAGGAGAAAGAAGAAACTTTGACACGAGGGGGTACCGATACCCCTCCCCGATAACATTATTTTCCCATGTATATGTATGTTGCGTCGTTGTCGATATAACAGTGTGTCGAGGATCGCCGAGGGTCGAGGTCGGGAACTAGGGTAGAGGGTCGAGGGCCGTTAAGGGGTCAAGGGTCGAAGGTTTCAGGGTCGAGGGTTCCGATAGTGTCAAAGTATTGAAGAAATCCATGGCTTCATCATTAGCCGGAAGTAACCATGGCATGATGGTACGAAGTCCTCCAAAGTTGTTACGGAATGGAGTCCCGGATAGGATAATTTGCCTTTTGCTGAACTTTGTACCAAAAGCGAATTATCCTATCTGAACTCCGCTCCAAAACAACTTTGAGAGCTTTCACCATCATGCAGCTGTTACTAGCCTAATGATGAAGACATGGTATTGTTGAATCCTTTGACACTAGGCAACCTCCCGACACCTCGGCGATCTTCTACACCATGACCCACGACCGCTCGGCGATCCACGACCCTCTACCCTACTAGTGGGACATAGATGTACTGTTCAACGCCGACCCCTCCCGATAGCTTCAACACGTGGGGGGTCGATATTACGTACCCCTCCTAGCTTGAAGCGTTCTCGAGGCCACCCCCTAACCCTTGAAGCATTGTCGAGGCCACCCCAAACCCTAGAGAAGCAGCGTCAAGGCCACTAATATGATTCCTTATTGTGATTAGCTAGCTAGTTCTACGTTGGCACTAATATATCCATAACTGTCATGTTTGAATAATAATTGCCATGTTGTAAATATTTGTAGAAACTATGGACACCCCGAGACGAAGCACAAGAAGCGTTGTTGAGGGACATAATCGCACACGGAAGTGATGCCGTCTCCTCGATGATGTTTCTCAACGTCGATAACGATGGTCTGGAAGGAGAGGGTAAAGAAGCAGCTGGCTATGATTTACATGGCTCCGATGACCCAATGCCGGTGCAAGAAGTAGACCGTGAGGACGGCTCCGGTGATCACCAAACCGAGTCCAGCCAGGTATATATATTAGTTAAGCCTGTGCTGACTAGCTCTCGTCTTTGTTTTGGTATATATATATGTACACATATTAATTAACTCTCGTCTTTGTTCTTTTTTCTAGCCCTCCGGATCGAGCACAACTTCGGTAAAGAGACGAGGCCCGAAGAAAAAGTTGAGCTCGGATGAAAAGTTTGAGATCATAGAAATCACGCGCGACGGCCAACCGATTGAACCCTACCGGACAAAGAAGGCATTTGTTGCTCAGTGCGGGGTTCTGGTTAGGGACAAGATCCCGATCAGCATCCACCAATGGTATAAGCCTAAGAACGAAGACCCTGAGGTGTCTTATGTCAAAGATATGCAGAAAAATGATCTTTGGACTGAGCTGAAGTCAAATTTTACCCTACCGCCAGAGGATGATCCGGAGAAGCCAGTAATAGAGCCATTAATCAAGTCTTTTGCTCTTAAGAAGATGGCAGAACTATTCAGGAATTGGAAGAAAGACCTCAATACGTATGTCGAAAGAAAGACCTCAATACGTATGAGAAGATCAGAGATGACTGGCCCGCATTTGTGGCCTACAAGACATCGGAAAAGAGTAAAAAGATGTCAGCGACAAACAAGAGAAATGCTGCGAAGAAGAAGCTTCATCATCGCACGGGTCGTGGCTACCTCATAGCCCGCCTAAGTGGTCCAAGGCTGAGAATGATCTCGCTTGATAAAGGGATCGAACCCAAGACAATGAACTGGCGGACCGTTGCGGACTTGGTTCTTGGGGCGGCGGATCCTTGGAACCTATAACGTTGAAGTGCATTTGGACGGACGAACAATTGGACATACCAGTCAAGAGGCTTAAGCATTATATCGAAGTAGCGCAGCAAGGGAAGTTCGTTCCAGAAAGGGAGAAGGACGAGCTCACAATGGCCCTCGGGAATCCTGAGCACCACAGGACGGACCACGAGGCACGCCAGCTCCCTTCGTGGAAGGCTGGATTTCGGACGCAGGGGTTACAAAACCCATGAGAGGAGGAAGAAACTGGAGCAGAGCCTAATGCGGCGCCGCACGAAAGGGTAATGGGGCTAGAGGAATGAGAAGAGGAACGAGAAGCAGCCGATCACAACAAAGCGACCTGCCAAGCTTCCCCGGCTACCCCGCCATCTCAGCGGAGAAGCAGCGTGGCTTCCACCGAGCTGCTTCAGCCAGAGCAGCATGCCTTGACGGCTCCTACCAGCTATCCTGTGGATGCTATCACGGATGCTGAAAGTTGCCACCTTATGGCAAAATGGAGCAATTTAAAGGTCAAGGCGGCTGTTGGCTCTGTTTATCCCACTAAACCCGACTCAACTTTTCACTGCCGGCCGATTCCAGAAGGATATGCTAAGGTGATGGTCGATGAAATAACGGAGGGATTTGAGGAGCTCGGCTTGACCACCCCTACCGGTGAAGGGGAGTATCGGTGGGTTACGCTCAAGACTCCATGCTTATGGCGGAAGGATCTCATCAACCTTCCGAACTGGGCGCCTCCGCCTCCTCCTCCTCCTCCGGCCGAGTCGGGCACTCCGCCTCCTCCATCGCCTCCTCCTCCTCCTCCGGCGAGTCAGGGCACTCCGCCTCCTCCACCGCCTCCTCTTCCAGCGAGTGACGATCAGGGCACTCGGCCGGCTCCTTCTCCGGCGCGTGGCGGTACTCCGTCTCCTTCTCCGCCTGCACCGGCGCGTCCGGGCAGCCAGCCTCCTCCTTCTCCGCCTCGTCAGCAAGGGCGGAAGAGACCGCCGCCGCTCCGGCTGCTCCGCGTCGTAGTCCTTCTCCTCCGCCTCGTAAGCAAGGAAAGAAGACATCCGCTCCGTCTGCTTCTGCCGGCGTCTAGCAATCTTGCCAAAGGCGGGAGGAGATCTGATTCGGTCCTTCTCTCGAAGACTCGGAGAAGTTACCGTCTGAGAGGAGCGAGGAGGAAAACGCGAAGATCGCGCAGACGAAGTGGATGACTGGTTTCAAGGGTTGAAAGCAAAGAGACATCCACCTCCGGAGGAGAAGGTAGATCCGGTCAAAGCGAAGCGCACTCGCTGCCCCGACAAAACCATCCAAGTCTCCGCCAAAAGGCAACTATGAGCGCATTATTGGAAAGGCATTTGCCGAGGCGGAGAGATCGGGAAATCTTGTCGGTGATCAAAGGATGAAAGAACGACGAGCTGGGAAACAAATTGCCCAGCTCGGCGAACAAGCGAAGGAATCGTGCCCCCGCTCAAGGTGCCTGCTAGCGACATCGTCGATCCGAGGATGGTGCCCGGTTATGGCAATCCTGAAGATTACTTGCCCGACGATGTACAATTTGATTTCTTGGAGGTGCAGATACAAAGATACGAGTACAGGAAGCCTCTCGTCAAAGATGAAAGCTCTCTAACAACGATGATGCGAAGATTGCATGATTGGTACATGAAAACCTGCAAAGAGTCTCGACGGGAGGAATACTTTGTATTTGAGAGTTAAAAGGAGCATGACCTCCTTGGAATTGAACTGTTGCTTATTCCATTTGAGGAGTTCTATCAGTTTTTCAATCAATTGGCCATCGATAAAGCAACGGTCACTGCTACTGTCTGTAAGTAGTACTACTTCATCATTAAGTATCTCTATATAACTCAGCTCTTTCATTGCATGTATTTATAAATATCCTCACTATATTATGCAGATTGAAGATCGCATGAAATGAAGAAAAAAACAAGTGGGTGATATTGGGTTCATTAACACATATCTCATCGATGCAAATGAGGTTAAATATCGTGCCAAGGAAACCGAGGCCAACTTGCTACGATCGTTGGAAATAAATGAACACAAAAATACAATACTCTTTCCTTACAACTACACGTGAGTGTTACTGTCTTGTGGCATATTCGGTTTCCCTTATTTAGTCCAGGTTATAGAAATGTAATATTGATGAGTTATGCATGCGTAAATGCAGGTTCCACTATATTCTCCTAGAGATTAAGCTTGAGTAGGGAGTAGTAACTGTCTTAGACTCGAGACGAAAAGATCCCAAGGAGTATCTGGAAATGACTGAAATGCTCGAGAAGTAAGTTAAATCGATCATTATCCACCATATCAGCAACTTTGTTCATTTCTGATATCAAGTAACTGTTTTCTTTGTATGGCAGGGCTTGGGAAAATTCACCAAAAAGCTCCGGGACTACCGAAGAAGCTGCAATTTAGACAACCGAAAGTAAGTACTATATAGTAGCATATTCCACGCGCATCTCCTAGTGATTCAAGCGCTAGTTTCATCAATACCATTTAGCATGTGCTTGCTATATATAATTATCAGTTTGATTGACCTCTGTTTCTTGTAAAGTGGTTGTGGCAGGAACAAGGGAATGATTTCTGTGGATACTACGTTTGCGAGTCCATCCGCCACCACGACCTGTGAGAGGGGCTACTCCGACAAACAATTTGAAGTGCGTAAATAAAAATATTCACAATTTTATTTTATTACCATCATTTTTGTTGAGTTTCATTCATTCATATATATATATATATATATATATATATATATATATATATATATATATATATATATATGTATTGACCCCTTTCTTAAAATTAGATGTTTCGGCGGCGGGATGAACTCCTAGCACCAGATCGCATGCGAGCAATTCAAGAGGAATTGGCGGCATTCTTTCTTGACTATGTGATCGCTGAAGACGGGGAATACCATGTGGACCACGCGTCCTTATTTTAAAAGATAATTATTGTATATATGTAGCCGGTAGCGTCGGATAGATATACGAGAACTTGTTGTTCGACCAATCTCTCGGAGAAGGAGAGGTGGTCGATATCACTTCTCTTTGTATGCATATATATGTTCATGACGATCTTCTGTTTGCTTAATTACTAGCTAGCTAGCATGTCTAGTTAGTCCTCTCTATAATTATGTATAGTACGTAAGCGTCGACCAAGAAAGGACAAAATAAAGGAAACTTTTCTCTTTTATTTAGATAGCTATTGCACAATTTATGAAACACATAAATTAACCCCCCAAAACCCCCAAAACCCCCCCCCCCTCTTTTGAAATAAAAAACAAAAACCAAAGCCAAAGAAATGCTTGAGCGTGGATGTTTATTGGTCCCGGTTGGTGCCACCAACCGGGACCAAAGGCCCTCCCGCCTGGGCTCAGCGGACAGGCCACGTGGAGGCCCATCTGTCCCGGTTCGATAGAACCGGGACTAAAGGGTGAGGGTATTAGTACCGACCCTTTAGTCCCGGTTCACGAACCGGGACTAAAGGCCCTTATGAACCGGGACTATAGGCCCTTTTTCTACTAGTGACAAAAGCAGACAAGTGCAATTCATAATTCACATTACGTTTCGGTTCATCAAATTGAAAACTACACACACTCATATTTATCCTGCATGGTTAATTTGCTAAGAAAATCCACCCGTACTTTGTGAAAGGTTGTAAATTCGTTGGTTCTGAGTTCTGACACATGTGCAAAGGTCATGTTCATTTTGTGTTGTTAGTGAAATATTTATTTCGTTTTCTTACCAGGAGTGTTATGTGAGAGAATTCCCTATTACAGCCTTTTCAAAAATGTGCTTCCTTATTTGGCAAAAATACGATTTTTTTTCCCATTGTGACACTCCTCCAAAATTGATGCCCAACTTGGCATCTCCGGCCAGTCTGTTGTCATGCTCTGTCGAAAGCCTGTATGTTTTTTGTTGCTTGGACAAAACCATCCATTATTATACGGGGCATCCAGTCCGTCAGTTTTTTGGCACTACCATCCAGTTCAATTTGGCACTTTTGTCCAGCCCGTCAGTTCTTTTTTGTCATCATGGAGCATCCGCAGAGCGACAAGGGTGGCTTGCTGGGATGTGGCATGCGTAGCGATATGGTCGTCAACGATGACCCATATCGCGTCGCGGCTACACATGCATGGCGGGGCGGCAGGCGAGCTGCTGGTCCAGGGGTGTGTCCCATGTGCGTTGGTGACCGGCATGTGCTCACGACATGCGTCCATCATTTATGGATCGACAGCCTAGTAGGCACCTTGAGAGTTACCTGACGGTGTCCATGAAGTACCGGTTGTCCAGCGGCAGAGCGCGTGCACTTTGCTGGGGTTGCCAGGGCCAGGTCTTCATGGATAGTGTCCCATTGGACGCCTGACATGCGCCTCTTCACTTTGACATCCACAACAGCTTTGCGTTGCTGGTCTTGGAGCGACGCATACATGATAAGACACTGGATTTGTGGAGGGATCTACCTCATGTGTAGCCAACTAGGATCTTGTACCCTAGAACCCCCAGTATCCTATATTAGTCGAGGGGCCATGCTGGTGGACACAAGTTATGATATCTTGGTAGTTTACCTGTACTCTGTCCATAGTCCAACGGGAATAAACACATGCAGGACTTAGGGTATTATCCCTTCAGAAAGCTTGAACTTGGGTAAATCGTGTCTTTGTTACCGTCATTCCTAGACGCCTAGTTTAGGATCCCCTACCAGAAGGTCTGCCAGATCTAGCTCCATCAATAAGTGTTCCCTTTTAGGGATAATTGTATATTTTCAAGTATCACTCAACAACGAAATGGATGGAAACGTCAAATAGGGCATAAAATGTTGAGATTGTCTTAAATAGCAAAGAAAATTTTGTTTAGGGGCCCAATAAGGAAATATATTTTTCAGAAGGGCCAAATAAAGAATCCTCTCATCTCCTGCAGAGTTAGACCTTGCAAAAGAACCATCTTAGTCAATTTCTCCCCATTCTATCGTCTCCTCCGCTCCCCTTCGCCGCCGCCGCCAACACAAATCTACAATTTATCTTGTTCCTGGAAGGGAGCAACAACCAAGATGCCGACGACCATGGCCAAGGCCGCAAGGACAGGAGCGGCGCCTCTTCGCCACGACGGTAGCCTTCCGGAGGAGATCGTCGTCTGGGAGATCCTAGTTCGCCTCGACCCCAAATCCCTCCTCCGTTGCCGCGCCGTCCGTCGGACGTGGCGCCATGCCACCTCCACCCACGCCTTCCTGCTTGCCCACCATGCCCACCAGCCAGCCCTCCCCATCGCGTTAGACGAAGAATACATCCTCACCGTCGACCGCCTTGCCGCCACTCAGCTCCACACTGTCGCCCATCTTGACAAGGCCTTCAGTCCAGAGGCTTCCTGCGATGGCCTTCTCGTCCTCTCCAGGTACAACAACATGACTGACGCCATTGATTTCTCAGTTTGTAACCTGGCCACTCGTCAATTTGCTCCCCTCCAACAACTACATGAATTGGGCTTGCGGTTATTGGGGATGTACTCGCATCAACCTACCGGCGAGTATCGATTGTTACTTGAACGCGATAGCTATAATGAAACGCCTGAAGACCAACTTGGCTACTATGTCTTTGCATTGGGCTCTCACCAGTCGCCGAGGTACATCGGGTGGCAGGAGTCAACATCACAGTGCTTCAGTTTACCTGTCTTGGTATGCGATAGCCTGCATTGGTACCCAGTCTATTATGTGAGTGAAAGCAGCTACGTACGGCTTCAGAGTGAAAGCAAAGCGATAATAGTATTCGACACCATAGCTGAGTCGTTCCGGCCAATGTGTGCTCCAATTGTTTCCACCAACTCATATGCCTTTGAGATGGATGGTACACTCGGCATATATAGCCGTAACTATGCCAAAACAATTATTGATATATGGGTATTGCAAAACTACGAAAGCGAGATTTGGGACTTCAAGTATCGAATCAAATTGCCAGTTGCTGAAATACGGGGAAAGTTTAAGGCCTTTGATGACCATTGGAATGTGGAGGTTGTTTCAGAGGACGGTGACGTGCTCTTGCTAGTCAGTTCTGGTCGGTGTCTGTCTTACGTTGACAATGATGGTAAGCTGATTGACAGTTTTGATCATGGTCGCAAATACTTCTTTTTGTCTAAATATCGGCTCAAGCAAAGTCTTGTCCAGCATACCTTCTTTCAGGCTTTAGAAAGTTCTGTTGTGAACACTTCACCATTCATCTGATGCCTATTGAGTGAGGTGGTGCTTCTTAGCAGCTTAACTGTTGTATCCTTATGAGCTGCAACATCTATGAATTGGATCAAGTATGAGCCTGCTGGCATCTTCTTCATTTTGCATTGATGTATATAAATTATGATCAGAAGCTCTATCTTCTGTGTGTTTATCTATGCTTTTCTTGGCACCCTGGAGGGCTGAAATGAATATTCTGTATGTTGATGCTATAATTTCTTAGTAACTTTGCTCTGCTTTGTACATAATTGCCAACTGATCCGCATCATGTGTC
Source organism: Aegilops bicornis (assembly GCA_021605145.1). Lineage (NCBI taxonomy): Eukaryota > Viridiplantae > Streptophyta > Magnoliopsida > Poales > Poaceae > Aegilops > Aegilops bicornis. Next base: position 786,472,847 of record CM038671.1, on the reverse strand, counting down.
TATTTTATTGGGCTGATAGTTTGGCTCTGCTTTATTTTAATTATCTTTTGATTTTCTTAGTATTCAATTGTTAGAAATTGTTATGGCTCATGTCCCTCTTCCTTGAGTCAAAGAGTTGACTTTACCTTCTTATGTAGTGGTTTTCTTGATAGTCTATATTGAGCGTGTTTCCGGTTTGTACCCTCTGTTGTCGCTCATGATGAAAAGAGAAAGATTTTTCTGTTTCTTGATGTGCAAGTTGCATCTAATTTTTAGAGCAGCTTGAGCACTACACATTAAAAAAAATGGTTGCATAAGAGTAGTTGACACCATTTATCTATGGCGAACTAGCAAACCAAACCTTTGTTCACTATGACTCATTTTGCATTCCTTTCACTGAATTTTGTGGAAGTCATAGTTAATACCTACTCGACGGTGCAAAGATTCTGCAATACCTTAGGTTTTGGCACCGAAAATATAGAACATAGTTATTTTAAATTATTTGGCCAACAATTTATACGGTAAATGCCGAGGCAAAGCCCTTGCAGATTTTATCCGGTCGCCCACATTCTTTATTAAGTTGGTAAATGTCACACACTATATAACCCATTCACTAGAACAATTCCAGTTGCAAGCAGCACGAAAAGGAAAAGGGTTAGTGTGCTAGCGGCTAGGTTAGAAAGACCTGCGTCTGTCCCAGCGTCTTGCAACATTGACTTGTGATGATAGTTTGCATCTATTCTAGCGTTTCCACTTCCGGCCATTGCTGAATGTCCGTGCTTTAACCGCTCATGTTATTATTCTGTCTGATAGTCTGCATGTTTCTGTCCATGATACCAAATGTTATCTGACAATAGAACACTAAAACTGGTGCTTTGTAGTGTTAAACCTTTTCATTTGCAAACCAGCACATCACCAAAGTACGCTCACCTGGTTTCCTCTATTGCCATCACCTAGCAATCTTTTAGATGGCATTATATAGGTATTGTGTCGACTCTCAAGTATTGGTAGTTTGCGTTTCCAAGCCATAGAATGGGAGCGATGTCGATGGTCACACGAAGCAGTTGCCTCTGCTTGTCAGTTTCAGTTTCAAATTTTAGTGTTCGTTTGGTCACAAGATACACATCTTATATTAGGGCAACTCCAACGTGGTTCATCAAATCGCCCACAAATGTCTGAACTGGATAGTTTGGACACTTTAAGCCATGCAATGCGAGTCGTGAAATTTGTCCAGACCAATTTGGATATTCAGAATCCCCCAAACTGGTACCAAATATGGGAGGGGATATAAGCACTAGTAGAAAACAGGGCTTTCGTTCGGGCCAGATAAGCCCATTAGTCCCGGTTCAGTCACGAACCGAGACTAATGTGAGCATTGGTCCCGGTTCGTGCGGCTAAAGGCATTAGTCCCCGTTCAAATGAGCCATTTTGTCCCGGTTTGAGACACGAACCAGGACTAAAGGGTGCGATGCCCTTTAGCCCCGGTTCGTATCTCAAACCGGGACTCAAGATTAGACCTTTAGTCACGGCTTGAGACACGGACCGGGACTAAAGGCCTTTAGCCCCGGTTCGTATCTCAAACCGGGACTAAAGGGCCCATTTTCAAACTCTACACCCCCCCTGATCGCCTTTTCAGTTTTTGTAAAAAGCAAAAAAAAATTATAAAAACTTCAAAAATTAAAATCCTTCGAGATGTAGTTATGTTACTACATCTACTAGTTAGAAAAATTTAAAAACTTAAATGTAAAACGGCTATAACTTTTGCATACGATGTCAGAAAAAAACGTATAATATCTCAAAATGTTCAGCACGAAAATCCGCATCCGATTTTGACGGCCTACGGCCTGTTTGCAAATTTTTAGAATCCTCAAATTCTAAAAGTAAAAAAAAGTTATGCTCAAATTTCAGTTTTTTTAATTTTCGTTAAATCTGGTCAAAATATGGTCAAACTACTTATTTAAGAAGTATTAATGTTACTAAATAATTATTTCAGTTTTTTGAATTCTGGTCAAATCTGGTCAAACTATGGTCAAACTACTTATTCAAGAAATATTAGTGTTACTAAATAATTATTATTTTCTAGAACAATAGTTTCAAACTCAAATAGTGAAATGTGTGACTTCATGCTCAAGCTAAACTCCTGGGGATTAATAGGATTGACATCTTACTATTGTCAGGAAAACAACAAGTGCAGACTTAAAAACGAGGGAGAATAGAACCCGAAAGTTAAGCGTGCTCACACTGGGGTAGTGAGAGGATGGGTGACCGTTCGGGAAGTTAGATGATTTGGAATGATGAGGGGTGGTTAGAGATTAGAGGTTAAATTGAGCAGTGATGATGGGAGGTTAGAGGTTAAAATAATTCAGAAATTTGAAAATCAGAAAAAAATCAAATAAAAATCATGAAATTTTCCTTTAGTCCCGGTTGGTGTTATCAACCGGGACTAAAGGCGGACCTCCAGGCAGGACTAAAGGCCCTTATAAACCGAGACAAAAGACCCTTTTTCTACTAGTGAAGAGAGTCCAGACGAGTCTGCCTAACCCACTATTAGTTAGACCACATCTCCTCCTAGCCCATGTGTCTCACTCATTTTTTCCCTGTCGGTCTGTCCACTATCCGGATTTGATGAGTACGGCTGGATGGTCAACGCATTCCCGCTGTGTACAGACACGTCTAATCGTGTCCGTGGACATTTTGTGTCATCCATTTAGTGATCCTTCTTGGAGTTCCCCTTAGGGCATCTCTAGCAGATCCTCTATATTAAAAATGCAAAAAGTGCTCCCCGTAGCAGGCAGATCTCCTATGTATTTGATTCCACCAGTCGCCACCCGCACGGCCAAGGGGGAGGAGGAACACCAGCGAACGCCGCTCGCCGCACGACCCGAGCGCATCGCCTCAGCATTCGAAGCCCTCCACATGTAGACAAAGCAGTAAGGCCTTGCTGACACCTTCCCCGGCAGCCGCGCGGCTCTTGTCGGTGACCCCTCCGACAGCGGCAAGGAGGGGAAGGGGGAGTGGGGGGTGGCCGCTAGGGTTGCGTCGCCATCCACGTAGCCCCGAGCAGAGCGAAGCGGGGGCAGCTTTGGTGCCTAGCACATTGTACCATTTGTGCTCCTGGGGTTGTTGCTTCTTGTGTGCATATACAATTATACACATAACACACACGCGCACACTATCTCCCTCTCCCTCCCCCCCGTCTCTCTCTCCTATGAATGCATTGATACGTACTAATGTTTTTGCGTCTTCTCGAAGAAGAATATCCTGCAAAAAAAAAACGGTGTAATTGGTAAAAATTCACAATACGTTTCAGTTCTCAGAAGATAATCATGCCCACTCATATTTATCTTGCATAATTCATTCAAAGTATGGTTCGGTTCTTAAATTTTTTTTCTTTTGAGATTTGTGGGCACTGGCCGTGCAAACAAAACCTGGGCTGAGCCCAGCCCAGCCCAGCTCAAGTCCGACTTCCATTTCGCTTCTGCCCAGAGACCTACGCTCCACTCCCACCTCACCTCCGCCGCTGCCACCACAACTCCCAGCCGCAGCCGCCGACCATGAGGGAGGAGGCCGCGGCAGCAGGAGCTACTCCTCTCCTCGAGGGCCTCCTAGACGAGATCGTCCTGTGGGATATCCTGGTTCGCCTCGACCCCAAATCCCTCCTCCGCTGCCGCGCCTGGCGCTGCGCCACCTCCACCCGCCGATGCCTCCTCGCCCACCAAGCCCGCCAGCCCGCCTTCCCTATTTTCTAACCTAGCCGCTAGCTCGCCAACCTTCACCCGCCCGCCAGCCCGCCAACCTCCACCCGCCGATTTCATGGCTTCTGCCACCGAGGTACATTGGGTGGCTGGAGATGGTAAAAGTGCTGTGCATAGAGATATCTGCCCTTATCCGTGATAGCCTGCATTGGTTCCTACTTGAGCATAGAAAACATGTATTGGTATTTGACACCACCACGGAGTCGTTCCAGCACATGCGTGCTCCACTTGTTCCTAGCGGCAGTGACCCTGGCCTGTTTGAGATGGATGGCATGCTCGGTATCGATTGCCATGATGATGCCATGGAAATCGTCACTATATGGGTGTTGCAGGATTACGGAAGTGAGGTTTGGGACATAAGGTACCGAATCAAATTACCGGTTGGTGAAATCAGGGAGAAGTTTGGAGACGATGGTGGAAGCTGGGGTTTCAGTGTTGGTGTTGTTTCAGGGGATGGTGACGTGCTTTTGCTGCTCAATTTTCGTGGGAGGCTGCTTCAAGTTGACAGTGATGGCAAATTGATTGAAAGTTTCGATTGTGGTCATAGAGACCTGCGGATATATGAATATCGGCTCAAACAAAGTCTTGTCCAGCTTCAAGTTGACAGTGATGGCAAATTGATTGAAAGTTTCGATTGTGGTCATAGAGACCTGCGGATATATGAATATCGGCTCAAACAAAGTCTTGTCCAGCATACGTACCTTCTTCCCGGCTCTAAAAAGTTATGCTGGTAGTGCCTCACCTTTGATCTGATGGCTGTTGAGTGAGATGGTGCTTCTTTCTTCCTAGCTGTCATATCCTCATGAGCTGCAATATCTATGGATCGACCAAGTATGAGCCTATTGGCCTCCTCTTTGCTTTGCTTTGCGTTGATGTATGTAAGTTATTATCAAAAGCTCTGGTTGTAATGTGGTTGCATGAAATCTATGCTTGTCTTCATACACTAGTAGATAAACCACCATTAGTCCCGGTTGGTCAGGGCCTTTTGTCCCGGTTCCTGAACCGGGACTAAAGGGTCGTTACTAATGCCCTGGCCCTTTAGTCCCGGTTCAATCCAGAACCGGGACAGATGGGGGTTTTGGGAGGGTTTAATTTAGGTGTTTCATATATTGTGTTAGCTAGCTAATTAATAGAGAGAAGTGTCCTCTCTTATGTCCGTGCTTGGTTGACGCTACGTACTATACATAGAGAGGCCCTGGACACGCTAGCTAGTATGAAAATGAAGAAAACCATTAAGTACAGAAATTCGTCATGCATACCGAGAGAAGTGATCGATCGACCTCTCCTTCTCCGAGAGATTGGTCGAACAACAAGTTTTCGTATTATCTATCCGACGCTACTGACTACATACATATACAATATGTAAGATCTCTTACAATCCCCTAGCATTTGAAATCAACTTCCACATGGTATTCTCCGGCTTTATTGATGACGTGGTCAAGAAAGAAACCCGTCAATTCCTCTTGAATTGCTTTCATGCGATCTTGTGGTAGGAGTTCATTCCGCATCTGCCACGTCTAATTTGAAGAAGGGGGTTAATACATATATATGAATGAAACTCAACAGAAATGATGGTGTAATAAAATGAAATCGTGAATATTATTGCTTACGCACTTCATATTGTCTTTTAGAGTAGCCCCGCTTATTTTTCAAAGTCGCGTTGTAGATGAACTCGCACACGTAGTATCCACAGAAATTATTCCCTTCTTCCTGCCACAAGCACTTTACGAGAAATAGAGGTCAATCAAACTGATAATGAAGCATTATAAATGGCATTGATGAAAGTATAGCTATAGAATCAACGGGAGATGCGCGCAACTAGCTAGCTAGTAGTACTTACTTTCGGGTATGTATATCGCAGGTCCTTCGGCAGTCCCGGAGCTTCTGCGGTGAATTGTTTCCAAACCCTGCAAGACAAAGAAAATAATTATTATTACTTGAGATATCAGGAAATGAACAAAAAGTTGCTGATATGGTGCGATAATGATCGATTGAACTTACTTGTTGAGCAATTTAGTCATGTCCGCATAGGTTTCGGGATCTTTTCGTCTCGAGTCTAAGATGGTTACTAGTCCCTGCTCAAGCTTAATCTCCAGAAGAACATAGTGGAAGTTGCGCACGCATGCATAACTCATCAATTACATTACTATAACCTCGCTCGAGTAATAAGGGAAATCGAATATGCACACGACAGTAACACTCACTTGAAGTTGTAAGGAAAGAGTATGGTATCTTTGTTTTGATTTTTGATCAACGATTGTAGCAAGTTGGCCTCGGCCTCTTCGGCGTGCTTTTTAACCTGAATTTCATCTATGATATTTGTGTTAATGAACCCAATATCATACATTTCTTGTTTTCTGCACTCGACGATCTTCAATCTGCATAATATAGTGGGGATAATTAATTATAAATATATGCAATGAAAGAGCTGAGCTATATATAGAGACTTAATGACAGAAATACTACTTACAGACAGTAGCAAAAGACCATTAATTTATTAAGGGCATTTTGATTGAAGAACTCGAAGAACTCCTCAAATGGAACATTCAGCAGATCAGTTCCAACGAGGTCGTGCTCCTCTTTAATTCTCAGATACAAAGTATCCGTCCCTCCAGACTCTCTGCAGGTTTTCATGTACCAATTATGGAATCTTCGCATCATCGTTATTAGAGATTTTTCATCTTTGACGAGAGGCTTCCCGTACTCGTATCTGTGTTCGTCCACCTCCATGAAATCAAAATGTACATCGTCAGGCAGGTAATCTGCAAGATTGCTATAACCGGGCACCGTCCCCGGAGCATTAGCGATGATGTCGCTAGACACATTGAGCGGGGGCACGATTGGTTCGCTTGTTCGCCGAGCTGGGCAATTTTTTTCCCAGCTGCTCGTCGTTCTTTTAACCTTTGATCACTGACAGTAGTTCCCGACCGCGACGCTTCTTGATATGCCTTTTGAGTAATGCGCTCATAGTTGGTTTTTGGCGGAGACTTTGGTGGTTTCCTCAGGGCATCGATAGTGCGCTTTGCTTTCACCGGATCTACCTTCTCCTCTGGAGGTGGATGTCTCTGCGCTTTCAACCCTTCAAAGAAGTCCTTCACTTCGGTCCGCACGATCTTCTTGTTTTCCTCCACGGTCATCTCGTACGGTAACTTTTCTAGAGGCTTGAAAGGTGGACCGTATCTGTATTGCCTCCCGCCTTTGCCTGTACTGCTAGACGCCGGAGCTGACGGAGCGGCTGCAGCTGTCTTCTTTCGTGCTTGCTTACGAGGCGGAGGAGAAGGACTATGACGCGCCGGAGCAGCCGGGGCGGCGGCAGGTCTCTTCCGCCCTTACTGGCGAGGCGGAGAAGGAGGAGGCTGTTGGCTGCTCGGGCGCGCCGGCGCAGGCGGAGAAGGAGGCGGAGTGCCACCATGCGCCGGAGAAGGAGGCCGAGTGCCCTGATCGTCACTCGCCGGAGGAGGAGGCGGTGGAGGAGGCGGAGTGCCCTGACTCGCCGGAGGAGGAGGAGGAGGCGGAGGCGTCCAGTTAGGAAGGTTGATGAGCTCCTTCCGCCATTGCTATGTCTTGAGCTTGCGTTGGTTTTCCCCGAAGAGGAGAGGATGATGCAGCAGAGTAGCGCAAGTATTTCCCTCAGTTTTTGAGAACCAAGGTATCAATCCAATAGGAGGCTACGCACAAGTCCCTCGTACCTGCACAAAACAATAGCTCCTCGCAACCAACGCGATTAGGGGTTGTCAATCCCTTCACGGTCACTTACGAGAGTGAGATCTGATAGAGAGGATAAATAATATTTTTGGTATTTTTTGGTATAGAGATGCAAAGTGAAAAGTAAAAGGCAAAGTAAAAACAAAGCAAGTATTAAAGTAATGGAGATTGATATGACGAGAATAGACCCGGGGCCCATAGGTTTCACTAGTGGCTTCTCTCAAGAGCATAAGTATTCTACGGTGGGTGAACAAATTACTGTTGAGCAATTGACAGAATTGAGCATAGTTATGAGAATATCTAGGTATGATCATGTATATAGGCATCACGTCCGAGACAAGTAGACCGACTCCTGCCTGCATCTACTACTATTACTCCACTCATCGACCTCTATCTAGCATGCATCTAGAGTATTAAGTTAAAAACAGAGTAACGCCTTAAGCAAGATGACATGATGTAGAGGGATAAATTCATGCAATATGATAAAAACCCCATCTTGTTATCCTCGATGGCAACAATACAATACGTGCCTTGCTGCCCCTTCACATCCTTTGGGAAAGGACACCGCAAGATTGAACCCAAAGCTAAGCACTTCTCCCATTGCAAGAACTACTAATCTAGTTGGCCAAACCAAACGGATAATTCGAAGAGACTTGCAAATATAACCAATCATACATAAAAGAATTCAGAGAAGATTCAAATATTGGTTCATAGATAATCTTAATCATAAACCCACAATTCATCGGTCTCAACAAACACATCGCAAAAAGAAGATTACACCGAATAGATCTCCACGAGAGAGGGGGAGAACATTGTATTGAGATCCAAAAAGAGAGAAGAAGCCATCTAGCTACTAGCTATGGACCCGAAGGTCTGAAGTAAACTACTCACACTTCATTGGAGGGGCTATGGTGATGATGTAGAAGCCCTCCGTGGTGGATGCCCTCCCGTGAGCTCGAACAGGCCCCAAGATAGGATCTCGTGGATACAGGAAGTTGCGGCGGTGGAATTAGGTTTTGGCTCCTCTTAAGATCGTTTGAAGTGCGTGAGGGTATATATAGGAGGAAGGAGTACGTCGGTGGAGCAACAGGGGGCCCACGAGGCAGGGGGGCGCGCCCCCCACCCTCGTGACCGCCTCTGTTACTTCTTGGAGTAGGGTCCAAGTCTCCTGGATCACGTTCGGTGAGAAAATCACGTTCCCGAAGGTTTCATTCCGTTTAGACTCTATTTGATATTCCGTTTCTTTGAATCACTGAAATAGGCAAAAAAACAGCAATTCTGGGCTGGGCCTCCGGTTAATAGGATAGTCCCAAAAATAATATAAAAGTGGAAAATAAAGCCCAATATAGTCCAAAACAATAGATAAAGTAGCATGGAGCAATCAAAAATTATAGATACGTTGGAGACGTATCAGGCATCCCCAAGCTTAATTCCTCCTCGTCCTTGAGTAGGTAAATGATAAAAAGAGAATTTTTGATGCGGAGTGATACTTTGGCATAATTTCAATGTAAATCTTCTTAATTGTGGTATGAATATTCAGATCCGAAAGCTTCAAGACAAAAGTTCATATTGACATAAAAATAATAATACTTCAGGCATACTAACTAAGCAATTATGTCTTCTCAAAATAACATGGCCGAAGAAAGTTATCCCTACAAAATCATATAGTCTGGCTATGCTCCATCTTCCCCACACAAAATATTTAAATCATGCACAACCCCTATGACAAGCCAAGCAATTGTTTCATACTTTAAAATTTTCAAAACCTTTACAATCTTCATGCAATACATGAGCATGAGCCATGGATATAGCACTATATGTGGAATAGAATGGTGGTTGTGGAGAAGACAAAAGGAGGGAAGATAGTCTCACATCAACTAGGCGTATCAACGGGCTATGGAGATGCCCATCAATAGATATCAATGTGAGTGAGTAGGGATTGCCATGCAACGGATGCACTAGAGCTATAAGTATATGAAAGCTCAACAAAAGAAACTAAGTGGGTGTGCATCCAACTCGCTTGCTCACGAAGATCCTAGGGCATTTGAGGAAGCCCATCATTGGAATATACAAGCCAAGTTCTATAATTAAAAATTCCCACTAGTATATGAAAGTGACAAAATGAGAGACTCTCTATCATGAGATCTTGGTGCTACTTTGAAGCACAAGTGTGGTAAAAGGATAGTAACATTGTCCCTTCTCTCTTTTTCTCTCATTTTTTTATTTGGGCCTTTTCTCTTTTCTTATGGCCTCTTTTTTCCATTTTTCTCTTTTTTTTTAATTTTTCGTCCGAAGTCCCATCCCGACTTTTGGGGGAATCATGGTCTCCATCATCCTTTCCTCACTTAGGACAATGCTCTAAAGAATGATGATCATCACACTTTTAATTTTCTTACAACTCAACAACTACAACTCGATTCTTAGAACAAAGTATGACTCTATATGAATGCCTCCGGCGGTGTACCGGGATATGCAATGAAACAAGAGTGACATGTATGAAGGAATTATGAAAGGTGGCTTTGCCACAAATACGATGTCAACTACATGATCATGCTAGCAATATGACAATAATGGAGCGTGTCATAATAAACAGAACGGTGGAAAGTTGCATGGCAATATATCTCGGAATGGCTATGGAAATGCCATGATAGGTAGGTATGGTGGCTGTTTTGAGGAAGATATATGGTGGGTGTACGATACCGGTGAAAAGTGTGCGGTATTAGAGAGGCTAGCAATGGTGGAAGGATGGGAAAAGTGCGTATAATCCATGGACTCAACATTAGTCATAAAGAACTCATATACTTATTGCAAAAATCTAGAAGTTATCAAAGCAAAGTATTACGCGCATGCTCCTAGGGGATAGATTGGTAGGAAAAGACCATCGCTCGTCCCCGACCGCCACTCATAAGGAAGACAATCAATAAATAAATCATGCTCCGGGTTCATCACATAACAGTTCACCATACGTGCATGCTACGGGAATCACAAACTTCAACACAAGTATTCTTTAAATTCACAACTACTCAACTAGCATGACTTTAATATCACCATCTTCATATCTCAAAACAATTATCAAGCATCAAAATTTTCTTAGTATTCAACGCACTCAAAAGAAAGTTTCACATATCTTGAATACCAAGTATATTAACATTAAGCAAATTACCATGCTATTAACGACTCTCAAAATAATCTAAGTGAAGCATGAGAGATCAATAGTTTCTTTAAAACAAATCCACCACCATGCTCTTAAAGATCTAAGTGAAGCACTAGAGGAAAAATTATCATGCTCAAAAGATATAAGTGAAGCACTATGAGCAAAACTATCAAGCTCAAAAGATATAAGTGAAGCACATAGAGTATTCTATCAAATTCCAATTTATGTATGGCTCTCTCAAAAGGTGTGTACAGAAAGGATGATTGTCGTAAACTAACAAGCAAAGACACAAATAATACAAGACGCTCCAAGCAAAACACATATCATGTGGTGAATAAAAATATAGCTCCAAGTAAATTACCGATGGAAGTAGACGAAAGAGGGGATGCCGTCCGGGGCATCCCCAAGATTTGACTTTTTCGTGTCCTTGGATTATCTTGGGGGGCCATGAGCATCCCCAAGCTTAGGCTCTTGCCACTCCTTGTTCCATAATCCATCAAAAGAACTTACCCAAAACTTGAAAACTTCACAACACAAAACTCAATAGAAATCTCGTGTGCTCCGTTAGAGAAAGAAAACAAAAGACTACTTTAAGGTACTGTAATGAACTCATTCTTTATTTATATTGGTGTTAAACCTACTGTATTCCAACTTCTCTATGGATTATAAACTATTTTACTAGCCATAGATTCATCAAAATAAGCAAACGACACACGAAAAACAGAATCTGTCAAAAACAGAACAGTCTGTAGTAATCTGTAACTAACGCAAACTTATGGGACTCCAAAAATTCTACCAAAATAGGAAGACCTAGAAAATTTGTTTAGTGATCAGCCGCAATTGGAATCAGTATTTTATCACGTTCTGGTGATTTTTAACAATTGTTTTCGTGAACAGAAATATTCTGGAAATTACAGCAAGATCAAACAACTATCATCCAAGAAGATCCTATAGGTCTAACTTGGCAAAAACACTAATTAAACATGAAACCACATCTAAAAAGAGGCTAGATAGATTATTTATTCCTAAACAGAAGCAAAAGCAAAAAAAAAACTAAAAAATAAAATTGGGTTGCCTCCCAACAAGCACTATCATTTAACGCCCCTAGCTAGGCATAAAAGCAAGGATAGATCTAAGTATTGCCGTCTTTGGTAGGCAATCCATAGGTGGCTCTCATGATAGATTCATATGGTAATTTTATTTTCTTTCTAGGAAAGTGTTCCATGCCCTTCTTTGAGGGAAATTGGAATCTAATATTCCCTTCCTTCATATCAATAATTGCACCAACCGTTCTAAGGAAAGGTCTACCAAGAATAATAGGGCAAGAAGGATTCCAATCTATATCAAGAACGATAAAATCTATGGGCACATAATTCCTATTTGCAACAATAAGAACATCATTAATTCTTCCCATATGCTTTTTAATAGTGGAATCCGCAAGACGCAAGTTTAGAGAGCAATCATCAAAGTTACGTAAATCTAGCAAATCACACAAAGTTTTGGGAGTAGTGGAAACACTAGCACCCAAATCACACAAGGCATGAAACTCATAATTTTTAATTTTAATTTTAATTGTAGGTTCCCACTCATCATAGAGCTTTCTAGGGATATAGACATTCAACTCAAGCTTTCCTTCATAAGATTGCATCAAGGCATCAACAATGTGTTCGGTAAAGGCCTTATTTTGACTATAAGCATGAGGAGAATATAGCACAGATTGCAACAAGGAAATACAATCAATTAAAGAGCAATTTTCATAATTAAATTCCTTGAGATCCAATATAGTTGGTTTAGCAACATCTAGGTTTTTATTTCTTTCAATCCCACATTTATCAATTTCATCATCAAGATCTAAAAACTCCGAATTCTTAGAACGCCTTCTAGGTAAAGGAAGATCATATTCAGTTTCAACAAGATTCATAATGCAAAACAAAGATTTAATGGGGGACACATCAATAACTTTTAGATCTTCATCTTGATTTTCATAGGAATTGGAAGAACACGCTTTAATAAAGGCATCTTTGGAAGCACGCATCCTAGCGGTTCTTTCTTTGCACTCATCAATGGAAATTCTCATAGCTTTGAGAGACTCATTGATATCATGCTTAGGAGGAATAGATCTAAGCTTTAAAGAATCAATTTCAAGAGAAATTATATCAATGTTCCTAGCCAAATCATCAACTTTAAGCAATTTCTCCCCAAGCAAAGCATTAAAATTCTTTTGCGAACTCATAAATTCTTTAACACTAGTCTCAAATTCAGAGGGCATCTTATTAAAATTTCCATAAGAATTGTTGTAGGAATTTCCATAATTATTAGAGGAATTACTAGGATAAGGCCTAGGATTAAAATTCCCTCTATAGCGTTGTTACCAAAATTATTCCTACCAACAAAATTCACATCCATAGATTCATTATTGTTCTCAATCAAAGTAGATAAAGGCATATCATTAGGATCAGAAGAAACACCCTTAGTAGCAAATAATTTCATAAGTTCATCCATCTTTCCACTCAAAACATTAATTTCTTGTATCGCATGCACTTTTTATTAGTTGATCTTTCGGTATGCCATTGAGAATAATTAACCATAATATTATCTAGAAGTTTAGTAGCATCTCCTAGAGTGATTTCCATAAAAGTGCCTCCATGCGTCAATCTAAAAGATTTCTAGAAGCAAGATTCAATCCGGCATAAAAGTTTTGTATAATCATCCACAAGTTCAAACCATGAGTAGGACAATTACGTATCATTAATTTCATTATCTCCCAAGCTTGTGCAACATGTTCATGATCAAGTTGCTTAAAATTCATAATATCGTTCCTAAGAGAGATAATCTTTGCGGGAGGAAAATACTTAGAGATAAAAGCATCTTTGCACTTGTTCCAAGAATCAATACTATTTTTAGGCAGAGGTGAAAACCACGCTTTAGCACGATCTCTAAGCGAAAAAGGAAATAGCTTCAATTTAACGACATCATTATCGACATCTTTTTCTTTTGCATATCACATAAATCAACGAAGCTATTAAGATGAGTAGCGGCATCTTCACTAGGAAGGCCGACGAATTGATCTTTCATAACAAGATTCAACAAAGCAGTATTGATTTCACCAGATTCTGTATTGGCAAGAGGAGCAATCGGAGTGCTAAGGAAATCATTGTTATTGGTATTGGTGAAGTCACACAATTTGGTAGTATCTTTAGCCATCGCGACAGACAAGCAATCCAACACACGAGCAAACAAAAGGACGAGGAAAAGGCAAAGGGGAAAAAGAGGAGGAGGTTGGGAAAGAGAGGGCGAATAAAACGGCAAGGGTGAAGTGGGGGAGAGGAAAACGAGAGGCAAATGGCAAATAATGTAATGCGGGAGATAGGGATTGTGATGGGTACTTGGTATGTAGACTTTAACGGTGCCAGAAGTGGCTTGTTGTTAGGAGTCCAAGTCTTGACTTGCTCTTGCGTAAGCCTCCCCGGCAACGGCGCCAGAAATCCTTCTTGCTACATCTTGAGCTTGCGTTTGTTTTCCCCGAAGAGGAGAGGATGATGCAGCAGAGTAGCGTAAGTATTTCCCTCAGTTTTTGAGAACCAAGGTATCAATCCAGTAGGAGGCTACGCACAAGTCCCTCGTACATGCACAAAACAATAGCTCCTCACAACCAACGCGATTAGGGGTTGTCAATCCCTTCACGGTCACTTACGAGAGTGAGATCTGATAGAGATGATAAATAATATTTTTGGTATTTTTTGGTATAGAGATGCAAAGTGAAAAGTAAAAGGCAAAGAAAAAACAAAGCAAGTATTAAAGTAATGGAGATTGATATGACGAGAATAGACCCGGGGGCCATAGGTTTCACTAGTGGCTTCTCTCAAGAGCATAAGTATTCTACAAAGGTGAACAAATTATTGTTGAGGAATTGACAGAATTGAGCATAGTTATGAGAATATCTAGGTATAATCATGTATATAGGCATCACGTCCGAGACAAGTAGACCGACTCCTGCCTGCATCTACTACTATTACTCCACTCATCGACCGCTATCCAAAGATGCATCTAGAGTATTAAGTTAAAAACAGAGTAACGCCTTAAGCAAGATGTCATGATGTAGAGGGATAAATTCATGCAATATGATAAAACCCCCATCTTGTTATCCTCGATGGCAACAATACAATACGTGCCTTGCTGCCCCTTCTGTCACTAGGAAAGGACACCGCAAGATTGAACCCAAAGCTAAGCACTTCTCCCATTGCAAGAACTACCAATGTAGTTGGCCAAACCAAACGGATAATTCGAAGAGACTTGCAAAGATAAGCAATCATACATAAAAGAATTCAGAGAAGATTCAAATATTGTTCATAGATAATCTTAATCATAAACCCACAATTCATCGATCTCAACAAACACACCGCAAAAATAAGATTACATCGAATAGATCTCCACGAGAGAGGGGGAGAACATTGTATTGAGATCCAAAAGAGAGAAGAAGCCATCTAGCTACTAGCTATGGACCCAAGGTCTGAAGTAAACTACTCACACTTCATCGGAGGGGCTATGGTGATGATGTAGAAGCCCTCCGTGGTGGATGCCCCTCCCGTGAGCTCCTAACAGGCCCCAAGATAGGATCTCGTGGATACAGGAAGTTGCGCGGTGGAATTAGGTTTTTGGCTCCTCTTATGACCGTTTGGGGTACATAGGTATATATAGGAGGAAGAATGCGTCGGTGGAGCAGGGGCCCACGAGGCAGGGGGCGTGCCTAGGGGGCGCCCCACCCTCGTGACCGCCTCTGTTACTTCTTGGAGTAGGGTCCAAGTCTCTGGATCACGTTCGGTGAGAAAATCACGTTCAGAAGGTTTCATTCCGTTTGGACTCCGTTTGATATTCCGCTTTCTTGAAACACTAAAATAGGCAAAAAAACAGAATTTCGGTTGGCCTCCGGTTAATAGGATAGTCCCAAAAATAATATAAAAGTGGAAAATAAAGCCCAATATAGTCCAAAACAGTAGATAAAGTAGCATGGAGAAATAAAAAATTATAGATACGTCGGAGACGTATCAGCCATAGACATGGAGTCTTCAGAGCAGAACCCAGCCTAGTCTCCCCTTCACCGGTAGGGTGGTCAAGCTGGAGGTCCTCAAATCCCTCCGTTATTTCATCCACCATCTGTAACATCCCAAATTTTCAATTTGGAATGTTATACATAGGTCATCCATGCATACCATATTTTATTGCATCTTCGTTCCGCAATCCTCGAAATCCTAAGCAACTCAAGGACCCTCGGAGAGAGTTGGGGATTTTTCAGTTTTCATATTTGATTTTATCAAATAATGAAACGAGGATCTTTGATTTTAATTATTTTTCTCTCTGAAAAATATTTCATAATAAAAATAAATGAGAGGAGATAATATGACTTCTCCAAAGTAATTGAAATATTGGAGGAAAAATGTTAAAATCATTTGTTGGATTTTATTTGAGTTTATTTGAATTTTATTTGCATTAGAAAAATTGCACGTTTTCAAAATTGCATTTTAGGGCTAAGAAAATGTCCATCTCGTTCTAAATATTTCATTTAGACGGTGAAAATTTGTTTTGGCATTTTTAGATTTTTATTTTATTTTATAGGGTTTATTTTTCCGTCGGAGGAATAAAAAAAAGAAAACTTCGGGCACCGACTGGGCCGAAAACCAGCCGGGCCGGCCCAACTCCCCGCGCCGCAGCCGCCTTCATGCGCCCGCGCCGCCGCCGACTCGGACGAGGAGTCCGGCCGGGACTCCTCGCCGCCGCGCCGTGCCCCCGCCGCAAAGACGCCGCCTCCTTATAAGCGCCGCCGCCCCAAACCACCACCACCACCACCACGGCCACGCCGCCGCCGCCCTTGAGCCGCCACGCCACGCGCCGAGCCGCCTTCGCCCGAGCCCCGCCTCGCCGGAATTGCCTCGCCGGAGGTATCCGCCGGATCCGTCGTCGGTTTTTTTAAACCGTTTGGTTTTCTTTAGAAACCCTAGTTTTCGTTTTTTTCTAAATAGATCGGTTTTCTCCGGTTTATTTATTTAGCGAGCGTTCGCTCGTTCGTTCGTTTTAACGAACACGTTCTTCGTTTAGATCCAGATAACGAACGTTCGTTCGTTAGTCTGTTAGTCTGTTCGTCAGTTTTTCTTTTTCTCGGATTTATTCCGCGATTTTTCTGATCGTGATTTCTGATCCAATCTTAGTTTCTGTTTATCTTTTCGCTCGTTAGTCGGAATTAGGCGATTCAAGCGCCTAGATCTTCGTCTAGAGACCCTCTTTCCGCTTAAACAACTTAAACAAGATTTTGATACTGCAAAATTTGACCCTAGTTCAGATTAGTAAGCGGATCTTGTTTCTTTCGCCGTTTGAGATTCGTTGCTCCGTTTTGTTTGATTCTTTTAGCGAACCGGAGTTCTTAAATTGAACTTTCTGGTCAGCCTCGTTTATTTGAGTTTTTCTTGTGCATCTTTGCTTTTTGCTTATGTATGTTATTGTTTGCTTGTGATAGAATTCCCGGAGTGCGAAGCGTGTTACTACGAGTCTCTAGGATTCGCGGATCGTCAGTAAGGCAAGTAACACTTTGATCATACTCTTTTCATACCCAGTTTTATGCATTAGCTCAATCCTCAAACATTGCATGGTTAGGATGTCATTAACTTGTGGGTTGGGAAGTAGTAGTTGAGGTAGAACCTATTGACCTGTTACTATCAAACCCTTGGGAGTTACTTCTACGTGTTGCTTATATTGCTATGCTATGCTCGTAGACGTGGTTGGTTTGAGTGAATCCATGACAGATGTGAGATTGTTAAATAATGGTTTAATTTAAGGTGGCAACTTTAATACACATCTGGGTGGACTGAGGCACCTGGGGAACCCAGTGTTGTCTGTTTTATTTTTGGAAATCCCGGGGTACCCGTGTGATCTTCCTATGGACCGCCACCCAGGCTCAAAGGGAACTGAGATTATTCATGCTAGAAACTTCAGTGTGCAGCCACAAGCTACTATGGGCTCTAACATAGTTGAGTAAGTTACGTGAAGCTCTTGAAGATGTAGATCAGCAGGTAGTGGGTTTTGTAGGTTTGGTATGGTCTACTCGGAGTAGAGAGTTAATGTTTCTGAAAGACTATGTCTCGGTCATCCGTTTCTCGAACGCCATGTAGTGCGAGAAATCAACGGAGGCGATCGAGTCTTGTGGGGAAAAGGTCACGAACCTCTGCAGAGTGTACAATCTAATCATGGTTAGCCGTGTCCCCGTTTATGGACAATTTTGAGTATCTAGTACTTGAGTTATCACATGTATCTCATCACTCTTAATTAATATTGTTGGGTTGTTAACTACTTTAATTGGGATTGAGTTGGGGTTATACCTTCTCAATGTTTCAACCACCATGATAGTTAAAATTAAAATCTATTCCTTTGTTGTAGGGAAAAATTGGCTTTTCGCAAAACTATAACCATAGAGCTTCCCCCCAGCCAAATATGCATGTAGTGATAGCATTATTTTGTTCTTGCTCTACTGTGTTATATTGCCAGCATATTCCATGTGCTGATCCGTTTTCGGGCTGCAACGTATTATGTTGCAGACTTTTCAGACGAGGAGTAAGGTTCGTTAGGTCGTTGTCGTGTAGCTCAGCTATGCCGTTGGAGTTGATGGACTCACTTTATCTTCCAAGCCTTCCGTTGTTATCGCATTAGATGGCCTTAAGCCATATTATTGTAATAAGTTCTCTTTTGAGACATTCGATGTAATAAGTGTGTGATTGCTACTCTGTTATAAATCCTTCGAGTACTGTGTGTGTTAGCATTACTGATCCAGGGATGACACTGGAACACAGAGACTTGACCATCTGAGGTCGGGTCACTACAAGATGGTATCAGAGCACACGCTGAGTGTAGGACACAACCACTAAGATAAACCATAGGACACTCTTCTCTACTTATTTCTGACTCCTCTATATTTTTCCACTCTTTAGGATGACGGAGATGAAGAACAAGTTTGCACAACCGGATGAAGAAACACCTTTTGGACGCCACTTGAAGGAAGTCACTAGGTACTTGAACATTGGAATACCAAGCTTCACCGGGACGTACAATACCACCTTACCAGAAGAGGAGCATTGGATGATTCAAGTACAAGTTCCAGGAAGGACGTTCTCACCAACTTCTAAGCCCATAGAATTTTCTTTCGAAGCACCACATTACCATGGGAGCCTAGGCAAGAGCATGGCAACCCACATTACCATGGGACGCATTGGAGAAGTCTACAACAGGGAGCTTAAGGACACCATCTATCAAATATGTGGGCGCAGAGACGAGCAATGGGAAGTAATCCGCACCAAGAAGGATAGATCCATTGCAGCTTTTGTCAGGACCGGGTTTTCGGGATATTAATTTCCAGAAAATGGCCCTTGTGCTCACCAGCCCCAGGATTACTGTTAGCTGATGAGGCACCAACTTGATACAGAAATTCCAAGCAAAATACATAATATGCAGTACAAGACCATTCTGGCCTATGAGTACAACAAATGGTTTCTAGTGGTTGATGGCGGAAGCGGTTTGTGGATCATCAGCGTCTATGGGACTCCATTTCCCCACAGGAACAGCTGACCAGGTTAACTCCTATCTTCGCGAGGCTGCTATCACCGTTGGTTAGGTTCCGGGGCTGTCATCGCAAAGCTCCTCTCCAAGCAAGAAATCTAGCCAAGGCAATAGCCAGGGACAAGCCAGTGAGTACTTTGAATGTACTCGCAAGCATTATGAACACGGGTATAATATAACAACCGATAATCATGCTCTAAAATATTCTATGCTCACAACGTCAGTCATAAAACAATATCCCTGATGCATGCAAGCAGGTTATTTATATACAACATGAATATGCAATAACAGGGTAGTAATAAAATGCACCGATCGGGTGTCTGAAGCGACGCCACATAAAGGGCTTATAATGTAAACAATAAGCATGCCACAGTCGGGCGTCTGAGCGACACCACATAAAGGGCTTATAAATTAAACAACAAGAATGCCACAATCGGACGTCTTAGCGACACCACATAAAGGGCTTATAAAGTAAATAAATAATAAGCATGCCACAGTCGGGCGTCTCAGCGACACCACATAAAGGGCTTATAAATAGTCACAGTGAATATCCAGGAGGTAGAACCATCCCAGGGATACTCGATAATTCAAATAATATAACGGGTTAGTCCATAACAAATAATAATCATGATCATCACAAGTCACAAGTCATGATCATCACAAGTCACAAGTCATGATCCAAGTTCTGGTTTAACAGTTTCTCCTCCGAAGACCGACACTAAGACCGACACTTGACCCATCCTGCATCGTAGTCCTTAACCATGGACACGACTATTCGAATAGATTTAATCTCTGCAGAGGGTGTACTCTTTACCCATGAGTAACGGATTCCTTTAGTCCATCGGAACTAATTCCATTTACGGTCTTTTAATTGAGAACACACCTGACATGCACACACCAGCTTTACTTACCGGTGTCTACAACCTCGCGTAGCATGGGATCAAATTTATATCGCGCGCTCTAAGGGGTGCCCCCCTCTCGGTCCCAACCGGAAACACCCATGCCCCCGGACCAGGTGGCATGCCTACCGGATGCAGCCGGTATCTTCCACCATGGCCTCTCTGTACGTTGTGTGCTAGGAAGGGGTTGACAACTTACTGAACCGTACTCGACCTATGGCAGGGAGACGTGGTAGTACGAAACAAGTGTGGGGGTTACTGGAACAAGACTCGATCTACGGTCGACTCAGGAGGTTTAAAAATTCCCTGCATGATATGTATAGAAAAAATATTTCAACCAACAGAATCACCACTCATTATACCTTACTATGCCATACCGGACATAACCGTCCCGACGAAGACCGGAGCCAAGCTCATGCCTACCCAAGGCAGAGGCTTTCCTGAATTTCTTTCCGGCATGCATGCAAGGCATATGAGGACGATTACCATCACAAGTATATCCACTTCCAACAGCAAGGAAGTTTCCAATATGCATTCATGCAAATGATCGTATCACCACATAAAATAACGAGTTCTCCGTATTAAGGCGGTGTTATAATCGTATTAACCAACACACAAAAATATCATGCCAGGGTTCAGAATGCTTGCCTTCAAGAGTATGCAAGTGGGGTGTGCCTTTTGGAAGTTGACTTCTTCTTCAAAAACCTATTTTTGAAATTATTCAAATTAACACATAGTTCCAAAGCGGTGTAAAAAAGTTGTTTGAATTTTTTTGAAATAAATCTGAAAATAAACTAGACAATATTTGAGAGAGGTAGGAAAAATAATCAACTCATTTGGAGTTATATTTCAAAAGTTAGAGCTAGTCAAAGTTTTGTCATTTTTTTAAATAAAACTGAAAAAAGAAAAACGTTTCGAAAAGAGTACACGTCGAAGACGTACTTTGGGAATGTGCCTCCACTTAAAACACGTGGTGGCGGGGCTGGGTCACTGACAGTGGGTCCAGCGGGCCCACTGGTCAGGTTTGACCAGTCGCCTCTCGCCTCCCTTCTCCTCTGCCCGAGCGATGGCGGGACTCCGGGGATGCTCGCCGGCGAACAGCGGCACCGTTCGAGAAGCCGAGGCCATCCGCAGGCTCAGGGGGTTGAGGCGGTCCGTTCAGTGGTCGCTATGGTCCCTGGGGTGGACGGGGTCGCCGGCGGCTAGCTCCGCAGTGGACGGTGGCCGTCGGGTGGGTTTGGGGTTCTTACCTCCGGTGGCTCCTGATCAAAATTGAGCATGGGGATGGATTCAAGAGATGAAGGGAGAGCTTCTGGTGAAGGGAGTGGAGGGGGGAGGCCCTGGTGGCGCCGGAATGACCGAGACAGCGGCGGCGGCTGTGGTTGCCGGAGAAGAAGGAGACGACCATCTCTGGTCTCTCTACTGCTACGGGAGGGTCAGTGAGGGAGTGAGAGAGGTGGTAGGAGTGTGCTTGAGGACCTGGACGAGCTCGGGGGTTCTTAAATAGGCGATCGGGGTCGGTTCCGACGGTGGCCATGGATAAGATCACCGGCGACCGCCATTCTGCAGCTGGGGCGACGTGGCGGCGATGAACGCTTGCAGACGAGCGAGAGGATGAGTCCGGACTGCTCCAGAGGGCAGCTGGCGCGCGGCTGTGGCTCGGGCGGCGCCGTCCGTGGCAGAGGCGGCTGTGGCCTGCCGCTAGCCGCCACGGCCGACCTGACGGCAGCGCTGTAGGGCTCCAGTGGCTGTCTTGGAGGGCTCCGGTGTGTGGATGAGGGCGGGCGTGGCTCTATAGGCGCGCAAGGGCCAGGGGCACGACGCGGCGGCACGGGCGCACACACATGCAAAACGCACGCTCTGGGCGCGCCCAGCGCACGCACACCAGGTGCTCGATGCAATGCCAGGGCGTGCCATAGGTCTTGGGTGAGGCTGGGGTTCAACAGGTCTGGGTTAGGGTCACCTAGGGGCTTAGTGGACATGCTAGTCTGTCCAGAGATGCAAGGTCACAGTGCAAAGACAAAACTCATGTCAAAACTGTCCATGCACTCAAGGTGTTTGACAAAATGCCAAAGGCATCTAGGCAACTCTTGGGGTGGCCAAAGTCCCCAGATCACAGTCTCTTTGGATGAATAAGAGGGTGGTAAAGTTAGTTTATCAAAAATAGAAACTTGTTAGTGCAAGTTTTGCAAATCTTCAGTTTTGGACAGAAGGTAAATGGCATCATTGCTTGCACTAAAAATCCTCCAATGGTTCTACTCCCCTGGACTTAAGGGTTTGGTAGGGTGGTCTACAATCAGGAGAAAGAATCAGGGGAAAAAGAGCAAGCAAAAATATGGTTGCAGTACAAATCACCAAGTTGAACCAGAATGCAAATGAGGATGATTCACTCAAATTTTTCAAAGAACAACACTGGGTTTTTGCAAAAAGTTGAACAATCTACCCCTACTGACATCCCATAATTTTGGTGGAAGTTTTAAAGAAATATTTAAATAGGTTGTAGTGCAAAATTGCCCATTGGACCAGATTTGAAAATTTGATGTAGAGCTCAAAATATCCAAAGAATGAAATATATTTTTGCATAAAAGTTCTTTTAAAACATCACATGACATCCCAAAATTTTGGTGGGATTTTTAAATGAATTTATCAAAGGGTTGCAGTGCAAATGGAACCATAAAACTTATGAAAAACCATTTTAGGGAAATAAAACTTAGGGAAAATAATTATATAATTAATCCCACTGATAAAGGAATTGTTTTCTTTGAGGGGGTAAATAAGTGCAATAATGGTTGAAAAATTTTCACTTGGGGTAAAAACTCCATAATACTAAAGAAAAGAATGGTTCTGAAATCAAAAGGAAATTTAGAAAATAAAAGTTTAAGTTTCCTGGAAATTTTTTAATAAACAAAACATGGTTAAATTTTTGGGGCGTCATAGCTTTCATCCAGGAGCTAAACCAGCACATTCGATGTTAGGAGAACCAAATGTGCGCAGACATGATGGAGTTGAAGAAGGCGAAGACCAGGATCATCGAGCTGGAGGAAGAACTCAAGTTTACACGCGATGGATATGAGGAGGAAATCAAGACACTCTTTGGAGAAGAACGGCGACCTAGTTAAGAAGATCGGAGTATTCATGGGAGGACCAGCACCGGAAGAGGAAGACGACGACCCCACTTGCTCGGACAACTACATCATCATCGATTTACACCGATTCCGATCCAAGTGATGATGACTACGAAGACGAAGTCGAGCAGATATCATGGAGTCTTCCACCGATCAAAATTTCTAGATGACCACCATATATTAGTAGTATTTCCCCCATGTATCTAATAGTAGTTGAGCACTTTTGCGATAGTCCTAGACCGTTTGTATGCCCTTGCTTGATTGATTGAGTGAAATGATTGTGTTTGCCTCATGTGCATATGGGTAGTGTTTTCTCATTAGACCTTTTTATATTCTAATCTCTTCCATCTAAACCCATCAGATGCCTCCGGGACGTGACACCGTTTTTGCTTTCCCACCGGAGCTCACCCAGTTGATCCAGCAGCAGAATGCTTTGATGCAATTGCTAGTTTAGAACCAGGGCAACAACAACAACAATAACCCGCCACCCATTTCCTGAGGTTATAGCCGCCGGTGTTTTCCAGTAGCACCGAGCCAATAGTTGCTGATGATTGGCTACGCCGTATTGGAAGGAGTTAACCACCGCAGGATGCACAGATGCTGAGAAGGTGCGCTTTGCCGCACATCAATTGGATGGACCAGCAGCCGCATGGTGGGAGAATTACACGGCTACTTTTCCTATAGCCAATGTCACTTGGGACCAGTTTCAGCAAGCTTTTCGCACGGCCCATGTCTCAACTGGAGCCATGCAGATGAAGAAGCGGGAGTTCCGCAACCTACGCCAGGGGAACCGTCTTGTGGCTCAAGATGTGGATGAGTTTAGCAAGTTATCACGCTATGCCCCTGATGATGTGGCCACAGATGCCGCGAAGCAGGAGAAGTTTATGGAAGGGCTGAATGATGAGATGAGCATGCAGTCGATGGTGGCAACTTTCAACAACTACCACGAATTGGTAGACAAGGCCCTTATGATTGAAGGGAAGCAGCAACAAATTGAGAGCCGTAAGAGGAAGTATGGACAAGGGAAGTATAATTCAGGAGCTCAACAGAACCCCGCTTAACCCCGAACTCCGGAGGACTTGTTCATAACCATGGAGGTCACAACCACACTGGAGGAGGATCGCATAACCATAATGGTGATAAGAATGGAAATGGGAACGGAGTCAATTACAAACAGAACCGCTCCAACCCAGCTACACCCGCCAAAAGAGACCTAAGTCAAGTTACTTGCTTTAAGTGCGGGAAGACAGGGCACTATGCCAATGATTGCCCTGAAGGAAGGAATGGAACGGAAATGCGAGCGCTGGGTAGAAGCCTAATCCATTCAACAAAGGACAAGTGAACCACTTTAACGTGGAAGAGGTTGAAGAGCAGCCGGACGCGGTAATAGGTAAGTTTTTGGTTAAGTCATTTACCGCTCTTGTTCTTTTCGATACTGGTGCATCGCATTCATACATATCAAGGGGATTTGTGGATAAGTTTAAGTTACCAACCCAAACCCTTAGGACCCCTCTTTTAGTGAGCTCGCCTGGAGCAGAGTACATGGCTAGCCGATGGTGCAACCAGATACCCCTAACCATTGGCACACATGTTTTTCCGTCTGACCTAATTATCTTGGAGTCGCAAGGATTGGATGTGATATTAGGTATGGAATGGATGTCAAAGTATGGAGGGAGCATCGATTGTGCGAGTAAGTCAATTTATCTTACCACCCCGGAGGGAAAAAGGATTAAGTGTGTATCTAGGCATGTGCCTAGGAGGAGCCAAGTGAATGCCCTCACGGGAGTTGTTCAGGAGGAAGTACCGGTAGTAAAGGATTTTCCGGATGTCTTCCCAGAGGAGTTACCAGGAATGCCACCGGATCGAGACATCGAGTTTTTGATAGAGCTATTGCGGTGCAGGCCAATATCCAAGAGACCCTATCGGATGCCCGCAAATGATCTGGAGGAAATTAAGAAGCAGATCAAGGAGTTAT
Organism: Aegilops bicornis; assembly: GCA_021605145.1. NCBI lineage: Eukaryota > Viridiplantae > Streptophyta > Magnoliopsida > Poales > Poaceae > Aegilops > Aegilops bicornis. The sequence continues at coordinate 786,447,657 of CM038671.1, read as the reverse complement.
TGGAGAAAGGTTATATTCGAAGGAGTTCATCACCTTGGGGAGCTCCAGTGCTTTTGGTGGAGAAGAAGGATAAATCCCTAAGGATGGTTGTTGATTACCGAGCCTTGAATGAAGTAACGATTAAGAACAAGTACCCACTGCCAATGATCAATGATCTGTTTGATCGGCTGCAAGGAGCCAAGGTGTTTTCGAAGATCAATCTACGATCGGGATACCATCAGTTGAAGATTCGAGAGAAGGATATACCAAAGACAGCGTTCACCATGCGGTATGGATTATACGAGTATACAGTCATGTAGTTTGGACTGACTAACGCCCCTGCCTATTTCATGAGCATGATGAACAAGGTGTTCATGGAGTACTTGGACAAGTTTGTTGTGATGTTTATTGATGACATCATGGTATACTCGAAGAACGAAGAGGAGCACAAGGAGCATTTGCGTTTAGTTCTCGAGAAACTCAGGGAACACCAGTTATACGCCAAATTCAGCAAGTGCGAGTTTTAGTTGAAGGAAGTTGGATTTCTTGGGCATATTATATCAGGAGAAGGTATAGCAGTGGACCCCAGCAAGGTTCAGTCAGTCACTGAATGGTTGGCACCCACTTCAGTTAGCGAGATCCGTAGTTTCCTTGGACTCGCAGGATATTATCGGAGATTCATTGAGAATTTTTCCATGTTTGCTAAGCCAATGACTGAATTGCTGAAGAAGGATACTAAGTTTAAGTGGACAGAAGATTGCGAGGCAAGTTTCCAGGAGTTGAAGAAATGTTTGACTACAGCTCCAGTGTTAACCTTGCCCGATATACATAAGGAGTTTCAAGTGTATTGTGACGCTTCACGCTTGGGACTTGGATGTGTGCTTATGCAGGACGGAAAGGTTGTTTCGTATGCCTCACGACAACTAAAACCCCATGAGTTGAACTATGCCACGCATGACTTGGAGTTAGCAGCCGTAGTGCATGCATTGAAGACTTGGAGACATTACCTTATTGGAAACCGTTGTGATGTGTACACGGATCATAAGAGTTTGAAGTACATTTTCACGCAAAAGGAGCCGAACCTTAGGCAGAGGAGATGGTTGGAGCTTATAAAGGATTACGACATGAAGCTACACTATCATCCCGGAAAGGCCAATGTCGTAGCAGACGCTTTGAGCTGGAAGAGTTACTCTAATATCCTTGAAAGTAAGGGATTGCCGAAGGAGTTAGCTGAGGATATCATGGAACTTCGGTTGGAGATTGTTCCAAGAGGTTTCATTGCAACAATGGAAGTTCAGTCTACATTGTTGGATAAGATTCGAGAAGCTCAGAAGGAGGACAAAGAAATTGCTGAGATAAAGGAGAAGATGATCAAAGGAAAGGCCAAAGGAGAGGATGAGCACGATACCTTATGGTTTGAGGACCGAGTTTATGTGCCTAATAACCCAGAGATCAGGAAGTTAGTACCTCAGGAGGCTCATGACTCACCATACTCGATACACCCCGGAAACACCAAGATGTATTTGGATTTAAAAGAACGTTTCTGGTGGACTGGTATGAAGAAGTATATTGCCGAGTATGTAGCCGTATGTGATGTATGTCAGAGAGTGAAGGCAGAGCATCAGAAGCCAGCAGGATCAATTATGTACCTATGCCGATACCCGAATGGAAGTGGGAAAAACTTGGCATGGACTTTATCACCGGATTGCCCAGGACCAAAGCAGGATATGATTCAATATGGGTAGTAGTGGATCGCTTGACCAAAGTGGCTCACTTCATCCCAGTGAAAACAACATACACAAGTGCGAAGTTGGCCAAGATATATATGTCTAGGATTGTATGTCTGCATGGAGTTCCGAGGACCATCGTATCAGATAGAGGAACACAGTTTACTTCAAAGTTTTGGCATCAGTTACACCAGACCCTTGGTACGAGATTGGAGTTTAGTACAGCCTTTCACCCGCAGACAGATGGACAGACAGAGAGAGTCAACCAGATTCTGGTGGACATGTTGAGAGCCTGTGCGCTAGATTATGGATCTATTTGGGATGACAACTTGCCTTACGCGGAGTTTTCCTACAACAATAGCTAACAGGCCAGTTTGAAGATGGCACCGTTCGAAGCTATGTATGGACGCAGATGCAGAACACCGCTGATGTGGGATGAGGTAGGAGACCGACAGCTGTTTGGACCAGACCTGATCAAGGAGTCTGAAGAGAAGGTTAAGCCGATCTGAGATAGACCAAGATTGCTCAATCCAGTGTAAGAGTTATGCAGATTCAAAACGCAAGGAGGTAACCTATGAAATTGGAGATAGAGCATATCTGCGAGTATCACCATTGCGAGGAGTGAAACATTTTGGAGTCAAGGGAAAATTAGCCCCGAGATTTGTAGGACTGTATCGTGTTTTGGAACGAATGGGAGAAGTTGCCTACAAGCTGGAATTACCAGAAGGATTGTCAAGAGTTCACGATGTGTTACACGTCTCACAGTTAAAGAAGTGTGATGCTGAGATGGCCGATATACCGTTAAGAGATACAGTGCCCTTGGAGGCAATTCAACTGGATAGTAATTTGACTTATGAGGAGAAGCCAGTGAAGATTCTTGACTTTGCCAGCCGAGTCACTCGCAGCAAGGTTATCAAGTTTTGCAAAGTTCAGTGGAGCCACCATACCGAGGAGGAAGCCACCTGGGAACGAGAGGATGATATTCGCAAGGACCACCCGCACCTATTTTTTAGCCAACCCGAATCTCGAGGACGAGATTCATCTTAAGGGGGGTAGGTTTGTAACATCCCAAATTTTCAATTTGGAATGTTATACATAGGTCATCCATGCATACCATATTTTATTGCATCTTCGTTCCGCAATCCTCGAAATCCTAAGAAACTCAAGGACCCTCGGAGAGAGTTGGGGATTTTCCGGTTTTCATATTTGATTATATCAAATACTGAAACGAGGACCTTTGATTTTCATTATTTTCTCTCCAAAAAATATTTCATAATAAAAATAAATGAGAGGAGATACTATGACTTCTCCAAAGTAATTGAAATATTGGAGGAAAAAATGTTAAAATCATTTGTTGGATTTTATTTGAGTTTATTTGAATTTGATTTGCATTAGAAAAATTGCATGTTTTCAATATTGCATTTTAGGGCCAAGAAAATGTTCATCTCGTTCTAAATAATTCATTTAGACGATGAAAATTTGTTTTGGCATTTTTAGATTTTTATTTTATTTTATAGGGTTTATTTTTCTGTCGGCGAAATTTAAAAAAACTTGGCACCGATCGGGCGAAACCCAGCCAGCCGGCCCAACTCCCGCATTGCCGACTCGACTGACGAGGAGTCCGGTCGGGACTCCTCCTCGCCGCCGCGCCTTGCCCCCTCCTCCAAGACGCCGGCCCCCTCCTTATAAGCCGCCACCCCCGCCGCCCCAAACCACCACCACCACCCGCCACCGCCGCCCCGAGCCTCGCCGCCGCCCAGCCGCCTGCCCGCCTGCCTCGCCAAGCCCGAGTCGCCTGCCCCGCGCCGCCGAGCCTCCCCGCCTCGCCGTAATTGCCTCGCCGGAGGTATCCGCCGGATCCGCCGTCGGTTTTTTTAGAAACCCTAGTTTTCGTTTTTTTCGAAATAGATCGGTTTTCTCCGGTTTATTTATTTAGTGAGCATTTGCTCGTTCGTTCGTTTTAACGAACGCGTTCTTCGTTTAGATCCAGATAACGAACGTTCGTTAGTCTGTTCGTCAGTTTTTCTTTTTCTCGGATTTATTCCGTGATTTTCTGATCGTGATTTCTGATCCAATCTTAGTTTCTGTTTATGTTTTCGCTCGTTAGTCAGAATCAGGCGATTCAAGCGCCTAGATCTTCGTCTAGAGACCCTCTTTCCGCTTAAACAACTTAAACAAGATTTTGATACTGTAAAATTTGACCCTAGTTCAGATTAGTAAACGGGTCTTGTTTCTTTCGCCGCTTGAGTTTTGTTGCTCCGTTTTGTTTGATTCTTTATGCGAACCGGAGTTCTTAAGTGGAACTTTCTGGTCAGCCTCGTTTATTTGAGTTTTTCTTGTCCATCTTTGCTTGTTGCTTATGTATGTTATTGTTTGCTTGCGATAGAATTCCCGGAGTGCGAAGCGTGTTACTACGAGTCTCTAGGATTCGCGGATCGTCAGCAAGGCAAGTAACACTTTGATCATACTCTTTTCATACCTAGTTTTATGCATTAGCTTAGTCCTCAAACATTGCATGGTTAGGATGTCATTAACTTGTGGGTTGGGAAGTAGTAGTTGAGGTAGAACCTATTGACCTGCTACTATCAAACCCTTGGGAGTTACTTCTACGTGTTGCTTGCTATGCTATGCTCGTAGACGTGGTTGGGTTTGAGTGAATCCATGACAGATCTATGTTAAATAATGGTTTAATTTAAGGTGGCAACTTTAATACACATCTGGGTGGATTGAGGCACCTGGGGAACCCAGTGTTGTCTGTTTTATTTTTGGAAATCCACGAGTACACGTGTGATCTTCCTATGGACCGCCACCCAGGCTCAAAGGGAACTGAGATTATTCATGCTAGAAACGTCCATGTGCAGCCACAAGCTACTATGGGCTCTAGCATAGTTGAGTAAGTTACATGAAGCTCTTGAAGAGGTAGATCAGCAGGTAGTGGGTTTTGTAGGTTTGGTATGGTCTACCCGGAGTAGAGAGTTAATGTTTCTGAAAGACTATGTCTCGGTCATCCGTTTCTCAAACGCCATGTAGTGCGAGAAATCAACGAAGGCGATCGAGTCTTGTGGGGAAAAGTGCACAAACCTCTGCAGAGTGTACAATCTAATCATGGTTAGCCGTGTCCCCGTTTATGGACAATTTTGAGTATCTAGTACTTGAGTTATCACATGTATCTCATCACTCTTAATTAATATTGTTGGGTTGTTAACTACTTTAATTGGGATTGAGTTGGGGTTATACCTTCTCAATGTTTCAACCACCATGATAGTTAAAATTAAAATCTATTCCTTTGTTGTAGGGAAAAATTGGCTTTTCGCAAAACTATAACCATAGAGCTTTCCACCAGCCAAATGTGCATGTAGTGATAGCATTATTTTGTTCTTGCTCTACTGTGTTATATTGCCAGCATATTCCATGTGCTGATCCGTTTTCGGGCTGCAACGTATTATGTTGCAGACTTTTCAGATGAGGAGTAAGGTTCATTAGGTCGTTGCCGTGTAGCTCAGCTATGCCGTTGGAGTTGATGGACTCACTTTATCTTCCAAGCCTTCCGCTGTTATCGCATTAGATGGCCTTAAGCCATATTATTGTACTACCTCCGTCTCAGTTTACAAGTCCTACGCGTATACCTAGGTTGCCAATTATATCACCCTAATATAAACTATATAACATAAAAATTATACCTTTTGAAAATAGAAACTCTGAAATTTATGTTGGTATATTTTTTGTAATATATGACTTGTATTAGATTGGTCAAATTGACAACCTAGGAATACGCGCGCGCCTTGTAAACTGAGAGAGAGGTAGTAATAAGTTTTCTTTTGAGACGTTTGATGTAATAAGTGTGTGATTGCTACTCTGTTATAAATCCTTCAAGTACTGTGTGTGTCAGCATTACTGATATAGGCATGACACTGAAACACAGAGACTTGACAATCTGAGGTCGGGTCGCCCTATCATATCCTTCTGGAATCGGCCGGCAGTGAAAAGTTGCGCTGGGTTCAGTAGGATAAACAGAGCCAATAGCCGCCTTGACCTTCAAATTCATCCATTGCGTCATAATGTGGCAATTTTGAGACTCTGTGATAGCATCCACGGGATAGCTGGCAGGAGCCGTCAAGACATGCTCCGGCTGAAGCAGCTCGGTGGAAGCCACGCTGCTTCTCCGCTGAGATGGCGGGGTAGCTTTGGGGGAAGCTTCGGCAGTTCGTTTGCTGCGATTTACTTCTCGTTCCTCTATCGCTTGTACCCTTGCGTGTAGCCTGCAGTTGGGTCTGCTGCACTTTTTTCCTCCTCTCCTGGCATTTGTAACCGCCTGCGTCCGGAAAACCAGCATTCCACGGAACGGAGGCTGGCGTGCCTCGTGTCCGTCCAGGGTGCTCAGGATTACCGAGGGCCATTGTGAGCTCGTCGTTCTCTCTATCTGGAAGGAACGTCCCTAGCTGTGCTGCATCGATATAGTGCCGAAGCCTCTTGACTGGTATTTCCAATTGCTCGTCCGTCCAAATGCACTTCCCTGATACAGGGTCCAAGGTTCCGCCAGCCCCGAAGAACCAAGTCCGATAACGGTCTAGCCAGTCCATTGTCTCTGGTTTGATCCCTTTATCAACCAGATCATTCTCAGCCTTGGCCTTAGGCCGGGCTTTGAGGTAGCCACCTGACCCCGTGCGATGGCGAAGCTTCTTCTTCGCAGCATTTTGCTTGTTTGTCGCTGACATCTTCTTACTCATTTCCGATGTCTTGTGGGCCACAAATGTGGGACTGTGATCTCTGATCTTCTCATATTTGCCCTTGAATTCTGGTGTCTCTTTTTTGTCGACAAACGTATTCAAGTCTTTCTTCCACCTCCTGAATAGGTCTGCCATCTTCTTAAGAGCAAAATACTTGATTAATTGCTCTTTAAGCGCTTCTCCGGATCATCCTCTGGCGGTAGGGTGAAATTTGACTTCAACTCAGTCCAAAGATCATTTTCTGCATATCATTGACATAAGACACCTCGTGGTCTTTATTCTTAGGCTTATACCATTGGTGGATGCTGATCGGGATCTTGTCCCTAACCGTAACCCCCTTGACCGAGCAACAAATGCGTTCTTTGTCCGGATGGGTTCAATCGGTTGGCCGTCATGCGATTGCTATGATCTCAAACCTTTCATACGAGCTCAACTTTTTCTTGGGCCTCGTCTCTTTACCGGGTTGTGCTCGATCCAGAGGGCTAGAAAAAGAACAAAGACAAGAGTTAATTAATATGTGTACATACCAAAACAATGAATGCATCAATTAGCTAGTCAACACAGGCTTAACTAATATATATACCTGGCCGGACTCGGTTCGATCACCGGAGCCGTCATCACGCTCTCCTTATTGCACCGTCATTGGGTCACCGGAGCCGTCCTCACGGTCTCCTTCTTGCACCGACATTGAGTCACCGGAGCCATCATAATCATATCCAGCTGCTTCTTCACCCTGCCCTTCCAGACCATCGGTGTCGTTGAGTAACAACGAGCAGACGACATCACTTCCTTGTGCGATTATGTCCCCCAACAATGCTTCTTGTGCTTCATCTCGGGGGGTGTCCATAGTTTCTACAAATATTTACAACATGGCAATTATTATTCAAACATGACAGATGGATATATTAGTGGCAAACATAGAACTAGCTAGCCAATCACAATAAGGAATCATATTAGTGGCCTCGACGCTGCTTCTCTAGGGTTTGGGGTGGCCTCGACAACGCTTCAAGGGTTTGGGGTGGCCTCGAGAACGCTTCAAGGAGGGGGTAATATCGACAACGACGAGATACATACACGGGAAAATAATGTTATCAGGGAGGGGGTATATCGACCCCCCCCCCCCACGTGTTGAAGTTATCGGGAGGGGTTTATATCGAAAACGATGACATACGTACATGGGAAAATAATATTATCGGGGAGGGGGTATATCGACCACCCCACCCCACGTGTTGAAGTTATCGGGAGGGGGTATATCAACCCCGGCCCCCTCTTGTTGAAGTTATCGGGAGGGGTATATCGACCCCCCCTCGTGTTGAAGTTATCGGGAGGGGGTATATCGACCCCCCCACGTGGTGAAGTTATCGGGAGTTTATATCGACACGACATACGTACATGAAAATAATATTATCGGGGAGGGGGTATATCGACCCCCCCACGTCCTTCTTAATATCACTTAGCAACTTTTGCAACGATAGGGAGGGGGTGCTCCCGTGGTCTAAAATCCGTCTATGCACGATAGAAAATTCTGAAAAAATGCATCTATGATCCCTCGCTGTCCCCGCCTCTCTCATAAACAAAAAAAAATTTGAATAAAAAAACATCATGTTCTATGAACAAAAAAACATCATATTTCATCCACATCCGTGCATACATCATATATGTGATCATCTATGAAAAAGACATCATATTCTATAAAAAAATCATTACATATATATATATGAACAAAAACAATTATGGTAACAAGCATATGTATCATCATTTATATAAAAAACAAGCATATATATGAAAAACAAGCATATATATGAAACAAATGCTAGGGAGGGCGCCGGCCGGACCAAGGTGAGGAGGACCGCGGGGTCGGCGGTGAGGATGGCGACGGGGCAGTGGGCGCGCGCTCGGGGTAGGGGGCGACGTCGACGAAGGGCGGGACAGGGCGACGGCGACGACGCACGAGGGCGGGCGGGCAGCGTTGGCGGGCAGCGCGGCGACGGTGAGGGCGGGCTGGGGCACGTCAGGGGCAGAAGCGCTGGCGACGGGCGACGGGACGGGCTGTGGCGTCCGGGTAGGTGCGGGCGACGGCGACGACGGGGCGGGTCAAGGCGGCCGGTGCAGGGCACGGGCGACGGTGAGGGCGCTGGGCGACGGCGACGACGGGCACGGGCGACAGCGACGGCGGCGGCGGGCAAGCATCGGCGTCGTCGGGCGGCAATCATGCGAGATGAGAGTGAAAATTTTCCAAGTGTGAACTTATATAGCAAAGCCTTTAGTCCCGGTTCGTGGCACCAACCGGGACTAATGCACTCTTTAGTCCCGGTTGGTGCCACCAACCGGGACCAAAGGCCTCTTTTCAGCAGCCCAAAGGGCGGGAAGCGGCGACCTTTGGTCCCGGTTGGTGGCAAGAATCGGGACTAAAGGGTGGCATTGGTCCCGGTTCGTGCCACGAACCGGGACCAAAAGGTGGCATTGGTCCCGGTTCGTGCCAGCAACCGGGACCAATGGCCTTGCACAGCGGCGTGGTGGTGGGAGTTTAGTCCCACATCGCTAGTTGAGAGCGTCGACCACCTGCTTATAAGCACTGCTGCTTCCACTCTCTCGAACTCCTCTGAACTGCAGGCCTATGGGCCTAATCTAACACTGCTTTGCCTGTGGGCCTGCTGGGCCTTCTGTGGGCCTGTATCCTGGCCCATGGTAGGGTTTCTAGTCGTATTCAGGCCGTGGGAGCCCAGTAGGAGGTATTATTTTGTTTTTTGTTTTCTTTTCTTATTGTTGATATTTTTATTTTTATTTCTAGTTTTTTGTTTGTTTTCTGCATTATTTATTTTATTTTGTTTTTGCTTTATTTTTTAATTCTTTTTGCTTTTAGTTTTAGAAATTTTATAAACTTTCTGTTAGTGCCATTAATTTTCAAATTTGAAAACACTTTTTTTTGTTTTTTTGTTTTCTTTCTTGCTTTATTTATTTTATTTTGTTTTTACTTATAACAAAATAATTATTGTTGCTATTTTTATTTTTTTTCCATTTTTTTGTTTTGTTTTCTGCATTATTTATTTTCTTTTGTTTTTTGCTTTATTTTTTAATTCTTTTTTGCTTTTAGTTTTAGAAAAATTATAAACTTTCTGTTAGTGCCATTAGTTTTCAAATTTGAAAACACTTTTTTTATTTTTTTGTTTTCTTTGTTGCTTTATTTATTTTATTTTGTTTCTACTTACAACAAAATACTTATTGTTGCTATTTTTATTTTGTTTCCAGTTTTTTTGTTTTGTTTTCTGCATTATTTATTTTCTTTTGTTTTTTGCTTTATTTTTTAATTCTTTTTGCTTTTAGGTCAGCAAAATTATAAACTTTCTGTTAGTGCCGTTAGTTCTAGAAAAATTATAAACTTTCTATTAGTGCCATTAGTTTTCAAATTTGAATAGCTAAAATTTGAATTCTATGAAATTTGTGTGAATCACAAGTTTGTGATTAACTTTACTAAAAAAATGAACATAGATGCGCCTATAGAGAAAATTCAACCTAAATTCATAATAAATTTCTATGAATTTCAGAGAAATTCAGTATGAAGTTAGGTCAAATTCCCTGTATAGGGGCATCTATTTTCACTTTGAGAGGAGCTCAACAAGGCAGAGAGGGACGGGCTTATAAACCGGTGTGAGCCCTTCGGTTAGCGAGGTGGGACTAAACTCTGAGCGCAACGAGGACCAACCTTTAGTCCCGGTTTGTGGCACAAACCGGGACTAATGGTCATGGGCCAGGGGCGACGCGCATTGGTCCCGGTTCGTGCGTGGAACCAGGACCAAAAGGTCCAGACGAACCGGGACCAATGGCCCACGTGGCTGCCCTCTTGAGAGTGTTCTTGGTGAGAACATAGTTGACAAGGAGCGAACCGCGATTAATGGTATTACGAGGGCCGAACCATAAGACATTAAAGCATTTCAAATGAACTCTGAAAAAGTTCAAAGTTGGCATGGTATCATAATTTCACCCACATAGCATGTGCATGTACAAAACGGACAATGGTATCATAATCGTCTGTTACAAAGTTGGTATGGTATCATCATAATAGTTGCGGGAGAAAGTCTTCACTTTTTCTTCGCTTGTGTCATTTGCTTATTGCGCCGTAACCTTGGATAATCTTCATCGTTTATGAGGATGCTTGGGTCAGCCTTAACTTTGAAGGGAGGAATTTCATGAAACTTTTCATAATCTTCAGACATGTCTGTCTTGCCCTCCACTCCCACGATGTCCCTTTTTCCTGAAAGAACTATGTGGCGCTTTGGCTCATCATATGATGTATTCGTTTCCTTATCTTTTATTTTTCTCGGTCTGGTAGACATGTCCTTCACATAGATAACATGTGCCACATCATTGGCTAGGACGAACGGTTCGTCGGTGTACCCAAGATTTTTCAGATCCACTGTTGTCATTCCGTACTGTGGGTCTACCTGTACCCCGCATCCTGACAGATTGACCCATTTGCACTTAAACAAAGGGACCTTAAAACCATGTCCGTAGTCAAGTTCCCATATGTCCACTATGTCACCATAATATGTGTCCTTTCCCCTCTCGGTTGCTGCATCAAAGCGGACACCGCTGTTTTGGTTAGTGCTCTTTTGATCTTGGTAAATCGTGTAAAATGTATTCCCATTTATCTCGTATCCTTTGTAAATCAATACAGTCAAAGATGGTCCCCTGGACAATAAGTACAGCTCATCACAAACAGTCTTGTCACCTCTGAGACGTGTTTCCAACCAAGCTGCCGAAAGTCCTGATGTGTTCACATGTAATCCGATCGTCGCCTTTGCTTGGTGTTTGGAGCGCAGACTGTTCTTGTGTTCATCGACATACGGGGTCACCAAGGTAGAGTTCTGTAGAACTGTATAGTGTGCTTGAGACCAAGAATATCCGTCCCTGCATATTATTGAGTCCCTTCCAGGCCTGCCTTTTCTAGTCAGTCTCTCCTCATACCGCGATTTAGGGAGACCTATCTTCTTAAGGCCAGGAATGAAGTCAACACAAAACCCGATGGCATCCTCTGTTTGATGGCCCATGGAGATGCTTCCTTCTGGCCTAGCGCGGTTATGGACATATTTCTTTAGGACCCCCATGAACCTCTCAAAGGGGAATATATTGTGTAGAAATACGGGCCCCAAAATGACAATCTCGTTGACTAGATGAACTAGGACGTGCGTCATAATATTGAAGAAGGATGGTGGGAACACCAGCTCGAAACTGACAAGACATTGCGCCACATCACTCCTTAGCGTTGGTACGATTTCTGGATCGATCACCTTCTGAGATATTGCATTGAGGAATGCACATAGCTTCACAATGGCTAATCGGACGTTTTCCGGTAGCAGCCCCCTCAATGCAACCGGAAGTAGTTGCGTCATAATCACGTGGCAGTCATGAGACTTTTGGTTCTGGAACTTTTTCTCTGGCATATTTATTATTCCCTTTATATTCGACGAGAAGCCAGTCGGGACCTTCATATTGAGCAGGCATTCAAAGAAGATTTATTTCTCTTCTTTCGTAAGAGCGTAGCTGGCAGGACCTTCATAGTGCTTCGGAGGCATGCCGTCTCTTTCGTGCAAGCGTTGCAGGTCCTCCCGTGCCTCAAGTGTATCTTTTGTCTTCCGATACACGCCCAAGAAGCCTAGTAGGTTCACGCAAAGGTTCTTTGTCACGTGCATCACGTCGATCGAAGAGCGGACCTCTAGGTCTTTCCAGTAGGGTAGGTCCCAAAATATAGATTTCCTCTTCCACATGGGTGCGTGTTTCTCAGTGTCATTCGGAACAGCTAGTCCGCCGGGACCCTTTCCAAAGATTACGTGTAAATCATTGACCATAGCAAGTACGTGATCACCGGTACGCATGGCGGGCTTCTTCCGGTGATCTGCCTCGCCTTTCTTTCGACATTGATGGTTGGTCGGAAGAAATCGACGATGGCCCAGGTACACATTCTTCCTGCAGCTTCCCAGGTATATACTATCGGTGTCAAGTAAACAGTGCGTGCATGCGTGGTATCCCTTGTTTGTCTGTCCTGAAAGGTTACTGAGAGCGGGCCAATTGTTGATGGTCACGAACAGCAACGCCTTTAGGTCAAACTCCTCCTGTTTGTGCTCATCCCACGTACGTACACCGTTTCCATTCCACAGCTGTAAAAGTTCTTCAAATAGTGGCCTTAGGTACACATCAATGTCGTTGCCGGGTTGCTTAGGGCCTTGGATGAAAATTGGCATCATAATGAACTTCCGCTTCATGCACATCCAAGGAGGAAGGTTATACATACATAGAGTCACGGGCCAGGTGTTGTGATTGCTGCTCTGCTCCCCGAAAGGATTAATGCCATCCGCACTTAAAGCAAATCATACGTTCCTTGGGTCACTTGCAAACTCATCCCAATACTTTCTCTCGATTTTTCTCCACTGCGACCCGTCAGCTGGTGCTCTCAACTTCCCGTCTTTCTTACGGTCCTCACTGTGCCATCGCATCAACTTGGCATTCTCTCCGTCTCTGAACAGACGTTTCAACCGTGGTATTATAGGAGCATATCACATCACCTTCGCAGGAACCCTCTTCCTAGGGGCTCGCCGTCAATATCACCAGGGTCATCTCGTCTGATCTTATACCGTAATGCACCGCATACCGGACATGCGTTGAGATCCTTGTACACACCGCGGTAAAGGATGAAGTCATTAGGGCATACATGTATCTTCTGCACCTCCAATCCTAGAGGGCATACGACCTTCTTTGCTGCGTATGTACTGTCGGGCAATTCGTTATCCTTTGGAAGCTTCTTCTTCAATATTTTCAGTTGCTTCTCAAATCCTTTGTTAGGCACAACATTCTCTGCCTTCCATTGCAGCAATTCCAAAGACGGGTACCGAGCTTTGTGTTGCCATCTTCGCAATTGGGGTACAACCCTTTTTGTGATCCTCTAACACGCGATCGAACTTCAGCTTCTCCTTTTGACTTTCGCATTGCGTCCTTGCATCGACAATGACCCGGCGGAGATCATCATCATCGGGCACATCGTCTGGTTCCTCTTGATCTTCAATGGCTTACGCCTGCGGCAGATCATCGTGCACATTGTCCGGTTCCTCTTGATGTTCAAGAGCATCACCGTATTCAGGGGGCACATAGTTGTCATCGTACTCTTCTTCTTCGCCGTCTTCCATCATAACCCCTATTTCTCCGTGCCTCGTCCAAACATTATAGTGTGGCATGAAACCTTTGTAAAGCAGGTGGGTGTGAAGGATTTTCCGGTCGAGTAAGACATCGTATTCCCACATTTAATGCATGGACAACACATAAAACCATTCTGCTTGTTTGCCTCAGCCGCTTGAGAAACTCATGCACGCTCTTAATGTACTCGGAGGTGTGTCTCACACCGTACATCCATTGCCGTTCATCTGCGTGCATTATATATAATTAAGTGTGTCAAAACCATTACGTAACATCATGAATAGATAAATAAGTGACCAAATTAATAGAAGTTCATCATCACATTAGAACCAAAGTACATACATAGTTCTCATCTAACAACATATAGCTCTCCAGAGCATCTAATTAGTTAAATCATACATTGAAACTATGTAAAACATTTCAATGCGAAAACAAGTGCGATCATAATCGCAATCAAGGTAACAATTGATCCAACTGCATAATGATACCAAGCCTAGGTATGAATGGCATATTTTCTAATATTTCTAATCTTCAAGTGCATTGCATCCATCTTGATCTTATGATCATCGACGACATCCGCAACATGCAACTCCAATATCATCTTCTCCTCAATTTTTTTTATTTTTTCCTTCAAGAAATAGTTTTCTTCTTCAACTAAATTTAACCTCTCGACAATAGGGTCGGTTGGAATTTCCGGTTCAACAACCTCCTAGATAAATAAAATATATGTCACGTTGGTCGGCATAATTTTCATAAACAATAAATGAACCAATAGTTATGAAAAGATAATATATACCACATCGTAATCATAGACAGGACGAGGGTCGACGGGGCGGATACCAAAACCATCGCACTATATAAGATGCAATAATAAAAGTAAGAAAATAATACAAGTATCTATCTAAACATACAAGTAAGAATATTTTTCCTTTCAGAAAGAAGATAAGAGCAAGAGGCTCACCACGGTGGTGCCGGGCGATGAGATCGGCGCGGGTGATCGACGGCCCGAAGCGAAGACGGGGACGTGACGGACCGCTAAACCTAGACAAGTATTGAGGAAAATGGAGCTTGGAGGTCGAGCTTGGAGAGGAGAAAGCTTAAGTAGTGTGACTCGGGCATTCCATCGAACAACTTGTGTGCATAGGAGGTGACGTAGAGCACCACCAAGCCCTCTGCCCCTTGGCGGCCAGAAAAAACAGTGCAGTGTGCTCTGCTCTTATGCGAGGGGGTATATATAGGCACCTCATTGGTCCCGGTTGGTGGCATGAACCGGGACTATAGGGCAGCCTTTGGGCCCGGTTCAAGCCACCAACCAGGCCCAATGGGGGTGGGGTTGTGAGCGAGGCCCATTGGTCCCGGTTCGTCCTACCAACCGGGACCAAAAGGTCCAGATTTAACTGGGACCAATGGCCCACGTGGTCGGCCGGCCCTCGGCTCACTTAACCGGGTCCAATGTTCTATGGGTCCCGGTTCTGGACTGAACCGAGACTAATGGGCTGACCCGGCCTGGACCATTGCCCCCTTTTCTACTAGTGATAACCTTTCGGGCTGAAGTGACTACTGTTTACGTTGAAGCTAAAATCAATATGTCATTTTGCTCTGCTTTGGAAGTATTTGCTTTTATGTTAATTATCTGGCGGTCTTAGTGCTCAATTGTTAGCTATCTATATCCCTCATGTCACTATTTCTTGAATTGAGGAATTGACTTTACCTTTTCACCTAGTGGTCTTAATAGTTTACATTTAGTGGACTTGCAAACAATCTGATTTTAGAAGAGCTTGGAATACTAGTAGTTATATTAAATGGTTGCATCATAGTCAATGAAATATTCCATCATAATTCATTTTTCTCTGAATCAATTGCATCTTGGTAGGTATAGGTCTTTTGGAGGCTTTAAGCTTGTCATTACAGAGAACTGGACATGGTTATATTTGTCTCTTTCCAATGAGCTGTAATATTGTCTAGAATAGGCTGATACTGCAACCTGAAAATCTATGAATACCTTTTTGTGACTCCACGCTGACACCGTTTTTACATTGCATTGTTTGGAATGATCTCTTACTATTTTACTTTTCCTGCTAAACATTTTGAGTTGCTTCATGTTTATGTTTAATCTGAACATAAGTTGCAGAAACAAAATTTGTAGTAAGAAGCACAAGAAAGGTTTGTTATTGTCAGGCCCAGGTCCCACATTGTGTTCATGTCTCAAGGGGGGGCAGCACCAGGCCTGTTGTGTGACAGCACAACTGGAGAAGGCTAAAGTTACTGATCATTTGCTTCAGAATTTTGAAATAAGGTGTAAAAGTACGTTCATTATCCAGATTAGTCGATCCAGTATGTGTGTTTGTGATATGAAACTGGAGACCGATTAAGTCTTTTCACCGTAAACTGTATTTGGTGCTCTTTGGTTGCACTACAGCAAACTGAACGATTGTTGCCATGGGGCTGCGGGCATATGCTTGTGCAGTGTATGCTGATGCTCACATGCTCTGTTTTCCCATGATATAGGACCTCTCTATTCCTTAAACTTAGATACATTTTTAAATTGGGTCATGCTATGGAACAAAGCTTTTCAGAATGAGCATGATCACGGAGATATAACCAATCACCTTGAACTCAAATGTGTCCTTGTAAGCTGAGGGTTCAGAGTATTAGTTGGAATATTAAGCAGTGGTTGAGAGTAGTTTCAGGTTATTCATGGAATGGCAGGTGAGCGCAAAGCTACTCATTAGATACATCTCTTTGAGGTCATTGTCTGCAGTCTTGCCATGTTGAGATCATCGTTTACCAGTGGGTGATCATTGGCAGAATACTGTCTTACCTTATTTCAGTAGCTGAATGCAATTATCAGGGCCATTCTACTTTGTATACCTTGTTGGTGACTCAAGGTTAACGCGGATTGTTACAAGCCAGGGTAAAAAAATATATGCAGAATACTGCTGATCTGCTGATGCTGCAGCCTTCGTCCCCTTACTTGCAGCAATGGATACTTTGTGATGAAGGTGTTAAACGGTCCCATTTTGCTTCACATGTTGTTCGCACATTGTCAGCTCAGGTTCTAGGTGGACAGGAACTCTTCCGTTGTGAATCTGGCAGCAATATTCTGCCAAGGGATGAGTTACATTGGGAAAAAAACTGATTAATAGTTGACACCATTTAGCTATGGCGAACTAACAAGGCAAACCCCTGTTCACTATGACCCATTTCCCATTCCTTTGAGTAATTTCGAGATGTGCAATTCAAGCAGTGATATTCTAGTGCTTCACTAAATTTTGTGGAAGTCGCAGTTAATATCTATTTGGCCTGCAAGGATAACACATATCTTAAGATTTTGGCACCGAGTATTAGGAATATATGGTGAATGTCGAAACAAAGCCCTTGCAGATTTTTTTTTTCAGTCGCCCACCTTCTTTATTATGATGGTAAATGTCACACAGAATATAACCAACTCACCGGAACATTTTCAGTTGTAAGCAGCACAAAAATAAAAAGATGGTGTGCAACGTTAACTTATGATAGTTTACATCTGTTCCAGCGTTTCCACTTCCGGTCATTGCTGGATATCCGTGCTTTAACCGTTCATGTTCTTATTCGCTGCAGCTCTGATAGTCTGCACGTTTCTGTCCAAGATACCAATGTTTTTTTTTAGAAAAGGAGGATGACCCCCGGCCTCTGCATCTGGGAGATGCATACGGCCACTTTATTAATCATTCTCGAGAACCTTACAAAGTATTACAGACAATATTCCTGAATCCACCATCTCGGCAACATATGCCGCTACTCTTATCCATATGATGAAGGGATGCTAGTTGGGCCACTACCCAAACCACTCACCTAAACCTAACATCAAAAGCCGGAAGCCCCAGCCGAGCCACATACTGGGTCTGGGGCACGATTCGGTCAGACACTGTGATGCCCCCGATTTAATCGTACACTAATCATGCACGCAAACGTGTACGATCAAGATCAGGGACTCATGGGAAGATATCACAACACAACTCTAAAACATAAATAAGTCATAAAAGCATCATAATACAAGCCAGGGGCCTCGAGGGCTCGAATACAATTGCTCGATCATAGACGAGTCAGCGGAAGCAACAATATCTGAGTACAGACATAAGTTAAACAAGTTTGCCTTAAGAAGGCTAGCACAAACTGGGATACAGATCGAAAGAGGCGCAAGCCTCCTGCCTGGGATCCTCCTAACTACTCCTGGTCGTCGTCCGCGGGCTGCACGTAGTAGTAGGCGCCTCCAGTGTAGTAGTCGTCATCGACGGTGGCGTCTGGCTCCTGGGCTCCATCGTCTGGTCACAGCAACCGGGTAAAGAAAGGGGGAAAAGGGGGAACAAGGCAACCGTGAGTACTCATCCAAAGTACTCGCAAGCAAGGAGATACACTACATATGCATGGATATATGTGTAAAGGGCCATATCAGTGGACTGAACTGCAGAATGCCAGAATAAGAGGGGGATAGCTAATCCTGTCGAAGACTACGCTTCTGGCAGCCTCCGTCTTGCAACATATAGAAGAGAGTAGACTGAAGTCCTCCAAGTAGCATCACATAGCATAATCCTACCCGGCGATCCCCTCCTCAATGCCCTGTTAGAGAGCGACCACCGGGTTGTATCTGGCACTTGGAAGGGTGTGTTTTATTAAGTATCCGGTTCTAGTTGTCATAAGGTCAAGGTACAACTCCAAGTCGTCCTGTTACCGAAGATCACGGCTATTCGAATAGACTAACTTCCGTGCAGGGGTGCACCACATAACCCAACACGCTTGATCCCATTTGGCCGGACACACTTTTCTGGGTCAGGCCCGGCCGCGGAAGATCAACACGTCGCAACCCCACCTAGGCACAACAGAGAAGCCAGCACGCCGGTCTAAACCTAAGCGCACAGGGCTCTGGGCCCATCGCCCTTAGCACACACACGTTATGTCTGTGACGGAAGCAGAACTAGCCCCCTTAATACAAGAGCAGGCCTACGTTCCAATCCGGCGCGCGCCGCTCAGTCGCTGACGTCACGAAGTGCTTCAGCTGATACCACGACGTCGAGTGCCCATAACTGTTCCCGCGTAGTTGGTTAGTGCGTATAGACCAAATGTCCAGACTCAGATCAAATACCAAGATCTCGTTAAGCGTGTTAAGTATCCCATGACGCCGACCAGGCCAGGCCCACCTCTCTCCTAGGTGGTCTCAACCTGCCCCTGCCGCTCCGCCACAAGTAACGATGGGGCCGTCGGGAACCCAGGCCCACCTCTACCGGGATGGAGCCACCGTCCTTTCAGCCCCATCTCCTAACAGTATCACAGGTAATGTAATAGTGTAAAGTATATAGTATATGCCCGTGATCACCTCCGGAGTGATCACAGCCCGATAGTATAGCATGGCGTACGGACAAGAGTGTAGGGCCACCGATGGAACACTAGCATCCTATACTAAGCGAGAGGATATCGTAAAGGTAACAACAGTAGTAGCAAGGACAGGCTATGCAGCAAAGATAGGATTAATCAGCGAAAGTAACATGCTACACTACTCTAATGCAAGCAGTATAGAGAAGAGTCGGCGATATCTGGTGATCAAAGGGGGGGCTTGCCTGGTTGCTCTGGCAAGTAGGAGGGGTCGTCAACTCGGTAGTCGTACTGGGTAGCAGCTGCGTCGGTCTCGGTGTCTAGCGGAAGAAGAGGGGGAAGAAACAATGAATACAATGCAAACAGATGCATGACGATGCATGACAAAGCAAAGCGTGATGCTAGGTGTGCCCTAACGCGGTATGAGGTGATACCGGTGAAGGGGGGAAACATCCGGGAAAGTATCCCCGGTGTTTCGCGTTTTCGGACAGATAAACCGGAGGTGAAATGTTGCAGGTTTGCTATGCTAGGAATGTGTGGCGGTCGAGCGGGCTGCGTATCCGGATTCGTCTCGTCGTTCTGAGCAACTTTCATGTAGAAAGTATTTTCATCCGAGTTACGGATTATTTTATATTAATTTTTAAAATTTTAATTTAATTTTGGACTTAACTGATTTTAATTAATTAGAAAAGGTAATTATTGGGTCAGCATGATATCAGTAGGTCTACAGGTTGACTAGGTCAACCCTGGCACGTGGGGCCCGTTCATCATAGTCTCAGGTTAATTAATCATGGTTAAATAATTAACTAAATAATTAGGTTAATCTAATACAAAATTAATTAAGTTAATTAATTAATTAATATTATTTTTTAAACTCTTTTTATTAACGTTCAGAGGCTGGGCACCACTTGTCATAGGGCCAGTGGTTAACGGGCGGGCAGGTGCTTGGCCTTGACCGGCGGGCATTCCCCGAGGCGGGACGAGGCCGCCAAGGCACCGACGGGCGGGCAAGCTGGCGCTACCAGCCGGGCCACCGTCTGAGGCGAGGTGGCGCCGGCGCTGATCGATGGCGCTTAGGGGCTCGCATGGACCACGACCAGCGAGGAGGCGCCCGGCAGGTGCCGCAGCGCCGTGGGGAGCAAAGACAGGCGGCGAGGCTCGCGGTGGCCGACGGCGATGCCAACAGTGGCGGTGGTCGCGAGCGCGTGCATACGGGGACAAGGGAAGAGAAGAGGCCGGGGGCCTCACCGGCGATCGTGGGAACTAGGCAGTGGGGCTCGGGGAGGAAGACGGGGACGGCGACGAGCGACGGCCGGGTGGCGAGGGGCTCCGGTGATGTGGATCCAGGCGGCGACGTGGAGGCAGTCCGGTGATGGCGTCCGGCGAGGTGGTGATGAGGACGCGCGGTGCTTGGCGATCCGACGATGGGCGTTGGGGAAGACAACGCCGCAGCGCTGGGCGAAGGTGTTGTAGTGGGGCGCAGCGGGGAGGGGGGGCTTAAGCGGGCGAGGTGGCCCGGCGAAGTCGAGCAACGGGCATCGGCGGGCGGCGCTTGGGCGAGGCGATGAGGCAAGCCCGATCCAGATCGGATCGGGAAGGAGAGCGTGTCGGGAGGCGAGTGGGGGTTCTGGGTTAGGGTTTGGCCGGGATGGGGATATGGAGAGTGGGGTGGGTCTTGGCGCGGCTGGGCGGCCTAGTTGGTTCGGTGGCCGGTGGGCCACCCAGCCGAGGTGGGGTTTCCTTTCTTTTGTTTTATTTTCACTTTTTTGTCTCTGCTTTTGCATTTTCTTTTATTATTTCTCTTTTCTGTTTTAATTCATTTTAAAATATTCAGGCACTTTCTAAAAATATGTTTTCCCTACTATAATTACCCTTGTAATATTCAGCACCCAATTTAACATTTTGTTTCAATTTTTGAAAACCTTTTTTGTTGACATCAATTTGAATTTGAATTTTGAACGGTTTCAATTATTGCGAGGATAGCAACAAAGAATCGAGGTGTCATGGCACGATTAGCGTGGGATTACTGTGGCGCGATTATCCCAAGGCGTCACAATTCTCCTCCACTATAAGAAATCTCGTCCGAGATTTAAGAGGGAGTAAGGGGGAAAGTTCTGGTTACGATATTCTAACGGATCTTCTCGAAGAAGTTAATCCCTTTCGTTGATGTCTTCAATTATTTATTCCAAAGCATCATGATGAAGTTGTCGTCCTTTCTTCGGGGAACTCCATCGTACTTACGAATAGGTAAGGGGCAGCTCTACAATGTTAGGATGTTATAAGGGATATTTCATTTGGGGGTATCCCAAGAATGAACATATGAGTATCTCTCGAGTTGAACAGATGACACACATCGAGAGCAAAGTAAGACAGTGCAATAAGAAGTTTCAAGCGGATAGGCAATCGTTCATTGCCTGAAGCAGAAAAGTAAAGGGGTTCAGAGCAACGGGAATAAGTATTGTGTCCGATACCAGAATAGATCAACAGGCAAGTGGCCAGTGAATTGCATAGAAAGTCAAGCACGAGGAATAACTTTGACAAGAGGTTGTACAGGAGAGTCAGGTTTCAATCCCGTGGAACTGTGGGTTATGGGCCCACCATGTGGGGTAAAAGTAGGAAGGGCGGTGACGCCATGCACGATCATGTAAGTAAGGCATGTCAGAGGGTAGCCTGTCAGTTATGTTGGCAACAACGTCGGTACCAAGGGAGAGGGACAAAGAGAACCATTTTTCCTACTCGTTGAACGAGGCGGACCAATAGGCAAAGTTCTCGTCCATCGGCGGTTACCGGAATGTCATCAACAGTAGAAACAGGGTCTCACTGACAGAGTTGTACACCGAGGTGTTTTACATAAGCAGTGAATTATTACTGCTTAGATCATATAGATCACTAGAAGGGTTAAGCAAACCAAAGGAAAGGAAAGGTGATTACCAGGTTAAACAGACAATGGAAAGGAAAATGTGTTTAAACACATATTTCAGGTATGTATCCTTCCCAAGGACAAACACAACATGACATTCATGACAGGGTATAACGTAGAGAAACCTTTAGGCAAGGGGAGAGAAATTACATGACATTACCCATACAACGGTGCTTGGATAATTTAGCAAGAAACATTTAGCATTAGCTTCAAATATTCTTGTTGAAAATCGTAATACCAAAGACATGCTTCGTAGCGTTGACATGGTCATCAGGTGAAGATCAGACTTTGCAAACAGGAAGGATCCATCAGAAACAACTTGTAGAGTAAGTCTTACAATTTCTCCAGGAAGAATGGTTAACCTTGTTAAAATGAAATTATAACAATAGGGCCTCCGGCCAGGTGTGCTAGGCACGACATCACCTTACCGGGTCACATAAAGACCATTGTTATAACTCCTGGAAATATGTTCCAACCATCATATCTGACCAAGATTCAGATCTGATTGGTGTTTGGATACCTCAGGCTCAGGATGTCCGAGAAGAAAAGGTGCAACACAAATCAACGAAATGACATTGCAAGATTCTCAGGAAATGAACTATGGGAGCGAGTTCCTGAAACAATAGTTCATCAATAAACCAAAGAGGGGATGAGAAGGTGGCTGATGGGCTCAGCGACAATTCATCAAGAATTCCAAACGGATGGATTTCCACAGTAATGTGAACAAGAAGATGACACTTGTCAATTCAAATGATATAATGTTGTATGCTCTAGGGAAACATACACCATCAATCATTAGTTGAATGGTGTGCCCGAAATATGACCTTAGGCAGCAAGATCAATGTTAGAGTGACGATTCAATAATCAACGGTCTAAGAATGAACTGTCGATCGTTAACTTCAAAGCAATATGGTTGCTAGAAGTACATAACTCAAACAACATCTATTGGTATGCTGGTTAAAAACAACACGAGGACCAAGGAAGAATGGTGATGGTGAGATGTATCACCATACCAAGAATTCTTAAGAGGTGGTGAAATTCTCACGACATCATTGACATAAAAGATGGTAATACTCCAAGGTAAAGAAGAACAATGATGGGTAGCAACGAACTCAAGGTATAACACAAAACACGAACAAGTTTGTGTCGGAGGGGAGTCAATAAGGTGGCTGATGATAACACGACTCATCGAGGGCAAGGATGGTATTTCTCTTCATGAATCCGATTGATATCCTGGAAGAGCTCATAACGTTGATGATGATCACGACACATTTGTCGGGAGATTTCATGAAGATGTAATCAATCAGCGACGACATCGAGTCAAAGGAATGATGAAGTGACAGGTTATTGAATCGAAGTGCGGAATTGATTCACTTATCAGTGTTCTCGGTTGACGACAACCCGTAACCCGTGAAAATTGGAATCGGTGAGAAATAATACTTGAAGAACTCATAAGAAGTAATATGGTTCTCAGGTTATTATCGAGATACCACGGGGTAATACTCGAAGGTAGATCATAATAGAGGTTGGACGGGTGCATTGATCTGCAGAGGACAAGTGGTTCAACTTGTCCGAGAAAAGGATCAAAGATGATCAAAACCACGGTCGCAAAGGACCAACATAGATACAAGATGAACTTATAACAAGGGGACCATTATTAATACAAGAAGCTTTCATGATAGATTCCACATCGGGTCCATGGGCATGAACACAAAGTTCAAGGTCGACTCCCACTTCTCCAAAGCAGAACCTTACATTCACTTCTCGTTTGATAATGGTATTAGTGTTGAAAGTTTTACCTGGTGAAATACCAGATGAGTATGGCCTGTGAAATCTTTCGGGCTTGCACATATTAGGAAAGGCATTGGTTCAACCCATCGGGGCTTCTTAGGAACATATACCAGAAGCTTCAAGAGTACATATCACCAGCTCGAAAGCAGAGCATGGTTGACAAAAGGAGAGGATACCATCTACCAAAGGCATTATGTATCAGAGAAAGAACTCACAAGGTGATTAATTATGAAGGACATTGTCGGATAAAATCCATTAAAGGGTCTGCCGGTCCATAACAGAGCTGATGTGAGTATGGCACTCAGTCAGAGGAAGAAAGAATGCAAGGGCATCAGATTATGGGATTAACTAACTAATTCAAATCTCAAATGCAAAGGAATTGCGATTTCCAAATCAAGGGATCAGGAGCAAACGCTCTGATTAAGGATGGATAATTTGAGTAGACTTAGAGGTACAACCGACGGCAATTCGGTTGTCGAGAACCAGTTCATGTTTAAAATGACGTTTGATCCGGAAGGATGAATTCTAGGATTTCGACTGAGGATTGCAAGCGTTCACCACATATCAAATCAAAGGCTGAAAATGACAATGACAAGGGATACTAATCAATATTGCTAGACATATGGGACGCAACCATAATGCAAGCAGACAAGTATTTGCACAGCAACAACTGGCAGAGAATTACCGGAAGACCGAATAGTATATCAATGTATCTTGTGGATCATATGATCAACTAGTAATGAACAGTTCCTCGATAAGGGTGAAGAACTATTCATAGGGGTATTCATGCGGCAAGGAATCAAGGGGTAGTAAGCATAAAGGATGCTTGGAACATCGGAGAGTATTTGAGGGCACCTTGTAATAACAAGGGCAACTCGGGAGGAAGGTATGAACGACAAAAGTATGTAGTCATCCATAAAGATTTACCGGTGGTAGGGATCGCAACGGTGAAAGGCACAAGGGTCTCGGGAAAACATCAGAGAGTGTCTTCAGAATCTTCTGATGCAGCAGGCGATCATCTGGCCTGAAGGGGCTCTCCGGGAGAAAGTGTTTTCGAGAACCTAAAGTTAGATTTTAGCAAAATTATTTAACCCGAATAGAAGAGAGTTCAGAGTCCCAGAGTAAAGGCCGAGGAATAAAAGATCCTACTACCACCCAATGGCGACGTGGGCCCATGGGCCACACAGCCATGTTCGTAAAAGTTTTGTAAAGTCTAGACTCAACTTCGGCCAAGGAGTTTGGAAGGGGGATTCCTACAGGCAGTCGGCTCTGATACCAACTTGTGACGCCCCCGATTTAATCATACACTAATCATGCACGCAAACGTGTACGATCAAGATCAGGGACTCACGGGAAGATATCACAACACAACTCTAAAACATAAATAAGTCATACAAGCATCATAATACAAGCCAGGGGCCTCGAGGGCTCGAATACAAGTGCTCGATCATACACGAGTCAGCGGAAGCAACAATATCTGAGTACGTACATAAGTTAAACAAGTTTGCCTTAAGAAGGCTAGCACAAACCGAGATACAGATCGAAGAGGCGCTGGCCTCCTGCCTCGATCCTCCTAACTACTCCTGGTCGCCGTCCCCGGCTGCACGTAGTAGTAGGCGCCTCCAGTAGTAGTCGCCATCGACGGTGGCGTCGCTCACTGGCTCCATCGTCTGGTCGCAGCAACCGGTAAAGAAAGGGGAAAAGGGGAACAAGGCAACCGTGAGTACTCATCCAAAGCATCGCAAGCAAGGAGCTACACTACATATGCATGGATATATGTGTAAAGGGCCATATCAGTGGCCTGAACTGCAGAATGCCGTAATAAGAGGGGATAGCTAATCCCGTCAAGACTATGCTTCCGCAGCCTCCGCCTTGCAACATGTAGAAGAGAGTAGATCAAGTCCTCCAAGTAGCATCACATAGCATAATCCTACCCGCGATCCCTCCTCAATGCCCTGTTAGAGAGCGACCACCGGGTTGTATCCGCACTTGGAAGGGTGTGTTTTATTAAGTATCCGGTTCTATTTGTCATAAGGTCAAGGTACAACTCCAAGTCGTCCTATTACCGAAGATCACGGCTATTCGAATAGATTAACTTCCCTGCAGGGGTGCACCACATAACCAACACGCTTGATCCCATTTGGCCGGACACACTTTTCTGGGTCATGCCCGCCGCTGAAGATCAACACGCCGCAGCCCCACCTAGGCACAACAGAGAGGCCAGCACGCCGGTCTAAACCTAAGCGCACAGTGGTCCGCCCATCGCCTTAGCACACCTGCACGCTAAGACGCGGCCGGAAGCAGAACTAGCCCCCTTAATACAAGAGCAGGCCTACGTTTCAATCCGGTGCGCGCCGCTCAGCCGCTGACGTCACGAAGTGCTTAGGCTGATACCACGACGTCGAGCGCCCATAACTGTTCCCGCGTAGTTGGTTAGTGCGTATAGACCAAATGGCCAGACTCTGATCAAATACCAAGATCTCGTTAAGTGTGTTAAGTATCCGCGAACGCCGACCAGGGCAAGGCCCACCTCTCTCCTAGGTGGTCTCAACCTGCCCTGTCGCTCCGCCACAAGTAACAGTCGGGGGCCGTCGGGAACCCAGGCCCACCTCTACCGGGATGGAGCCACCCGTCCTTTCAGCCCCCATCTCCGAACAGTACCACAGGTAATGTAATAGTGTAAAGTATATAGTATATGCCCGTGATCACCTCCCGGAGTGATCACAGCCCAGTAGTATAGCATGACAGATGGACAAGAGTGTAGGGCCACTGATGGAACACTAGCATCCTATACTAAGCAGTAGGATAGCAGGTAAAGGTAACAACAATGAGTAGCAAGGACAAAGCTATGCAGAAAGATAGGATTAACTGAAAGCAGTAACATGCTACACTATTCTAATGAAAGCAGTATAGAGAAGAGTAGGCGATATCTGGTGATCAAAGGGGGGGCTTGCCTGGTTGCTCTGGCAAGTAGGAGGGGTCGTCAACTCCGTAGTCGTACTGGGTAGCAGCGGCATCGGTCTCGGTGTCTAGCGGAAGAAGAGCGGGAAGAAACAATGAATACAATGCAAACAGATGCATGACGATGCATGACAAAGCAAAGCGTGATGCTAGGCGTGCCCTAACGCGGTATGAGGTGATCTCGGTGAAGGGGGGAAACAACCGGGCACGTATCCCGGTGTTTCGCGTTTTCGGACAGATAAACCGGAGGTGAAATGTTGCAGGTTTGCTATGCTAGGAATGTGTGGCGGTCGAGCGGGCTGCGTATCCGGATTCATCGTTCTGAGCAACTTTCATGTAGAAAGTATTTTCATCTGAGTTACGGATTATTTTATATTAATTTTTAAAATTTTAATTCAATTTTGGAATTAACATATTTTAATTAATTAGAAAAGGTAATTATTGGGTCAGCATGATATCAGTAGGTCTACAGGTTGACTAGGTCAACCCTGGCACGTGGGGCCCGTTCATCATAGTCTCAGGTTAATTAATCATTGTTAAATAATTAACTAAATGATTAGGTTAATCTAATACAAAATTAATTAAGTTAATTAAGTTAATTAATATTATTTTTTTAACTCTTTTTATTAACGTTCAGAGGCTGGGCACCACTTGTCATAGGGCCAGTGGTTAACGGGGCGGGCGCACCCGAGCGGGCACTCGCCCGCAGGGCGGGACGAGGCCGCCAAGGCACCGACGGCGGGGCAAGCCGGGCTGACCAGCCGGGCCACGGCGCACGGCGAGGTTGTGCCGCTGGCCGATGGCGCTGGGCGGGGTGGACACGACCAGCGAGGAGGAGCGCCGACAGGTGCTGCAGGCGCCGTGGGGAGCAGCACAGGGCGAGGGGTAGGGGGCTCGCGGCGGTCGACGGCGATGCCAACGGTGGCGGTGGTCAGCGAGCGTGCATACGACGGGAGGAAGAGAAGAGGCAGGGCCTCACCGGCGATCGTGGGGACTAGGCAGTGGGGCTCGGGGAGGAAGACGGGGACGGCGACGAGCGACGGCCGGGTGGCGCGGGGCTCCGGCGATGTGGATCCAGGCGGCGACGTGGAGGCAGTCCGGTGATGGCGTCCGGCGAGGTGGTGATGAGGACGCGCGGTGCTTGGCGATCCGACGACGGGCGTTGGGGAAGACAACGTCGGCAGCGCCGGGCAGTGAGGTGTTGTAGTGGGGGCGCAGCGGGGGGGAGGGGCGTCATGAAGCGGCGAGGTGGCCCGCGAAGTCGGAGCAACGGGCACCGCTTGGCGGCGCCGGGCGGCGCTGTGGGGCGATGAGGCAAGCCCCGATCCAGATCGGATCGGGGGGAAAGGAGAGCGTAGTGGGGGAGCGAGTGGGGGTTACGGGTTAGGGTTTGACCGGGATGGGGGATATGGAGAGTGGGGTGGGGTGCGGCGCCGCTGGGCCGGCCTGGTTGGCCAGGGCTAATGGGCCACGCCCAAATAGGGGGTTTCCTTTCTTTTGTTTTATTTTCACTTTTTTTTGTCTCTGTTTTGCATTTTCTTTTATTATTTCTCTTTTCTGTTTTAATTCATTTTAAAATATTCAGGCACTTTCTAAAAATATGTTTTCTCTACTATAATTACCCTTGTAATATTCAGCACCCACCGAACATTTTTGTTTCAATTTTTGAAAACCTTTTTTTTGTTGACATCAATTTGAATTTGAATTTTGAACGGTTTCAAATTATTGCGAAGATAGCAACAGTAACCGAGGTGTCATGACACGATTAGCGTGGGATTACTGTAGCGTGATTATCCTAGCGTCACAGACACACTCTTGTGTCATCGCAGCCATCTTCCACAGGTCCGTCTTCAGAATATATTGAGTCTTCTACCTTGTGTAGGCCACTCCGTCATCGACATCACCATGACGCCAGACAGCTACCTCCACCTGCACGAGTCCATCTCCGCGCATCGGGCGGCGAGCCTCCACAGCGCCATGCCGCCGATCTTCGCCGTCAATGTTATCGGACAAGAAACAACACTGAAACTCCTCTACATTTTCATCTGCAACTTAGCACATCACCAAAATAGTCTCATTTTGTTTCGTGTGCTGCCATCATCTAGCAATCTTGTAGATGACATAATATAGATATTATGTCCACTCCTAAGCATCGGAAATGTGAGTTTCCAAGTCATAGAACAGGAGTGCTGTTGATGGTCACGCGAAGTAGTTTCCTCTGTTTGTCACAGTTTCAGTTTCAAAATTTGGGTCTTTGTATGGTCACAAGATACATATGTCAGAGTAATATTTACAAGCTCGTGTTCCTAACTGACTACTTCATGAGTATTCTGTGATCCGTTTGTACTATAGAGAATTGGAATTTGGAACGTGAGCTTAATTGAACAGGTTGAACTGAAATTATTTACTGTCTAAATTTGAGCCATCGGGTACCTTCATTCCCAATTCGTGGCACATGAAATTGGTTCTTTTTTTTTTCTTAGCGATGAAAATAAGTTTATTTGTAGAGAGAGAGAGAGAGAGAGAGAGAGAGAGAGAGAGAGAGAGAGAGAGAGAGAGAGAGCACCCAAACACCACATAATTTAGATAACAGATGGCAAATTTTTGTTGTCTGCAGAATCACCTATCGAAAACAATAAAAGCTTCGCAGGAATCTTGAAAGAATTTTCATCAATCTTGGAGTTGATTGACCCTACTAAATGATCACCACACCAATTAATCCAAATATCGCTAGCTAGAACTCTGGCCATGGGTGGTAAGCTAGCTAGATCTTGGTCCGGTACTTGCACGACGAGCTCTGTGCGCTGGGGCGCCGGACGCTGATAACGACGTCGCACACCGTGAGCAGGACGGCGTGGTGCCTGAGCAGGCCGAGAACCTTGACCGTCCCTGGCACAGTCGTCCGCACGGTGAGCGACACCTTCCCAGCGCCGCCGAGCACGTGGCCGTACAGCCGAGGCGCGTACCCGGCGAGGCGGTCAGCGAGCACCGTGAGCCTGACGGTCACCACGTTGGTGCCTCCCGCGCCGATGTGTCCGGGTGGCACGTTGGCCTCCGCGGCGAGCGCGCCGTGGTAGTTGACCTCAGCGCGGCCGGCGCCATGCGCGAAGGACGCGACGGGGCTGGGGTTGCGGACGGAGAGGACGACGTCGAGCGTCACGTTGAGGGAGAGTCGGGCAGGGGAGAGAGAGACGGAGGTGAGCCGGATCGTTGAGATGGTGGTGTCGGCCGGGTGCGGGCGGAGCGCCGTGATGGCTAGCACGGCGACGGCCGCAGCGAGGAGGAGTACGGCGAGGGAGACGATGAAGCAGACACGGAGTCGGCGGCGTGACGCTGCTGCCGCGGCGCTGTGGTGGTCACAGGCGGCAGTGGGCATGCTTGCTTGCTGGTTGCTCTCTTCAAAAGAGGTGTTGCTAGCTACCAGTCTAATGTTGGAGTACCCGACTTGATCTGCTTGACCCGTTTTTGTACCTAATTTTTCCTTCCAGTTTAGCTACATGTAAGTTCCATAAAAATTAAATGTGGGTCAGTCTGTTATTTCGACCACTGATTACTGCTTCGAGATTCATGCCCATTGATTTTTTTTTATTGTGACTGTTGTTGTGTTTTGGGCCCAAATTTTAGATCGACCGCTGCTTTGGGTGGGTCAATTCCTTATTGCGCTGAAGACCATTTCATGTTGCCTGTTTACAGATCAAAAGTGCTTCATTATTTTATATTTGTATGCATTTTCTAATTTATTTATTTTTTGCATTTTTGCTTGAACTAAAAAAATGCATTTTTGCGTGACTTTATTCTTTTTTAGTCAGTTTTCTTGTGTATTTTTTGGATGTTGGGTAAATGCAAAATGAATACATGTATATACATGTAAGTATTTTATTTTGCACTAGAAAAGTTTTTATTTTATTTTGTTTCATTTTCTTTCTTCTTTCAGGGGTAATACAAGTGCCACTAATTCATTTCCTCTTAGTAGACTTCTTTTTTCCCAAAATACCACTATGATATGCTTATTCTTGCATATTATAAAATATTGCAATTTTCTGTATAAATTATGTGCAAATTTTGTTAATACTTTTTCCATTCTTCCATGGAAAACTTAATTATTATGATTTTGTTTTAGTATTTTTTTTCATTTTTTTCTTATTTAAGGGAAATATCAATGTCGCTAATTCATTCTTTGTAGGAACTTTTGTTTCGCGAAATTCCACTGTTATATGCTTATTCTCGCATAATAAAAAGATGCAATTACTGTCTAAATTATGTGCACATTTTGCCATTATTTGATTTGTTTTCATTTTCTTTACTCTTTAAAGGATAATGCTAATGCCACTAATTCATTCTTCGATTTTATTTTCTTTCTTCTTAAAGGGTAATACTAATCCCACTAATTTAGTCTTCCTTAGAGAACATCATTATTTTGATATATTTTTCATTCTCTTTCTTTTTTAAGGGTAATACCAATGACACTAATTCATCATTCCTTAGAAACTTTATTATTTTGTTTTTTTAGTTTTTGTTCCATTTTCTTTGTTCTTAATGTGTAATACCAACGCCACTAATGTATTATTTGTTAGAATATTTCATTATTTTTTATTTTGTTTCCTTTTTAAGAGTAATACCAATGGGAGTAATTCATTCCATTTTAAGAAACATATTTTTTTCGAAATTCCACTATGCTTAGTCTTTCGTATTAAAAAAACACTCAATTTTTGTGTAAATTATGTGCAAAAATTTTCATTATTTTTTATTTTATTTAAGTTTATATTTCATTTTCTTTCTTCTTTGAGGATAATGCCAATGTCACCAATTCATTCCTTCTTAGGAATTTTGTTTTGCGAAAATTCCATCATTATGTGGTTATACTTGCATATTATATAAAAACATATTTTGTTGTGAATTGTGTGCAGAAGTTTTGACTATTGTTTTTCTTAAAGGGCAATTCCAAGGCCCCAAATTGATTATTTCATAGAAAACTTCATTGAATTTGCCTTACCTCTTGTTTTATTAGTTTATGTTTCAATTTCTTTCTTTTTAATGGTAATATCAATGCCACTAATTCATTCCTTCTTAGGAAACCTTTTTTGTGAATATTCCGCTATTGTATGCTTATTATTGCATGTTACAAAAAGGCGCAATTTTTATGACAATTGTGTGCAACTTTTGTCATTATTATTTGGTATTCCCTTTATTATTAAATAGTAAAGCCAATACCACTAATTAATTATTTATAAAGAAAAAACTTCGTTTCTTTTAATTTGTTTTAGTTTTAGTTCCATCTCTTTCTTCTTTAATGGTAATTCCAATGCGACTAATTCATATCTTCTTACCAAAAATCATCGTTTTTCAAAAAAAGCCACTTATGAGCATATTATAAAAATACGGAATTTATGTAATTTTTCCTTAATTTTTGTATTCTTTTTAAAAGGTAATACCTATGCCACTAATTCATTCTTTCTTAGAAAACTCTATTTTTTTCCTTTACTCTTATTTTTGTTGTTATTATCGTTATTGTCTTATATCTTACGAGGCTTCGGGTCATTTTTGATATTTTTTAGCCCAGGCCCAACTATCTAATGGGGTTCTATTTATTGGTTGCATAGGGCCATGTGCTCCTCTAAAAAAGTCGACTAATAGCAAACAATTCTTTCAAATCGGGTCAATCCAACAACTTAGGTTACTCCAATGGTGAGCGCTCAACACATTTACGTGCAGTTAATATCATAACAAATATCAATTCTAACAATAATCAAATAATTAATATGCAAACAGTATCTTACCTAATATATGCGTTAGACTAATATACTGTATAATATCAATGTGCATTGCATGTACGTATTTAGTAGCAAGTAAAAGCAACCGATACGAATAAAATCCTTTTTTATCTCACACATGCTGATGTTTCTCGATCCAATTTTAATTTTATTCCTTTATCGTTTTACGTTACAAAGATCATAAAAGATGGAGATTTGTATATGCCTGCCATGTTGGACATTCGTTTCTAGTCAAACTCAGAGCATCTCCAGCCGCTTCAAGAAGGCCCCCTGTGATTTTTCGTCACCGCCGCCAAAAATCGGCTCAACGTGCCCCCAAGGGCCCGATTTTAGCTCGGGCCAAAATTGGCGCCGGCGGACCCAACCCGAACCCGGCACGCTGGGGTCGCTCGGGGGCGCCGGGCGAATCGTTTTTGGCGCGAAGAGCCGCGGGCCAGCCTCGTCAGCGACTCGACTCTCTTCTCGCCGCTTTGTCGTCCTCATTGCCTCGTTTTCCGCGGCGAATCAATGCCAAAGCTGCGCGCGCCGGACACATGCACAGATACTCCACCGCCGACGCGCCCATTTCTCCCCCTTCCTCCGCTCGCCGTCTCCAGTTCAGAAGAATGCCCGAGCGCTTCCCAGGCGACGGCGTGGCGGCGAATGGCTTCGGGTGCCGCCATCTTCACGAGGACGAGGCTCGCCTCCTTTTCGAGGTCAACTACCCGGCCCCGCCGGACATGCGGGTGCCTGGGGCTTGGAGGATCAACGCCGGCGGCGTGCTGGTGCCACCACCACCCACCGGGGCGGCGCGGCGTGTGGAGATCGCACGTATCCGCGCGTCCCTGCCGCGGGCGGCGAGGGAAGGCCCGCGGTACACCCCCGACAGCCCGCTCTGGGAGCCCTACTTCCGCCGCCGCCACGCCGAGCAGCTCGAAGCGACGAACGGCGTCGTGCCCTCCGGCAGGCTCAACTCCGAGGGCCGTCGCCGGTGGTGGGGCGTGTCCGGCAGCATGTTTGGAGGCCGTCCTCGAGTACATCGAGGGCGGCAACACGTCGCGCCTCGAGTACCCCGCTCCCCCGTCTTTCTCACGCCGCCGTGGGAGCTCCTGGACGCTGAGGCGCATGGAGCGGCCCGGGGCGTCCTCCTCCTCGTCCGGCCGCTCGTCGGGCTCTCCCTACCTCCGCCCCGTCAAGTCGGAGCCCCAGGACACGCCTGTTAGCGTGCGCACCGGCAGCTCCGGCGTCCGTATTGGCGACTCCACCCCCCTCCGGCCGCTTCGTCCTCGTCAAGCCCAAGCCGGAGCCCGGCCTCCTCGCGGAGTACGAGGAGATAGCCCGGCGCGGCTTCTCCGACGAGGACGCCCTGTAGTGGGCGTGGGATGACTACCTCCGTGACGAGATGGTCCGGCAGCGCCGGTCCCTGGAGGAGATAGAAGCCCGCAAGCGTGGCCGCGAGGACGAGCACGGCGTCGTGATCGTCGACAGCGAGGACGACGAGGACACCCCCGGACCGTCCAACCCGCCGCGCCAACCGGGGAAGGGATGCAGCAGGTGTTGGGGAACGTAGTAATTTCAAAAAATTTCCTACGCACACGCAAGATCATGGTGATGGCATAGCAACGAGAGGGGAGAGTATTGTCCACGTACCCTCGAAGACCGTAAGCGGAAGCGTTATGACAACGTGGTTGATGTAGTCGTACGTCTTCGCGATCCGACCGATCCAAGTACCGAACGTACGGCACCTCCGAGTTTAGCACACGTTCAGCTCGATGACGATCCCCGGGCTCCGATCCAGCAAACCGTCGGGGATGAGTTCCGTCAGCACGACGGCGTGGTGACGATGATGATGCTCTACCGGCACAGGGCTTCACCTAAACTCCGCGACGATATGACCGAGGTGGAATATGGTGGAGGGGGGCACCACACACGGCTAAGGAACGATCCGTAGATCAACTTGTGTGTTATGGGGTGCCCCCCTGCCCCCGTATATAAAGGAGCAAGGGGGAGGGGGCGGACAGCCAAGGGAGGGCGCACCAGGGAGGAGTCCTACTCCCACTGGGAGTAGGATTCCCTCCTTTCCTAGTCCAACTAGGAGACCTTCCATATAGTAGGAGTAGGAGAGAAGGAAAGGGAAGAGAGAAGGGAAGGAAGGAGGGGGTGCGGCCCCTCCCCCTAGTCCAATTCGGACTAGGCCTTGGGGTGCGCGCCTGCCCTAGGCAGCCACTCTCTCTTTCCCGTATGGCCCAATAAGGCCCAATACTTCTTCCGGCGAATTCCCGTAACTCTCCGGTACTCCGAAAAATACCCGAATCATTCGGAACCTTTCCGAAGTCCGAATATAGTCATCCAATATATCGATCTTTACGTCTCGACTATTTCGAGACTCCTCGTCATGTCCTCGATCTCATCCGGGACTCCGAACTCCTTCGGTACATCAAAACTTATAAACTCATAATAAAACTGTCATCGTAACGTTAAGCGTGCGGACCCTACGGGTTCGAGAACTATGTAGACATGACCTAGAACTATTCTCGGTCAATAACTAATAGCGGAACCTGGATGATCATATTGGCTCCTACATATTCTACGAAGATCTTTATCGGTCAAACCGCATAACAACATACGTTGTTCCCTTTGTCATCGGTATGTTACTTGCCCGAGATTTGATCGTCGGTATCCAATACCTAGTTCAAGCACGCATCGGGCAAGTCTCTTTACTCGTTACGTAATGCATCATTCCGTAACTAACTCATTAGCTACATTGCTTGCAAGGCTTATAGTGATGTGCATTACCGAGAGGGCCCGGAGATACCTCTCCGACAATCGGAGTGACAAAACCTAATATCGAAATACGCCAACCCAACATGTACCTTTGGAGACACCTGTAGTACTCCTTTAGAATCCCCCAGTTACGCCAGGACGCTTTGGTAGCACCAAAGTGTTCCTCCGATAAACGGGAGTTGCATAATCTCATAGTTACGGTGAACATGTATAAGTCATGAAGAAAGCAATAGCAACATACTAAACGATCAAGTGCTAGGCTAACGGAATGGGTCATGCCAATCACATCATTCTCCTAATGATGTGATCCCATTAATCAAATAACAACACATGTCTATGGTTAGGAAACATAACCATCTTTGATTAACGAGCTAGTCAAGTAGAGGCATACTAGTGACAGTCTGTTTGTCTATGTATTCACACATGTATTATGTTTCCGGTTAATACAATTCTAGCATGAATAATAAACATTTATCATGAAATAAGGAAATAAATAATAACTTTATTATTGCCTCTAGGGCATATTTCCTTCAGTCTCCCACTTGCACTAGAGTCAATAATCTAGTTCACATCATCATGTGATTCAACACTAATATTCACATCTCAGATATGATTAACACCCATAGTTCACATCGTCATGTGACCAACAACCAAAGGGTTTACTAGAGTCAATAATCTAGTTCACATCGCTATGTGATTAACACCCAAAGAGTACTAAGGTGTGATCATGTTTTGCTCGTGAGAGAAGCTTAGTCAACGGGTCTGTCATATTCAGAGCCGTATGTATTTTGCAAATATTCTATGTCTACAATGCTCTGCACGGAGCTACTATAGCTAATTGCTCCCACTTTCAATATGTATCCAGATTGAGACTTATAGTCATCTGGATCGGTGTAAAAGCTTGCACTGTTGTAACTCTTTACGACGGGCTCTTTAATCACCTCCATAATCGAGAAATATTTCCTTAGTCCTCACTAAGGATATTCTTGACCAATGTCCAATGATCTACTCCTAGACCACTATTGTACTCCCTTGCCAAATACAGAGCAAGGTATACAATAGGTCTGGTACATAGCATAGCATACTTTATAGAACCTATGACTGAGGCATAGGGAATGACTTTCATTCTCTTTTCTATTTTCTGCCGTGGTCGGGATTTGAGTCTTACTCAATTTCACACCTTTGCAACACAGTCAAGAACTTTTCTTTGACTGTTCCATTTTGAACTACTTCAAAATCTTGACAAGGTATGTATTTATTGAAAAACTTATCAAGCGTCTTGATCTATCTCAGTAGATCTTGATGCTCAATATGTAAGTAGCTTTACTGAGGTCTTTCTTTTAAAGAACTCCTTTCAAATACTCCTTTATGCTTTCCAGAAAAATTATATATCATTTCTGATCAACAATATGTTACTCACATATATTTATCAAAAAGGCGGTAGTGCTCCCACTCACTTTATTGTAAATACAGGCTTCACCGCAAGTCTGTATAAAACTATATGCTTTGATCAACTTATCAAAGTGTGTATTCCAACTCTGAGAGGCTTGCACCAGTCCATAAAAGGATCATTGAGCTTGCACACTTTGTTAGCTCCTTTTGGATTGACAAAACCTTCTGGTTGCATCATATACAACTCTTCTTCCGTAAATCCATTCAGGAATGCAGTTTTGACATCCATCTGCCAAATTTCATAATCATAAAATGCGGCAATTGCTAACATGATTCGGACAGACTTAAGCATCGCTACGGGTGAGAATATCTCATCGTAGTCAATCCCTTGAACTTGTCGAAAACCTTTTGCGCCAAGTCGAGCTTTGTATACAGTAACATTACCGTCACGCCAGTCTTCTTCTTGAAGATCCATTTATTCTCAATTGCTTGCCGATCATCGGGCAAGTCAACCAAAGTCCACACTTTGTTCTCATACATGGATCCCATCTCAGATTTCATGGCCTCAAGCCATTTTATGGAATCTGGGCTCATCATCGCTTCCTCATAGTTCGTAGGTTCATCATGGTCTAGTAACATGACTTCCAGAACATGATTACCGTACTACCACTACGGTGCGGATCTTACTCTGGAAGACCTACGAGGTTTGGTAGCAACTTGATCTGAAGTTTTATGATCATCGTCATTAACTTCCTCACTAATTGGTGTAGTAATCATTGGAACTGATTTCTGTGATAAACTACTTTCCAATAAGGGAGAAGGTACAAATTACCTTATCAAGCTCTACTTTCCATCCACTCACTTCTTTCGAGAGAAACTCCTTCTCTAGAAAGGATCTATTCTCAGCAACAAATTTGCCTTCAGATCTGTGATAGAAGGTGTACCCAACAATTTCGTTTGGGTATCTTATGAAGATGCACTTCTCCGATTTGGGTTCGAGCTTATCATTTTGAAACTTTTTAACATAAGCATCGCTGCCCCAAACTTTAAGAAACGACAGCTTAGGTTTATTGCTAAACCATAGTTCATACGGTGTCGGTGCCCTATTTAACGTGAATGCAGCTGTCTCTAATGCATAACCCCAAAATGATATTGGTAAATCGGTAAGAGACATCATTGATCGCACCATATCAAATAAAGTGCGGTTATGAAGTTCGGACACACCGTTATGCTGTGGTGTTCCAGGTGGCATGAGTTTGTGAAACTATTCCACGTTGTTTAACCGAAGGCCAAACTCGTAACTCAAATATTTTACTTCTGCGATCATATCGTAGAAAACTTTTATTTTCTTGTTACGATGATTCTCCAGTTCACTCTGAAATTCTTTGAACTTTTCAAATGTTTCAGACTTATGTTTCATCAAGCAGATATACCCATATCTGCTCAAATCATCTGTGAAGGTCAGAAAATAATGATACTTGTCGTGAGCCTTAATATTCATCGGACAACATACATCAGTATGTATGATTTCCAACAAATTTGTTGCTCGCTTCATTGTTCCGGAGAACGGAGTCTTAGTCATCTTGCCCATAAGGCATGGTTTGCAAGTACCAAGTGATTCATAATCAAGTGATTCCAAAAGCCCATCAGTATGGAGTTTCTTCATGCGCTTTACACCAATATGAACTAAACGGCAGTGCCATAAATAAGTTGCACTATCATTATTAACTTTACATCTTTTGGTTTCAATATTATGAATATGTGTATCACACGATCGAGATCCAACAAACCATTTTCATTGGGTGTATGACCATAGAAGGTTTTATTCATGTAAACAGAACAATAATTATTCTCTAACTTACATGAATAACCGTATTGCAATAAACATGATCAAATCATATTCATGCTCAACGCGAACGCCAAATAACATTTATTTAGGTTCAAAACTAATCCCGAGAGTATAGGGAGTGTGCGATGATGATCATATCAATCTTGGAACTACTTCCAACACTCATCGTCACTTCCCCTTCAACTAGTCTCTGTTTATTCTGTAACTCCTGTTTCAAGTTACTAATCTTAGCAACCAAACAAGTATCAAATACTTAGGGGCTACTATAAACACTAGTAAGGCACATATCAATAACCTGTGTATCAAATATACTCTTGTTCACTTTCCCATCCTTCTTATCCACCAAATATTCAGGGCATTTCCGCTTCAAGTGACCATTTCCTTTGCGATTGTAAGCACTCGGTTTAGGCTTTGGTCCAGCTTTGGTTTTCTTCACGGGAGTGACAACTTGTTTGCCATTCTACTTGAAGTTTCCCTTTCTTTCCTTTGCCCTTTTCTTGAAACTAGTGGTCTTGTCAATCATCAACACTTGATGCTCTTTCTTGATTTCTACCTTCGTCGATTTCAACATCACGAAGAGCTCAGGAATCTTTTCCGTCATCCCTTGCATACTATAGTTCATCACGAAGTTCTAGTAACTTAGTGATGGTGACTAGAGAATTATGTCAATCACTATCTTATCTGGAAGATTAACTCCCACTTGATTCAAGCGATTGAAGTACGCAGACAATCTGAGCACATGCTCACTAGTTGAGCGATTCTCCTCCATCTTTTAGCTATAGAACTTGTTGGAGACTTCATATCTCTCAACTCGGGTATTTTCTTGAAATACTAACTTCAATTCCTGGAACATCTCATATGGTCCATGACGCTCAAAACGCCTTTGAAGTCCCGATTCTAAGCCGTTAAGTATGGTGCACTAAACTATCAAGTAGTCATCATATTGAGCTAGCCAAACGTTCATAATGTCTGCATTTGCTCCTGCAATAGGTCTGTCACCTAGCGGTGCATTAAGGACATAATTCTTCTGTGCAGCAATGAGGATAAACCTCAGATCACGGATCCAATCCGCATCATTGCTATTAACATCTTTCAACACAATTTTCTCTAGGAACATATCAAAATAAACATATGAAAGCAACAACGCGAGCTATTGATCTACAACATAATTTGCAAAATACTACCAGGACTAAGTTCATGATAAATTTAAGTTCAATTAATCATATTACTTAAGAACTCCCACTTAGATAGACATCCCTCTAATCTTCTAAGTGATTACATGATCCATATTAACTACACCATGTCCGATCGTCACGTGAGATGGAGTAGTTTCAACGGTGAACATCACTATGTTGATCATATCTACTATATGATTCACGCTCGACCTTTCGGTCTCCGTGTTCCGAGGCCATATCTGCATATGCTAGGCTCGTCAAATTTAACCTGAGTATTCCGCGTGTGCAAAACTGGCTTGCACCCGTTGTAGATGGACGTAGAGCTTATCACACCCGATCATCACATGGTGTCCGGGCACGCATTTAACTTTGGCAACGGTGCATACTCAGGAGAACACTTCTTGATAATTAGTGAGAGATCAACTTAAAATGCTACCGTCAATCAAAGCAACATAAGATGCAAAAAGGATAAACATCACAAGCAATCAATATAAGTCATATGAAATGGCCATCAACATCTTGTGCTTGTGATCTCCATCTCCATAGCACCGTCATTATCACCATCGCCACCGGCGCGACACCTTGATCTCCATCGTAGCATCGTTGTCGCCTCGCCATCTATTGCTTCTACGACTACCGCTACCGCTTAGTGATAAAGTAAAGCAATTACAGGGCGCTTGCATTTCATACAATAAAGCGACAACCATATGGCTCCTGCCAGTTGCCGATAACTCGGTTACAAAACATGATCATCTCATACAATAAAATATAGCATCACGTCTTGACCATATCACATCACAACATGCCCTGCAAAAACAAGTTAGACGTCCTCTACTTTGTTGTTGCAATTTTACGTGGCTGCTACGGGCTGAGCAAGAACCGTTCTTATCTACGCATCAAAACCACAACGATAGTTCGTCAAGTTGGTGCTGTTTTAACCTTTGCAAGGACCGGGCGTAGCCACACTCGGTTCAACTAAAGTGAGAGAGACAGACATCCGCCAGTCACCTTTAAGCAACGAGTGCTCGCAGCGGTGAAACCAGTCTCGCCAGTAGCGTCTGGCGTAATGTCGGTCCGGGCCGCTTCATCTCACAATACCGCCCGAACCAAAGTATGACATGCTGGTAAGCAGTATGACTTGTATCGCCCACAACTCACTTGTGTTCTACTCGTGCATATAACATCAACGCATAAAACCTAGGCTCGGATGCCACTGTTGGCGAACGTAGTAATTTCAAAAAATTTCCTACGCACACGCAAGATCATGGTGATGGCATAGCAACGAGAGGGGAGAGTATTGTCCACGTACCCTCGTAGACCGTAAGCGGAAGCGTTATGACATCGCGGTTGATGTAGTCGTACGTCTTCGTGATCCGACCGATCCAAGTACCGAACGTACGGCACCTCCGAGTTCAGCACACGCTCAGCTCGATGACGATCCCCAGTGCTCCGATCCAGCAAAGCTGCCGGGATGAGTTCCGTCGGCCTGACGGCGTGGTGACGATGATGATGCTCTCATCAAGAGGGCTTCGCCTAAACTCCGCGACGATATGACCGAGGTGGAATATGGTGAAGGGGGCACCGCACACGGCTAAGGAACGATCCGTAGATCAACTTGTGTGTTATGGGGTGCCCCCCTGCCCCCGTATATAAAGGAGCAAGGGGGAGGGGGCGGCCGGCCAAGGGAGGGCGCGCCAGGGAGGAGTCCTACTCCCACCGGGAGTAGGATTCCCTCCTTTCCTAGTCCAACTAGGAGACCTTCCATGTAGTAGGAGTAGGAGAGAAGGAAAGGGAAGAGAGAAGGGAAGGAAGGAGGGGGTGCGGCCTCCCCTAGTCCAATTCGGACTAGGCCTTGGGGGGGGGGCGCGGCCTGCCCTAGGCAGCCCCTCTCTCTTTCCCGTATGGCCCAATAAGGCACAATACTTCTTCCGGCGAATTCCCGTAACTCTCCGGTACTCCGAAAAATACCCCCATCATTCGGAACCTTTCCGAAGTCCGAATATAGTCGTCCAATATATCGATCTTTACATCTCGACCATTTTGAGACTCCTAATAAAACTGTCATCGTAACGTTAAGCGTGCGGACCCTACGGGTTCGAGAACTATGTAGACATGACCTAGAACTATTCTCGGTCAATAACCAATAGCGGAACCTGGATGCTCATATTGGCTCCTACATATTCTACGAAGATCTTTATCGGTCAAACCGCATAACAACATACGTTGTTCCCTTTGTCATCGGTATGTTACTTGCCGAGATTTGATCGCCGGTATCCAATACCTAGTTCAAGCTCGTTCATTGGCAAGTCTCTTCACTCGTTACGTAATGCATCATTCCGTAACTACCTCATTAGCTACATTGCTTGCAAGGCTTATAGTGATGTGCATTACCGAGAGGGCCTAGAGATACCTCTCCGACAATCGGAGTGACAAAACCTAATCTCGAAATACGCCAACCCAACATGTACCTTTGGAGACACCTGTAGTACTCCTTTATAATCACCCGATTACGTTGTGACGCTTGGTAGCACCAAAGTGTTCCTCCGGTAAACGGGAGTTGCATAATCTCATAGTTACAGGAACATGTATAAGTCATGAAGAAAGCAATAGCAATGTACTAAACGATCAAGTGCTAGGCTAACGGAATGGGTCATGTCAATCACATCATTCTCATAATGATGTGATCCCATTAATCAAATAACAACACATGTCTATGGTTAGGAAACATAACCATCTTTGATTAATGAGCTAGTCAAGTAGAGCCATACTAGTGACATTAAGTTTGTCTATGTATTCACACATGTATCATGTTTCCGGTTAATACAATTCTAGCATGAATAATAAACATTTATCATAAAATAAGGAAATAAATAATAACTTTATTATTGCCTCTAGGGCATATCTCCTTCAGCAGGGACGGCGGCGACGGAGGCGGCGACGCCGCCGCCGCCGCCGCCGCCGACCACGACCACGACGGCGGAGGCGACTACACGTGGTTCTACAAGCTCCTCGGCATGTAGAACTGCAAAGGCGGGCGGCAGGCGGCGGGGAGCGGCGAGGTAGATGGCGAGGAGCGGCGTTGGAGACGGCGAGGGGCAGCCCGTAGTAGTTTTTTCTTTTTTTAAAAAATATGTTTAAATTTAAACGAACTCGCCGATGTTTACGTTAAATTTGAGCTGTGTTTGCGCCGTATTTAACTTTTTTTTAAAACATGGGCGCCGCGACTGGGGGCATCACGCCCCCAGTGCGCGGTTTAGCACCGGTGCGCCCCCAGGGGGTGATTTTTAGCCCCTCCTGAGGGCCAACGGCTGGAGATGCTCTGAAGCGATGCAATCATAAATCCAAAGGCATGTAGCATCACCGAGGAGCTTTGCATGCATCTGCATGCAAGCATCCCATGTTAGAGCAACTCCAACGACCGACTCAAACGGACGGCGTTTTTGTCTGCTTTTTGTCCGTTTGAGTGGACCGCCCGCCCAGCGTCCGTCCTTTTTAGATTTGGGTCGGCAGTGCGCCCAATGCGCCGACCAATTTCATGACCGCACACGCATAGATCATGCAAGCGGCCATGTTGTCGCCCTGGTTTTGGCGCTCCAGCGCGCGGGAAAGGTTCACGCGTGCACGGATAAATCGGCCTAGCGCGCGCTAGTTCTGACGCGCCGCGGCCGGCGCTCGTTATTAAGAAGGCACTCCCTCCACACTCTGTCCACCGCCTATTCGTCTCGCCCCCTTACACTAGCCTCGCAGCCTCTGCGCCACCATGTCGATGCGCCGCCTGGGCGCTTCGGATTTTCGCGGAGTCCGTGAGCGCCGCTTCGGCGCCTTCTCCTCTGAGATCTGGTTTGGCGAGAAACGCCTCATTCTCGGCACCTTCGACACCGCAGAGGAGGCGGCCCGCGTGTACGACGCAACGGCGTGGCGCCTCCGGCGGCCTCGTCAGGAGATGAATTTTCCCGACGTGTCGACGAGCCAGCGGGCGCAGGATCTCGCGCCTCTCCTGCGACTTTTCACCGACGAGGATCGTCGTGACAACCGGAGGCGGCAGCGTCGCCTCGCTATCGTCGAGATGGACGTGGAAGCCATGGCGGTGTGGTGCGAACGCTTCCCGCAGGACATCGTCAACGAGCGCCAGTTCTACAAGCAAAGGAGGACGGAGAGGGAGGCGAGGAGGACGGAGCGAGCCACCTATCGGGAGGACAATCATGCGCGGAAGCAGGCCACTCAATTGAACATGAAGCTAGGAGAAGCGTCGTCCTGGGACTCCGAGGACGAGCGGTATGCTGACACCTACATTCAGATGTCGGAGAAGGACATTACCGAGTCGGAGTCGGAAAACGATGAGTAGTTGGTCTTTTCTTTTATCTGTCTATGCTAGAACTATCTATGTATCCTCTTTCTATCGGAAAAAATGGCCGGCGGCGTCAGCGACGAAGCAGGCGGGCGAGGGTGTGCTGTTGGATGGGGAGAGGCCAATGTGCCACCGACCAGCGGGCCCGGGGAGGAGAGAGGGCGAGCGCGGGCGTTCGTCTTGTGTCCGCGCCCACGCAAATCCGGCTAAAAATTAGGCCGGGAATGGGTCGGCAGGTGGACGAAAAGCGGATGCGCGTCCGTTTGGGTCGACGCATTGGGCCGACTTTTCTATCCGCGCCGACCCAATCGAACGGCGGTGGGAAATGAATCGCCCCATTGGAGTTGCTCTTAGCGACGGAGAATAAAAAAACAAAACGATGTTTCATCTAAATGCATGGCGTGGTAGTGAAGGAGAATAAAAAGATGGCGAGTTCCAATCTGCATGCCAAAAGGTGGGCTGACCTACTACAGGGCGGGACCTTGCAGTAATCAAGCAGGATAAAAAAAGTGACTGGCCAAATATTAGTTTTCAGTTGCTTGACCATTAGTCGGCTCTTTTTTTCTTCCAAAAAATGGTTTCCCCACTTTGTATATAAAGCAATCAACCGAATCATACAGGGATAGAAGCTGGGGCGAAAGCAGCACAGTCACGCCCAAAAGAAACGACAGAGAAAGAGCAAAAGAAACAAA
Source organism: Aegilops bicornis (assembly GCA_021605145.1). Classification (NCBI taxonomy): domain Eukaryota; kingdom Viridiplantae; phylum Streptophyta; class Magnoliopsida; order Poales; family Poaceae; genus Aegilops; species Aegilops bicornis. Next base: position 786,403,028 of record CM038671.1, on the reverse strand, counting down.
TGCCGACAACGGCGGATCAACAAAAACGAAGAAGCCTTGTGATCGTTGCGCCCACCGGGATCTTCCACTAGGCTCCAAGACTCCGAAGCGCCGGCACCTATCAACACCTCCAAGAAGGATCGTCATGATGACGATGCTGTTGCCAAGGGTTTCCCGCGATAGACGACGAGGCGAGAGGAAGGGTAGCCCCCGACGCCCTCCCGGAAGGTCAGGTGGCACCCACAGGCGCCACCGCGCCGGTGTCGGCCATGCCGACAGGGGTTTCCCCCGATCCCAACCCGCACCTCAGGCGCTCCGGAGCCGGCCACCAAACAAACCACCACCCTGCGCCGACGCGGTCATCAGGCCCCCACGACGAAGAATCAGAACCGGGACTAGGGCATCAGCACCGTCGGCACGCGAGAGGGCCCCATCTCCACCGTCAGCGACGGTAGCCGTCCGGACGCAATCGTAGGAGCACACCAGGCACGTGGGCCCACAGGCCCGGCCGAGCCCTCGTGGGCCCGTAAAGCTCCTGCCCTCGCGCTGCTGCCGGCACGCCGTCGGCGCCGCCGCCCCATATCCGAGCCGCTCCATCTCCTCACCGCGCCGCAGACAATGAGGCCATGCCAGGGGCCGGCCTGCAAGGACCCAGATGGGGCCCGCCGGGCCAGATCTGGGCCGGGGGCGCGACGTCAGCCACCTAGCACCACCTCGCCGCCCCGCCGCCAAGGAGCGGCGCCGATACCACGCCTGCAGCCGGACCGCAGCCAAGCCGGGCTGCACCGCCGCCGCCTCCCACCCCGGGAAGGCGCAGGAACGAGAAGGCCCGCCGTCGCTGACACCACCCGGGCCAGCGCGGGGGCGTCCGCCGATGGTGACGGGGGAGAGACGTGGGAGGAGGGGGACCCGCGGGAATAGGAGCTCAAGCTCCGCCCCGGCCACCTCCCGAGGAGGCGGCGCGAGGCGGATCTGGACGAGAGAAGGGGGAGGGCGGAAGGGGGCGCGTGGCCGGCGGCCGGCGGCAGCGGGAGGGGAGGAGGGGAACCCTTGCCGCCTAGTCACGAGAGGGAAGCCACCTGCCCCTCTCTTCTCCCTTCCGGTCCCTTGTTTTTCAGGGAACCCACTTTTGCACTTAATATATGTCGAAACATGGTATACAAGTAAATAGCAATATACAACTTCTTCATTTTTCATTAAAAGACACTTCTATTGATTCGTAATGCTATATCAAAAAGTGTCTATATACAAGGATACATATATCAAAATACAACCGCATGCACTCTAAAAGACGGTCGTAAAAAATAGGTCAAACAGGACCAAGATAATACATAAAGCAAATTCTACAAAAACAGGATATTTGCCGTTAGTACTTTCTTTGTCGTCAGCATTTCGTCAGGGCAGACGGCAAAGAAAGGGTTTGCTGTCATCAGCAGACGGCAAAGAAACACTAATAGCAAAATAAACTTTGCCGTATGTGAGAAAACACAAATGGCAAAGAGGTCACTTTGCCGTCTGAAAAAAAGACAGACGGCAAAGAGTCTTTGCCATCTGGGTTTGTTTTGACGGACGGCAATGACAAAGTGAGCTATTTATAGTCCGTGTTTTCCCCGCAGACGGCAAAGAGAAAACATAGCACGCGGATCGATCATGTGAATCGATGACTTGGCAACATCTTAAACGCACATCCCCACCCGCCCCATCGAACGCACACCCCACCCAGGCACCGACGATGCACGCGCCCTGAGGGCACCACCCACCCCACCACGCCTCTCTTTGTCCCTTATCCCCACCTAGTCCTGGCCATCTCCGGCCCGGCCCTATCGGCCCACCCAGGCCCGGCACTAAAATCCAGGGCCTCGGCCCAATGGCCTTGCCCATGGGCTGGGTTTGGGCCTGAGTTTTGAACCCACCAGCAGGGCCGGGACGGGCTTGAGCTTGGCATATTGGCATTTTAAGGAAGAGGACCGGCCCACGGCCCAAAGCCCTAACGGCTTTTCAGGGATTTTTACCAGATGGGCCCGGCTTGGGCTTGAAAAGGAGGCCCGGTGGTAGGGCTTGGGCCTTAGTTTTCTGTCGTGGGATTTTTTAGGCCCGACCCAAGCCCGGCCCGGCCCATGGCCAAGTATATCCCCACCCCACCACGTTTCTCTCTCCCCTCTCTCTCACTCTCTCTCTCTCTCTCTCTATCTCTCTCTCTCTCTCTCTCGCTTCTCTCCCTCTCGATCCAAATCAGCACATCGGCCGGCACCCGCCACCGCCTCGACCCCCGGCCTCGACGGCCAACACCTCGCCCCCGGTTCTAGTCTTGCTGGCCACCACCTCGCCGCCGGCCGCGTCCACTTCCCCCTTCGCTGCCGGCCCCGGCCACTTCCTTCATCGCCCCTGTAGGCCCGCCGGCGCCCGCCATCAGCTCCTTGGCCGCCATCTCGCCTGCCGGCCCGGCCTCACTGGCCGCCTTCTCTCCCGACGGCCCCGGTCTCGTCACCTGCCGGCCCAGCCCCGGTCCCGGCCCCGTCACCTGTCGCCCCAGGCGGCCTCCGTGTCCCGTCGCTCGTCACCCCCCGGCGGCCTCCGCGCCCCGTCTCCCCTGCCGGCCTGCATCGGCCCCGGCCCCGTCAACCCCACCGGCCTCTACCCCCGGCACCGATCTCGAGGAGCGCCGGAAGCTCCTCAAGCTCCTGCTCCGGCAACCACGGGCACAAAGGATGCTCGCAGGGAGGCGCGGGCGTCGATCGAAGTCAGGATGGCTGCGGGTGCTAGATCTCGGGGCTACACCAGCCACTGCTCTCATGTAAAAAAAAATCATGTGTGATCCGTTCATAATATGAAATAGAGCAGTTTTGCCTTGGATCAGCAAGTGATGATATTGTGAAATTTGTTTGTTCGTCTTCGATTCTTGGAACAAATTGTGGATGGATAATGTGTTGTTCGTCTCGTCGTTGTCCGTTCGTTCTTTGTATCCTCTGCACTTGGACTGTTGATTTATTTTAATAAACATATTTCTTTGTCGTCTGTGATTCTAGGAGGCTAACGGCAAAGGAGCTTCTTTGCCGTCTGCTATTAAATAGGCTGATGGCAAAACGAGCTTTTCTTTGCCGTCTGTTATTGTGTTGACTGGCGGCAAAACATCAGTTTGGCTGACGGCAAAGACTTTGCCATCATCCCGACGTAAGGCTGACGACAAAGTAACTCTTTAGCGCCTCGGCTTTGCGGTCTGCTGGTTGACGGCAAAATCTTTGCCATCTGTAATTGGTCATTTGCCGTCTGTGTTTCCCTGACGGCAAATTAGCCGTTTCCTGTAGTGAAACGGGAAGGGGTCTTGATCCATACAATATAACTCAACTTTATGCCTGACCCTTGGATGGTGGCGATGTGGGGTTATTGACTGCTTGGCGTGTGGTTCCCATTTTGTAGTCTCTCTATCATCTCTTCACAGCTCTCACGTAAACATACACCATGTCCGCACCACTGGTGAGTGGGGAGACCCCGAGACTAGTTTTACCAAATCTTCATTGGTTGGTCCACATAGAACGTTTTCTGGTCTCTGATGAACTCTCTATTAGGAGGTGGTACTTCTCAGGGGTAGCTTGGTCCCTTAGCAACCATATAACAAGAATAGGGGCTTCGGGTTTCCTCACCGGTACACATGACGCTAGTTGATGTCTCGGTGGATGTCTTCCATGCTATGGAGATTCTCACGGTAGGCTCCATCATCTTTGAGAGTTGCAGATCACTTGCACACGGAGTAACTGAAGCACCGGGTCCCTGCAAGTGCTTGTTGTCTTGTTCCTCATCTTGGGGGGTCGGAAGCAACCAAACTCTCGACAAATTCCATCCTTGTCCTTGATGAACACCGTCCAAACGACACCATATACCCCACAAAACTGCCGGTTGACATACACCGTGCTTGATTTTTTGCTCATTTTTGCGGAGTTGAGTGTAGATGCTGCAAAACTCTGGCAACATGAACCGTCAAACAAAAATGATGGAAAACCTCGCGATGTGAAGATTGTTGAAATGTGAGGAAAATATATTATACATCGAGTAAATTGGAAAGAGGGGCAAGGAGTCGAAAGTGTTAGAACCAACAACGTAATATTGATCCTTTATTTGTGAGAGAACCGACCAACCAATCGCCAACCGATTGGTATAAATCGTAAGAGCTTAAATTCTTGGCCGAACTGATAGGCTGAGTCTAAACGAACCTTATCAAAATGAAAAAAAGAGGGCAGTTCAAAAAAAATAATGAAAAAAGAGGGCAGAAGCTTCAAATCGTCGGGGACGACCAGGAGACTAGGAGAGAGCGGCCGTGGGCAGTGTAGGCAAATCCGCATCCGGGGGAAACAAGAGTAGAGGAATCGGATAGAGATTCGTGTTGGTGGTTTGCATCTCCTCATCGTTAAAGTGCAGGAGTTGATAGTCGGATTCCAGGACGGGGACGAATTCGACCAAGCAGCGGAGTTGGGAGGGAGACGATAGAGATCACCAAGAGGACATCAATCGCTATAAATAAAGGGGGCCAAGAACACCCAAAGGGCCAAGGCGCAGTCAGAGATCACGGCCAGAGTCGAGTCTTTTTCTTTGCTGCAGAGTACTCGGCGCCGGCCAGAAATTCCTAGCCTGCAGGCGGCAGCACATGGTGGAAGGCCCCTTCCCATTGCTCGTGCACGATCTTGGCAACAGTACGGATGACTGTCAGACGCGGTTCAGCATCTCCAACCAGGCCCTGAGCACCACGGCCATCCATGAACTCAAGGACTACAGGTGCTTCGAGTCTCCACAGGGCTGGGTGCTCGCGCTGGACCCTGCTTCCCAGCACACGTTCCTGTGGCGCCCTCAAGACGGCCACAGGATCAGCCTTCCATCCCCAAAACACAAATTTCCCAGGAGGTGCAAGTGCCTGCTCTCCGACAAGCCTAATGCCACATCTTGCCGTGTACTGGTCCTTGATCTTGATCAGCCTAATTTGTTGGCGTGCCGAATTGGAGGAAGCCAGTGGGACTCTTACAACTACGAGCTCACCATGTTCCTCGCAGACGACAAGACCCGGGAGATACATATGGCCAAACTTAAAGGCATTGCAGCTGTTGGGGGCAAGGTCTACTACTCGTTCACGGGACACGCCCTCGGAGTAGTGGAGTTCATCCCTGAGCTCAGCCTCACCGAGTTTGAAGTTGATATGGTTGACCTGCCCGACATCATGACATTTTCTTCCACTTACTTGGTTGAATCATGTGGCGGCCTCTTTATGGTGGTCGTTATCTTTCTTGGGCACAACGTGCACAAAATCGACAAGGTCGACGTGTATAAGATGGATTTCTCGAGGCCGGAATGGTGCAAGGTGGACAGGATCGGTGATAGGGTCTTCCTCTTGGGTGGAGACAGCATCGGAGCTTCCAACTTTGGAGCGTCGTGTTCGGCTAGTTGGTTTGTCTAGCAACTGAGAATTACCTGCACGTTTTCAACCTGGAGAAAGGGACTGAAGAAGTGCAACGTCCTTTTAGACGGGCCAATAGCTCCTGTACGACGTTTTTGAGGTGAATTGGCAAGAATGCGACTTTGTTTGAGCGAATGGCTGTGGTGCGACAATTTTGAGCAGGTAAATAGCCCACGCACGACATGGCTGTTAAACTCAACTGATGCCCTCGTTAGCTGTTGGGGTCTGGACCCATCACTTATCCACGCAAGCACGGGACCTACCACTTGTCTATTTGCGGGACCCACCTCCTCGCAGCTAGAAGAGACGAGCCCCCGTGCCCGTCCGCCCGCCGCCGCCCATTCATCCCCTTTCCCCAATCTTTCTCTTCTCCGGCGACCTAGCGCAAATGCCTACCTCCTCCGCCACGCACTCAAAATGGCGACAGTATGGACCAGTGCTGCTCACAAGGTGCCTTGACTGCCCACGCCCAGACCCTCTTAAATGGTTGGTCACTAAGAGGGATGACAATGGCAATCTTGGGCGGGAATTTGTGAAATGCTTGAGCAAACCAATGGCAGGAAGGGATGGCAAGGTTAGATCTCAGTTCTTAGCCCGTTCTTTCGCTGTCTTTTGCTCTGATTTCTCCATATTTTGTTTTTTCTCCTCGAATTTGGGATTTAGGGTTCATGTTGTTCTTTTCAGATCTTGAAGAAATGTTACCATTTCAAGTGGATTGATGAATATGTTGATAGGATTCAGTTTGAGGGCTACGTTGATTCGAGCATGGCCGCAACCTGGGAGCTCAATTTGGGCGGGATGCCGCCGATTGCTGTGGAGAATAGGGGGAGCTCGGGTGGAGGGGCGGGCAAAGTCGTGCCGATGGCGATGTATGCGCGCAATGCTAAACTGCATGCGGAGTCCGAACTAAGCGAGGAACTGAAGAAGATTAAGAAACATTTAATGCAGATGATCGATTTGCAGAAGCAAGCAAATATCATGGCAGGGGGGTTCTATTGTTGTATCATTGCTCTGTTTTTGTTTTATTTGTTGTTCATCCGTCATTAAAATGGGCATTTAGGCCTGTCAGGGTAGAGGATGTGATCTGTGCGCCATGCCAAGTTATGTATCTGAATTGAAGCAGCAATTTGGAACACAAACTATTCAGTGTTCATGCTCTGTTTCCTCTGTTTTTGTTCTTCAGTTAACAGAGTACACACCCAAATCCAGTTTCTAGTAAAAAACAAAATTAGGCTGCTGAATAGATGTTGGGCCGGAACCAGCCCACCCGCATAGGGGCACCAGCCCGCCCACCTCTCACTTCGGCAAATAAAATGGGGCCCAGTAAAATGTTACTTGTTTCTATTTTGGCCTTTTTCTTGCACTAAATTTTGTGATGGATCATTTTTTGATGCACTAAAACTAATGCATGTCTACGGTTCCATGAACTAAATGAGTTGCATGCTTGCATGAAGTGCCCGAAGTAAATTAGTTTGCATTTCCTAGTTGCACCCATGTCCATAGTGGGTTTGCATGGGGCTCCTAGTTGCATGTCCATGGTTTGGCCAATATTTTGAAGATGGTGTGTGTGGTGAGGGCGCCCGTGTGGTGATTGGGGTGTAGAAACCCGGGCCCGTGGCAACCCATAGCAATACACGAATAATAAGCAAAAACAACCCATAGCAATCCACAAATAATAGCACGAAACACACAATATATATAGTAGCATAACGATTATATAGAAGCATAACGATTGCAACCCATAGTTCCACGATAGCCTTACAACTCCATGATAGCCTTACAACTTAAAGTACTAATAAAACTTAATAATAGTAGCATAACGATTACAACTTAAAAAAACTAATATGATAGATCTCGCTAGATAGATAGGGGGCACCAAACGCGGGTTCTTCAGGTTCTCCTCCTCCTCCTCCTCCTCCTCCGGGGCCACCTCGCTCCTCCGGGCGCCGCACTTTACCCCCCCCCCCCCCCCCCCCCCCGTTGATGATGGGGTACGGGAGCGTGTGGATAACGGCGTTGTTGGGGAAGATGCCGTTGAAGTCGGTGTAGATATTGTAGGTTGTGAAAGCTATGAACTCACAACCAACCCAATATGCTCTCCCGAGAAGATGGAAAGCATCGAAAGGGTTAGTGAACGTGGCGAGGAGCCCAACCACAATGCCGTTGTGGTTGACCTCCTCAACATGGTACATCCGAGGAGAGCCGCGGGGGAGGTGGCGGAAGCCGGCCCCAAGGAAGAACTCCGTTAACTCCCTTGCGTCCCTCCGCCTCGAGATCGCCCAAACCCTAAGGGTTCTCTCTACATACACTCTGTCCGGGTAGAGCCTTTCCGGCACGGTTGGGGGGAAGCGGTAGGTGGGGCCGGTGTACTGCATGGTGGCGGGGTGGCTCGAGGGCTCGATCGGGTTTGATGGAGAAGAAGGAAGAAGGAGGACAGAGGAGGCAGAGGATGGGGTGTGGATGAGGAGGGAGAGGAAGACGATAGTGCCCGGCATAAATAGCCCAAGTGCGACGTGGTTTCACCCCGTAGAATTAATGGGTGGGCGGCGTTTGGTGGCGCCCCGTGAAAGTGTGTACACGAGCGTGGGAAACGGGCTGCGATCCTTTTGTGCCACCGGTCGCGGGTCAAGGGGGACGGGCTCACGCACGCGTCTGTGCCGTCGTGGGTCAAGGGGGCACGCCTGCCCCGGGTTCTCTGCGTGTGCAGCCCGTGCGTTCATGCCCTAGCCCATTAATTTGCACATCTTGCTAGGGCCTGGCTAGAGGGCAACGTTCGGTCGATGGGAGACGTGACAATAATGGACGCCTTCATTTGCCCATCTCGTAACGGGCAGCACGCCGTTTGAACTGCATCGATACCCACATCGATACCCCATGCCAGTATCGCGTCCTCAAAGAGGAGCACGCCATGTACAGCACGCCATGTGGCGTTGGCTTTTTGGTTGTCTTCGTCGGGCTGCTGCATTGTGGCCGGGTGCATGCTTTGATGCAACGATACATTGGTTCTAATGGTAGGCATGCGACAGCTTACTGCGTCGACAGGGGTGGCGGAGCAGGGCTACGTCGAGGGCATGCATGCAACGCACGGGCGCAATTCTGCGGGTGGGCATGCATGCTGCGGGTAGGCACAGGCACGCATGCAACGATGGAAAGGGCACTGCGTAGGCTTGGTCCATGCACCGCGTCAACTCTTGCCGTTGGATTCAAATGAACGGTCCTGATGCCCCAACGAGAGAGGCTGATCCAAACCCCACCGATTCAACCAATCAGCGTGTCTCATGCAGATCGATGCACACTGATTCAACCAATCAGCGCGTCTCATGTGGATCGATGCACACTGTAGCTAACCCTAGCGCCTGATCTCAACCGTCCGCGCACAACGATCGACGACCCGGTAGTGTGCGGGGTTTTGAGGGGTTTTGAGGGAGTTTGGCTGATTAGGGTTGAGCGTAACTAATTAAAAAAATCAAAAAAATATATAACTTGCGCACATAGTCTTATTATGTCGTGTAGTAACGAGAAAAAATTATAAATATGGTTTACATACATTTTTATGAAAAATCCTTCACAAAACTGTCATTCCTTGAACACTGTAGTATGGAGTTCAAGGGAGAGAGTAGTGGGCACCCGAGAGTAGGTGGGGTTTTGAAAATGAAAAGTGCGAAAACCTCACCAAAACTTCATTTTGGATTGACTAAGAAAGATCTTAACTTACTTTTCTCATTTTCATGTTTTAAAATTGTTTTATATATAATTTTCTATTAAACCTTGTTTTCTTAAAAAAAAGAAAATAATAGAAAATTAATTCAATAAATAGTGAGACTTTAGATTTACACTATATAGGTAGAATAGATGTGTAGAAAAATTATTTGGCTGGTTTAGACAAGGTGCCAAAAAAACTTGCTTAAATATGAGGCCGTTTACCCTACCTTTGGAGGTCATTTGAGACCCACTTTTCATGACTATGAGTTCAACTTACCAAAAGGGCTCAGAATGATCAGCAAGCAAACATAATTTCAGTTGAGGTACGTTAGATAGCATTAAAACATCAATACCCCATCCCTAATTCAAATTTGAGCCCAAATTTGAATTTAAATTTGAATTTTATTTGGCTAGTTTACACAAGGTACCAACAAACAAGTTCGAATAGAAATACGGGGATACATAGTGACTACCAGTACGCATCAAGTTAGAAATATTATTACATGCCCCAAATTTTCAAACTGTTCTCTGTTCTACCTCTTCCTACCACGTCGTGTGCCCTTTTTCGCCTTAGCACTTCTTGTTTTTGGTTCTACTACACACACAAGTTCACTGATCATCTTGGTTTTCTTCACTGGTCTTTTCAACACCTCGCCAACACCCTCGTGATCAGTGTCTTCAGTCTCAATGTTGACAGCAGTTTCAGTTTCTTCGGTGTGTACCTCAACATGGGTTTCTTCAGTCTGAACCTCGACACGCTCAGGTTCAGTTTCAACCTCGAGAGCAGTTTCTTCAGTGTGTACCTCAACATGGGTTTCTTCAGTCTGAACCTCGACACGCTCAGGTTCAGTTTCAACCTCGAGAGCAGTTTCTTCAGTCTGAATGTTGACTGCAGCAGGATTTTCTTGAGTCTGCTCAGGCTTAGGCACACTTCTCTTCTTTCTACCGCCATTGACTCTTGCTTTTTTTGTTGGCCAACACTGTTCAACAACAAGGGGTTGACTTGCTCACTTCCTCCTGTCCATTGGGAAAATGTTATACATATAGTAATTAGAAAAAAGCACCAAATCAAGACACAGACAAATAAACAAGAATATACTTTGGCTTATCAGGAGTGTAACGGCATTTGACAGATCTCACTCTGTGCCCAAGTTCCTGGCACAACTTGCATCTGTTTTTGTTACCTTTTTGGGCCCTTTTTGGCTTTCCATCTTTCTTTCCCTTCTTATTACTCCCACCTTTCTCAAACCATGCCTTGAATCTACTCTGTTTAGGCCTGCCAGCCTTTCTTTCGTCAAGGGAGGACACATGGAAAATTCAATGTCCACTTCAGGCCACTGAGACTGATCTGTAAGTGCTGGAATTGGAGTAGCATATGCACCTTTGAATCTTGCTACCGAATAATATTCATGCAAATATGGGTGCATGTATATCTTCGGTTGGGATGCTAAGAAGAGAATGGCATGCTCACATGGTTTACCAGTGTGTTGCCACTCAAGGCAAGTGCAATCATGCAATTCAGTGTTAACAACATGTCTCCTTCCAGTTTTGTTATCTCTAACTTCAGCACCCCAAGGTGAAGATGTTTCAACAAACAAATGTGAAAGACATCTGCTCCTATTGACCACCTGTTGTACCACTGCTGGAAGCTTATCACCTTGCAGACAATCACCTATCTTTCTTCTCAATTCCAACAACCGCATGAGCATGATTGATGACCCACAAGTATAGGGGATCTATCGTAGTCCTTTCGATAAGTAAGAGTGTCGAACCCAACGAGGAGCAGAAGGAAATGATAAGCGGTTTTCAGCAAGGTATTCTCTGCAAGTACTGAAATAAGTGGTAACAGATAGTTTTGTGATAAGATAAATTGTAACGAGCAACAAGTAACAAGAGTAAATAAAGTGCAGCAAGGTGGCCCAATACTTTTTGTAGCAAAGGACAAGCCGGAACAAACTCTTATAATAGGAAAAGCGCTCCCGAGGACTCATGGGAATATCGTCAAGCTAGTTTTCATCACGCTCATATGATTCACGTTTGGTACTTTGATAATTTGATATGTGGGTGGACCGGTGCTTGGGTGATGTTCTTACTTGAACAAGCATCCCACTTATGATTAACCTCTATTGCAAGCATCCGCAACTACAACAAAAGTATTATGGTAAACCTAACCATAGCATGAAACATATGGATCCAAATCAGTCCCTTACGAAGCAACGCATAAACTAGGGTTCAAACTTCTGTCACTCTAGCAACCCATCATCTACTTATTACTTCCCAATGCCTTCCTCTAGGCCCAAATAATGGTGAAGTGTTATGTAGTCGACGTTCACATAACACCACTAGAGGCTAGACAACATACATCTCATCAAAATATCGAACGAATACCAAATTCACATGACTACTAATAGCAAGACTTCTCCCTTGTCCTCAGGAACAAACGCGACTACTCACAAAGCATATTCATGTTTATAATCAGAGGGGTAATAACATGCATAAAGGATCTGAACATATGATCTTCCACCAAATAAACCAACTAGCATCAACTACAAGGAGTAATCAACACTACTAGCAACCTACTAGCACCAATCCCGGACTTGGAGACAAGAATTGGATACAAGAGATGAACTAGGGTTTGGAGATGAGATGGTGCCGGTGAATATGTTGATGGAGATTGCCCTCTCCCGATGAGAGGAGCGTTGGTGATGACGATGGTGATGATTTTCCCCTCCCGGGGGGAAGTGTCCCCGGCAGAACAGCTCCGCCGAAGCCCTAGATTGGTTCCGCCAAGGTTCCGCCTCGTGGTGGCGGAGTCTCGTCCCGAAAGGTTGCTTAATGTTTTTTCTCATCGAAAGACTTCATATAGGAGAAGATGGGCGTCGGAGAGCTACCAGGGGCCCACGAGGTAGAGGCGCGCCCCCACCCTCGTGAGCAGGGTGTGGGCCCCCGGCCTTCATCTTTGGCGATGATTTTTCTTTATTTATTTTAAGATATTCCGTGGAGTTTCAGGACTTTTGGAGTTGCATGTAATAGGTCTCCAATATTTGCTCCTTTTCCAAGAATTCCAGTGTGCCGCATTCTCCCTCTTCATGTAAACCTTGTAAAATAAGAGAGAATAGCCATAACTATTGTGACATAACGTGAAATAACAGCCCATAATGCGATAAATATCGATATAAAAGCATGATGCAAAATGGACGTATCAACTCCCCCTAGCTTAGACCTCGCTTGTCCTCAAGCGAAAAGCCGATAACAATAAATATGTCCTCACGTTTAGAGGTAGAGGCGTCGATAAAAATAAAATACGGACATGAAGGCATCATGATTATTCTCATAACAGCAACATATATAGATTTTGTCATATGATTACTTATGTTCAAGTGATGATCTTTTCACAATGCGAAAGTATGAATCGAAACCTTATTGAGCACCAACAAATTATAACCTCAGTCATTGAAGCAATTGCAATTTATCATAACATCTGAAAGAGTCTATGTCGAGCTTAAAAGCAAGTCCACATACTCAACTATCACTTATTCCTTAATAATTGCTAACACTCACGCAATACTTGTGGTTACAGAGTTTTAATCGGACACAGAGAAAGATAGGGGCTTATAGTTTTGCACCACAACCTTTTACCTCAAGGGTAATGTCAACAATAACAATTCATGCTCCCCTACATCCAATTAGATATATATATCATGTTCTTTCCAACATGCTGAGCTTGCCAAAGGACAAAATGAAAAAGGAAAGGTGAAGATCACCGTGACTCTTGCATAAGGTAGAGGATAATAATAAAAGATAGGCCCTTCGCAGAGGGAAGCAGAGGTTGCCATGCGCTTTTATGGTTGGATGCACAAAATCTCAAGGCGAAAGAACGTCAATTTATATTGCCCCTTGTGATATGAACCTTTATTATGCAGTCCGTCGCTTTTATTTCTTCCATATCACAAGATCGTATAAAGCTTATTTCTCCCACACCAATCAATCATACATATTTATAGCAATTATTATTGCTTTGCACCGATGACAACTTACTTGAAGGATCTTACTCAATCCATAGGTAGATATAGTGGAGTCTCATGGCTAAGCTGGTTTAAGGGTATTTGGAAGCACAAGTAGTATCTCTACTTGGTGCTGAGAATTTGGCTAGCATGAGGGGGAAAGACAAGATCAACATGTTAGAAGATCCATGACAACATACTTTATCTCAGATATAAGAAAACATAACTCATTATGTTGTCTTCCTTGTCCAACATCAACTCTTTAGCATGTCGTATTTTAATGAGTGCTCCCAATCATAAAAGATGTCAATGATAATATATCTATATGTGAAACCTCTCTTTCCTTATTACTTCCTATTAATTGCAACGATGACCAAAACTATATTTGCCAACTCCCAACAACTTTTAATCATCATACTCTTTCTATGTGAAGTCATTACTCTCAATAAGATCAATATGAACTCTTTGTTTCTTTTTATTCTTTTTCTTCTTTTCTTTTATTCACCGAAGATCATGGAAAAATAATCAAGCCCTTGACTCAACACTAAACTTTATTATATATATAGCTCACGGACTCGATTACATAGAGGGATCATAAAGCAAAACTCAAAACTAGATCATGCCAACTTTATTCTACTAAATCAAGATAATACTGAAGGAAATATGCCCTAGAGGCAATAATAAAGTTATTATTTATTTCCTTATTTCATGATAAATGTTTATTATTCATGCTAGAATTGTATTAACCGGAAACATAATACATGTGTGAATACATAGACAAACAGAGTGTCACTAGTATGCCTCTACTTGACTAGCTCGTTAATCAAAGATGGTTATGTTTCCTAACCATAGACATGAGTTGTCATTTGATTAACGGGATCACATCATTAGGAGAATGATCTGATTGACATGACCCATTCCGTTAGCCTAGCACTTGATCGCTTAGTATGTTGCTATTGCTTTCTTCATGACTTATACATGTTCCTATAACTATGAGATTATGCAACTCCGTTTACCGGAGGAACACTTTGGTACTACCAAACGTCACAACGTAATCGGGTGATTATAAAGGAGTATTACAGGTGTCTCCAAAGGTACTTGTTGGGTTGGCGATTTCGAGATTAGGTTTTGTCACTCCGATTGTCGGAGAGGTATCTCTGGGCCTTCTCGGTAATACACATCACATAAGCCTTGCAAGCATTGCAACTAATGAGTTAGTTGTGAGATGATGTATTACGGAACGAGTAAAGAGACTTGCGGTAACGAGATTGAACTAGGTATTGGATACCGACGATCGAATCTCGGGCAAGTAACATACCGATGACAAAAGGAACAACGTATGTTGTTATGCGGTCCTGACCGATAAAGATCTTCAGAGAATATGTAGGAACCAATATGGGCATCCAGGTCCCGCTATTGGTTATTGACCGGAGATGTGTCTCGGTCATGTCTACATTGTTCTCGAACCGTAGGGTCCCGCACGCTTAAGGTTTCAATGACGGTTATTATGAGTTTATGTATTTTGATGTACCGAAGGAGTTCGGAGTCCCGGATGAGATCGGGACATGACGAGGAGTCTTGAAATGGTCGAGACGTAAAGATCGATATATTGGACGACTATATTCGGAGTTCGGAAAGGTTCCGAGTGATTCGGTATTTTCGAGTACCGGTAGTTACGGGAGAAGTAATGGGCCTTGATGGGCTTTAGTGGGAAGAGGAAAAAGGCTGCTGCGCCCCCTCCCTCTAGTCCGAATTGGACTAGGGAAAGGGGCCGCCACCTTCCTACTCCTCCACTTCCTTCTCCCTTCCTCCCCTACATGGAAGGATTCCTAGTTGGACTAGGAAAGGGGAATCCTACTCCCGGTGGGAGTAGGACTCCCCTTGGCGCCAAACATAGGGCCGGCCTCCTCCCTCCCTTGCTCCTTTATATACAGGGGCAGGGGGCACCCCAAGACACACAAGTTGATCCTTGAGATCGCTCCTTAGCCGTGCGGTGCCCCCTCCACCATATTCCACCTCGGTCATATTGTAGCGGTGCTTAGGCGAAGCCCTGCGATGGTGAAACATCAAGATCGCTACCACGCCGTCAGGTCGACGGAACTCCCTCCCCGGAGCTTTGCTGGATCGAAGCCCGTGGAGCGCCATCGAGCTGAACGTGTGCCAAGAACTCGAGGCGCCGGAGTAACGGGCGCTGTGATCGGCTGGATCGCGAGGAGAACGTATTTACTACTTCCTCTACGTCATCATTGACTCGGAGGTGCCGGAGTAGCGGCGCTGGGATCGGCAGGATCGCGAGGAGAAAGTATGACTACTTCCTCTACGTTGTGATCGCTTCCGCTTACGGTCTACGAGGGTACGTAGACAACACTCTCCCCTCTCGTTGCTATGCCATCACCATGGTCCTGTGTGTGCGTAGGAAATTTTTGAAATTACTGCGTTCCCCAACAGTGGCATCCGAGCCTAGGTTTTTATGGTTTGATGTTATTTGCACGAGTAGAACACAAGTGAGTTGTGGACGATACAAGTCATACTGCCTACCAGCATGTCATACTTTGGTTCAGCGGTATTGTTGGACGAGACGATCCGGACCAACCTTACGCCAGACGCTTACGCGAGACCGGTTCCTCGACGTGCTTTGCACATAGATGGCTTCGGAAGACTGTCTCTCCAACTTTAGTTGAACTGAAAAGTGGCTACGCCCGGTCCTTGAGAAGGTTAAAACGGAGTCTATTTGACAAACTATCGGTGTGGTTTTGATGCGTAGGTAAGAACGGTTCTTGCTCAGCCCGTAGCAGCCACGTAAAACTTGCAACAACAAAGTAGAGGACGTCTAACTTGTTTTTGCAGGGCATGTTGTGATGTGATATGGTCAAGACATGATGCTAAATTTTATTGTATGAGATGATCATGTTTTGTAACCGAGTTATCGGCAACTGGCAGGAGCCATATGGTTGTCGCTTTATTGTATGCAATGCAATCGCGATGTAATGCTTTACTTTATTACTAAGCGGTAGTGATAGTCGTGGAAGCATAAGATTGGCGAGACGACAATGATGCTACGATGGAGATCAAGGTGTCGTGCGGTGACGATGGTGATCATGACGGTGCTTGGCGATGGAGATCACAAAGCACAAGATGATGATGACCATATCATATCACTTATATTGATTGCATGTGATGTTTATCCTTTATGCATCTTATCTTGCTTTGATTGACGGTAGCATTATGAGATGATCTCTCACTAAAAATTATCAAGAAGTGTTCTCCCTGAGTATGCACCGCTATGTAAAGTTCTTCGTGCTGAGACACCACGTGATGATCGGGTGTGATAGGCTCTACGTTCAAATACAACGGGTGCAAAACAGTTGCACACGCAGAATACTCAGGTTAAACTTGACGAGCCTAGCATATATGGATATGGCCTCGGAACACGGAGACCGAAATGTCGAACATGAATCATATAGTAGATATGATCAACATAGTGATGTTCACCGTTGAAACTACTCCGTCTCACGTGATGATCGGACACGGTTTAGTTGATATGGATCACGTGATCACTTAGATGACTAGAGAGATGTCTGTCTAAGTGGGAGTTTTTTAATATGATTAATTGAACTTAAATTTATCATGAACTTAGTACCTGGTAGTATTTTGCAAATTATGTTGTAGATCAATAGCTCGCGTTGTTGCTTCCCTATGTTTTTATATGTGTTCCTAGAAAACTGTGTTGAAAGATGTTAGTAGCAATGATGCGGATTGGATCCGTGATCTGAGGTTTATCCTCATTGCTGCACGTAAGAATTATGTCCTTGATGCACCGCTAGGTGACAGACCTATTGCAGGAGCGGATGCAGGCGTTATGAACGTTTGGCTAGCTCAATATGATGACTACTTGATAGTTTAGTGCACCATACTTAACGGCTTAGAATCGGGACTTCAAAGGCGTTTTGAACGTCATGGACCATATGAGATGTTCCAGGAATTGAAGTTAATATTTCAAGCAAATACCCGAGTTGAGAGATATGAAGTCTCCAACAAGTTCTATAGCTAAAAGATGGAAGAGAATCGCTCAACTAGTGAGCATGTTCTCAGATTGTCCGGTACTTCAATCGCTTGAATCAAGTGGGAGTTAATCTTCCGGATAAGATAGTGATTGACAGAATTCTCTAGTCACCATCACTAAGTTACTAGAACTTCGTGATGAACTATAGTATGCAAGGGATGACGAAAACGATTCCCGAGCTCT
The DNA here is from genome assembly GCA_021605145.1 of Aegilops bicornis. Lineage (NCBI taxonomy): Eukaryota > Viridiplantae > Streptophyta > Magnoliopsida > Poales > Poaceae > Aegilops > Aegilops bicornis. The sequence goes on along the minus strand of CM038671.1, from coordinate 786,385,657 downwards.
TCGTGATGTTGAAATCGAAAGGTAGAAATCAAGAAAGAGCATCAAGTGTTGATGATTGACAAGACCACTAGTCTCAAGGAAAAGGGCAAAGGGAAGAAGGGGAACTTCAAAAAGGAACGGCAAGCAAGTTGCTGCTCGAGTGAAGAAGCCCAAGTCTGGACCTGAGCCTGAGACTAAGTACTTTTGCTGCAATGGAACTGGTCACTGGAAGCGGAAATACACCAAATATTTGGTGGATAAGAAGGATGGCAAAGTGAACAAGGGTATATTTTGATATACAGGTTATTGATGTGTGCTTTACTAGTGTTTATAGTAGCCCCTGAGTATTTGATACTTGTTCGGTTGCTAAGATTAGTAACTCGAAACAGGAGTTACAGAATAAACAGAGACTAGTTGAAGGGGAAGTGACGATGAGTGTTGGAAGTAGTTCCAAGATTGATATGATCATCATCGCACACTCCCTATACTTTCGGGATTAGTGTGGAACCTAAATAAGTGTTATTTGGTGTTGAGCATAAATATGATTTGATCATGTTTATTGCAATACGGTTATTCATTTAAGTAAGAGAATAAATTGTTGTTCTGCTTACATGAATAAAACCTTATATGGTTACACACCCAATGAAAATGGTTCATTGGATCTTGATCATAGTAATACACATATTCATAATAATGAAACCAAAAGATGCAAAGTTAATAATGATAGTGCAACTTATTTGTGGCAATCGCCGCTTAGGTCATATTGGTATAAAGCGCATGAAGAAAACTCCATGCCGATGGACTTTTGGAATCACTTGATTATGAATCATTTGATGCTTGCGAACCGTGCCTTTTGGGCAAGATGACTAAAACTCCGTTCTCCCAAACAATGGAACAAGCTACCGACTTATTGGAAATAATACATACCGATGTATGCGATCCAATGAGTGTTGATGCTCGTGGCAAGTATCGTTATTTGCTAAACCTTCACAAGATGATTTGAGCAGATATGGGTATATCTACTTGATGAAACACAAGTCCTAAACATTTGAAAAGTTCAAAGAATTTCAGAGCGAAGTGAAGAATCATCGTAACAAGAAAATAAAAGTTTCTACGATATGATCGTAGAGGAAAAATATTTGAGTTACGAAGTTTGGTCTTCAATTAAAACAATGTGGAATAGTTTCACAGCTCACGCCACCGAACACCACAACGTTATGGTGTGTCCGAACGTCAGAATCAGATTTTTATTTTGATATGGTGCGATCAACGATGTCTCTTACCGATTTACCAATATCGCTTTGGGGTTATGCATTAGAGACAGCTTGCATTCACGCTTAATAAGGCACCATCTAAATCCGTTGAGACGACACCGTATGAACTATGGTTTAACAGGAAACCTAAGCTGTCGTTTCTTAAAAGTTTGGAGTTGTGATGCTTATGTGAAAAAGTTTTCACCTGATAAGCTCGAACCCAAAATCGGAGAAGTGCGTCTTCATAGAATACCCAAAGGTAACTATTGGGTACACCTTCTATCACAAGATCCGAAGGCAAGTTATTCATTGCTAAGGTGGATCCTTTCTAGAGAAGAAGTTTCTCTCGAAAGAAGTGAGTGGGAGGAAAGTAGAACTTGATGAGGTAATTGTACCTTCTCCCTTATTGAAAAGTAGTTCATCACAGAAATCAGTTCCAGTGATTCCTACATCAATTAGTGAGGAAGTTAATGATGATGATCATGAAACTTCAGATCAAGTTGCTACCAAACCTCGTGAGGTCTTCCAGAGTAAGATCCGCACTGTAGTGGTACGGTAATCATGTTCGAAGTCATGTTACTAGACCATGATGAACCTACGAACTATGAGGAAGCGATGATGAGCCCAGATTCGCAAAATGGCTTGAGGCCATGAAATCTGAGATAGGATCCATGTATGAGAACAAAGTATGGACTTTGATTGACTTGCTCGATGATCAGCAAGCCATGTTAAATAAATGGATCTTCAAGAGGAAGACGGACACTGATAGTAGTGTTACTATCTACAAAGCTCGACTTGTTGCAAAAAGTTTTCGACAAGTTCAATGTGTTGAATACGATGAGATTTTCTCACTCGTAACGATGCTTAAAGTCTGTCCGAATCTTGTTAGCAATTGCCACATTTTATGAAATCTGGCAAATGGATGTCAAAACTACAGTCTTTAATGGATTTATTAAAGAAAAGTTGTATATGATGCAACCAGAAGGTTTTGTCAATCCTAAAGGAGCTAACAAAATGTGCAAGCTCCAGCGATCCATCAATGGACTGGTGCAAGCATCTCGGAGTTGGAATATACGCTTTGATGAGTTGATCAAAGCATATGGTTTTATACCGACTTTTGGAGAAGCCTGTATTTACAAGAAAGTGAGTGGGAGCACTACAGCATTTCCGATAAGTATATGTGAATGACATATTGTTGATCGGAAATAATGTAGAATTATTCTGCAAAGCATAAAGGAGTATTTGAAAGGAGTTTTTCAAAGAAGGACCTCAGTAAAGCTGCTTACATATTGAGCAGCAAGATCTATAGAGATAGATCAAGACGCTTGATAAGTTTTTCAATAAGTACATACCTTGTCAAGATTTTGAAGTAGTTCAAAATGGAACAGTCAAAGAAAAGTTCTTGCCTGTGTTGCAAAACGTATGAAATTAAGACTCAAATCCCGACCACGGCAGAAAATAGAAAAGAGAATGAAAGTCATTCCCTATGCCTCAGTCATAGGTTCTATAAAGTATGCTATGCTATGTACTGCACCTATTGTATACCTTGCTCTGAATTTTGCAAGGAGTACAATAGTGATCTAGGAGTGGATCATCGGACATTGGTCAAGAACATCCTTAGTGAGGACTAAGGAAATATTTCTCGATTATGGAGGTGATAAAAGAGCCCGTCGTAAAGAGTTACATCGATGCAAGCTTTTTACACTGATCCGTATGACTCTAAGTCTCAATCTGGATACATATTATAAGTGGGAGCAATTAGCTAGAGTAGCCCCGCGCGAGAATTGTAGACATAGAATATTTGCATAATACATACGGCTCTTAATGTGACATAACAGTTGACTAAGCTTCTCTCACGATCAATAAATGATCATCCATTTGTACTCTTTTGGGTGTTAATCACATAACGATGTGAACTAGATTATTGACTCTAGTAAACCTTTTGGGTGTTGGTCACATGACGATGTGAACTATGGGTGTTAATCACATACAGATGTGAATATTAGTGTTGAATCACATGATGATGTGAACTAGATTATTGACTCTAGTGCAAGTGGGAGACTCAAGGAAATATGCCCTAGAGGCAATAATAAAGTTATTATTTATTTCCTTATTTCATGATAAATGTTTATTATTCATGCTAGAATTGTATTAACCGAAACATAATACATGTGTGAATACATAGACAAACAGAGTGTCACTAGTATGCCTCTACTTGACTAGCTCGTTAATCAAAGATGGTTATGTTTCCTAACCATAGACATGAGTTGTCATTAGGAGAATGATCTGATTGACATGACCCATTCCGTTAGCCTAGCACTTGATCGCTTAGTATGTTGCTATTGCTTTCTTCATGACTTATACATGTTCCTATAACTATGAGATTATGCAACTCCCGTTTACCGGAGGAACACTTTGGTACTACCAAACGTCACAACGTAATCGGGTGATTATAAAGGAGTATTACAGGTGTCTCCAAAGGTACTTGTTGGGTTGGCGATTTCGAGATTAGGTTTTGTCACTCCGATTGTCGGAGAGGTATCTCTGGCCTTCTCGGTAATACACATCACATAAGCCTTGCAAGCATTGCAACTAATGAGTTAGTTGTGAGATGATGTATTACGGAACGAGTAAAGAGACTTGCCGGTAACGAGATTGAACTAGGTATTGGATACCGACGATCGAATCTCGGGCAAGTAACATACCGATGACAAAAGGAACAACGTATGTTGTTATGCGGTCTGACCGATAAAGATCTTCAGAGAATATGTAGGAACCAATATGGGCATCCAGGTCCCGCTATTGGTTATTGACCGGAGATGTGTCTCGGTCATGTCTACATTGTTCTCGAACCGTAGGGTCCGCACGCTTAAGGTTTCAATGACGGTTATTATGAGTTTATGTATTTTGATGTACCGAAGGAGTTCGGAGTCCCGGATGAGATCGGGGACATGACGAGGAGTCTCGAAATGGTCGAGACGTAAAGATCGATATATTGGACGACTATATTCGGAGTTCGGAAAGGTTCCGAGTGATTCGGTATTTTCGAGTACCGGTAGTTACGGAGAAGTAATGGGCCTTGATGGGCTTTAGTGGGAAGAGGAAAAGGCTGCTGCGCCTCCCCTCTAGTCCGAATTGGACTAGGGAAAAGGGGCCGCCACCTTCCTACTCCTCCACTTCCTTCTCCCTTCCTCCCCTACATGGAAGGATTCCTAGTTGGACTAGGAAAGGGAATCCTACTCCCGGTGGGAGTAGGACTCCCCTTGGCGCCGCCAAACATAGGGCCGGCCTCCTCCTCCCTTGCTCCTTTATATACGGGGCAGAGGGCACCCCAAGACACACAAGTTGATCCTTGAGATCGTTCCTTAGCCGTGTGCGGTGCCCCCCTCCACCATATTCCACCTCGGTCATATTGTAGCGGTGCTTAGGCGAAGCCCTGCGATGGTGAAACATCAAGATCGTCACCACGCCGTCGTGCTGACGGAACTCCCCTCCCCGGAGCTTTGCTGGATCGAAGCCCGTGGAGCGTCATCGAGCTGAACGTGTGCCAAGAACTCGGAGGCGCCGGAGTAACGGCGCCAGATCGGCTGGATCGCGAGGAGAACGACGACTACTTCCTCTACGCCATCATCGACTCGGAGGTGCCGGAGTAACGGCGCTGGGATCGGCAGGATCGCGAGGAGAAAGTACGACTACTTCCTCTACGTTGTGATCGCTTCGCCACGGTCTCACGAGGGTACGTAGACAACACTCTCCCCTCTCGTTGCTATGCCATCACCATGGTCCTGTGTGTGCGTAGGAAAATTTTTGTAATTACTGCGTTCCCCAACAAATACTAATAGGATCGAACTAAGAAACACGGTAAAGATAGGAGTTGTGATGGTGATACGATACCGGGGCACCTCCCCCAAGCTTGGCAGTTGCCAAGGGGAGTGCCCATACCCATGTGATTATGTCTCCTTCTTTGTAAGTGAAGGTGGAGGTGTTGTCGATGATGGCATAGACTTCTCCCTTAATTTGCGCTTGAGGACGGCATTCCGATCCCTCAGCTCATCAATTTCCCACTCCAGGGTTATTATATTTTTGCATAGGTCCTGCTTATTTTCCTGCAAGAGGCGAAAAGGGATAAACTCGAACTTTGGTTTCTTTACCCTACCAGGGAGACTTGACTTTTTGAACTCCACATGCATGTCCCCAGGTTGAGGTAATGGGGCTTCATCTTCATCTGAGCTCGTCTCCTCCTTCCCCTTGGGTTCATAGTCCTCTTCTTCCTCCGTGGTCCAACCATCGTGCTCCAGATCTCCATAGACCTTAGGATTTGCAAGGTACTCATCCACATAGCTTTCTCCTTCCGAATCCTGGGATGACATATTGATCTAATCTGCAGTAGGACAGCTCAAAACAAGAACAGAGGATATTTGCGTGATACGGGAGTCAAAACCTTCGGGAGAATATATAATGATTTTTTATCGACCAAAATACGTATCGTGCAAGAAAACGGAGTCCGGAGGGCACACGAGGTGCTCACGAGGTAGGGGGGCGCCCAGGGGGGTAGGGCGCGCCCACCACCCTCGTGGGGCCCTCGTGTCCTTCTCAAACTGCTACTTATTTTTCTATTTTTCTAAATATTCCAAAACGGAGAAATATTGCCTTTAAAATTGTTTTGGAGTCGGTTTACTTACCGTACCACATACCTATTCCTTTTCGGAGTCTGAAACGGTCTGGAAAGTGTCCCTTATGTATTCCTCCGGGGTTACGGTTTCAATAATATTGGTTTCAACACTTATGGGATTACCTGAGATATAGTGTTTGATCCTTTGACCGTTTACCACCTTCGGATTTGTGCCTTCGGAGTTGTTGATTTTTATGGCACCGGAACGATAGACCTCCTCGATAACGTAGGGACCTTCCCATTTAGAGAGAAGTTTTCCTGCAAAAAAAAATCTTAATCAGGAGTTGTATATCAATACATAATCACCTACATTAAACTCACGCTTTTGTATCCTTTTGTCATTCCATCTTTTAACTTTTTCTTTAAACAACTTAGCATTTTCATAAGCTTGGGTTCTCCATTCCTGAAGTGAGGTAATATCAAATAACCTCTTCTCACAGGCAAGTTTGAAATCATAGTTGAGCTCTTTAATAGCCCAATATGCCTTATGTTCTAGTTCGAGAGGTGAGTGACATGCTTTTCCATAAACCATTTTATACGGAGACATACCCAAAGGATTCTTATATGCAGTTCTATAGGCCCATAGTGCATCATCAAGTTTCTTGGACCAATTCTTTCTAGACCTATTAACAGTCTTTTGCAAAATTAATTTGAGCTCTTTATTGCTCAATTCTACTTGACCACTAGACTGTGGGTGATAAGGAGATGCAATTCTATGATTAACATCATATTTAGCAAGCATTTTATGGAAAGCACCATGAATAAAGTGTGAACCACCATCAGTCATTAAATATCTAGGGACTCCAAACCTCGGAAAAATAACTTCCTTAAGCATTTTAATAGAAGTGTTATGATCGGCACTACTAGTTGGAATAGCTTCTACCCACTTAGTAACGTAATCAACAGCAACTAAAATATGTGTATATCCATGAGAGGCAGGAAAAGGTCCCATATAATCAAAGCCCCAAACATCAAATGGTTCAATAACAAGTGAATAATTCATAGGCATTTCTTGAGGTCTACTAATATTACCAATTCTTTGACATTCATTGCAAGACAAAACAAACTTACGAGCATCTTTGAAGAGAGTAGGCCAATAAAAACCAGATTGCAATACCTTATGTGCAGTTCTATCTCCAGCATGGTGTCCTCCATAAGCTTCGGAGTGACACTTGCATAGGATCTGTTCCTGTTCATGCTCAGGTACACAACGTCTAATAACACCATCTACTCCTTCTTTATAAAGATGTGGGTCATCCCAGAAGTAATGTCGCAAATCATAGAAAAACTTTTTCTTTTGTTGGTGAAGCTAGGTGGTATAAATTTAGCAACAATATAATTAGCATAATCAACATACCATGGAGTGCTACGAGAAGTACTTATGACATTTAATTGTTCATCAGGAAAGCTATCATCAATAGGTAGTGGGTCATCAAGAACATTCTCTAACCTAGATAAGTTATCTGCAACAGGGTTCTCAACCCCTTTTCTATACACAATATGCAAATCAAATTCTTGCAGCAAGAGAACCCATCTAATAAGTCTAGGTTTTGCATATTTATTTTCCATAAGATATTTAATAGTAGCATGATCAGTGTGAATAGTTACTTTGGAATCAACAATATAGGGTCTGAATTTATCACAAGCAAATACAACTGCTAAAAGTTCCTTTTCGGTTGTGGCATAATTTCTTTGAGCATTGTCTAGAGTCTTACTAGCATAATGGATAACATTTAATTTCTTATTAACTCTTTGCCCTAGAACAGCACCTACAACATAATCACTAGCATCACACATAATTTCAAAGGGTAAATTCCAATCAGGTGGCTGAACAAAAGGTGCAGAGACTAATGATTTCTTAAATATTTCAAATGCTTCTACACAATCATCATCAAAGACAAATGGTACATCTTTTTGTAATAAATTAGTTAGAGGCCGAGAAATTTTTGAGAAGTCCTTAATGAACCTCCTATAAAATCCGGCGTGACCGAAACTTCTCGATACCTTTGATGTCCTTGGGACATGGCATCTTTTCAATAGCATCAACCTTGGCTTTATCAACTTCAATACCTCTTTCAGAAACTTTGTTCCCCAAGACAATACCTTCATTAACCATAAAGTGGCACTTTTCCTAACTCAAGAAAAGATTAGTTTCTTCACATCTCTGCAAAACTCGATCAAGATTGCTCAAGCAATCATCAAAAGAGGAACCATAGACGGAAAAGTCGTCCATGAAAACCTCACAAATCTTTTCACAAAAGTCAGAGAATATAGCCATCATGCATCTTTGAAAGGTAGCAGGTGCATTACATAAACCAAAAGGCATACGTCTATAAGAAAAAGTACCAAAAGGGCATGTAAAAGTAATCGTTGATTGATCTTTAGCCGACACAGGTATTTGAGAGAAACCAGAATAACCATCTAGAAAGAAATAATGTGTATGTTTGCATAATCTTTCTAGCATTTGATCAATAAAAGGCAAGGGCTAATGATCTTTCTTAGTAGCTTTATTTAATTTGCGGAAATCAATTACCATCCTATAACCTGTAATAATTCTTTGCGGGATCAATTCATCTTTATCATTAGGGACAACAGTAATACCTCCCTTCTTAGGGACACAATGGACATGACTTACCACTGACTATCAGCAACGGGATAAATTATACCTGCCTCCAGAAGCTTGAGTATTTCTTTTCTTACCACTTCTTTCATTTTAGGATTCCAACGTCGTTGAGGATCACGAACTGGTTTGGCATCCGCTTCCAAATTTATTTTATGTTGACATAGAGTGGGACTAATGCCCTTAAGATCATCAAGAGTATATCCAATAGCGGCACGGTGCTTCTTTAGAGTTTTCAATAATCTTTCTTCTTCATGCTCTGAAAGGTTAGCACTAATAATAACAAGATATATTTTCTTTTCATCAAGATAAGCATATTTAAGATTATCGGGCAACGGTTTAAGCTCAAACACGGGATCACCCTTGGGTGAAGGAGGATCCCTAGGATTTCAACAGCAAATTGTGTTGCGTAATAGGTTCCTGTCTAAAGAATACTTCATCTATTTCCCTTCTTTCATTCATGAACATATCATTTTCATGGTCTAGCAAATAGTGTTCTAAAGGATCACTAGGAGGTACGGCAATAGAAGCAAGACCAATAATTTCATCCTTACTAGGCAATTCTTCCTCACGATGTTGTTTACTAAATTTAGAGAAATTAAACTCATGAATCATATCATCCAAGCCAATAGTAACAACATACTTTTTGCAATCTATCTTAGCATTAATAGTATTCAAGAAGGGTCTACCAAATATAATGGAACAAAAGCTATCTTGTGGAGAACTGAGAACAAGAAAATCAGCAGGATATTTATTTTTCCCACACAAGACTTCAACATCTCTAACAATTCCCATTGCAGATATAGTATCTCTATTGGCAAGTTTAATTGTAACATCAATATCTTCTAACTCAGCAGGTGCAATTTCATGCTTGATTTCTTTATATAAATCATAAGGTATAACACTAGCACTAGCACCCATATCACATAGGCCATGATAACAATGATCTCCTATTTTAACAGAAATAACAGGCATGCCTACCACAGGTCTATGTTTATCTCTAGCACATGGTTTAGCAATTCTAGCAGATTCACCACAGAATTGAATAACATGCCCATCAATATTATCAGACAAGAGATCTTTAACAATAGCAATATTAGTTTCTACTTTGACTTGCTCAGGAGGTGTATAAGTTCTAATATTGCTTTTACTTAACAACAGTTGAAGTTTTAGCATGATCCTTTATTCTAACAGGAAAGGTGGTTTCTCAACATAAGAAGTAGGAACAATAGGATCATTATAAGTGACAGTCTTTTCTTCAACTTTAATAGGTGCAGCTACTTTTACTTCTATGGGAGGATGATATTTAAACCACTTCTCCTTGGGGAGATCAACATAAGTAGCAAAAGATTCACGTAAAGAAGCTACTATCTCAGAGTCAAGTCCATATTTAGTGCTAAACTTACGGAAAATATCGGTATCCATAAAAAATTTAACACAATCAAACTTAGGTGTCATACCTGACTCCTTACCTTCGCCGAGGTCCCAATCTTCAGAGTTGTGTTTAATTCTATCCAATAAATTCCATCTGAATTCAATAGTCTTCATCATAAAAGAGCCAGCACAAGAAGTATCGAGCATGGTGCGATGGTTATCAGAAAGTCGAGCATAAAAATTCTGAAGGATTGTCACTCTTGAGAGCTCATGATTGGGGCATGAATATAACATTGATTTAAGCCTCCTCCAAGATTGAGCGATGCTTTCTCCTTCGCGAGGCCAAAAATTATATATATAATTGCGATCACGATGAACAAGATGCATATGGTAATACTTTTGATGAAATTCCAATTTTAATCTTTTATAGTTCCATGATCTCGTATCATCACATAGCCTATACCATGTCAATTCGTCTCCCTTCAAAGATAAAGGGAAGACCTTCTTCTTAACAACATCATCGGGTATACCTGCAAGCTTAAATAGTCCACAAACTTCATCCACATAGAGTAGATGTTCATCAGGATGCTTTGTTCCATCTCCTGTGAAAGTGTTAGCTAGCAGTTTTCCATCATACCAAGGAATTACAAAAGGAGTTTCATTTTCAATAGGTTCAGTAGGTTGAGGAGCAACTCTTTGCTCTCATCGACGGGTGAAGATACCCGAACAAGCCCTCGGAGAATTACTTTCCATAGTAACAAGTGACAGAAAATTTCAGCACACTATATAAATTTTTCCTTACCAAATTCCACCTTCCAAAGGCGCTACACTCCCCGGCAACGGCGCCAGAAAAGAGTCTTGATGACCCACAAGTATAGGGGAACTATCGTAGTCCTTTCGATAAGTAAGAGTGTCGAACCCAACGAGGAGCAGAAGGAAATGATAAGCGGTTTTCGCAAGGTATTCTCTGCAAGTACTGAAATAAGTGGTAACAGATAGTTTTGTGATAAGATAAATTGTAACGAGCAACAAGTAACAAGAGTAAATAAAGGGCAGCAAGGTGGCCCAATCCTTTTTGTAGCAAAGGACAAGCCGGAACAAACTCTTATTATAGGAAAAGCGCTCCCGAGGACACATGGGAATATCGTCAAGCTAGTTTTCATCACGCTCATATGATTCGCGTTTGGTACTTTGATAATTTGATATGTGGGTGGACCGGTGCTTGGGTGATGTTCTTACTTGAACAAGCATCCCACTTATGATTAACCTCTATTGCAAGCATCCGCAACTACAACAAAATTATTAAGGTAAACCTAACCATAGCATGAAACATATGGATCCAAATCAGCCCCTTAGGAAGCAACGCATAAACTAGGGTTTAAGCTTCATCACTCTAGCAACCCATCATCTACTTATTACTTCCCAATGCCTTCCTCTAGGCCCAAATAATGGTGAAGTGTTATGTAGTCGACGTTCACATAAGACCACTAGAGGCTAGACAACATACATCTCATCAAAATATCGAACGAATACCAAATTCACATGACTATTAATAGCAAGACTTCTCCCTTGTCCTCAGGAACAAACGCAACTACTCACAAAGCATATTCATGTTCATAATCAGAGGGGTAATAACATGCATAAAGGATCTGAACATATGATATTCCACCAAATAAACCAAGTAGCATCAACTACAAGGAGTAATCAACACTACTAGCAACCTACTAGCACCAATCCCGGACTTGGAGAGAAGAATTGGATACAAGAGATGAACTAGAATTTGGAGATGAGATGGTGCTGGTGAAGATGTTGATGGAGATTGCCCTCTCCTGATGAGAGGAGCGCTGGTGATGAAGATGGTGATGATTTCCCCCTCCCGGAGGGAAGTGTCATGAGGAGAACAGCTCACGGAGCCCTAGATTGGTTCCGCCAAGGTTCCGCCTCGTGGCGGAGTCTCGTCCAAACGGTTGCTTAATGTTTTTTCTCATCGAAGACTTCATATAGGAGAAGATGGGCATCGGAGAGCCAACAGGGGGCTCACGAGGTAGGGGGCACGCCCCCCACCCTCGTTAGCAGGGTGTGGGCCCCCTGGCCTTCATATTGGCGACAATTTTTCTTTATTTATTTTAAGATATTCCGTGGAGTTTCAGGACTTTTGGAGTTGCATGTAATAGGTCTCCAATATTTGCTCCTTTTCCAAATTCTGCATTCCAGCTGCCGGCATTCTCCCTCTTCATGTAAACCTTGTAAAATAAGAGAGAATAGCCATAAGTATTGTGACATAACGTGAAATAACAGCCCATAATGCGATAAATATCGATATAAAAGCATGATGCAAAATGGACGTATCAATGATCCTGATTTTGTCAACCATGTCATGCACACGCAAATCTTTTAACTCCTTCACCTTGTTGTTGAAACTCTCTGCCAAATTGTTGTTGATGTGGTCACACTTGATGACAGTGTTGAATGCTGACCTGTACCATAACAAAGAATGGTAGGTGTTCAGCCATGAACCAAACTTATCACATGCTGCCATTATCTTATCAAGATGATATTTGTGTGTCTGTCTAGTGTAAGATCTTGCTGCTGGCCACATGCGCCCAAATTCTTCTCCTCTAAATTTTTTGATCAAATTCATCCACAAATGACCGAAGCACTCCCTCCGCTCAAAGATGTGGGAAAACATTTTTCACTGAATTTTCAAGCCCCTTACATGCATCTGTGTATAGCCAAAGGTGACACCGCCCTAGGCATCTTTTTCAACTGGATCATGAACCATGTCCATGAAGCCTCTGCTTCGATCAAACAAGCCAACAGCAATAGGAAACATCCAGTTGTGTCCATCTAGAGCATTGAATGCTGCCAACTAACCATTCCACTTGACTGTCAAAAATGATGAGTCTATGCTCAAATATGGACGGCACCCTGCTTTGAATCCATCGATGCAAGGCTTCAAAGCCATAAAAAACTTGGAGAACTTGACTTCACCTTCGGCTGATACCTCTGTATCTATCTCCACAACACTGCCAGGTGACCTCTTTTCCACCTCTGCTTTGAAGTTGTAAAGTATCCTAAATGTATTTGCCCAATCACCATATTAATTTTTCATTGCCCTTTCACTAGTAGAATAAGGGCCTGTTGTCCCGGTTGGTAAGGGCCTTTAGTCCCGGTTCCTGAACCGGGACTAAAGGGTCGGTACTAATGCCTCAGTTTTAGTCCCGGTTCAGTCCAGTAACTGGGACATATGGGCTCCACGTGGCCTGTGCGCCGAGCCCAGGAGGGCCTTTGGTCCCGGTTGGTGGCACCAACCGACCAATAGGCATCCACGCCACAAGATTTCTGTGGCTTGGGTTTTTTATTGAAAGGGGGGGGGTTGGGGGTTTTGGGGGTTTAATTTAGGTGTTTCATATATTGTGTTAGCTAGCTAACTAATAGAGAGAAGTGTCCTCTCTTTTGTCCGTGCTTGGTCGACGCTACGTACTATACATACGTATAGAGAGGACTAGCTAGACACGCTACGAAGGAAACAGAAGATCGTCATGAACATATATGCATACAGAGAGAAGTGATATCGACCACCTCTCCTTCTCCGAGAGATTGGTCGAACAACAAGTTCTCGTATATCTATCCGACACTACCGGCTACATATATACAATAATTATCTTTTACAAATATAATCTCCTAACATACAGACGTGTGGTCCACATAGTATTCTCCATCTTCAGCGATCACGTGGTCAAGAAAGAATGCCGCTAATTCCTCTTGAATTGCTCGCATGCGATCTAGTGCTAGGAGTTCATCCCGCATCCGAAACATCTAATTTTAACAAGGGGGTCAATACATACATATATATATATATATATATATATATATATATATGAATGAATGAAACTTAACACAAATGATGGTAATAAAATAAAATTGTGAATATTGTTATTTAAGTAGTTCATATTGTTTGTCGAGTAGCCCGCTCACAGTGTCGTGTGGCGGATGGACTCGCAAATGTAGTATCCACAGAAATCATTCCCTTGTTCCTGCCACAACCACTTTACAAGAAATAGAGGTCAATCAAACTGATAATTAGCAAGCATGCTAAATGGTATTGATGAAACTAGCGCTTGAATCACTAGGAGATGCGTGGAATATGCTACTATAGTACATACTTTCGGGTGTCTAAATTGCAGCTTCTTCGGCAGTCCCGGAGCTTTTTTGGTGAATTTTCTCCAAACCCTGCCATACAAAGAAAACAATTACTTGATATCAGAAATGAACAAAGTTGCTGATATGGTGGATAATGATCAATTTAACTTACTTCTCGAGCATTTCAGTCATGTCATCATACTCCTCCGGATTTTTCCGTTTAGAGTCTAAGACAGTTATTACTCCCTGCTCAAGCTTAATCTCTAGGAGAACATAGTGGTAGCTGCGCACGCATGCATAACTCATCAATATTACATTACTATAACCTGGACTAACAAGGGAAACCGAATATGCCACAAGACAGTAACACTCACCTGAAGTTGTAAGGAAAGTGTATTATATCTTTGTGTTCATTTATTACCAACGATTGTAGCAAGTTGGCCTCGGTATTTTCGGCATGATATTTAACCTCAGTTGCATCTGTGAGATATGTGTTAATGAACCCAATATCACCCACTTGTCTTTTTCTTCAATTCGGCGACCTTCAATCTGCATAATATAGTGAGGATAATTATAAATACATGCAATGAAAGAGCTGAGTTATATAGAGAGACTTAATGACAGAAGTAGTACTACTTACAGACAGTAGCAGGTGACCGTTACTTTATCGAGGGCCAATTGATTGAAAAACTGATAGAAATCCTCAAATGGAATAGGCAACAGTTCAATTCCAACGAGGTCATGCTCCTTTTTAACTCTCACATACAAAGTACTCCTCCCCTCAGACTCTCTGCAGGTTTTCATGTACCAATCATGCAATCTTCGCATCATCGTTGATAGAGATCTTTCATCTTTGACGAGAGGTTTCCCTTTTCGTATCTTTGTATCTGCACCTCCAAGAAATCATAATGTACATCGTCAAGGTAATCTCCAGGATTGCTATAACCAAGCACCTTGAGCGGGGGCACGACAGCTTGTTATTCGCCGAAATGGGCAATTTGTTTCCCAGCTCGTCGTTCTTTCATCCTTTGATCATCGATGCATTTCCGGCCTCTCTGCTTCGGCAAATGCCTTTCCAATAATGCGCTCATAGTTGCCTTTCGGCGGAGACTTGGGTGGTTTTGTCAGGGCAGCCAGAGTGCGCTTCGCTTTCACCGGATCTAGCTTCTCCTCCGGAGGTGGATGTCTCTGTGCTTTCAATCCTTGAAACCAGTCCTTCACTTCGGTTCGTGCGATCTTCGCGTTCTCCTCCGGTCATCTCAGATGGTAACTTCTCCGAGTCTTCAGAGAAGGACCGAATCTGTATGTCCTCCCGCCTTTGGCTGTACTGCTAGACGCCGGCAGAGCAGACGGAGCGGATGTCTTCTTTCCTTTCTTATGAGGCGGAGGAGAAGGACTACGACGCGCCGGAGCAGCCGGAGCGGCGGCGGGTCTCTTCCTCCCTTGCTGACGAGGCGGAGAAGGAGGAGGCTGGCTGCTCGGGCGCGCCAGCGCAGGCGGAGAAGGAGGCGGAGTGTCGCCACGCGCCGGAGAAGGAGTCGGCCGAGTGCCCTGATCGTCACTCGCCGGAGGAGGAGGCGGTGGAGGAGGCGGAGTGCCGTGACTCGCCGGAGGAGGAGGAGGAGGCGGAGGCGTCCAGTTCGGAAGGTTGATGAGATCCTTCCGCCATAGGCATGGAGTCTTCAGAGCAGAACCCAGCCGAGTCTCCCCTTCACCGGTAGGGTGGTCAAGCTGGAGGTCCTCAAATCCCTCTGTTATTTCATCCACCATCACCCTAGCATATCCTTCTGGAATCGGCCGGCAATGAAAAGTTGCGCCAGATTTAGTAGGATAAACAGAGCCAACAGCCGCCTTGACCTTCAAATTCATCCATTGCGTCATAAGGTGGAAATTTTCAGCCTCCGTGATAGCATCCACGGGATAGCTGGCAGGAGCCGTCAAGGCATGCTCCGGCTGAAGCAGCTCGGTGGAAGCCACGCTGCTTCTCCGCTGAGATGGCGGGGTAGCTTCAGGGGAAGCTTCGGCAGGTCGTTTACTGCGATCTGCTTCTCGTTCCTCTATCGCTTGTACCCTTCCATGCAGCGCCTACAGTTCGTACTACTGCACTTTCTTCCTCCTCTCCTGGCATTTGTAACCGCCTGCGTCCGAAAACCCAGCCTTCCACGAAACGGAGCCTGGCGTGCCTCGTGTCCGTCCAGGGTGCTCAGGATTCCCGAGGGCCATTGTGAGATCGCTGTTCTCTGCATGCTGAAAGAACTTCCCTTGCTGCGCTGCTTTGATATATTGCTGAAGCCTCTTGACTGGTATGTCCAATTGATCGTCCGTCCAAATTCACTTCCCTGATACAGGGTCCAAGGTTCCGCCAGCCCCGAGGAACCATGTCCGGCAACGGTCTGGCCAGTTCATTGTCTCTGGTTCGATCCCTTTATCAAGCAGATCATTCTCAGCCTTGGCCCACTTAGGCCGGGCTATGAGGTAGCCACCGACCCGTGCAATGGTGAAGCTTCTTCTTCGCAGCATTTTTCTTGTTTGTCGCCGACATCTTTTTACTCTTTTCCGATGTCTTGTGGGCCACAAATGCGGGCCAGTCATCTCTAGTCTTCTCATATTTGCCCTTGAATTCTGGGGTCTCTTTTTTATCGATAAACTAATTCAGGTCTTTCTTCCAATTCCTGAATAGGTCTTCCATCTTGTCCCGAACCAGAACCCTGCACTGAGCAACAAATGCCTTCTTTGTCCGGATGGGTTCAATCGGTTGGCCGTCGCGCGCGATTTCTATGATCTCAAACTTTTCATCCGAGCTCAACTTTTTCTTCGGGCCTCGTCTCTTTACCGAAGTTGTGCTTGGTCCGGAGGGCTAGAAAAAAGAACAAAGACAAGAGTTAATTAATATGTATACATACCAAAACAGTGAATGCATCAATTAGCTAGTCAACACAGGCTTAACTAATATATATACCTGGCCGGACTCGGTTCGGTCACCGGAAGCGTCCTCATGGTCTACTTCTTCTTGCACCGGCATTGGGTCATCGGAGCCATCATAATCATAGCCAGCTGCTTCTTCACCCTCTCCTTCCAGACCATCGGTGTCGTTGAGAAACATCAACGAGCAGACGGCATCACTTCCTTCATGATTATGTCCCTCAACAACGCTTCTTGTGCTTCGTCTCGGTGGTGTCCATAGTTTCTACAAATATTTACAACATGGCAATTATTATTCAAACATGATAGATATGGATATATTAGTGGCAAACGAGAACTAGCTAGGTAATCACAATAAGGAATCATATTAATTAGTGGCCTCGACGCTGCTTCTCTAGGGTTTCGGTGGCCTCGACAACGCTTCAAGGGTTAGGGTGGCCTCGAGAACGCTTCAAGGAGGGGTAATATCATTTCCACGTGTTGAAGCTATCGGGAGGGGGTATATCGACAACGATGACATACGTACATGGGAAAATAATATGCTTGTTTTTTCCTTCTTAAAAATAGATGAAGCTATCGGGAGGGGGTATATCGACAACAACAACGATGGCACTACATCTATGTCCCACAAGTGACGTGGGTATATTGACAACGACGATATACATACATGGGAAAAAATGTTATCGGGGAGGGGGTATATCGACCCCCCTCATGTCGGTTATCGGGAGGGGTATCGACCCCCCTCATGTTGAATTCGAGAGAGTTAGGAACCGGAGGGACTCCTCCCCTCATGTCTGATGAGTTTTACTCCCTCCTTCCATGAAACATTCATCGAACAAACTTAATACGAGTTTTAACAGAAAACATTCATCAAACTA
This sequence comes from Aegilops bicornis, assembly GCA_021605145.1. NCBI lineage: Eukaryota > Viridiplantae > Streptophyta > Magnoliopsida > Poales > Poaceae > Aegilops > Aegilops bicornis. The sequence goes on along the minus strand of CM038671.1, from coordinate 786,367,816 downwards.
AATTACAACAGAAAAAAATTACTAACCTAAAATGCACAAAAATGCTCGAAGAAGAAGAAATAGTCTAACCTAAAATTACTAACCTAAAATGCACTAACAACAACTAACCTAAAATGCACTATAAATAAACTAACCTAAAATGCACTAACCTAAATCAAACTCAACATGTGAAGAAGGAAATGCTATCGGAGAGGGGTTATATCGACCCCCCTCATGTATCCACATACATACATCTATACATACATACATTTCTCATATATACATACATACATTTCTCATATATAAGTTTTTCTTCTTCTTCCTTTCTTCCTTCTTCCTAGCTAGATATATAAATTTTTGCATATATAAAATACATATATACTTGCATATATGTATAAATTTTTGCATATATAAACTTTTGCATATATAAAGTTTTTCTAAAATCTAACTTTTGCATATATGAACATATATACACAGAGAACATATACATATATATACATTTTTATAATAATGAAAAAAAGGGGAGGAAAGGCATGCCGCGGCCGGACCGGCGGCGGCGTGGTGGTCGGGGCGACGGCGACGGGTCGGGAAGGGCGGCGCAAGGCAACGGCGACGGGGAAGGGGCGGCACACGCGACGGCGACGGGTCGGGAACGGGTCAGGATGCAAGGGCGACGGCGACGGGTCGGGCAGGGCGGCACGCGCGGCGACGGCGATGGTGTCGGGGCCGGCAGGGGCGGCGAGCGCGGTGACGGTGTCGGGGCAGTGGCTCGGTGGCGGCGACGGTGAGGTGGACCAGCCTGACAGCGTCAGGGGCAGGGCTCAGCGGCGATGGCGACGAGGAGAAGAAACAGATGGATTTTGGCGAAACTGCTAAGTCTTGCTTATATAGCAAGAGCAGTGGTCCCGGTTCGTGGAACCAACCGGACTAATGCATTTTAGTCCCGGTTGGTGCCACCAACCGACCAAAGGTCTCTTTTCAAGAGCCCAAAGGGCGGAAGCGAGGTTTGGGTCCTCAAGCAGGCACCAACCGGGACTAAAGGGGCATTGGTCCCGGTTGGTGCCACGAACCGGCTATCGCGCCTTTAGTCCCGGGTTGGTGGCACCAACCGGGACCAAAGGCCTTGTGCTGCCTCACGCCTAAAAGTTTAGTCCCACCTCGCTAGTTGAGAGGGCTCGAGAGTGGTTCATAAGCGCTGCCATGCCCACCCTCTCGAGCTCCTCTCAACCGCAGCGCTCGGGCCTAATCTGTCACTATGTGCTCAGGCCTACTTGGCCTCCTGCAGGCCTGAATCCTGGCCCATGTAGGGTTTCTAGTCGTATTCAGGCCGTGGGGGCCCAGTAGGCGGCACTATTTTTATTTTTATTTCCATTTTTTTGTTTTGTTTTCTGCATTATTTATTTTTTGTTGTTTTTTGCTTTATTTTTTAGTTATTTTTGCTTTTAGTTTTAGAAAAATTATAAATTTATGTTAGTGCCATTAGTTTTCAAATTTGAAAACACTTTTTTTGTTTTCTTTGTTGCTTTATTTATTTTATTTTGTTTCTACTTACAACAAAATACTTATTATTGCTATTTTTATTTTTTTCCAGTTTTTTTGTTTTGTTTTCTGCATTATTTATTTTTTGTTGTTTTTTGCTTTATTTTTTAATTCTTTTTGCTTTTAATTTTAGAAAAATTATGAACTTTCCGTTAGTGCCATTAGTTTTCAAATTTAAAAACACTTTTTTGTTTTCTGTGTTGCTTTATTTATTTTATTTTGTTTCTACTTACAACAAAATACTTATTGTTGCTATTTTTATTTTTTTTCCAGTTTTTTGTTTTGTTTTCTGCATTATTTATTTTCTTTTGGTTTTTTGCTTTATTTTGTTTTTGTTTTGTTAGTGCCCTTAGTTTTCAAATTTGAATAGTTAAAATTTGAATTCTTTGAAATTTGTGTGAATCACAAGTTTGTGATTAACTTTACTAAAAAAATGAAGATGCACCTATAGAGAAAATTCGACCTAAATTAATAATCAATTTCTATGAATTTTAGAGAAATTCACTATGAATTTAGGTCAAATTCCCTGTATAGGGGCATCTATTTTCACTTTGGGAGGAGATCAACAAGGCAGAGAGGGACGGGCTTATAAACCGGTGTGAGCGCCCTTCGGTTCGCGAGGTGGGACTAAACTCTGGCGAACGAGGACTAACCCTTTAGTCCCGGTTTGTGGCACAAACCGAGACTAATGGTCATGGGCCAGTATGCCGCATGGGCCAAGGACTAATGAACATAGATGCACCTATAGAGAAAATTCGACCTAAATTCATAGTTTTCAAATGAACTCTGAAAAAGTTGGCATAGCATGTGCATGTACAAAACGGACAATGGTATCATACTCAATGCATTACAAAGTTGGCATGGTATTATCATAATAGTTGCGGAGAAAGTCTTCACTTTTTCTTCGCTTGTGTCATTTGCTTATTGCGCCGTAACCATGGATAATCTTCATCGCTTATCAGATGCTTGGGTCAGCCTTGACTTTGAAGGGAGGAATTTCATGAAACTTTTCATACTCTTCAGACATGTCTATCTTGCCCTCCACTCCCAGAATGTCCCTTTTTCCTGAAAGAACTATGTGGCGCTTTGGCTCATCGTATGATGTATTCGCTTCCTTATCTTTTCATTTTCTGGTAGACATGTCCTTCACATAGATAACATGTGCCACATCATTGGCTAGGACGAACGGTTCGTCAGTGTACCCAAGATTTTTCAGATCCACTGTTGTCATTCCGTACTGTGGGTCTACCTGCACTTCGCCTCTGACAGATTGACCCATTTGCACTTAAACAAAGGGACCTTAAAATCTACTCCGTAGTCAAGTTACCATATGTCCACTATGTAACCATAATGTGTGTCCTTTCCCCTCTCGGTTGCTGCATCAAAGCAGACACAGCTGTTTTGGTTGGTGCTCTTTTGATCTTGGTCAATTTGTAAAATGTATTCCCATTTATCTCGTATCCTTTCCAAATCATTAAAGTCAAAGATGGTCCCCTGGACAACAAGTACAGCTCATCACAAATAGTGTTGTCACCTCTGAGACGTGTTTCCAACCAACTGCTGAAAGTCCTGATGTGTTCACATGTAATCCAGTCGTCGCCTTTGCTCCGGTGTTTGGAGCGCAGACTGTTCTTGTGTTCATCGACATACGGGTCGCCAAGGTAGAGTTCTCAGAGAACTGTGTAGTGTGCTTGAGACCAAGAATATCCGTCCCTGCATATTATTGAGTCCTTTCCAAGCGTGCCTTTTCCAGTCAGTCTCCCCTCATACCGCGATTTAGGGAGACTTATCTTCTTAAGTCCAGGAATGAAGTCAACACAAAACCCGATGACATCCTCTGTTTGATGGCCCATGGAGATGCTTCCTTCTGGCCTAGCGCGGTTACGGACATATTTCTTTAGGACTCCCATGAACCTTCAAAGGGGAACATATTGTGTAGAAATACAGGCCCCAGAATGACAATCTCGTCGACTAGATGAACTAGGACATGCGTCATGATATTGAAGAAGGATGGTGGGAACACCAGCTCGAAACTGACAAGACATTGCGCCACATCACTCCTTAGCGTTGGTATGATTTCTGGATCGATCACCTTCTGAGATATTGCATTGAGGAATGCACATAGCTTCACAATGGCTAATCAGACGTTTTCCTGTAGAAGCCCCCTCAATGCAACCGGAAGCAGTTGCGTCATAATCACATGGCAAACATGAGACTTTAGGTTCTGGAACTTTTTCTCTGGCATATTTATTATTCCCTTTATATTCGACGAGAAGCCGATCGGGACCTTCATCTTGAGCAAGCATTCAAAGAAGATTTCTTTCTCTTCTTTCAGAAGAGCGTAGCTAGCAGGACCTTCATACTTTGCTTGGGCATGCCCTCTTTTTTCGTGCAAGCGTTGCAGGTCCTCCCGTGCCTCAGGTGTATCTTTTGTCTTCCCATACACGCCCAAGAAGCCTAGCAGGTTCGCGCAAAGGTTCTTCGTCACGTGCATCACGTCAATCGAAGAGCGGACCTCTAGGTCTTTCTAGTAGGGTAGGTCCCAAAATATAGATTTCTTCTTCCACATGGGTGCGTGATTCTCAGCGTCATTCGGAACAGCTAGCCCGTCGGGACCCTTTCCAAAGATTACGTGTAAATCATTGACCATAGCAAGTACGTGATCACCGGTACGCATGGCGGGCTTCTTCCGGTGATCTGCCTCGCCTTTGAAATGCTTTCCTTTCTTTCTACATTGATGGTTGGTCGGAAGAAATTGACGATGGCCCAGGTACACATTCTTCCTGCAGCTTCCTGTATATACTATCGGTGTCAAGTAAACAGTGCGTGCATGCGTGGTATCCCTTGTTTGTCTGTCCTGAAAGGTTACTGAGAGCGGGCCAATCGTTGATGGTCACGAACATCAACGCCTTTGGTCAAATTCCTCCTTTTTGTGCTCATCCCACGTACGTACACCGTTTCCATTCCACAGCTATAAAAGTTCTTCAACTAATGGCCTTAGGTACACATCAATGTCGTTGTCGGGTTGCTTAGGGCCTTGGATGAGAACTGGCATCATAATGAACTTCCGCTTCATGCACATCCAAGGAGGAAGGTTATACATACATAGAGTCACGGGCCAGGTGCTGTGATCGCTGCTCTGCTCCCCGAAAGGATTAATGCCATCGGTGCTTAAAGCAAACCATACGTTCCTTGGGTCCTTTGCAAACTCATCCCAAGATTTTCTCTCGATTTTTTCTCCACTGCGACCCGTCGGCGGGTGCTCTCAACTTCCCGTATTTCTTACGGTCCTCATCGTGCCATCGCATCAACTTGGCATGCTCTCCGCTCCTGAGCAGACGTTTCAACCGTGGTATTATAGGAGCATACCACATCACCTTCCCAGAACCCTCTTCCCGGAGGCTCGCCTCAACATCACTGTGGTCATCTCGTCTGATCTTATACCGCAATGCACCGCATACCGGGCATGCGTTCAGATCATTGTATGCACCGCGGTAGAGGATGCAGTCATTAGGGCATGCATGTATCTTCTGCACCTCCAATCCTAGAGGGCATACGACCTTCTTTGCTGCGTATGTACTGTCCAGCAATTCGTTATCCTTTGGAAGCTTCTTCTTCAATATTTTCAGTAGCTTCTCAAATCCTTTATCAGGCATAGCATTCTCTGCCTTCCATTACAGCAATTCCAGTACGGTACCGAGCTTTGTGTTGCCATCTTCGCAATTGGGGTACAACCCTTTTTTGTGATCCTCTAACATGCGATCGAACTTCAGCTTCTCCTTTTGACTTTCGCATTGCGTCCTTGCATCGACAATGACCCGGCGGAGATCATCATCATCGGGCACATCGTATGTTTCCTCTTGATCTTCAGCAGCCCGTTGCAGATCATCGCCGCACATCGTCTGGTTCCTCTTGATCTTCAGCAGCTTCGCCGTTGCAGCATCATCGTGCACATCGTCTGGTTCCTCTTGATGTTCAGTAGCATCACCGTATTCAGGGGGCACATAGTTTTCATCGTACTCTTCTTCTTCGCCATCTTCCATCATAACCCCTATTTCTCCTTACCTCGTCCAAACATTATAGTGTGGCGTGAAACCCTTGTAAAGTAGGTGGGTGTGAAGGATTTTCCGGTCGGAGTAAGACTTCGCATTCCCACATATAGGGCATGGACAACACATAAAACCATTCTGCTTGTTTGCCTCAGCCACTTCGAGAAAATCATGCACGCCCTTAATGTACTCGGAGGTGTGTCTGTCACCGTACATCCATTCCCGGTTCATCATGTGCATTATATATAATTAAGTGTGTCAAAATCATCACAGAACATCATGAATATATAATTAAGTGACCAAATTAATAGAAGTTCATCATCACATAAAAACCAAAGTACATACATAGTTCTCATCTAACAACATAAAGCTCTGCAGAGCATCTAAATTAATTAAACCATACATTGAAACTATGTAAAACATTTCAATGCGAAAACAAATGCGATCATAATCGCAACCAAGGTAATAACTGATCCAACGGCATAATGATACCAAGCCTCGGTATGAATGTCATATTTTCTAATCTTTCTAATCTTCAAGAGGCTCACCATGGTGGTGCCGGCGATGAGATCGGCGCGGGTGATCGACGGAGGTGAAGACGGGGACGGGGCGTGACGGACTGCTAAACCTAGACAAATACTGAGGAAAATGGAGCCTGGAGAGGAGAAAGCTTAAGTAGTGTGGCTCAGGCATTCCATCGAACACCTTGTGTGCATAGGAGGTGAGCTAGAGCACCACCAAGCCCTTTCCCCCTCGGCAGCCAGAAAAAATAGAGCAGTGTGCTCTGCTCTCACGCGAAGGGGTATATATAGGCACCTCATTGGTCCCGGTTGGTGGCATGAACCGGGACTAAAGGGAGCCTTTGGTCCCGGTTCAAGCCACCAACCGGGACCAATGGTGGTGGGCCAGGAGCGAGGCCCATTGGTCCCGGTTCATCCCACCAACCGGGACCAAAAGGGCCAGACGAACCGGGACCAATGCCCACGAGGCCCCGGCCGGCCCCCTGGGATCACGAACCGGGACAAATACCTCCATTGGTCCCGGTTCATGGCAGAACCGGGACTAATGGGCTGACCCGGCCTGGGCCATTGCCCGCTTTTCTACTAGTGTTTGTTTTGCCTTCCACACTATGGTATATTTCAGTTTAATGGGGTACATCTTTTCCAAGTCCACTTTGAGTTTCTTGGCAGTAGTGTTCGGTGTTTTGGCTAAAATTGGGGTGATCTTTTCTGCAACCCAAAGTTGTGATGTCACGGTTGATACTCTCTGTGAACTTGTAATACAAGTATGTTGATTGGGGATTTGGTTAACCCTGACAGTACTTCCATCAGGTTGTAGTCTAGCAGATATGTACCACTTGCAAGGCTTCACACTACCATCAAATCCTCTGCACCTCGCATAAAACTTCTTTCTATCAGTCCAAACAGTCTTGTCATCAAACTCATGTTTCACTGCATAAGTCTTGAAAACACATCCTAAACTCCTTCATGCTTGGGAACAACTTGCCTACTTCAATGACAGGGTTTTCTTTGTCATACACATGCACCAGCTCATCATCATGTGCATCATCTACTTCATCTGCAGCTTGTTCCATCAACTGTCCATCTACTTCTTCATCAGCATTAGCAGGCAAACTAGATTCGCCCCTCTCCTGCTTATCTCTTTCATCGACTGGAATGCCAAAAAGTTTGGCCATATCAATGTCAGGCATTGGTGCAATGACCAAATCATTAGGCTCATCTAATTCAACTACATTCCAATCAACAGTTGCTGCAGTTTCAGTTTTAGTTCCAGTCACCTGTCCCTCTTCGGCTATTACTGTAAGTTCGGTACACATGGGAATCAATGGCCTCTGTGTAGCCCAATCATCGTCTACCATGTTCGCAGCCAATTGTGATGGCACATATCCAACCTTCGAAAAAATGTTCAGATCAACGAGCTCAGAAAAAAATTAGCCTGTTTGCTTGTCCAGCCGTTTTGCCGATCGATTTCTTCAACAATCTGTTCACCATCTTCTATTCTAACATACTCTCCTTTCCAATCATCAAACCGCAACAGTGATACTTCTTGCTCTGGACCCCAAACAATATTCTCCCCAAATTTTTCCACCCATTTCTTCATTGCCGTCTCTCCCATGTTCTGTAGAACTTGTGGATCAATCTCTGTAAACTCAACATCCCATTTTACAATTGTGTCTCTCTCAATGTTCTGTATGCTACCATCAACTAATTTTTCCTTTGATGGAAAGAAATTGACTGTCAATTCAAAGGTCCGAGCGGCAGCATCCCCTTTGTCAGTGGCGGACAGTGTGAGCCCGTGAGAAAGAGCAGACGAGGCCACCCCCTAATTGCATGCAAAATTGGGTCAGAGAGAGGCGCATTACCTATTCGAAGTTGAATCTGGCGGCTCCATCTCAGTATGTCCACGGGCTCCCCTCACAACCTATCGATTCCGCAAGCGAAAACAGAGTAAACAAGCTGAGATCTACGGGCCCGAGAGAGGAACGGGAAGGCGACTAGGGTTTGAATTCACTCACTATTTTCTAAGGATGAAGGCTCCGCCGCTGTTGAGAACGAGGGCTCCGCCGCCGCCACCGAGAACGCAAGATCCGCCGCCACCGGAGAAGAAGGGGGGCAGAGTGGCGGGCCCGGCACGGTCAGGCGGCAGGGCACGGTCAGCTGTTTTAAGGAACAATTAAGTTGGACCCACATGTCCTAACATAAACGGGCGGGCTTGGTTGACGACCAATTTAACCACATTTAACAGCCATGTCGTGCGTGGGCTATTTACCTGCTCAAATGTGTCGCACCACAGCCATTCGCTCGAACAACGTCGCACTCTTGCCAATTCACCTCAAAAACGTCGCACAGGAGCTATTGGCCCCCTTTTAGACACAAAAATGGTTGTGCGCTGCCACCGCCACGTCCACCCATGTGGCTGTTACCCACTGACAAATGACTTCGTGTGTGAGAAATTTTAGCACTGTACCAGTACTTTTTATGTTTGTTCGGATACCTGCAATAAAGTGGCGCCTAGCACCTCAGTTCAAGGTTTTGGTGTATTCTCATTTAGGGTATTTAATATGTGTCATATTTGTTTTTATTATCTTTTATCATTAATTGATGATGGAAACTATTATTACTATCTAGATTTTGTATATCATCTCTGTCAAACTCTCGACTGAGATAAGAAGTTTTATGAACAGGCAGTAACCATACATCTCTTCTTTTTACACAAGTAGTAGCCATACAACTTCATTTGAGAGAATCCACCATACATACGGATCATGAGGTTCTTTCTTTAGTATCCCACCATCTAGACCACTTGAGCAAAGCAGTAAACTTAATTTCTTTGTTTAGCATCCCACTATCTATCTGCATAGGAAGACTACTTGAGCAAAGCAGTAAACTTAATTTCTGTTCAGCCGATCCAATCAACATTTGATGGATTATTTGTGAAGAAATATAAAGTCAATGACCACGTTATGAATATTGGGCTACCAAGATAAACTGGACTTTAGCAGAAGAACAATCATCTTGCACACACATTTGACAATAAGGCCCATTCACGAGCCTCTTTGTCAACCTTGAATGGCAGTCCAACTAATCCAAATGTGAAGAGTTAAATGCACCTATAGTACATCAACTTGCACTGCGGGAACACTTTCATACAAAAACTTGAAAATTGAGACAAATGGGTCACTAAACTTGCTTTACGGGAACAAAATCATACAATTTAATCCGAAACCGCCACATGGCACGCCACGTCAGCAGTGGAGCACGAGTTGGTAGCTGGTTAGTTTGTAGAAACCCCCCTGAGTAATGTAAACATTGAACCGCAGTCCTGATTGAGATTGAGGAGGGAAACCTTTATGGATAACCCTGTACTTATGCCAAAAAATTCTAATCATGAAGTAAATTTTAAAATTCATGGAACATACTGAAATTTTGTCCATTTGAAAACAGAGCATGTACATGAAAAACAGAGCAAACACAGTTGTTTGCAGGTTCAGAACACATACAGAGGATGTCCTGCTAAAAAAGTTGAAAAACATGGGACCTGGGAGTCCGAACCCAAACCTGAGATTTAGAGACAGTTGTTTCGCCAGTGAGCTATGTAGAGGAGATCAAGCATCTGGGCACTGCATCGTTTAATATGTTTACATGCACTGCCTGAAGGAACATGGCTCATGTTCCGCCCGCCGTCGACGGCCCACAGTGGCGCCAGAGCCAGTTGCGACGGCAGCTCCAGAGCTTCGCCACGCATTTAGCAGGTCCTAGCTCGCGGCATGCAAAACGTCAGCCGATGACACCATCAAGACGCTGCCACAGAAACACGACGCCGGGCGGCCAAAGAAGCTAGTGTTTCTGACTTTTGACTGGAGAAGGAAGCTAGCTGGAGCACGACATACTTACAGCCCTGGAGCACGCACGTAGACATAGGTGACTTCGGCGGCTCATCTTCCGTGCTGCAGGAATCAGGGCGCATCTCCAGTTAAATGTATGTGTCTACAGGTACTAGTTTCAGACTATTAGTTAGAGTTTCAGTTAACTACTAGTGCTAGTTTCAGTTTGTTATTTCAACATTTAACAGGGACGTTTTTGGAAATATTCCTCCTGAAACGTGCAAGTCACTACAACCGATGTGGCGTCCTTCGTGGCCGTTTCGGACTCGATTTTTGTGATTTTGTTCTCGCAGAGCAAGTTTAGTGACCCATTTGTCTCAATTTTCAAGTTTTTGTATTAAAGTGTTCCCGCAGTGCAAGTCGGTGTACTGTAGATGTATTTAACTCATTGATATTTGTAAGAAATCAATGTCATCCTTCTTCGGCGTAGTGATTGGTAAGGACGGAGATGTGATGCGGTCATACAACCTTGATCTCAAAAGTACAAGTTACCTACAGCGGCGAATTTCTATACCAATTAATATTTGTAAAAAAATCAACATCATCCTTATTGGGCACTGTACCCCTTATCCTTTTACCCTTCAGCATTGCTTTGAGAAAATGTGCTAGCCAACTAACTACTACATGAAAGTTTCTCTTGTTTGGTTCTCTCACACGAAACAACATATGGACTTCAAACTTTGCAGATCAACATAACTTCAGAACTACAGTCTATGAAAAAACATTCAAATTTCTTGGGATAGCATAAATATACAGAATGAGATTTTTTGAGTAAAAAGTTACATATTATTTGAAGTATTTTGCTGCAGCAAATAATCTGAATTTTTCCTACATTATAGTTATAATGTTATGTTGTCCTGCAAAGTTTGAAGAGCATATGTTCTTTTATTTGGAAGAAGAAAAAAAGAAAATAAAAGTGCATGCATGGATCGCGATGTAGAAAATAGGTGGCTCCATAAGGGGATGCATTGTGCTTGGGTTCAGCCACAACTTTACCTACCTTTTGCAGTATCTTGCCTTGAGAGTAACAGAACCATTGTACCCACGCACTCTCCACTTCGCAAGCTCCGGTGGTTGTTCCATTAGAGTTTTGGTCTAAGAAGGTCGAAGAGCTCACATGGATCAAGCATGACATCTGCAATCCTGCATGTAGCATACCAAGTAGATGCTTTACATCTGTTTTTGTTAGTTGTTCCTGCAGAGTATCTTCATAAGGGATGTCTCCAAATCCCAACATCAATAGATCACAAAACGTCAATCCCAGCATCAATAGAACACAAAACATCAATCCCAGCATCAATAGAACACAAAACGTAAGGGGATCAACCAAAGCCAAACCTAAATGGGATGAGTGGTCTAAGATGGATCATGTGACTAACCATCTATTTGAATTAGCCCATCCAATTTTAAAACGAAGGCTCTACCGTTTATGATTAGCGCAGTAGTCTACAGTACTTCAAAGTATTGAGAAAAAACAAACTATGTTTGACAAAAGCACAATATTTCAGTAGTGACAAACAGTTAATTTAGTGAAATTTCCATACTTCATGACTATTTGAATCATGTTTTGACGATGGATCCAACAGTAGCACCGAACAAAGCATTACTAGTTTTACTTTCAGTATGGAGTATATTCCTTTATGAATCTAGAGACAAGACAGTCCAATGATGAATCATCCTTCTCACAGCCGGGCAAAAAAGGACAAACTTTGATGAACGGAGCGAACAAAGCACCACAATATATGAATGTGTTAAGAGTATCACGGCAGTGGTTCAATCAGTCAGGATAGATGGAGATCAAACTTCTTGTCCTTAACATGGAACAAGTAAATTTCCTAGCGGAGATGTCCGGCAGATTTCAATGTACTACAGAATAAATTTAAGCTCGTAGGCGATGTTGGAGAATGTAGTAATTTCAAAAAAATTCCTACGCACACACAGGATCATGGTGATGCATAGCAACGAGAGGGAGAGTGTTCTCCACGTACCCTCGTAGACCGAAAGCGGAAGCGTTAGCACAACGCGGTTGATGTAGTCGTACGTCTTCACGATCCGACCGATCCAAGTACCAAACGTACGGCACCTCCGAGCTCAGCACACGTTCAGTTCGATGACGTCCCGCGAGCTCCGATCCAGCAGAGCTTCACGGGAGAGTTTCGTCAGCACGACAGCGTGGTGACGTTGATGATGATGCTACCGACGCAGGGCTTCTCCTAAGCACCGCTACGATATGATCAAGGTGGAATATGGTGGAGGGGGGCACCGCACACGGCTAAGAGATCAGGAGATCAATTGTTGTCTATGGGGTGCCACTGGCCACGTATATAAAGGAGTGGAGGAGGGGAGGGGCCGGCCCTCTCTATGGCGCGCCCTAGGAGAGTCCTACTTCCATCGGGAGTAGGATTCTCCTTTTCCTAGTAGAACTAGGAGCCCTTCCAAGTAGTAGGAGTAGGAGAGAAGGAAAGGGAAAAGAGAAGAGAAGGAAGGAGGGGGCGCCACCCCTCCCCCTAGTTCAATTCGGACTAAGCACGGGGGCGCAGCCTCCTCTCTCTTTCCCCTAAAGCCCAATAAGGCCCATATACTCCCGGCGAATTCCGGTAACTCTCCGGTACTTCGAAAAATACCCGAATCACTCGGAACCTTTCCGATGTCCGAATATAGTCGTCCAATATATCGATCTTTACGTCTCGACCATTTCGAGACTCCTCATCCGGGACTCTGAACTACCTTCGGTACATCAAAACACATAAACTCATATTACCGATCGTCACCGAACGTTAAGCGTGCGGACCCTACGGGTTCGAGAACTATGTAGACATGACCGAGACACGTCTTCGGTCAATAACCAATAGCGGAACCTGGATGTTCATATTGGCTCCTGCATATTCTATGAAGATCTTTATCGGTCAAACCGCATAACAACATACGTTGTTCCCTTTGTCATGGTATGTTACTTGCCCGAGATTCGATCGTCGGTATCTTAATACCTAGTTCAATCTCATTACCGGCAAGTCTCTTTACTCGTTCCGTAATACATCATCGCGCAACTAACTCATTAGTTACAATGCTTGCAAGGCTTATAGTGATGTGCATTACCGAGTGGGCCCAGAGATACCTCTCCGACAATCGGAGTGACAAATCCTAATCTCGCAATACGCCAACTCAACAAGTACCTTTGGAGACACCTGTAGAACACCTTTATAATCACCCAGTTACGTTGTGACGTTTGGTAGCACACAAAGTGTTCCTCCGGTAAACGGGAGTTGCATAATCTCATAGTCATAGGAACATGTATAAGTCATGAAGAAAGCAATAGCAACATACTAAACGATCAAGTGCTAAGCTAACGGAATGGGTCAAGTCAATCACATCATTCTCCTAATGATGTGATACCGTTAATCAAATGACAACTCATGTCCATGGCTAGGAAACTCAACCATCTTTTATCAACGAGCTAGTCAAGTAGAGGCATACTAGTGACACTATGTTTGTCTATGTATTCACACATGTGTTATGTTTTCGGTTAATACAATTCTAGCATGAATAATAAAAATTTATCATGATATAAGGAAATAAATAATAACTTTATTATTGCCTCTAGGGCATATTTCCTTCAGTCTCCCACTTGCACTAGAGTCAATAATCTAGATCACATCGCCATGTGATTTAACATCAATAGTTCACATCAGCATGTGATTAACACCCATAGTTCACGTCGTCATGTGACCAACACCCAAAGGGTTTACTAGAGTTAGCAATCTAGTTCACATTGCCATGTGATTAACACCTAAAGAGTACAAAGGTGTGATCATGTTTTGCTTGTGAGTGAAGTTTAGTCAACGGGTCTGCCAAATTCAGATCCGTATGTATTTTGCAAATTTCTGTGTAAACAATGCTCTGCACGGAGCTACTCTAGCTAATTGCTCCCACTTTCAATATGTATCCATATTGCCTTTTAGAGTCATCCGGATCAGTGCCAAAACTTGCATCGACGTAACCCTTTACGATGAACTTTTTGTCACCTCCATAACCGAGAAACATATCCTTATTCCACTAAGGATAATTTTGACCAATATCCAGTGATCTACTCCTAGATCACTATTGTACTCCCTTGCCAAACTCAGGGCAGGGTATACAATAGGTCTGGTACATAGCATGGCATACTTTATAGAACCTATAGCTGAGGCATAGGGAATGACTTTCATTCTCTCTCTATCTTCTGCCGTGGTCGGGTTTTGAGTCTTACTCAACTTCACACCTTGCGACACAGGCAAGAACTCTTTCTTTGATTGTTCCATTTTAAACTACTTCAAAAACTTGTCAAGGTATGTACTCATTGAAAAAAAAATATCAAGCGTCTTGATCTATCTCTATAGATCTTGATGCTCAATATGTAAGCAGCTTCACTGAAGTCTTTCTTTGAAAAAATCATTTCAAACACTCCTTTATGCTTTACAGAAAATTCTACATCATTTCTGATCGACAATATGTCATTCACATATACTTATCAGAAAGGCCGTAGTGCTCCCACTCACTTTCTTGTAAATACAGGCTTCACCGCAAGTCTGTATAAAACTATATGCTTTTATCAACTCATCAAAGTGTATATTCCAACTCCGAGATGCTTGCACCAGTCCATAGATGGATCGCTGGAGCTTGCACATTTTGTTAGCACCTTTAGGATCAACAAAACCTTCTGGTTGCATCATATACAACTCTTATTTAAGAAATCCATTAAGGAATGTAGTTTTGACATACATTTGCCAGATTTCATAAAATGTGGCAATTTGCTAACATGATTCGGATAGACTTAAGCATCGCTATGAGTGAGAAAATCACATCGTAGTCAACACCTTGAATTTTGTCAAAACCTTTTTCGACAAGTATAGCTTTGTAGATAGTAACACTACTATCAGTGTCCGCCTTCCTCTTGAAGATCCATTTATTTTCTATAGCTTGCCGATCATCGGGCAAGTCAACCAAAGTCCACACTTTGTTCTCATACATGGATCTCATCTCAGATTTCATGGCCTCAAGCCATTTCGCGGAATATGGGCTCATCATCGCTTCCTCATAGTTCGTAGGTTCGTCATGGTCATGTAACATGGCCTCCAGAACTGGATTACCGTACCAATCTGGTGCGTATCTCACTCTGGTTGACCTACGAGGTTTGGTAGTAACTTGATCTGAAGTTACATGATCATCATCATTAGCTTCCTCACTAATTGGTGTAGGAGTCACAGAAACAGATTTCTATGATGAACTAATTTCCAATAAGGTAGCAGGTACATTTACCTCATCAAGTTCTACTTTCCTCCCACTCACTTCTTTCGAGAGAAAATCCTTCTCTAGAAAGGATCCATTCTTAGCAACGAATGTCTTGCCTTCGGATCTGTGATAGAAGGTGTACCCAACATTTTCTTTTGGGTATCCTATGAAGACGCACTTCTCCGATTTGGGTTCGAGCTTATCAGATTGAAACTTTTTCACATAAGCATCGTATCCCCAAACTTTAAGAAA